>CM051238.1:358385469-358992969 GCA_027917425.1 Gastrophryne carolinensis | reverse complement strand
TGTCAACACTTACATTTGCTACTGCATCCATTCAAAGCTGAAACGCAGCCTCACAGATTTTATAGTGGTAGCGACCATTTTGTAGTTCCTTTCCCAGCATCTCAGCCATGCTGCTGCCTGGATTCAACTGACATAACTGACAATGCACAGTAACAGAAAACCTAGCATGAGCCGGCATTTTGTTTATAAAATTACCACAGCAAGCATTAGAAAAAAATAAATAAATTGTTATGTGTAGCAATCTAAATTGCCCTGGGGAGGGATGCTGTTTGTTGTGTTGTTCCGGTTTAAGTCATTTTTGACTGTTGGTCCGCTTTAAATATTTGGCAGATGTGAACTGCCAATTACTCTGTTTCCCAACCTGCGATACGTGTACCTCACAGGTTTGCGGTTTGCTTGTTCTGCCAAAGGCCTGTGACCTACTTATTTAGGCAACATTAATCATTGTTCCTCTGCTTGGGTGTACTCGGTCAGAACATCTTGTCATAGACACACACAGTAGACGGTTGATGACAGATGGAGACACATGATCCATCTAGTCTACCCTATGTGTGTATATTCTCTTTACCTTCAATTCACTTACTGTTGAATAATCAGCTACTCTGCTGCAACTTTGTTTTAAGTATCTATTTCTATTTTAGTAAAATAATATTCAGTTAAATAATGCATTTCTAAAAGTGTTAAGAAATCTTTGACCGACTGCAACATTTATAATCAATCCCCTCCTAGGGCATGCAAAAAAGATTTGCAAATGCTGATTTTTGTTTTTTCTTTCTTTTAAATGTCAATGTCAGTAAAGGGACAGCTCAGGCAATGGCAGCCAATGTGCTCTCTGCCCCTCCCTGTAGATGTTGGAACAGGTCCCTAAGGTTTGCTCCCCATTTTTGTTCCATTTTGCTATGACCACACACAAATGTGGTGGCACAGCCACCCCTAAGCCACAGTTAGTGCGGCAAGCAAGCATGACTACTCTAACTTTCCAGGCTTGCTCATGCTGGCAGCGCTAAAAAACAGACACACCCACACAACCACATTTGTGCGTGGTCAGGAAGTAAAGAAATTAGGAAGGGTGGAAGACTTTGGCAACCTGCTACTGCATCCACAGTGCACTGCATAAATAGCGAAGAGCAGGGCTGGATTAAGTATGGTGGAGGCCCCTGGCCACAAAATCTGGTGGAGGCCCCAGATAAAGTATTTTTTTTACCTTTAAATAATAGTCCAGCCAAGTAACTGATTGGTGGTTGTCTGGTACCTGCCTACTGGAACGTCAGATTGAGTCCCTTGTGTGGGTGCGTGCTGCTCGAGAACTCCTGCTTTGCCATTCTGGGCAGGGGGGTAGTGTAGTCGTCCAGCTGGTCCAGCAGAAAACAGTTCCCTGCATTGAGCTGCCAGTGGCTGTGCTTATGTGCAGTGAGCAGACGCCGATTGACAGCTCTGCACACTGACAGCGGCTTTGCTGTTCTAGTCTCTCCGTCCTGCCCTGTGGTGGCTTTGGCTGCAGGTTTGTAAAAACAATGCTTGGCCAGGCCCTGGGGGCCCCCACTGCCACCGATAGCTTTGTCGTTGGCCCCTCAGACCAATGACTGTAAAGCCTCCTGGACCAGACCATAACCCAAAGGTTGGTGGAGGCTCCCTTTGCGGGCCCTGGCGTGGAGGCCCTGGGGTGAGTGGCCCTTGCGCCCCCTCATAATCCGCCCTGGAGAAGAGGAATGTGTACAGGCTTCAGATGAGCTCCTCGCTACCCTTTTAGTACCATATCCTGGACTATGTCATTCTGTCCAAGATAAAGAAACCATGCAGCACAAGAGAACTGTGTACCTATATACCTGAAACAATACAGTTTGCATACCTTTCTCATTTATAATCCTTTTCTCTCTCTCCTAAAGGCAGCTGGTTTGTGCTGTAATAGTGTTACTGTCCGGGTTAAAGTTGTATTCAAGCAATTTTGTAGACTCTGACATAAACAGATTGTTTCAAAGGGCTGAACTACATAGAACAGAACAGAGTCATATCTAAGGAACACTTCAGTATTAGTTACATATGTCAATGAACACAAATGAGATCGAGAACTCTTCACATTGTACTCAACAGACTTACCTTTACTTTTGGGCTGCTTGATTTAGCAAAAAAGGTATTTTTTACATTAATGTGTTAAATGCTAGATGAAAGTATATGGCATTTGTTAGGGCTATAGTGCAATGTGACTATCAAGCATCCATAAGCCTGTGCAGCATGTACAAATTGACTAGTGCCTGGTAAAATAGAAGGCCTTTATTCCCAGGGGAACACTTTGTCTAAGCTATTTCTGATTATACTCTCAGGTTATTATTGTGGTAGCTGCATGAGTCCATAACAGCGTGCATGATCTCCAACTGCGCTCTCACTACCTCTTCTCCCCGTCATCTCATCACTCCATTCCTCCTGCTTTGCTATCTGCGATCACTTTGACCTGCTTCAAATTCTCCCAAATTGCTTTAATATGGCTTTTACTAAACTGCTAATGCATCCTCCTAAAGCAAATTACAATATGAGGAAGGGGCTTCGCATAATTCTACACACACACACACACACACACACGCACACACACACACACACTCAGAAGCAGATGAAGGCACAGGCACATTGCATCTGTATCTATAATGAAAAGAAACTTAAGGAACATCGATTGGATGTCAGTGTAGAAGCCTGATGTGATGTTTAGATATGTTAAAAAGTAGTGCAAGATGCTATGGCTTTTAGCTTCTTAAAAATTCATTTGAAATAAATCCCTAAAGATTCCAATTTAATGTCATTCCAAAACTTTATTTTGGACTGAATTTGATTTGTGCCAAATCGATTTGCTTAACTCAATTCCCAAGATATTGTGAATAATTTACTATAATATATCCATTTAGTTGCCTTTTACCTCTTGTATGAATATATTATAGGCAATGGCACACCTAATCAAATACCCATGTGCGGGTGCAACCTCAACTGGGGCTCCCACCACTCAAGCCCCTAATAAACACTCCTAAATATTCAAAAATGAGGAATGCACACCAGATAATAAATTGCAATTAATAAGTGTATTGGAATAATTCATACACTATATACAAAAAGGCAGTCACAACATGCTAACATAAAGACATAAAAGGATACACTCAGGAATAGCAGGTATAATTGAACGATGATCCTCAGGAGGAAGGTGCCCCTTTAAAGATTATTAATATGTAGTATGTAACAGTACCAGTTAACTATGAAAATATATCAATATAGGTAAACAATCTTTTACCATTAATTCTATAGGGGAAAACACCACTCCACTCCTGGGGATAGCTGCAAAGTATAATTAGGCTGCATATACAATACTGCTGGATACCATATGTTAAGGAAAACATTGATTCTTACATAACAGCTCAACGTTTCAGGGCATACAGCCCCTTTCTCAAGGCAGCGATCAGAGAAAGGGGCTGTATGCCCTGAAACGTTGGCTATGCTAAAGCGATCACTATCCTTTCTTGTTATGGGGTATAATTGAGCACATTGTCTTTCATGTTGCTTATGTTCTGTTATGTTAGCAGTTGGTATACCTGATATAATACCTGTGATAACGCAGGGTCACATTTGTACATACTTTGACTGATTTCTCATGTTTAATGAGCTGTTATGTAAGAATCAATGTTTTCCTTAACATATGGTATCCAGCAGTATTGTATATGCAGCCTAATTATACTTTGCAGCTATCCCCAGGAGTGGAGTGGTGTTTTCCCCTATAGAATTAATGGTAAAAGATTGTTTACCTATATTGATATATTTTCATAGTTAACTGGTACTGTTACATACTACATATTAATAATCTTTAAAGGGGCACCTTCCTCCTGAGGATCATCGTTCAATTATACCTGCTATTCCTGAGTGTATCCTTTTATGTCTTTATGTTAGCATGTTGTGACTGCCTTTTTGTATATAGTGTATGAATTATTCCAATACACTTATTAATTGCAATTTATTATCTGGTATGCATTCCACATTTTTGAATATTTTGGAGTTGCCTTTTACCTCTAAAATGAGCACCCTCACAAAATAATGGTACAGTAATAAAAATCCACATTAATATGCTAGCTTTTATAATAACATATATTAAAAACATCCAGCAAAGCATGTTTCTTTCCGTTACTGTAAGGAATAAGAATCAGTGGTCACAGGTTCTGAATATACCATTCTGCCTTTACAGAGGAGAAATGCTCAACTACCAAAACCCATTTCCTGGGTCAGCCTATAACACCTCATTGCTACTGCAAATTTTTAATAGCATGGGTGTGCTTTTACTCATCATGCTTTTATTTTGCAGGTTTTTTTTAGCAGAAACTAGATTGGTTTGTGTTAATGTTCCCCACAGGCTTCCTCATGAGCCAAGGAATTAAAGGCGAACATTTTTTGCTTGTAAAAGTGAAATGATACGGTCAAAACCTGGCACTCTTAAATTTTCAGTAGAAGAAAACCACAAAATTAGTGGGGATTTTAGTTGGGAATATAAGCTCCCTCTCCTCTAACATGTTTAAATTGATTTGATTGATGTTGTGTAAGTTCTGTGATAGAGCTCCTTGAGGATGTTTTTAATATCAGTTTTGCCCTTACTGTCTTGGTCACATGGGTTATTATTATTATTGTTTATTTATATAGCGCCATCAACTTCCGTAGCGCTTTACAAGGTATGAAAACAGACAGGGTAAAACATATAGTACAGAGAACAATACAAAATTAGATGCCACGGTTAAAACCAAGTGTTGTGAGCACAGGAGACAATAGGGAGGAGTGCCCTGCACTTGCGAGCTTACAGTCTAAAGGTTGGGGGTAGAGACAAAGGGGGCGGGGTCACAAGTGGTAGAGCTTGAGTAGGGCTGCATGTGCCATTGAAGGTTATAGGAGTTGATTACGCCAGGTCATATGCTTGTCTGAAGAAGTGAGTTTTGAGGGCACTTTTAAAGGCTTGGAGTGATGGAGAGTGGCAGATTGAGCGGGGAAGTGCATTCCAGAGAAGTGGGGAGGCACAGGAGAAGTCTTGAAGGCGGGAGTGCGAGGAAGTAACCAAGGAAGAGGACAGGAGAATATCAGAGGCAGAGGGGAGGTTGCGCTTGGGTTGATAATGCTGGATCAGAGATGAAATGTAGGAAGGGGCCTGGTTAGAGAGAGCTTTGTAGGTTAGCGTTAGAAGTTTGAACTGAACTCTATGGGAGACAGGTAACCAGTGGAGGGATTGACAGAGGGGGGCAGCACTGGAGAAGTGAGAGGAGAGATGGATGAGGCGAGCAGCAGAGATTAGAATAGATTGGAGGGGAGCCAGTCTGTTTGTTGGCACCACAGAGGAGGGTGTTGCAGTAGTCCAGTCGGGATATGACCAGGGCCTGCACTAGCATTTTAGTGGTGACAGGTGAGAGGAAGGGACGGATGCGGAAGATATTTTTGAGTTGGAGACGACAGGATGTGGCTAGGGAGTGAATGTGAGGTCGGAACGAGAGAGAGGAGCCCAGAATGACACCCAGGCATCGAGCTTGATGAGTTGCAGTTATTGTAAGATTATTTACAGAGATTGTGGTGTTAGAGAGGGGAGGGGAGTGAGATGGTGGGAAAATGACCAGTTCAGTTTTGGCCATGTTCAGTTTAAGGGAACGAGATGTCATGAAGGAAGAGATGGCTGTTAGACAGTCAGGAAGGCGAGAGAGGAGAGAAGAGAGATTTGGGCCAGAGAGGTAGATCTGAGTGTCGTCTGCATAAAAGTGATATTGGAAGCCCAGCGAGGTTATTTGTTGTCCTAGACCAGAAGTGTATATTGAAAAAAGTAGGGGTCCTAGGACTGAGCCTTGTGGTACCCCAACAGACAGAGGCCGGGGAGAGGAAATGGTGTTTCAGTAGGATACACTAAATGTGCGGTGAGAGAGATAGGAGGAGAGCCAAGAGAGTGCGAGACCTTGGATTCCAAGAGAAGAAAGAATATTGAGAAGCAGAGCATGGTCGACAGTGTCAAAAGAAGATGATAAGTCGAGAAGAATGACAGCAGAGGAGTGGCCTTTGGATTTGGCTGTTAGTAGATCATTGGTGACTTTGGTGAGTGCAGTTTCGGTAAAGTGACACGAGCGGAAACCAGATTGGAGGGGATCTAGGAGGGAGTTTGTAGACAGGTAGTTGGTAAGTTCTGTATGGACATGCTGTTCAAGAAGCTTGGATGAGAAAAGGAGCAGAGAGATTGGGCGGTAATTGGGGAGGGCAGAGGGGTCCAGTGAGGGTTTTTTGATGAGTGGAGTTATAACAGCATGCTTATAGGTGGAGGTAAATGTACCAGTGTAGAGGGAGAGGTTGAATAAAGATGTTAGGGATGGAGACAGTTGAGGGATAAGGTGGGATGGAATGGGATCAAGGGAGCAGGTGGTCAGGTGAGCCTTTGAGACCAGGGAGGAGAGACCTTGAGCAGTTAACACTGTGAAATGAGTTAATGAGTGGGGCAGGGGGGGATGTTGGTAGGAGAGAGGTGTTCTTCGAATCGTGTCGATTTTGTCTTTGAAGTATGTTGCAAATTGCTCAGCCGTTAGCTGTGAGGATGGAGGAGGTGGCGGTGGGCGGAGAAGGGAGTTGAATGTGTTAAATAGCTGTTTTGGATTCCGGGCCTGTGCCGATATGAGTGATGTGAAATATTCCTGTTTAGCAGATGAAAGGGCAGTCCTGAGTTCCTGAAGGGCTTTCTTGTAAATAAGGGCAGGGTGTGAAGGGGATGTAAAGCATCAGAGAGAGATTGAAGGTCTAGGTTTCTGAGATTCCTGCGAAGAATTGCAGGTTTGTGTGCAGGGGGGTAGTGTTAAGGGAAGAGAGTGTTAGTGTTAGTAGGTTGTGATCAGAGAGGGGAAGTGGGGATGAGGATGTGATCAGAGAGGGGAAGTGGGGATGAGGAAAGACTGGATACAGAGCAGAGGTGAGTAAAGAGTAGGTCAAGCGTATGTTCATCTTTGTGGGTGGGGCTGGTAGACCATTGTTTGAGGCCAAAGGAGGTGGTTAGGGATAATAGTTTGGTGGTTGCAGGGTTGTTGGTGTCAACGGGTATGTTGAAGTCCCCCATGATTATTGCCGGGATGTCAGAGGACAGGAAGTGGAGAAGCCAAGTGGAGAAATGGTCCAGAAAGAGAGTGGCAGGTCCAGGAGGGCGATAGATAATGGCAATATTTAGGTGACAGGGAGAGTAGAGACGGACACAGTGAACTTCAAAAGAAGGGAAGGAAAGGGAGTGTAGAGCAGGGATTGGGTTAAATGAGCAATGTTCAGACAGAAGGATGCCAACACCTCCACCCTGTTTGTTGGTTGATCTTGGGATGTGGCTGAACTGTAAGCCCCCATATGAGAGGGCAGCGGGTGAGGCTGTATCAGAGGGAGTGAGCCAGGTTTCAGTAAAGGCCATGAAAGTGAAGAGGTTGGTAGTGAAGAGGTCATGGATGTATGCAAGTTTGTTGCACACTGAACGTGCATTCCACAGTGCGCAGGTGACCGTGGGGGGAGTGCGTGGGGAGGGGGTGATTGTTAAGAGGTTGGCTAGGTTACGTGTGTTTGTTGGCTTTCTACCATGGTGAAGACTAGTCTGTGATGAGTTGTGGGGTGTAGAGGAGAAAGGAGGCGAAGGAAATGGACCTGGGTTTGGAGCAATGTCACCAACAGCAAGTAGGAGCAGAGAAAGGGACAGGAGGTGACTGTGGGATTTGAAAGTGGCAGAGCGGGTGCATGGAGAAAGGGAGAGAGAATTAGCCAGTGAGATAAATTCATGCGAGCACAGGTAGGGGGATGAGAGCAGTGACGGAGAGATATAGAGACACTTACCAGGTGCAGGAGGATGCTGGGAGTTCAGGAATTTTAGAGTCAGTGGAAGCAGGACTGTAAAATACCAGAGGAGCATTCTTGGGGATGAGTTCTTCAGACGAGCAGAGTCTGGTGCCTTTTCCCTTCTGGTCACTTCCGGCTCAATTCGGGCCTAATTCTTTGATGGACTTAAAAAATCCCGGACTTCAGAAATCCAGGACTGTAGCCCAGGCTGAGTGCAGCCATTCTCCTCAGATACATTACCACTTGTGAGAGGCCTTGATTAGCCCAGTCAAACAGCTGGGGGGTGGGTGGTACTAGGGCAATAAAGTTGCTTAGCTGGGGTTATCAGGAGGGGAAGTTAGGTGGTCGCAAAACAAACATTATTTATATGAGCAGGGTCATTGCATAGACGAAAAACAGTGATGATGATGGGTTCAGTTTCCCCTGGAAACAAAAGGTCAAAGGAAACAGTAAGCAACCTGTGGTAAGAGGCTTGAGGGGGGTATGTACGTGAGGATACACGCTATTTCACCAGCCACCATCCCCTGGCCTGTAGCCTGTAAAAACAAGAATCCTCCAGCTACCACCTCTCTACACAGAAACAAGGGGGGGGATTACAAGCATTTAGCACCCGTGGTGATGTTGTGGGGCACTGAATGTTTAATGATTCACCAATTATATATTTATGATATAAAAAATTAAAATCTGCACGCAAAGGTGCATACTGGGCCAAAGCGTCCACATAGAGAGTGCTATCCGGACGACATGGTAGCCTGGAACGTGCTTAAGTTGGGTTTTTTTAATATTGCCGACATGCCCAATGTCATGGGTGCGATTGATTGCACCCACATTGCACTGGTCCCTCCCGCAGCCGACGAGTACATCTATAGGTAAGTTAATTAGGTCATTTTATTATATTGTTTTGCCAAACTGTATTGTAACTATCTATTAATCCCTCCTTCTAAAGTGTCCCTGTGAACCAGTTTACAATGTATAATTTAATCCCTCCTTCTAAAGTGTCCCTGTGAACCAGTTTACAATGTATACTTTAATCCCTCATTCTAAAGTGTCCCTGTGTACCAGTTTACAATGCATACTTTAATCCCTCCTTCTAAAGTGTCCCTTTGAACCAGTTTACAATGTATACTTTAATCCCTCCTTCTAAAGTGTCCCCTGTGAACCAGTTTACAATGTATATTTTAATCCCTCCTTCTAAATTGTCCCTGTGAAACAGTTTACAATGCATACCTTCATCAATTTTTTCATGTAGGCCTTATCAAACCATTATAATGCTGACCTTAATTAGTCATTTGAATGTTAATCTTTCTTTTCTCCAACATACATCTAATGTTGGTTATTTAAACTACTTATTTACTTTGTTTATGTTATTTGGATGGTACAACATGTTTTTTGGAGGGTGATAGGAGTTAGTGTTTGGGTAGTTTACCTTGGCTTGTTGTGTTTTTTTTTTTCAGGAACCGCAAGATGGGTCACTCACTGAATGTCCAGGCAGTGGTTGGCCCGGACATGCGATTCCTTAGTGTCCTCGTCGGGTATCCAGGCTCATCTCATGATGCTTATATCTTGCGGAGCTCCGGATTATTCCGTCGGTTTGAGTCTGGAGAACTATCAGGGGGATGGCTCCTTGGTAAGTTTACTCAAATTACATCATTCCCTTTTCACTGTATGCCTGTGAATATAGTTGATGAGCCATGTCTTAACCTATGGCTGTTTTTTCCCCTTGATGACATGTTAAACCGGACCTTCACCATGATTTTTAGAAAAACCCAAATCCTTAAAAAATGATTTCCCAGCATTTCAAGTTAATATATTTAATATATTTAAAGTTTTACTTACTTATTATTATTTCCGCCACTGGGCTGCAACTCTGTTCAGGACTTTAGGATACGGGCGCCGCCATCTTGGCTCAGATGCATCACATTTACTGAGAAGAGGAGAGCGGCATAAAGTGCAGGGTGCGGGTTATAGCTGTGCTTTGCTCAGACAGAGCAGAGCTGGGGTCAGGAAAAGGTCAGCAATCCCAGAATGCAGAGCAGCACAGTCAGAAGGCACTTCCTGTTTGCAGGCTGCCTGATATTCCAGGAGCCAACATCTTTGATGTTTAAAGGCTCATAACATGCAGTAGATGCAGGTAGGATGATTTTTAATGTGACCAATCTGTATGTACAGGGTGGGGGAAACATATAAGATAGGCTCTTATTCAGAGTGAACGACTGCTTAAAGCAATAATGTTGGTTAGAATGTGTAATTTATGTAAGTATTTTGTGATTTTTTTCAGGGGATTCAGGCTATCCGCTTCTGCCCTGGCTCCTGACGCCCGTTCTTCGGCCGCAGAATGAGGCCCAGGAGTCATACAATCGTGCCCACAGGAAGACCCGGGCCATAGTAGAGAGGGCCTTTGGACTCCTGAAGACAAGATTTCGCTGTTTGGACCATACCGGCGGGGGGGGGGGGAAGGGCACTGCAAAATGACCCCAACAAGGTCATCAACATCATACTTGCATGCTGGGTGCTTCATAATTTTGCTATCATGCAGCGTGTTCCCCGGTATGTCGATCTGCCCCCCTCTCCACCCAGCCAGGAGGCAGATGACCTTTACGATGGCCTCTGGCCAATCAGTGTGGGCGCATTTGATTTCAGGCTATTTTTCCTAACATTTGTTTTGTTTGTTTGTTTATGTTATTGTGTGTTTTGACTATGATTTGCTTCTGTGAAGGCCTTTTTCTTTTTCCCCCCAAAAAATAGTAATGATTTAATTACTAAGAATTTGACACCTGATTTGTGCCTCATGCATTTTCTTTTCATGTTTGTCCTTAAAAAACTTCATTAATATCCAAACAACCCAAACATTAATGCATCAACTTAGGCAAGAACAGCTAAAGTCACATTCAATATATTTTATTGAAATATGTCAATTTTTAGTTGAAGGGCACTTGCAGACTCAAAATGTACATACATTGAAAAACATAGCTATAAATTGGGGCAGACTCCTGGCCCCTAGCAATTGGCCACATTCAGGAGTTCTAAAGTAACTGACTCCAGGCCGAAGTTTCCCCACCCACCAACATCAAGATCCATAGGGAGCAACAATTTCCAGGGAATAGTCGGGCAGGAATACATAGACCCGCATACACACCCTCTCCTGATCGGCCACATTTGCCACCGGCACAGGTGGAAAGCAGCCATACCTATGCCACATCCACGACTGTAAGTTCTGTGACCACTCAGCCAATCACCCCCAGTCCTAATGCCAGCCCAGTCCAATCTTTGCCATGGGCAAATGTAGTTGTTTCCCAGCCAAGAATGTCCCCCAATATTGCCAACAAACAGGATGAGCCAGCCAGCATTTGATTAGGCCCAAGCCTGCAGGGTGGGAGCTTGAGCGGCCGCTTCAGTGAAGATTAAGCTCAGCCATTGGCTAGTGGGGTATGTGAGCATTCTAATGAGCTATATGGGCGAATTCAAAAACAAACCAGCAAAGCCATAAAAAACCCAATCTTGGCAATGTTCACCAGACAGGTAAATAGAGGGGGGATGTAGAGGAAAGATGTGGAGCAGATACAGGTCAAATAGGTCTTAATATTGATGTTGCCCTTAATAAGCTTGTGGTTGGCCTTGGAGGTGTCCCAACATCTGGGCATGTGTGGCATTCATATTCTGCCACTGCTCCAGCATCTGTCTATTGCTTGTTCTAAATTCATCGAGCATGGCAGTGAAGTTTGTATTTAAGGTGGCCATTTGTCCTGCCATCTGTGTGGTTAAGTTGGCCATTTGTTCAGACATCTGGCTGTTGCTCGTCCTAAATTCAGTCAGCATGTTGGTGAATGTATTATTGAAATTCTCGAATTGTGCAGTAATCTGCTCTGTTGTTCGTTGAGTCACCTGCCGAAAGTAACGGCTGTCATGGCGCCATGCTGACTCCAGGATTGGCATGCGCCTCCCCTGGGAAACTGGTCGATGTTGTTGACTGCGTCTTCCAATTCCCCGGGTTTGAGCGCCTGCAGATGCTGGACCTCTAGGGCGAGCAAGAGTCCAAGATGTGCTCGGCAAAACCTCTGCACTCGTGCTCAGTCTCAGCCTGCTGCCCACGATAGGCTGGCAGCATGCGTCCAGCTTCACTCTGCTGCAGAGGATTTGGTGCAGTAGGATGCTGGGGCAGTGGCAGATTAGGTTCCAGGGGGGTAATTTGAGAAGGTCCAATCCGGCTGGCATCCTCCTCCATCTCCTGGATTACATCCATCAGCGTGGGAGTCTGTTGGGACATGTGAAAAAGTGTTTTAGATTTGGCCCTAAAAATGTTTTGGATCAAAATTAGTCATATGCATTCACATGCATCAGCAGTTTCATCAAAGTCCACTTACCCTATGTATCCTGTGTCCTAGGCAGCAGGGAAGTAGACGGCGTGCTCAAACTGGAGGAGGCTTCCACACTTCCAGAGGCTGGATGCTGGACTGATTTTGAAAGTAAAAGGCACGTAAACACACAAACATCCATTGATGAGCTGGATTAGTACATATGCTTTAGAAAACATATGGCCAAGCAGCAATGCCAACTCCCCCAACAGTCCAAGTTGACCTTCACAATGAATGTGAGTATCTCTTATATGTATGCCTCACCCTGTACATACAGATTGGTCACCTTAAATAATACAAACATGCATGTACGCAGGTGACTTGCCACCTCCCCCAGCCTTGTGAACTGGTATAGGGGGTCCCCGAAGCAGAGGTTGCCCATCACCGAGGTAAGTTGTAATGTAAATATTTTGAGTATGTTGACAATGACATCATCACCAATCAACCTACATCCATTGGCAATGTCCTTAGCATAATGACATATGGCCTCTTCCTTTAAGAATTGCCTTAGCATAATGACATATGGCCTCTTCCTTTAAGAATGACCTTAGCATGATGACATATGGTCTCTTCCTTTAAGAATTACCTTAGCATAATGACATATGGCCTCTTCCTTTAAAGTGGACCAACACCCTGAGGTGATCGGCCCGGGAATCTATAAGAACACCCCCTGAACACCCCAAATCCACCTACCTGGTCTTCGGCGGCCGGCCGCCGGCGCCTCCCTCGCGCCCCTCTAGGCGTGCGCGTGCCCGCGCCGGCCGTCTCTGAATGGCCGGCGCGGGCGCGCACACGTCAAGAGTGACGCGCGGGAGGCGCCGACGGGCAAGCTTCTTGTACGTTGCTGTCAATCAGCTTGTCCGTCGGCGCCGATTGGACGCCGCGGCCACGTGGGAGCGGGGAGAGGTGAGTTTTGGGGGCTTTCTGGGGGGTTTCACACAGCGGGGCACCCCCGATCGGGGTGCCCCGGGGAAGTGGACCAATACCCAGGATAGTCAAAATCCTGGGTGTTGGTCCACTTTAAGAATTACCTTAGCATAATGACATATGGCATCTTCCTTTAAGAATTGCCTTAGCATAATGACATATGGCCTCATGAGTTAGCTTGCAACCTAATAATCATTCCATCCACAGCTGTTAAACATGCATTTGCAATACATTTTTTTTTCTTTTTTTAACAGACACCACACGTGCCAGATTGGCACAAATAAGTGCCACGGTGTTTCGGTTGGTGGGTGAGATGCAGGAGCTGCGCGATTCGTTGGGGACCACAGATGAAGATTAATTATCTGGGGCCTGCCATTGCTTTGTATATAGTTTTAGATATTTTAGTGTTTTTATAATTTTTTAAATATTTTTAAAATTGTAACTTTTTTGAAAAAAAAAAAGTTTGTACTTGCACAAATTTTTTAAAATATTTTCTTTTAAAAAATGCACACAAAAATTGCCATTTCTTAGTAAAAAAACAAAAAAAACTTGTTTCTGTGTCATTTTCTTTTCAAAATACATTCATTAAGGGTTGGCTACAACAAAACGAAGGAAAAACCCAAAATTTATATATGAAGAATCGCCAGACCGCGATGTGATTTAGGTAAGCTTTAGGTGCGGGAAATGGAAGAATATACAGACCGCAAAGTGATTAAGGTAAGCATTAGGTGCGGGAAATGGAAGAAGAATGAGACCACAAAGTGATTAAGGTAAGCATTAGGTGCGGGAAATGGAAGAAGAATGAGACTGCAAAGTGATTAAGGTAAGCTTTAGGTGAGGGAAATGGAGGAAGAATGAGACCGCGAAGTGATTAAGGTAAGCTTTATGTGAGGGAAATGGAAGAAGAATGAGACCGCAAAGTGGCTAAGGTAAGCTTTAGGTGCGAGAAATGGAAGAAGAATGAGACCGCAAAGTGATTAAGGTAAGCTTTAGGTGCAGGAAATGGAAGAAGAATGAGACCGCAAAGTGATCAAGGTAAGCTTTAGGTGCGGAAAATGGAAGAAGAATGAAACCGCGATGTGATTAAGGTAAGCATTAGGTGTGGTAAATGGAAGAATATACAGAGCACGATGTGATTTAGGTAAGCATTAGTTGCGGTAAATGGAAGAATATACAGACCGTGATTTGATTTAGGTAAGCATTGTAGCAGAAGTGAGTGAACAAAATATGTAGACGAGCACATTAATGAGTTCATTTTGTTGTGCGTAAGGTCTCAACAATTTTCGTCTGGACGATTATTTATAGAAAAAGGAATTCAGAATCTAACGGGAAACGTAAATCATTCGTTCGAGGCGACGTTGGAAAAAGGCCAAAAACGAAAGCCTACGCTGTTTCATGAGTAACAAACGGAAAACGAAAACTGAAAATTGACATTTTCGTTGGCATACGAACGGACGAAAACTTTACTGAAGGCTTGCGATGCATGCTTAGAATCACTCGTACACTCATACGCAAGCGGGAAAAATAAAAAAAAAAAATACAGATCGACACAAAAACTTAAGTCTTTTTATGTCTCTCTGAATCAACCCTATAGTGCTTGATAAATCAGGCTCTGAATGTAACAGTTCTTTGTAATGGTCTAGTGTCATATTTAGTGCCCACATTTCAGAGATCTATGCAGGGATTAAACATTAGCATCACATGTTCAGTGTCATACAAATAGATGCAATAACACTGATTGCTTTGTAGCTGCGGCTTGAAAGTGAATGCTGCTACTTAAAGCACTACTAAGAAAGACATTTGAAATACAAACAGGTAACAGAAATACATCCAAAATTCTAACTATTATTTGAATAAAGTCACATTGGGGGATGTGCTTTTTTCAGAAGAATTGTCACTCTTCAACACTTGTGTGCTCTCCCCACTACATCTGCCAACAGCTGACAAATGAAGCTTCTCACATACAAGTCAGCATGGAGGGGATCTGAAAATGACCTGGATTATTATGAGAATGCTTTGGCCTCTAGTCCTGAGATTAACTCTAGAGAGGCAAACTGCTTATTGTTTGGACAAGCAAGGAGAAACAATGGGAACTAAGTACTAGAGAGTCAGAGATAAGGGCCCACCTAGGCCGTAATTTGTGTTATAGAAATTGCTATTTTTCTTCGCAACAGGTTTGCTTCTGATATTTAACATTGCTTTTATCTCCAACATCCATGTTGGCTCTGACTTACTGAAACTGATTAACCCCTTCATCACATAGTTTGTAACAGAATTGGGTAACTGACCGATCAAGATATTGTAGTGAAGGCCTGGATAGAGTGTGTGTTACAGCTCTCTCATTCCAGTCTGTGAAAGATGTGCAGTGTGGTTACCAAGATAACTGCTAATTCTGCTCACTGAAAATTGACATTTTTTCGAGATTTCTGTAAAATTTCAGATATTTTCAGAAATAAACGCAAATAATTTTGACTTCAAAGGAATGTCAAGTCACCAGTATAATCCCCGGGAAACAATGTCCACACGCCCATAGCCACCTATACACTTCAAGGGGATGTCAATTCACCAGTATAATCCCCGGGAAACAATGTCCTGTCATACGTCCATAGTCACCTATACACTGTCCTTGAAACTCGCTGTGGCCACTGCCATCATTATCACTTCTGATGTGCCCTGGTCCCCTATTTTTTTACTTCACCAAAGCAGGAGCAGACAGCGCAAGCTCCTTAAAGGAGCAGTGCATTAAAAAAGATAAATAATTAAATAGCCACACAATAGCTTCTAACATGTGTATAAATAATGTGGCGATAGAAAAGGAAAAAATATATGCCTTACTTTTAAATTGTATAATGACAATGGCTCAGTCCATTTGCTGAATAGGGGGATCTGCTGGGTTGTATTTAGTGAGCTGCTTCATTTAGTCCACTGGTCTCCTAGCAACACTTTACCTCAGAGGCTAACACTGTAATCATTGGTAATGGCTGTGTGTGTGTGTGAGGTGCTGCTTTTGTTATGAGACCAGGTGACTCAAATGTGTAAAATCTATACAAAATAAACTAAACTGACTGAAAATGACTGAAATTCTTCTTTGAATAACTGTGCAGGAAAATCTAAAGGTATTAAAGTGGAACAAAACCCTGAGTGGCCGACCCTGAAGTCTATAAGACCCGGCCATTGACCTTCCCCCTTGGGCATTCTAAATCGGGATGCCCCACTGTGTGAAACGACCCCTGGATAACCACAGATCCCCCCCATTTTTCTGGCGTGCTCACGCAGATAGTCATTTAGAGAGGCCGGGCAGCCAGGAAGGTTACTGCTCAGGCTCCCCATCTGCGTGAAAACAGCGCTGATTGGATGAGAGCCCGCGCTTGTGCTGTGGGACAGGGAAAGGTACGGTTTCGCAGGCGAACTTGGGGATTTCACATATCAGGGCATCCCAAGTCGGGATGCCCCTAGGGGCACAAAACAAAACTCCAGATAGTGAAAATCCTGGGTTGGGCTTTGCTCAAAACACACAACGCTGAAAGAAAGATCATATGGAAAAATGTGTTGAGAAAAGAGAGAGAAAATGGTAAACTGAAAGATTTTGCAGCAGAGCCAACATGAAGGGAAAACTGTCAAAATAAAAAATGTTTCGAGCAAAAAAACAGGATGTAAACATAAAAATCCAATTCTGGGAGTGCGCATGCGCGTAGAGCTGCTATGGACGCTTAGCCTCGCAGCTCCGCAGACCGCCGAGTGTCCTGACCTCGTCTTGCTGCGTGGCCTGGCGATTCCTGGTCCCAGAGGGTCGGAGGCAGCAGGGGATCATTCCCCCCAAAGTTCTCGCTGTTCCGAAGCGGTGAGTTGTGGACCCGCCGGGGGGGAGGAGAAGCCGAGGAGCCGGCTCCGCCGCCATCTTGCTTACACAGGCTGCAGTTCACTGACACACGCTGCGGTCCTATCTGCGAGGAGTGCCCGCCCACCAATATTTCCCTCTGCCTGGGGCTCTCTGCCTCACGACTGAAGCCCCCAGTTCAATAAGGTGTGGCTGTAACATAAATGGACCCCCGTGCCCAGTATTGTGCATCATCCTTAACCCTTTTACTGCCAGCTACGTAGCTGCCACTCCTGTCCTTAAACGCCAGCTACGTAAATTTTAGGTACATGGCTTTCCCCCCTGCTAGCTGGCAAAAAAAAAAAAAGACACTCATCTGACCCCTCGTTTGATTCAGCCGGGTCTCCTCTTCAAGATGGTGAGCTCCGATCGTCAGTCGGACCTCCTCCGGCTGTAGGGGAGGGCCCGGAATAGGGTGCCCCCCCGTTTAAGCTGCCTCCGGCTTTTCCTGTAAAAATAAAAAAAAAATGACATTCACTTACCTCCGTGTGCGCTGGCTCCCGCTGTCCCTCCTCTTCACCTGGGGGGGACTCCGATCCCCCCCCCAGGACTTACCAATCTTAAGGAGAGAGCCCGGGAGGCTCTCTCCCCTCTGCTCCTCCAACGGCGGCCGCCATCTTGCCTTTGGGGGCGGGGCTAATGGCGTCATCCCAGTCCCGATCACCGGCTTCAGCTCTCTCAGCTGTCAGATGCCGGTGATCGGTGCCTCTGATCTCCTGCCTCCCCCTTCTCTGGATCACCGGCATCTGTCAGCACAGTGGCGAGGGACAAGAGCTTACAATCGGAAGTAAGTACAGTAAAAAATAGTTTTTTTTAATAAAATACTTTTGTGTGGTGTTTTTTTTTTGAACAGTTAACCCTTTGTGAGCTGGTAAGGGGTCTATGAGACCCCTATACCAGCTCACAAGGCTCTGGGTCTGGCAAGTCACCTGCGGCTAGTGGGTGACTTGCCATTAACCCTGAGACCCCCCATTACCTGCCTCCCCAACGGCCGGGGGGTAGAAGGGCCCGGGCCACTTAGTGGCTATGTGGGCTAGTAGCCTGCAGGGCCAGGGGCCACCAACGCTGGCCCCTGCGCCCTGTTCTACAAGCCCCAATAGCTGGCCCGGGCCGGTAACGCTGGGTAGGGGGGACCCGACGTCATTTTTTGGGGGGGATTTTTAAGGGTTTTTAACCCTTAAAATTCCAAAAAATAATGGGGTTCCCCCCCGGGAGGGGGGACCCTATGTCATTTTTTTTTTTTTTTTAAATTAACCGCTTATGTCCTGTTACACAGCAGGTATAAAATGCTTCTAGCATTTTGTGGTGTGGTGTGTTTGTGTCTTTTTTTACATTTAAAGTGGACCAACACCCAGGATTTTGACTATTCTGGGTATTGGTCCTTTCCCCAGGGGCATCCCGATCGATTATGCCCCGCTCTGTGAAACCCCCCGATCGCCCACAATAACTCCCCGATCTCACCCCGATCCTATGGTGCATGCGCGGCCGCTCGTCCAATCAGCGCGCTGAGAGTGGCTGAGTTATGGACATCTAAGAGACGTCTAAGCTCAGCCACTCTGAGCGTGCTGGAGACCGCATCTCCCACTTCCCTCTAACATGGAGCGTGCCCACGCCGGCCATTCATAAATAGCCAGTGCGGGCACGCGCCCTGCTAGAGGGATAGCGGGGATGCGGCCCGCGCATGCGCCGTAGGACCGGGATTCAGGTAAGTGGTAGCGGGTGTTCCGGGGGGTTTCCCCAATTTTGGATGCCCCTGGGGGAGGGAATAGAACGGTCTGGGAATCTTATAGATTCCCGAGCCGAACAGCCCTGGGTGTTGGTCCACTTTAACCCATTGTGAACTTGTAAGGAGTCCATGAAACCCCTATACCAGTTCACAAGGCTGGGGGGCTGTCAAGTCACCTTCGGCTAGCGGGTGACTTGCCATTAACCCCGGCCCCCCTATTACCTGCCTCCCCGAAGCCCAGGGGGGGGCAAAAGGGCCCAGGCTGATTTAGGCGGTGCAGGCTTGTACTTGGCAGGGCTGGCCCCTGTGCCCTGTTTTACAAGCCCTGCATAGCTGATCCCCAGGCTGGTTATGCTGGGTAGGGGGGACCCCATGTCATTTTTATGGGAATTTTTAAGGGGTTTTAACCCTTAAAATAAAAAAAAAAAGGGGATTACCCCCCCCTTGGAAGGGGAACCCCATGCCATGTTTTTTCTTGATTTAACCCTTTATAGTGTGGATTGTAGTTGTATTTTATTTTTACATGTTATAAAGTGTTCTTTTCAGTTTGGGGGGGTCTTCTGAACAGTAACGGGGGGCTACCGATATATATGTGGTACCGTTGTAATTGGGAGAAATGGGGCTTTCACGTGCAATATGGTTTTTTTAAAAAAAAAAAGGTTTTATTTGAAATAAAGGAGACAATTTTGTTTTGTTTAATTTACTCAAAAATATTTAAAAAAAAATTACAAACAAGACATTTCATGTTAAAGCCTACACTTTGCCGAAAAAATAAAATATATAATTTTCCTGGAAATACTTGCAAAAATCACAGTTAAGCATAGCGCAAAATGGTTAAAAATGACCTGTCAAGAGAGGGTGACAAAATCTCAAGTAGGCTGGCAGTTAAAACGGTTAAAAGTACCTATGCATGTTGGGTATTGTTCTGCTCGGGGGACCTTGCGCTTTTAGATTTAGCTTGTTTTTTTCTTGTTTGCATATTGATATTTTAGGAAAACTTTTTTCTGCTAGGAATTCTGCTTTATTATACATTTTTTAAGGAAACCCTGTGCGACCAAAGAATTCTTTGAGGGATTACTTTCAGAAAGATGGGCCCACTACAACATGCTGGGTACGCTTAGAAAGCTTATCATGTGTACTTTCAAGGAATGTATGGTTTGTGGGGGTATTCCAAATGTAAAGGGTTGTTTTGGTAGAAAAAGCGCAAGGTGCGCACTTTGTCTGCAGAGCTGAAATTTTCAAGCAAAATTACCATTGTGCACATGCTTTACTTTTTGGTGTTTGGCAACTCTCCTTTTGACAGTATCTATGCATGTTGGGTATCGTTCAGTTCCGGGGATGGGGGTGGCTTTGATCCTGCTTTTTTTATCCTTTTTTAGGGAAGCTCTGTGTAACCAAAGAATACATTGAGGGAGAACTTCCAGAAAACTGTGGCAACATCAACAAGCCTGGTACGCCTAGAAAGCTTGAAGTGTGTATTTCCAGAGAATATATTGTTTGTGGGGGGTATTTCAAATGTAAAGGTTACATAGCTGTATTTGATCTAAAAATCTCTTAAAGTGCTGTTTCAGTTTGGGGGAGTCTCCTGGGCAGGAAAGG
Source organism: Gastrophryne carolinensis (assembly GCA_027917425.1). Lineage (NCBI taxonomy): Eukaryota > Metazoa > Chordata > Amphibia > Anura > Microhylidae > Gastrophryne > Gastrophryne carolinensis. The sequence goes on along the minus strand of CM051238.1, from coordinate 358,972,649 downwards.
GTGTCTACCAATACATATGTGGTACCGTTGTAACCAGGAGAAATTGGGATTTCACACGCAATAAGATTTTATTGACAAACTTACATTTTTTATTACAAAAAAACACTACAAGTTGTAAAAAATAGATTTTTTTTTTATTTTTTTGCACATATCTCACCCCAAAATATTAAGAATACACTTGACAAATGACAAACAAGACATTTTATGTTAAAGCCCAGACTCTGCTGAAAAAAACAATATATAATTTTCCTGGGAAATCCCTTCAAAAATCACAGTTGAGCATGCATAGTGCAAAATAGTGAAAAATGGTCTGGCAACAAAGCGTAACAAAAACTCCAGGTAGGCTGGCAGTTAAAGGGTTAAAGGGCCAGCGCAGCTTCTCTGTCCCCTGGGACATTTTGGTATTTTTTGCTGTCTTGGGTCTCCCTGTCTCGGCTTGGAAGCCCCCAGCCTAATTAGGGGGTGGCCGAAGTTAAAAAGGGACCCCTGTGCTTGCCTGACTGCACCGCAGTGGAGAGATCTTAAAGGGCCAGCTCCACTTTTCTATACCCGGGGATTCCTGGATCTCAGGAGCAGGGTGACAAGTCCTGGCCCTGGTCTGGTAGCTTGCCCCTCATATAGTCCTCTGTGCCTCGACGTTGTTTAGCTGATATCTCTTTATACAAAGCAACCAGAACGCCCCAAGATGTCAGATCCTGCTGTACCCCAAAACGACCCTCATAATTTGTCTGATCTCCTTCCAGAAGATGAATCTTGGATGGATGAGTCACTACATGGTTCACCTCCCAAGTCTCTCCCTCCCCCCTTGACAAATATGAAGCAATGCTGGAAAGGGCGCTGGAAAAGTGGGCGCTAAGCATCACAACACAGATTACCAATACCCTCTCTGCGGATATTATGGAGCTGGGTCAAAGGGTCGGGGACCCAAGCATCGACCCATACAGCCGATATGTCCGCGCTGAGAGATGATATGGAGATACTGCGCGAGGAAAACCTGGTATTACTTCATAAGCTCGAGGATGTCGAAAATAGATCCAGACGAGCCAATATTAGGATCAGAGGTGTTCCGGAGTCTGTATTGGACCTGCAATCAACAGTCACTGCTTTGTTTCAGGAGCTTGTTCCATCACTTCCAATTGAGAGACTGGAATTTGACCAAATTCATAGGGCCCTGCAGAAGAAAAGGGCCGACGGTCTTCCATGAGACGTCCTTGTCAAGCTGCATTTCTTCCGCACAAAAGAGCAACTAATGGCTGCGGCGCGCGGGCAGGACACCTTGAAATTTCAGAGCTTCTCGTATCAACTTTTTGCAGACTTGGCACCCCAAACTATAGCGAGAAGACGTGCAATGAAACCAGCTTTGCAAATCCTGCAATCACATGGGATCAGATATAGGTGGGGATTTCCCTTTAAGATTTCTTTCTCCTATAAGGACACTCATTTTGAGGCCTCCTCATCTCAGGAACTTGATCGGGTGCTTGCTACCCCTAAATTTCTCAGTGCTGACTACCCTTTGTTTTATTCAGCCGCTGCGCGCACCAAGCAGCGCGGGGTCATAATCGCCTTCAAGCGTTCGACTTCCTTCTCCCTGGAGCAGGCGGTATGCGATTCCCTGGACCGATACCTAATTTTACGATTCAGGATCAACCTGTAACGCTTGCAACCTGCTATGCCCCGAATCAAAACCAAAATGCATTCCTGGAGGAGTTCTTTAAGAAACTACATCAAGTAGAGAAAGGGTTCCTTATTGTAGCTGGGGACTCTAACCAGACCCTACACCCTACCCTGGATAGGCAACCGGACATTAGATCTTCTCCGGCGGCCAGGAATAGACCCTCTGTGAAAGTATTTCAGGCATTGTTAGGTCAGTATCACCTGATTGACGCTTGGAGATTTTACTCACTACTCATGTCCCCACAGCAAGGTGTCCACAAGGATTGACCACATTTTCATGCAGCAATCCTCCCTCCCCCAGCTTTCTCAAGCGAGTATTATCCCAATAGCCTGGTCTGATCACGATCTGGTCTCAGTTGACCTTTTGTCCCTCACCCAGAGAACCCCCCAGAAGTCTTGGAAACTTTACGAGCCAATGTTGGCCGATGAGGCTCTCCTCGAGCGGGTTTGCATGGGGATCCAAGAGTTTTTCCAGCTTAACAAAGGCTCAGTGAGCTCAAATGTCACGCTCTGGGAGGCGCACAAGGTTGTGATCAGAGGGCTACTCATGCAGGAATCTGCCAGATGTAAAGCGGTCTACAAAGAAAAGCTCATGGCGTTAACTGACGAATACCAAACGGCCTCAACCGACTTTAAAAACTGGGCCTCCAAGCAGAATAGGAACCAATTTAATCAGACTGCTAGCCAGCTCAACCTGTGTCTATCCGGCGAGGCTGCCCGCCAGTTGAACAAATCCAAGTTCCTTTGGTACCGTACGAGTAATAAACTCAACACTCCTCTTGCAAGAAGACTTAGAGGGATTGTTCTAAGACCCAAACCAGTACGCATTAGGACAACAGAGGGCCCCCTGTCTAGCAACCCAGTAAAGGTGGTGGATACCTTTTCTAAACACCTGGAGGGTTTATATAAACCCAAATCGTGTTTAAATATAAGCAAAGCAGAGGAACTGTTCGGCCAACTTAATTTGCCCCCTCTTCCCCCAGGCGCCAAAGAGCACATTGATAGGCCCGTTGAGACTGATGAGGTTCAGGAGGCCATAACATCTTTAAAGGTGGGTAAGCAGCCGGGACCGGATGGCTTCACAACGCTTTATTATAAAAAGTTTTCTCAGATAAAGGCCCCACATCTGACGATAGCCTTCAACGCTCTGAGGGAGGGAGCCACTTGGAGTTCTGAATCACTTACAGCAGCAGTAAGTATGATTCCCAAACCTCACACTGACGACACGGTACGGTATAGGCCTATTTCCTTGTTGAATATTGACTTCAAAATTCTGGCATAGGTACTGGCCGCACGACTTAACGGGTTTATAAATGTGCTCATTTCCAAGGAGCAGGTGGGTTTTATGCCCCAGCGTCAGGCTGGTGACATTAGAAAAATCGCCAACCTTATATATCGATCCAGGGTGGAAAGTTATCATACCATGCTGTTGGCGCTTGATGTACGCAAAGCGTTTGACACCGTGGCGTGGGGTTATTTACACTTCACCCTCAAGTGTAGGGTCCGTCCGGGGGCGTACGTCAGATACTCGGGGTATTCCTCTGATCGATTCACTCTGGGTAGGGGCACAAGGCAGGGCTGTTCCCTCTCCCCCTCCTCTTTGCCTTAGCCCTTGAGCCTCTCTCCAGACTGATTCAGGCCAATGGTGGTATTGCTGCCATCGAGGTGGGGGGTATGAACATAAGATATCACTGTTCGCTGACGATATCCTTATGGTGATCAAGGACCCGGTCATATCCCTCTCGAACCTTTTCAAGACTCTTGACTCCTTTTTGAGGCTTTCGGGCCTGCAAATTAATTCTGCCAAGTCTCAGGCCCTTAATATTTCCCTACCCGATAGAATTTTGAGTACTGTAAATGCCTCCTTTGACTTTCATTGGCAGGCCAGGCATATTAAATATTTAGGGATCCAGCTGTCATCTGATTATAACTCTCTTTATGGGGCAAATTATCCTAATATGTTCAAGATCTTGAGGTCCCTGTTAGGTAACTGGGCAAAATTGAATCTTTCTTGGCTGGGTAGGATTGCTGCAGTGAAAATGGCGTGGTTACCCAAATTACTTTATTTCTTCTGTGTGCTGCCGATTTCCGTCCCGGCCTCTGCTCTGAAACACCTTCAATCTGATCTAAACAAATTAATCTGGGGGGGGGGGCTAGACCGTGTGTGGATGACGGAACGCTCTACAGAGCTAAGCAGAAAGGGGGGTTAGGAGTCCCTAATCTCGCACGCTATTTCAGCGCTTGTCAAAATGCCTAACTGACAGTCCTGCACGGGGGAAGCGATAGACCTTTGTGGGTGGACATTGAGGAGTCCATTGTTCCCCAATCTCTATATCTAATTTGCTATGGCTCCCCCCCATGGTCTGTAGGAAAATCTCCAATCCCGTACTTAATCATTCTCTTAGATTGCGGAGGGCTAATATGAAGCGGGGGAGCCTTGCCTCGCCGCATTGCCCACTTCTCTCATTTTTGGGCAATCCGGAATTTGCCCCAGGCTTTTCGGAACCTGCGGCGTTTGAGTGGTGGAAGATTCACAATCTGACCAGAATTCAGAATCTCTTTTCGCGTCAATGCCTGAGTGTCGGGCCCCGGCCAACCAAATTACCCCTCTGCAAACTCACAGATGCACTGACGTAATGTAAGAGTAGGGTCCCCCTTTCTGTTGGTTGCCAAGATTCTAGAGTCCCTGGTCTGCAGCACAACCACAAAACAGACCATAGAAGTCTATGGGCGCTGTAGGTATTGTGCATGCATTGCACTTTACCTGCACTGCACTGGTGAGCAGCTATAGGGCCATTATTACCGCCACCTCTATCCTGCTGGTCTTCTGCTGCTGTCAAAGGCTTCTGTCCTATGGTCCAGCACCTGCTGCAGACACCTTCTTTAGGTCCTTCCACTGAGTCCTTGCTGAAGCAGAAGGCTGAAGTAAATGCAGGTCTGGTGGAGGATGCCGGGTTTAGCCGCCTCCTGCTACTGCTGACATCAACTGAATTGGTTCAAATTTAGGATTTCATCTTATTCTGATCAGCGTTACTAATGAGCAGATGAAGCAGCTTTTGTATATACATTTTACATTTTGGGGTTGCCCTTTAATAGCTTTGGTATAGGAGACAGCTTGTCTTTAAGCATTATGTCTCCTTGAATCACTCTAAGTATCCCTTTTGGATCACAGTCTTTCTCTTAAATTGGGAAAAAAGACAGAAAAGGACAGTGAGCCTGAAACTAACTATTGCAGTTTAGACTGAGTTCACAGGCAGGACAGAGCGAGAAGATTACCCTGCCGATACTGGGCCTGGAGCAGACAAGCACCCTCACTGAGCAAGGCCGAGCACGCTTGAGTCATTTCCTGAAGACAATGCGATGCCTCGGGAGCGCTGCATCCTAATTAGATTAACTGCTACTGTCGGAGCTGTTAAATCGCTCGTACTAAGGAAAGCAAATTGCAGATTGTACATATCAGTGTACAATCAAACAGAAAACAGGTGTTTGCTAATTAAAATGGAGATTTTAATGAATGACCTCAGCGGTTTTGGTGAATAAATACCATTCCAGCATCTGCCATGTATTTCCCGTCCAAATTTGCTTTCATCTTGTTTGAATGGAACAAAGACAGGGAAAACAATACAATTACTAGAGCTCTGCGGTTGGTGAGAAGCAGCCATCACAAGTGATTTAGGGGAACGCTCTTCATCTTTTTAACGCACTGACATAATTACTGCACGGGCTAAGCCCATTACTCAATTTCATTGGGTACTTTAAAAGCCAATCGAATGTGCAGTTAATGGAGGCTGGCATCTCCCCAAGGAACTTACCTGACAGCCATAATTGTACCTTTCTAAAAAGTTCTCCCCTGACATCTACTCTGAGCCTCAGTGGGACAATATCAAAGAATATTTTCTAAATCAAATTGATTTGTCTAGATGATGATATGTTGCATGGCTCTACAAATGCTCTTTTCAGTAGGAAAATTGGCTGTATTTGAGGAGCCTTTATTGTGAGTTTGTAATGTATCTAGACAAGGGTTTTCAAGTAATTACCCTAGTTTGTTTGCAATGAAATATTTTTATATTTCTACAGATGCCTTATTTAGTTGTTATTTTTATGTAATTAGCATGTTTGCTAAGCAACTGTTTTAATAAAAAATAACGAAAAAAAAAATGATAGTTATCTGGTCTTATATATTGCCTTTTTTGAGGCCAGCAGGAAATAGAGACTTTCAGGGATTTCACAAGATATTACAATATTTAATCTGTAGCCAAATTACTTGTAAGCTAATAGTGGGCACATTTGTCAAGTGTCTATTGACAAATCTGATAATAACAATGGTGAAATGTATATACTATAATCAGGATACGTCAATAAGCTCAACATATTAGAAAGCAGAAAGGGCAGTGGCTGTAACAAAGTTTAAATGTGGCCGCTTACATGATCTCAGCAAGTTCAGGCAGAGAACATAAATGGATAACAGAGGTTTATACAGTATGCCTGCAACTAATGAGGTTTATTCTGCTATGCTAATTCAACCATCCACTGTAATGAGACTGCCTGGCTTTCTGAGCGATACTGGCTATCTAATTGATGTGCTATCTGGGGTACAATGGCAAGACCATGCTACCTGGGATACCCTAGATGTTGCTTTGCTTTATTCCTCTATCCCCATCAACTAGCAATGTCAGCCCTCCCATTTAATCTTAGGCAGCAATCTATCCAAATTATCTATTTTTTCCTGGATATAGTGAAATAATACATTTTAATGCATTTTTTTTAGATCCGATTCAGTCTTTTACATACAGTGTTGTGGGGGCTCGATGGCAAACCTTTACATTGGGTGATGGGAACATCAATCCATTTAGTGAACAGACAGTACATTTCACCATCTAATTTGAATGTATTATAGATACATTAATGACCTTCCCCTTATTTGGAGGGGGCTCACAATCTAGCCTTTGGAGTTGTGATAGTTATCTTGACAACAATTAATTATATTTAGCGGTCACAGACAGCCTGTGTTTCGTTACCTCAGCCGTTGCCCAATATTCATAAAAACACCAGGAGAAAACAGCAGGATGTAGTATTATGGTGAATGGCCTGCCATATGCAAATTTATTTAGTTACAACCAAACTATCACATAATAGCAGTTAGGTTGAAGTGCTCGCCATTGCTAAGCTGTGTGTACTTTAACTGATTGCATCATCACCAGGGGCAGCACAGCCAGTAAGCAATATTGCCGACTGCATCCAGTTCGTGTTGTTAAGAATATTAGGCAATATTAGACAATGGGCTGGGGATAGACGGTGGCTACATATACTTCCATCTGAGTATAGGTGCTCTTAAACGTACAATGAACACTGACGTTTAAAAGGAGGTGAATAATATAGAACAAAGATAGATTAAGGGGTACAAAATAATTGGATTGGACCCTCTAAAGGGACAGGAAAGAGGCAGGAGGGTATCCATAGTGGGTAAAAAAACTCCTGAAAAACATATTGTATTGAGCACTCCAATCTCTATGGAATTCAGTGCAATTTCAAACACAGTTAGGCGACATATTCCCATGCTAACCCTGGACCCACAATTAAATGAAACAGTGGGGCGGGCAAATACTAAAGGGTTTTATCACTCTGTGCAGACAGATAAAATACATGTAGATATGTAGATTTGCAAACGTCATTTGTCTCCCATAAAATGCATAAGGTTGGACACCTGATAATGTGTATGTGCACTAAACAGCATTATAACTATATGGGTCCCAACATTTTATTGAGTGCCACCTGAGTTAAAAATCATGAGATTTGCTCCCAAAGCCCGTTTTTTTTTTGGGGGGGGGGGTGGCTCTGCTTACCAGATTTATAATATGCAGCTGGCCAGTTATATTATCTAAAATGTCCGATTCGATGGGCAACCTGGTACATCCTGTGTCGGTGTCACGAGCCCTGTACAGAACCAGAAACACTCACCTGTCCTTCGGTCCCACGTCGGCGGCTCCCGCTCGGCCAGCGTGCGGGCTGGGCGGCGTCTCTGCCAGGCGGCGGCTCGGCGTCTCCTCTCCCCGGCCGCCGCTCGGCTGTTTCCGCCGCGAGCGGCCGCTCGGCTCTTTCCGCCGCGAGCGGCCTCTCCGACGGCTTCGGGAGCGGCCGTGCCACGGCCGTCTCGGCGCGCTCCCGGCGCGCAGTTCCGTACACGCGCGCGCGCGTCACTCGCTGGTGTTTATGCCCTCCGGCGGCACTGCACACAGGGCGCCCGCCGGAGGTAATTGGATTGGGCCAATGAGCCCAGTGCTTGGCAGTTTGAATGGGGCAATCAGCCTCAGGTTCCTATGTTGCATCAATCCTTTCCTGTCCCATCACTCCTATAAAGCTGCTCACTCTGCACTTGTTCCTTGCCCGTGATAGCGTGCTGCTGGGTGTGATTGTGATTGCTATTTTCCTTACGATTCTGCCGTGTATGACCATTCCTGATTGCCGCCTGGACCGACCTTGCCTGTTTTTGACCACGATTCCTGCCTGCTCCTCTGTACCGCGTATCTCTGACCTCCTGGTGTGACCTTTGGCTAGCCCTGACCATTCTTCCATCTCAATCCTTTTGTACCGTGCTTCCTTGGACTGATCACCTGTGTATGACCTCTGCCCGTTTGTCTTACCTGTTCCTGGTTCGTCCACCTTCCCCTGCATAAGTCAGCATCCTTTGTGCTAACAAGTCCTGGGGGCAACCGTGTCCGGTGAGGCGTATCCTGCGTCCCGGCAAACGGGGGCTTGGCTATAGGCGAAGAAAGCAGCGGAGATTGGGGGTTGCTGACTTATTGGAAGGAAGACGTCCCACGGGACCTGACATTATCACGGGCCATATATATATCCACGTAGATGGAAGAATTAATGCAACAAGTGCAAGCCATGGCCACCGCCATCAATCAGCTGGCCCAACGGGTGGCTACGCAGGAGAGTCGCCTAATACCTGCACCTTTGGATCCAGGGCCTTCAATCGAGCCAAAGGTTCCTCTACCCGAGAAGTTTCTGGGGGACCGGACGAAGTTTTCAAACTTTAAAAATTCCTGTGAACTTTATTTTCGTCTGCGGCCCCACTCCTCTGGAACTGAGTCTCAACGGGTGGGCCTGGTCATCTCGCTTCTTCAGGGTGACCCTCAGACCTGGGCTTTTGGTTTATCACCCTCTGATGAGGCCCTGCAATCGGTCTCCTCTTTTTTCTCCGCCATGGAACTCTTATACGCTGATCCTGATCGGGCTTCTACTGCTGATTCCAAACTACGGAATCTTAGGCAGGCTAAACGCTCTGCGGAGGAGTGCAGCGCAGAATTTCGGCGATGGGCTATTGATTCCAAATGGAATGATCCTGCTTTGTGCAGCCAATTTAGGATTGGACTTTCTGAGAGCATAAAAGATGCTCTGGTTAATTACCCTCAACCCAAGAATCTGGATGACTACATGCAATTAGCCATTAAAGTAGACAGACGTCTCAGAGAGAGGCAAGGATCAACCATGGGTACACTCACGCCAAGAATCAAGTTCTAGGGGTGCAGCTGCTTCTCCTTCTCCGGCACCTGAAGAACCTATGCAACTGGGAGTAACCCGTTTATCTCAGGCTGAGAAAGTTCGGCGCAGAACTCAAGGCCTCTGCCTTTACTGCGGAGATTCGGGCCACTTCGCCAAGAAGGACTTCATCTAGGCGGTCAGGTATCATTCCCTCTAGTTAATCGGTTACTCCTACCCGTTATGCTTTCTTGGGGGTCATCCAAAACATTTGCCTCCGCTTTTATAGATAGTGGAGTGGCTGGCAATTTTTTGGATAAGGCATTAGCCGCCACCCTTGATATACCATTAATTTCATTAAAGAATTCCCTTCGGGACTTGGCGATCAAAAACAAGCCTATTGAGGGTGGGTTGGTCTCTTTAAAGACTCCCCTGGTTAAGTTAATGGTGGGTTCGGCTCATTCTGAAGAAATAGAATTTTTCATAATCGAGAGTCCCATGTCCCCTATTGTTTTAGGGTTTCCTTGGTTAAAGACCCATAATCCTGTGATAGATTGGAAAACTGGGGACCTTGTAAAATGGAGCCCTTTTTGTTACGACCACTGTTTCCCTATAACCCTTGGGGCCTCACCGGTCACCCTGGATGGGTTGCCTTCAGCTTACGTTGGTTGGGCAGATGTGTTCTCAGAGAAATCCGCCGATGTTCTTCCCCCACATAGGACCTACGATTGCCCTATCGATCTACTCCCTGGGACAATGCCCCCTAGAGGGAAAATCTATAACCTTACACGATCAGAAGAACAGGCCATGAGGGATTATATTTCAGAAAACCTCAAGAAAGGGTTTATCCGTCCCTCCACCTCACCTGCCGGTGCAGGTTTCTTTTTCGTGGAAAAGAAGGACGGTGGACTACGTCCTTGTATAGATTATCGGGGGTTAAACAAGGTTACTGTTAAGAATAGGTATCCTCTACCTTTGATCAACGATTTATTTAATCAGGTTTCGGGCGCACAGATCTTCTCCAAATTGGACCTTAGAGGGGCCTACAACTTGATCCGCATTCGTCAGGGGGACGAATGGAAGACTGCCTTCAACGTAAAGGATGGGCATTATGAATATTTGGTGATGCCTTTTGGTTTGTGCAATGCCCCTGCAGTGTTTCAGGATTTTGTAAATGATATATTCCGTGATTTCCTTGGTAAATTTTTAGTGGTTTACTTAGATGACATACTCATCTTTTCCCGTTCCCTGTCGGAACACCGTCAGCATGTCAAAGCGGTGTTGCAGAGGTTACGGGAGAACCATCTGTATGCCAAGATCTCCAAATGTGTGTTTGAAGTATCTGAAATTCCATTCCTGGGTTATATAATCTCTAAGCATGGGTTGGTTATGGATCCCTCCAAAGTGTCCGCTATAATGGAGTGGGAGCAACCTAGAACCCTTAAAGCGCTCCAGAGATTTCTGGGGTTTGTGAATTTCTATAGACAATTTATAAGAGTATTCTCCGCTATTGTGAGTCCCTTAACTGATCTTACCCGGAAGGGCGCTTTTGTTGAGGAGTGGCCTCCCTCAGCAATAAACGCCTTCCAATTACTGAAGGAAACTTTTACTTCAGCTCCAGTTTTGGTACACCCCAATACTAAGCTCCCCTTTGTATTAGAAGTTGATGCATCTGAACTAGGGGTAGGGGCAGTCCTCTCCCAATATTCAGGCAATCCAGAGAAGTTGCATCCCTGTGCGTTCTTTTCTCGTAAATTTTCTCCTGCCGAACGCAACTATGATGTTGGGAATAGGGAATTATTGGGTATTAAACTGGCTTTTGAAGAATGGCGTCATTGGTTAGAAGGCTCTCTACACCCCATTACGGTATACACTGATCATAAGAATCTTGAATATTTAGAGTCCGCCAAGAGACTCAACTCCCGTCAGGCGCGCTGGGCTCTCTTCTTCTCTCGCTTCAATTTCATTATTACCTATAAACCTGGGAAGAAGAATGCCAAAGCAGATGCCCTGTCTCGGAACTTTGGGGATTGTAAGGATCAAATAGGTACTGCTGAACCTATTTTGCCCTTTGGGTGTGTAGTAGGTGCTCTTCTTCCTGACTTGTCTCACTCGTTAATGCCATTTCAGGTTGATTCCCCTCCTGGTAAACCACTTGAGTGTTTATTTGTTCCACCTCATCTAAGTCTTGCCGTCTTACAGGAATTACATGATGCCAAAACCGCCGGTCATTGTCGTATTCGAAAAACCTTGGCCATCGCCAAACGCCATGTCTGGTGGCCTACTCTCAGACGCGATATCACCGCCTTTGTCGAAGCATGTCCTATATGCGCCCGAAGTAAGACCACACATGGCTCGCCAGCGGGATTACTGGTTCCTCTAGAAATTCCCAAAGAGCCCTGGTCACACATATCCATGGATTTTATTGTTGACCTACCCCCATTGCAGGGAAATACGGTAATCTGGGTTGTAGTGGATCGCTTCAGCAAAATGGCTCACTTTATCCCTCTAACAAAACTTCCGTCGGCACCCGATTTAGTACAACTATTTGTTAACCATATTTTTCGCCTCCACGGTTTACCTCAAAATATTGTTTCTGACAGGGGGATCCAATTTGTATCTCGTTTCTGGAAGGCTTTTTGTAATCGCTTAGGTATTAAAGTTTCGCTTTCTACAGCTTACCACCCCCAGTCTAACGGTCAGACTGAACGGGTGAATCAGAGTCTTGAGCAATACTTGCGCTGCTTTGTGTCCGACCGCCAAGAGCAATGGGCGGAATTTATCGACTTCGCAGAATTCGCCTTTAACAATGCGCCCAGTGAGTCGACTAAATTTTCGCCGTTTTTTTGTAATTATGGTAAGAATCCTAAGGCAACATCCTTCTCTGGTCCTTCCTCCAACTTGCCGGCCTTGGAGGAATGGCTACGTGAAAGAAGTAAAGTATGGTCTGAAATACAGACAAACCTTAAGAAGGCCTCCAGAAGTTATAAGAATTTTGCAGATCGACATAGGTCGCAAGAACCACCATTTCAGGTGGGTGACTGGGTTTGGGTATCTACTAGAAATATTGCTCTTAGACAACCTTCGGCTAAGTTAGGCCCTAAGTACATCGGTCCTTTTCCCATTACTAACAAACTGAGCAACTTTTAAGGTTAAGCTACCTTTATCTATGAAAATTCCGTCGACCTTCCATGTTTCTTTACTAAAATCGGCCAAAAATATTCAGGTTTCGTCTCCTCCTCCAGTCATAGTGGGAGATGAGCCTGAGTATGAAATTAATAGGATACTCGATGCCCGGGTAGTTCAAAATTCATTACAGTATTTAATCGATTGGAAGGGATTTGGCCCTGAGGAAAGGTGTTGGGTACCCGCTAGAGACGTCCATGCCAGAGCCTTGGTTAATAGATTCCATCGTGAGAATCCGGATAAACCGGGTAAGGGTCCTGAGGCCCCTCATGAAGGGGGGGTAGTGTCACGAGCCCTGTACAGAACCAGAAACACTCACCTGTCCTTCGGTCCCACGTCGGCGGCTCCCGCTCGGCCAGCGTGCGGGCTGGGCGGCGTCTCTGCCAGGCGGCGGCTCGGCGTCTCCTCTCCCCGGCCGCCGCTCGGCTGTTTCCGCCCCGAGCGGCCGCTCGGCTCTTTCCGTCGCGAGCGGCTGCTCGGGCGGTCTCCTCTCCGACGGCTTCGGGAGCGGCCGCGCCACGGCCGTCTCGGCGCGCTCCCGGCGCGCAGTTCCGTACACGCGCGCGTCACTCGCTGGTGTTTATGCCCACACAGGGCGCCCGCCGGAGGTAATTGGATTGGGCCAATGAGCCCAGTGCTTGGCAGTTTGAATGGGGCAATCAGCCTCAGGTTCCTATGTTGCACCAATCAAATCCCTTTTCCTGTCCCATCACTCCTATAAAGCTGCTCACTCTGCACTTGTTCCTTGCCCGTGATAGCGTGCTGCTGGGTGTGATTGTGATTGCTATTTTCCTTATGATTCTGCCGTGTATGACCATTCCTGATTGCCACCTGGACCGACCTTGCCTGTTTTTGACCACGATTCCTGCCTGCTCCTCTGTACCGCGTATCTCTGAACTCCTGGTGTGACCTTTGGCTAGCCCTGACCATTCTTCCGTCTCAATTCTTTTGTACCGTGCTTCCTTGGACTGATCACCTGTGTATGACCTCTGCCCGTTTGTCTTACCAGTCTTGTTCCTGGTTCGTCCACCTTCCCCTGCATAAGTCAACATCCTTTGTGCTAACAAGTCCTGGGGGCAACCGTGTCCGGTGAGGCGTATCCTGCGTCCCGGCAAACGGGGGCTTGGCTATAGGCGAAGAAAGCAGCGGAGATTGGGGGTTGCTGACTTATTGGAAGGAAGACGTCCCACGGGACCTGACAGTCGGAAGGTAAGGAAGAATTTATTGGCCTAGTTATTGTCACCCAAACACATGATACACGCAGACACAGTAACCTCACTACACAGATTTTCTATGGACATGGAGATTGATTTCTGGTCTATTTTGGGGCACCTCACTCTGACCTGGGCTTGAAAATATATATCGATGGATCAATATTACCCTTTTGCTGACCTCCAGGAGACACTTAGGGCCCTAAATTCATTGTTATATTAACACCTGAAAAGTAGACATTGTATCCAGGCCCAGTTTCCATATGGTTTATCTGACAAAATCCTCCCAAAATCCTTGGCAGTAGAGGAAGCCATGCAAATTATCTGCCCCAGGAAATATGACAATGTCTGGGAAACCTGGTATCCCAGCCCACACACATGCACTGGCTTGGTCCACTTTACATAATATGAATGAGTAGTTAATGAGACCCCACGGTGAAAAAAATTAGATCATGATCATGGAATTTTAATAGATAAGATCGGGACAGATGTGTACCATGAAAGAGGGTTGGGTCTATTGTGAATCACAAACAAAAAAGTAAAAGTGAGAGTAGATTTAAAATGTCTTTATTGCCATTGACTAAAATATTTATTCTAGCATCACACCTTTTGTTTTTATACTTTTTACATTGTTAGATATAAAATTCTGAGTACATGCTACTTGAATATGTTGCAGAGCGTGAATGCTGGGTACAGATTGACATTTGTGTAAGATGTAACAACACCATCTACTGTCATAAATGTAAACTGCATTAACCTAGCAATATAGCAGGATATCCCAACTCAATGTAGATTACCTTTAAGTTTAAACAATATATGGGTCTCCTGCTATGTTGATCGGGAAAGTCTAGATTGCTCTTCTTGTTTAGTGATGGTTATATTTCCTATTGTATATTTTTGTATCATATTTTACAGTGCAATATCATTCCAAATAACCATAAGGAATTGTTAGGTACATTGGCTTCAAATATTTTGTGTAATTTCAATATATGCCTTTGGCTGGAAGCAGTTAGCTGATATTATTCGGATGCCTGTAACTTAATGACTTGCTGTCTCATATATTTTTCTTTCGTAACATTTTGTTCATAACTTTGGTACTATCTTTATGCTTTTGCATTTATTTCACTGTTTTTTTACTTACCTAATGTTCTTCATGCTGCAATGTCACTTTTTGATGCTCTTTGCTGCAGAGGGGTTCAGGTCATTGCCCAGTATTTCCTGTTGGTTGGGGCCAGTTATAGGTGTGAGAATGGGTGCAGGAGAGGGCCTTGCATTGGTTGACTACTTCCTTTGGCTCTCAACCTTGGCACTGGCTAACTACTCCCTCTGGCTCTCAATCTTGGCACCAGCTGAAAACCTGCATTTGGATTCACCTACATCTTGCAACTGTCGTGGAACCCTGGCTTTCTTGCATCCCAGGCTGGGGGGGGGGGGCTCTAGTGAAGACCATGCTTTTCAGACCCTGCGTGTTGCATTCCCTCCATGTCCAGAATAATCCAGTTTCAGTTGTTCCTGCTTCCGCTGGTTTGAGGGACCTGCAGTTTACCCCTGAACCTGCTGTTACAGTATCTACTGTTGCTGCTGTATTGCCAGTCCTCCTGATTCTCCAGGTTCTCCTGTTGTTGTGCTTCACTAGGCATCACTATTAGGGGGAAGCCATAGTGGACACCACTGGTGGCAGTCTCTATTCCTGTCACATCCAGGCACGTGTCAGCTCCTATGGTGATTTTTCAGTAGCAGTATCAGCACTAGCTGAGGAACTACAGTACAATCTGAAATTCCCACAGGTCAAAGAGTTTTTAATCAAGATAGTAGCAACGGTCATGCCTGGCTCCATCAGAGAGCCATTTGTTTATACCTGTACTTGGATGATTTGTCAGTTAAGAGGGGTTAAACCAATCTAGAGTAGAACAATCTCTGAAGCCATTTGAATGTATTGAGTGATGGAGTCAGCTCCACAAAGTTCCACAAAAGATTCCTTTAATGGGTCAACCTTACCAGTTGGGCCTTGTCTCTAGTGTCATGGAATAGACTGATCTTTCAAGACAATTTTTAGTGGCATGTGCTGACATTGGGGTCGATTCAAAGAAACATGTAACAGCTTTGATTTAGGTGCCGATCATCCTATTTTTCCCGAACGCTCGTGCGCTCGTATGAACTTGCGAGTGATTCTATAAGTTAATACGTTTCTATCCTAAAATGTACGTCCGTTCGTATGGCAGTTCGCGAATCAGACCTATGTCAGTTTCCATCCTGAATTTTCCGTTTCATTTCTCAGGTTGCAACATTGGTTTTGCCCTTTTTCCTTTTTTGTCTGGACGTAAATCCTTCTGATCTTGCGGCTGCGCACTACATTAAAGTGCATTCTAAATATTTGGTCTTTTATTTTTCTTTATTTCATTCATTTTGTAGTAACCAACCATTAATGAATGCATTTGCATAAGTAAATCTTACTTTGTTTAATTTTTAGTTAACTTGCATTTTTTACTTGTGGATTTAATTTTAATATTTTGGCTTCAAATGATACAATTTAAAATTTTTTGTGTGGTTACCCACACCCTCTACATACAGATTGCTCTCAAAAATTAAAAAACACCCAGCAACTTCTGCATGTTATGAGCCTAGAAACAGCCAAGATGGCGGGTCAGGTATTATCGGGCAGCCTGCAAACAGAAAGGGCCTTGTGACTGTGTTGCTCTGCATTCTTTGATTTCTGACCTTTCCGTGCCCCCAGCTCTGCTGTGTCTGTGCAAAATACAGCAGTAACCCACATCCTGCACTTTATCCCGCTCTCCTCTCCTCAGTAAGTGTGATGCATCTGACCAAAGATGTGCTTAAATAATTAAACAAAGCAAAGGTAAACAACTACACCAATAAATTCAAACTAAAAATATTATTCTAGTACATCAATTTAAAAATAAATAACAAAGGACATAAGTTTCTTTAATTAACGCAAATATATGGATGTATTGCAAAATAAAGGTTTACATGCAAAGGACTAATTAAGGTCCACATTAAAATGCTTTTATAAGGCATACATGAAATGTATTGAATCAGGTAGGCATTGCCATACAATTTATGGCCTCGGCCATGCTGATACATGCAGTTCATTGGAGCTCAAGATGCGCAGACTCCTCCACATAGCCAAAAAACCTGTTCAAGAACAGCAATCCGACTGCTAAAAGGGGTCAGCAGTGGCTTTCTTTTAAAACGTATTTAGAGGTTGGAAAACTGCTCTGAATTACACGTAAACACATCCGATTATCCTAAGTTTTACGTTTTGATCCTAAGTTTTACGTTTTGATCCTAAGTTTTAGGTTTTGAACCTAAAATTTAGGAACAAACTTCCGATGATCGCAAGAGCATATACGAAATCGTACGTAGGCTCGTGCGAGTCGGAAATGGCCAAAAAAACAGGAAAAAATGACTAACATCCACCCAAACTTACGATTCTCGATCCGAAATCAATTAACTTTTGCTCTTTGAATCGAGGGGAATGACACCATTCTATAAACATAAAATTACAAATAATTGTGTACCTTTAGAGTGATTCAGCAACTGGATGTAAATTTTCACATGGTGCTGAATCAACCCCAAGGTACACAAGGAAAGTGAATGTCAGTTTTCTCTCCAAAAAAGTAGTTTTTTTCACCTGGTGCTGAATCAACCCTAATGCCTTTCATTTGTGCCATGCCTGTTATTTATAACAATAGTCCTAAAATGTTGATGTTAGAATAGGTCAGGATTAAAAAAACAGGTCAAAAAGGTAAATAAAACTAAATTCTTTATCATAATTAGGGATGAGCAAATCGATCCGGACGAACCCGGATTCGATCCGAATTTCATGAAAAATTCGATTCGGATCGAATCCGAATTTCCCTGTGCTTCGATCGCTCGAAGTTTTCCTTTAACATCCATTCATTTACATTACAGGCATTCTAAGATGGCGGACGGGACATGTCCAGACATCTACCCCACACCAGTGCAAGCTGGGGCAGTCACATGCAGCCTATCAGCAGCCAGCAAGCCCGGTGACGTCACAGCGCTATTTAAGTCGGCGGACATCTTGCTTTTCCTCATTTCTCTATTGCATTCGTGAGAGACAGGACGCTGCTGTAGTGAGGGAGAGACAGAGAGCCAGGGACAGACAGGGACAGGCAGGAGACAGGTAGGAGACAGGCAAAAAGTCAGCGAGAAGCAGGGAAAGTTAGGAAAAATAGGAGGCAGTCACAGGGAGATTTTTTTTTTCATCCAGCCTGAGTGAGTGTTACTGGCTGGCTGACTGGCTTTGTTAGCGTTTTCAGGCTGCTTATACACTTACTGTGCATATATACTGAACTGATCTCAAGTCTGCTGTGAAGCATCCCATTCTGTGACTACACCAGCCTCTATTTACTATAACCCTTTGCACTTATTCTAAAAGTAATTTGGCCTGATAAAGACACTTTTGCTGTGCATAGTAGTACTGCTGCCAGGTGCTCTCCGGTTGGGGCATCCCATTCTGTGACTACAACAGCCTCTATTTACTATAACCCTTTGCACTTATTCTAAAAGTAATTTGGCCTGATAAAGACACTTTTGCTGTGCATAGTAGTACTGCTGCCAGGTGCTCTCTGGTTGGGGCATCCCATTCTGTGACTACACCAGCCTCTATTTACTATAACCCTTTGCACTTATTCTAAAAGTAATTTGGCCTGATAAAGACACTTTTGCTGTGCATAGCAGTACTGCTGCCAGGTGCTCTCCGGTTGGGGCATCCCATTCTGTGACTACACCAGCCTCTATTTACTATAACCCTTTGCACTTATTCTAAAAGTTATTTGGCCTGATAAAGACACTTTTGCTGTGCATAGTAGTACTGCTGCCAGGTGCTCTCTGGTTGGGGCATCCCATTCTGTGACTACAACAGCCTCTATTTACTATAACCCTTTGCACTTATTCTAAAAGTAATTTGGCCTGATAAAGACACTTTTACTGTGCATAGTAGTACTGCTGCCAGGTGCTCTCTGGTTGGGGCATCCCATTCTGTAACTACAACAGCCTCTATTTACTATAACCCTTTGCACTTATTCTAAAAGTAATTTGGCCTGATAAAGACACTTTTGCTGTGCATAGTAGTACTGCTGCCAGGTGCTCTCCGGTTGGGGCATCCCATTCTGTGACTACACCAGCCTCTATTTACTCTAACCCTTGGCACTTATTCTAAAAGTAATTTGGCCTGATAAAGACACTTTTGCTGTGCATAGTAGTACTGCTGCCAGGTGCTCTCCGGTCGGGGCATCCCATTCTGTGACTACAACAGCCTCTATTTACTATAACCCTTTGCACTTATTCTAAAAGTAATTTGGCCTGATAAAGACACTTTTGCTGTGCATAGTAGTACTGCTGCCAGGTGCTCTCCGGTTGGGGCATCCCATTCTGTGACTACAACAGCCTCTATTTACTCTAACCCTTGGCACTTATTCTAAAAGTAATTTGGCCTGATAAAGACACTTTTGCTGTGCATAGTAGTACTGCTGCCAGGTGCTCTCCGGTTGGGGCATCCCATTCTGTGACTACAACAGCCTCTATTTACTCTAACCCTTGGCACTTATTCTAAAAGTAATTTGGCCTGATAAAGACACTTTTGCTGTGCATAGTAGTACTGCTGCCAGGTGCTCTCCGGTTGGGGCATCCCATTCTGTGACTACAACAGCCTCTATTTACTATAAACCTTTGCACTTATTCTAAAAGTAATTTGGCCTGATAAAGACACTTTTGCTGTGCATAGTAGTACTGCTGCCAGGTGCTCTCTGGTTGGGGCATCCCATTCTGTGACTACACCAGCCTCTATTTACTATAACCATTTGCACTTATTCTAAAAGTAATTTGGCCTGCTAAAGACACTTTTGCTGTGCATAGTAGTACTGCTGCCAGGTGCTCTCTGGTTGGGGCATCCCATTCTGTAACATACCATGCCCCTCTTTATTTACACTAAGCAGCTCTCTTATTTACACTAAGCAGGCCTGTTGGAGGCTGAGTGTTACTGCTCACTTTTGGTGTGCATTATATTCTGTTTCATATAGACCCACCGCTGCCTGGGGGTTCTTAAAATATCACATACTACCACGCCAGTTAGACTATGTCAGGCAGACAAGTGGCTGGAAGTGAAAAGAGGAGTGGCAGAGGCCAAGATTCCGCAGGCAGAGGTCGCAGCAGACTGGGGGCCAATAGCAGCAGGAGTCACACTGAGAGACCTAATCTGCCAGTATCTGCTAGCGGTCAGGTCTCCACCAGTAACGCATCTGCCGTGGTAGATTGGTTAACGCGCTGTTCAATAACATAATCACAACTTACGTCTGAGACCCCCAGTCTAGGGTCGGTAGGTTCCTCTGACACAACCCTGAGTTGGCATGCCCCGAGAGCAGTCCCTGTCCTCCCATTGCCTCTGTCCCTGGGGTTCCTTCCCCCAGCGACGTATCCTATGCTTTGGGTTCAGCTCCACTCTTTAGTGAGGAGGACGATCAGATAGAGGACAGTCAGCAGCTACTGCCCAGCCAAGAAATGGAGGTGGCTTCTTTAGCTAGGCAGACAAATAGTGATGTGGACAGTGTCGTGGGTGCTGCGAGCGTTCCAGCTACTGCGCCAGACACTGTTGACGAATCCACGAACATCAGTGACGTACAGCCACAACTCGGTGATAATGATGATGACGATGAAGCCGATCGCACTTGGGAGCCGGGTGATGAGGGGGCTTCATCGTCATCATCAGGAGAAGAGGGGCGCAGGTTGCCCCGGAGTCAGCAGCTCAGGCAGCAAGGTGGTAGCAGTCAGCATGGGGGCACAATTCCAAAGGCTGGAGCCGGCCGGGGCCGGGGTAGAGCACCTGCTGTGCCGCAGTCTACCTTATCGGGAGGTAGTGGAGCAGGGGTTCCTGGAGTTGGCAACAGCAGCAGTGAATCAGTGAGGCCAGGGGGTGGAAAAAGTAGCTACTCGGCAGTGTGGCAGTTTTTCCAGAAGCATCCGCAGGAGGGTAACATGGCCACATGCAAGATATGTAGGCAGAAGGTGAAGCGTGGCCAGGGTCCAAATGTTGGCACCACGGCCCTGCGTCAACATATGATGCGTCACCATAAAGCGACCTGGGAGAACCGAGGCTCCCAAGGGGTGGTCCAGTCTGCTTCCTCACCAAGTGGCACGCCGCTCCCAATTTCTGCCAGCCAAGGCTCCAGCACCTCAGCCGAAGGCAGCTGTGCGTCATACCCATCCCCTGTCGCTCCCGCTCCTCCTCCTCCTCCTCCAAGTCATGCATCCCGCCAGCAATCCATTAGCGAAGCCATGTCCAAGAGACAGCAGTATGCGCCCACTCATCCTACGGCGCAGAAGCTGAATGTGCTCCTGTCCAAGTTGCTGGTGCTGCAGTCGCTCCCTTTTCAGGTGGTGGACTCTGCACCTTTCAGAGAACTGATGGCTTGTGCCGAGCCGAGGTGGAGAGTCCCAAGCTGTCATTTCTTTGCCAAGAAGGCAGTACCAGCGCTGCACACTTTTGTTGAACAGAAGGTGGGCCAGTCCTTGAGCCTGTCAGTGTGTAGCAAAGTGCATGGCAGCGCCGACGTCTGGAGCTGTAACTACGGTCAGGGACAGTACATGTCGTTTACGGCCCACTGGGTGAATGTGGTCCCTTTGCAGCAGCAACTTGGACAGGTCACGCCGCTTCGGCCTCCGCGTTCCCTGCCCGTTGGGCCTGTGACACCGTGCGACTCGGCCTCCTCATCCTCCGCCATCTCCTCACCCTCCACTGTAGGCTCATGTCTCAGTGCCCCTCCAGTCTACCATGTGTACAGGGCACGGAGGTGTCACGCTGTGCTTCACATGGTTTGTCTTGGCGAACGGAGTCACACAGGGGAGGAACTGCTTAAATTTATTCATCAGGAAATCCAAACATGGCTTACTCCAAGAAAACTTAAAATGGGAATCATGGTTACCGACAATGGGAAGAACATTTTGTCTGCGCTGCGCCAAGGAAGCCTGACCCATGCCCCCTGCATGGCTCACGTCTTCAATCTGGTTGTCAAGCGGTTTCTGAAGTGTCCCCCCCATCTGCAAGACATCCTAAAAACTTCAAGGAAACGTTGCACGTACTTCAGCCACTCATACACCGCCAAACACACCCTTCTTGAGCTACAGCGTCAGAACGGTATCCCCCAACATAGTCTGATTTGCGATGTTTCCACCCGTCGGAATTCCACCCTTCACATGTTGGACCGATTATATGAACAGAGAAAAGCCATCACGGATTTCCTGATGATCCAAGCAGATAGGGGGACTCCCCTGTGTAACTTTAATGTCAACCAGTGGCAGCTCATACGTGACACCTGCCGTTTGCTCAGGCCCTTTGAGGAAGCCACTTTATTTGTCAGTCGGCAGGATTACGGGATGAACAACGTGATTCCACTGCTTCATGTACTACAGCACATGTTGGAAACCATGGCTGGTCAGGGCACTGGAGACATGGCGTTTACATCTTACGGCCACATGAACCCCGTTGGAGCTGAACTGGAGGAGGAGGAGGAAGAGGAGGAGGAGGAAGAGGAGGAGGAGTTGCCCAGCGAAACACAGTTTAGGCTTGGCGAAATGGCTGGTTTATCTAGTCAGTGGACAGGAGAGGAGGAGCAGGAGCAACCAGAGGAGCTAGAGGTTTTTGAGGAAGGCGAGACAGAGGACCCGGGCACACCGTGGCAGTATGCAGTGGAGATGGAGACAGGTAGTCCATCCGAGTCACTTGCGCAAATGGCACGAAGCATGCTCACGTGCTTGCGTAGTGACCCCAGAATTGTTTCCATCTGTCGGCGGGATGACTTCTGGCTGTCCACCTTATTGGACCCTCGCTTCCGGGCCAAAATGGGGGCATTTTTTAAACCCACCGAGAGGGAGGACAAACTGAACTACTACAAAGACATTCTACGTAGGCAGTTGGCCGATGCCTATCTGCGCCATGGTCCATACTCTCGCAGGTCTGACTCGAGGGGACCTCTGCGCTCACCTTCCACTGCCATGGCTGCTGGGGGGGTTGGCAGGAGCAGCAGCAGCAGCTCCATCAGCAGCAGCCTCAGTCTTCAGTCGCTAATGAGTAGCTTTCTACACCCGCATAGTGAGGCTACTCATGAGCAGCAGGAAGACCTGGAGCAGGACCTGAACCAGCAGGTCATGTCATACTTTGACATGACCATGCCAACACACCTTGAGGATCCGCTGGACTTCTGGGCAGCCAAACTTGATTTGTGGCCGCAACTAGCAGAGTTTGCCCTGGAAAAGCTGTCCTGCCCGGCAAGTAGCGTGCCATCTGAGCGGGTGTTTAGTGCGGCGGGGGCCATAGTTACGGCGAGGAGAACTCGTCTGTCAACTAAAAATGTGGAGAGACTCACCTTTGTCAAAATGAATCAGGGATGGATCAGCCAGGATTTCCACCCACCAATGCCTGATGCATGCGACTAGATTCAGCATGGTGCCACGTTTTACACTTTCCAAATGGTGCAAAACATATTTATCCCTTTAGGCCAATTTTTGGGCTCCTGCTGCTGCCAACTCCAGGGTGTGAATCATCCAATTTTTGGGCTCCTGAAACCAACCCCAGTGTCTCTTTAAAGTAATATTTGGGCTCCTGCTGCTGCTGCTGCTGCCAACTCCAGGGTGTGAATCATCCAATGTTTGGGCTCCTGAAGCCAACCCCAGTTTCTCTTTAAAGTAATGTTTGGGCTCCTGCTGCTGCTGCCAACTCCAGGGTGTGATTCATCCAATTTTTGGGCTCCTGAAGCCAACCCCAGTGTCTCTTTAAAGTAATGTTTGGGCTCCTGCTGCTGACAACTCCAGGGTGTGATTCATCCAATTTTTGGGCTCCTGAAGCCAACCACAGTGTCTCTTTAAAGTAATGTTTGGGCTCCTGCTACTGCTGCTGCTCCTGCTGCTGCTGCCAAATCCAGGGTGTGAATCATCCAATTTTTGGGCTCCTGAAGCCAACTCCAGTGTCTCTTTAAAGTAATATTTGGGCTCCTGCTGCTGCTGCTGCCAACTCCAGGGTGTGAATCATCCAATTTTTGGGCTCCTGAAGCCAACCCCAGTGTCTCTTTAAAGTAATGTTTGGGCTCCTGCTGCTGCTGCCAACTCCAGGGTGTGATTCATCCAATTTTTGGGCTCCTGAAGCCAACTCCAGTGTCTCTTTAAAGTAATATTTGGGCTCCTGCTGCTGCTGCTGCTGCCAACTCCAGGGTGTGAATCATCCAATTTTTGGGCTCCTGAAGCCAACCCCAGTGTCTCTTTAAAGTAATGTTTGGGCTCCTGCTGCTGCCGACTCCAGGGTGTGAATCATCCAATTTTTGGGCTCCTGAAGCCAACCCCAGTGTCTCTTTAAAGTAATGTTTGGGCTCCTGCTGCTGCTGCCAACTCCAGGGTGTGATTCATCCAATTTTTGGGCTCCTGAAGCCAACCCCAGTGTCTCTTTAAAGTAATGTTTGGGCTCCTGCTGCTGCTGCCAACTCCAGGGTGTGATTCATCCAATTTTTGGGCTCATGAAGCCAACTCCAGTGTCTCTTTAAAGTAATATTTGGGCTCCTGCTGCTGCCAACTCCAGGGTGTGATTCATCCAATTTTTGGGCTCCTGAAGCCAACCCCAGTGTCTCTTTAAAGTAATGTTTGGGCTCCTGCTGCTGCTGCCAACTCCAGGGTGTGATTCATCCAATTTTTGGGCTCCTGAAGCCAACCCCAGTGTCTCTTTAAAGTAATATTTGGGCTCCTGCTGCTGCTGCCAACTCCAGGGTGTGAATCATCCAATTTTTGGGCTCCTGAAGCCAACCCCAGTGTCTCTTTAAAGTAATGTTTGGGCTCCTGCTGCTGCTGCTGCTCCTGCTGCTGCTGCCAACTCCAGGGTGTGAATCATCCAATTTTTGTGCTCCTGAAGCCAACTCCAGTGTCTCTTTAAAGTAATATTTGGGCTCCTGCTGCTGCTGCTGCTCCTGCTGCTGCTGCCAACTACAGGGTGTGATTCATCCAATTTTTGGGCTCCTGAAGCCAACCCCAGTGTCTCTTTAAAGTAATGTTTGGGCTCCTGCTGCTGCTGCCAACTCCAGGGTGTAAATCATCCAATTTTTGGGCTCCTGAAGCCAACCCCAGTGTCTCTTTAAAGTAATGTTTGGGCTCCTGCTGCTGCCAACTCCAGGGTGTGATTCATCCAATTTTTGGGCTCCTGAAGCCAACCCCAGTGTCTCTTTAAAGTAATGTTTGGGCTTCTGCTGCTGCTGCCAACTCCAGGGTGTAAATCATCCAATTTTTGGGCTCCTGAAGCCAACCCCAGTGTCTCTTTAAAGTAATGTTTGGGCTCCTGCTGCTGCTGCCAACTCCAGGGTGTGATTCATCCAATTTTTGGGCTCCTGAAGCCAACCCCAGTGTCTCTTTAAAGTAATGTTTGGGCTCCTGCTGTTGCTGCTGCCAACTCCAGGGTGTGAATCATCCAATTTTTGGGCTCCTGAAGCCAACCCCAGTGTCTCTTTAAAGTAATGTTTGGGCTCCTGCTGCTGCTGCCAACTCCAGGGTGTGATTCATCCAACTTTTGGGCTCCTGAAGCCAACCCCAGTGTCTCTTTAAAATAATGTTTGGGCTCCTGCTGCTGCTGCTGCTGCCAACTCCAGGGTGTGATTCATCCAATCTTTGGGCTCCTGCTGCTGCCAACTCCAGGGTGTGATTCATCCAATTTGTGGGCTCCTGAAGCCAACCACAGTGTCTCTTTAAAGTAATCTTTGGGCTCCTGCTGCTGGTGCTGCTCCTGCTGCTGCTGCCAACTCCAGGGTGTGAATCATCCAATTTTTGGGCTCCTGAAGCCAACTCCAGTGTCTCTTTAAAGTAATATTTGGGCTCCTGCTGCTGCTGCTCCTGCTGCTGCTGCCAACTCCAGGGTGTGAGTCATCCAATTTTTGGGCTCCTGAAGCCAACCCCAGTGTCTCTTTAAAGTAATGTTTGGGCTCCTGCTGCTGCTGCCAACTCCAGGGTGTGAATCATCCAATCTTTGGGCTCCTGAAGCCAACCCCAGTGTCTCTTTAAAGTAATGTTTGGGCTCCTGCTGCTGCTGCCAACTCCAGGGTGTGATTCATCCAATTTTTGGGCTCCTGAAGCCAACCCCAATGTCTCTTTAAAGTAATGTTTGGGCTCCTGCTGCTGCTGCTGCCAACTCCAGGGTGTGATTCATCCAATTTGTGGGCTCCTGAAGCCAACCACAGTGTCTCTTTAAAGTAATGTTTGGGCTCCTGCTGCTGGTGCTGCTCCTGCTGCTGCTGCCAACTCCAGGGTGTGAATCATCCAATTTTTGGGCTCCTGATGCCAACTCCAGTGTCTCTTTAAAGAAATATTTGGGCTCCTGCTGCTGCTGCTCCTGCTGCTGCTGCCAACTCCAGGGTGTGAGTCATCCAATTTTTGGGCTCCTGAAGCCAACCCCAGTGTCTCTTTAAAGTAATGTTTGGGCTCCTGCTGCTACTGCCAACTCCAGGGTGTGAATCATCCAATCTTTGGGCTCCTGAAGCCAACCCCAGTGTCTCTTTAAAGTAATGTTTGGGCTCCTGCTACTGCTGCTGCTCCTGCTGCTGCTGCCAAATCCAGGGTGTGAATCATCCAATTTTTGGGCTCCTGAAGCCAACTCCAGTGTCTCTTTAAAGTAATATTTGGGCTCCTGCTGCTGCTGCTGCCAACTCCAGGGTGTGAATCATCCAATTTTTGGGCTCCTGAAGCCAACCCCAGTGTCTCTTTAAAGTAATGTTTGGGCTCCTGCTGCTGCTGCCAACTCCAGGGTGTGATTCATCCAATTTTTGGGCTCCTGAAGCCAACTCCAGTGTCTCTTTAAAGTAATATTTGGGCTCCTGCTGCTGCTGCTGCTGCCAACTCCAGGGTGTGAATCATCCAATTTTTGGGCTCCTGAAGCCAACCCCAGTGTCTCTTTAAAGTAATGTTTGGGCTCCTGCTGCTGCCGACTCCAGGGTGTGAATCATCCAATTTTTGGGCTCCTGAAGCCAACCCCAGTGTCTCTTTAAAGTAATGTTTGGGCTCCTGCTGCTGCTGCCAACTCCAGGGTGTGATTCATCCAATTTTTGGGCTCCTGAAGCCAACCCCAGTGTCTCTTTAAAGTAATGTTTGGGCTCCTGCTGCTGCTGCCAACTCCAGGGTGTGATTCATCCAATTTTTGGGCTCATGAAGCCAACTCCAGTGTCTCTTTAAAGTAATATTTGGGCTCCTGCTGCTGCCAACTCCAGGGTGTGATTCATCCAATTTTTGGGCTCCTGAAGCCAACCCCAGTGTCTCTTTAAAGTAATGTTTTGGCTCCTGCTGCTGCTGCCAACTCCAGGGTGTGATTCATCCAATTTTTGGGCTCCTGAAGCCAACCCCAGTGTCTCTTTAAAGTAATATTTGGGCTCCTGCTGCTGCTGCCAACTCCAGGGTGTGAATCATCCAATTTTTGGGCTCCTGAAGCCAACCCCAGTGTCTCTTTAAAGTAATGTTTGGGCTCCTGCTGCTGCTGCTGCTCCTGCTGCTGCTGCCAACTCCAGGGTGTGAATCATCCAATTTTTGTGCTCCTGAAGCCAACTCCAGTGTCTCTTTAAAGTAATATTTGGGCTCCTGCTGCTGCTGCTGCTCCTGCTGCTGCTGCCAACTACAGGGTGTGATTCATCCAATTTTTGGGCTCCTGAAGCCAACCCCAGTGTCTCTTTAAAGTAATGTTTGGGCTCCTGCTGCTGCTGCCAACTCCAGGGTGTAAATCATCCAATTTTTGGGCTCCTGAAGCCAACCCCAGTGTCTCTTTAAAGTAATGTTTGGGCTCCTGCTGCTGCCAACTCCAGGGTGTGATTCATCCAATTTTTGGGCTCCTGAAGCCAACCCCAGTGTCTCTTTAAAGTAATGTTTGGGCTTCTGCTGCTGCTGCCAACTCCAGGGTGTAAATCATCCAATTTTTGGGCTCCTGAAGCCAACCCCAGTGTCTCTTTAAAGTAATGTTTGGGCTCCTGCTGCTGCTGCCAACTCCAGGGTGTGATTCATCCAATTTTTGGGCTCCTGAAGCCAACCCTAGTGTCTCTTTAAAGTAATGTTTGGGCTCCTGCTGTTGCTGCTGCCAACTCCAGGGTGTGAATCATCCAATTTTTGGGCTCCTGAAGCCAACCCCAGTGTCTCTTTAAAGTAATGTTTGGGCTCCTGCTGCTGCTGCCAACTCCAGGGTGTGATTCATCCAACTTTTGGGCTCCTGAAGCCAACCCCAGTGTCTCTTTAAAATAATGTTTGGGCTCCTGCTGCTGCTGCTGCTGCCAACTCCAGGGTGTGATTCATCCAATCTTTGGGCTCCTGCTGCTGCCAACTCCAGGGTGTGATTCATCCAATTTGTGGGCTCCTGAAGCCAACCACAGTGTCTCTTTAAAGTAATCTTTGGGCTCCTGCTGCTGGTGCTGCTCCTGCTGCTGCTGCCGACTCCAGGGTGTGAATCATCCAATTTTTGGGCTCCTGAAGCCAACTCCAGTGTCTCTTTAAAGTAATATTTGGGCTCCTGCTGCTGCTGCTCCTGCTGCTGCTGCCAACTCCAGGGTGTGAGTCATCCAATTTTTGGGCTCCTGAAGCCAACCCCAGTGTCTCTTTAAAGTAATGTTTGGGCTCCTGCTGCTGCTGCCAACTCCAGGGTGTGAATCATCCAATCTTTGGGCTCCTGAAGCCAACCCCAGTGTCTCTTTAAAGTAATGTTTGGGCTCCTGCTACTGCTGCCAACTCCAGGGTGTGATTCATCCAATTTTTGGGCTCCTGAAGCCAACCCCAATGTCTCTTTAAAGTAATGTTTGGGCTCCTGCTGCTGCTGCTGCCAACTCCAGGGTGTGATTCATCCAATTTGTGGGCTCCTGATGCCAACTCCAGTGTCTCTTTAAAGTAATATTTGGGCTCCTGCTGCTGCTGCTCCTGCTGCTGCTGCCAACTCCAGGGTGTGAGTCATCCAATTTTTGGGCTCCTGAAGCCAACCCCAGTGTCTCTTTAAAGTAATGTTTGGGCTCCTGCTGCTGCTGCCAACTCCAGGGTGTGATTCATCCAATTTTTGGGCTCCTGAAGCCAACCCCAATGTCTCTTTAAAGTAATGTTTGGGCTCCTGCTGCTGCTGCTGCTGCTGCCAACTCCGGGGTGTGAATCATCCAATTTTTGGGCTCCTGAAGCCAACTCCAGTGTCTCTTTAAAGTAATATTTGGGTTCCTGCTGCTGCTGCCAACTCCAGGGTGTGATTCATCCAATTTTTGGGCTCCTAAAGCCAACCGCAGTGTCTCTTTAAAGTAATATTTGGGCTCCTGCTGCTGCTGCTGCCAACTCCAGGGTGTGAATCATCCAATTTTTGGGCTCCTGAAGCCAACCCCAGTGTCTCTTTAAAGTAATGTTTGGGCTCCTGCTGCTGCTGCCAACTCCAGGGTGTGATTCATCCAATTTTTGGGCTCCTGAAGCCAACCCCAATGTCTCTTTAAAGTAATGTTTGGGTTCCTGCTGCTGCTGCTGCCAACTCCAGGGTGTGATTCATCCAATTTGTGGGCTCCTGAAGCCAACCACAGTGTCTCTTTAAAGTAATGTTTGGGCTCCTGCTGCTGGTGCTGCTCCTGCTGCTGCTGCCAACTCCAGGGTGTGAATCATCCAATTTTTGGGCTCCTGAAGCCAACTCCAGTGTCTCTTTAAAGTAAGATTTGGGCTCCTGCTGCTGCTGCTCCTGCTGCTGCTGCCAACTCCAGGGTGTGAGTCATCCAATTTTTGGGCTCCTGAAGCCAACCCCAGTGTCTCTTTAAAGTAATGTTTGGGCTCCTGCTGCTGCTGCCAACTCCAGGGTGTGAATCATCCAATCTTTGGGCTCCTGAAGCCAACCCCAGTGTCTCTTTAAAGTAATGTTTGGGCTCCTGCTGCTGCTGCCAACTCCAGGGTGTGATTCATCCAATTTTTGGGCTCCTGAAGCCAACCCCAATGTCTCTTTAAAGTAATGTTTGGGCTCCTGCTGCTGCTGCTGCTGCCAACTCCAGGGTGTGAATCATCCAATTTTTGGGCTCCTGAAGCCAACTCCAGTGTCTCTTTAAAGTAATATTTGGGTTCCTGCTGCTGCTGCCAACTCCAGGGTGTGATTCATCCAATTTTTGTGCTCCTGAAGCCAACCGCAGTGTCTCTTTAAAGTAATATTTGGGCTCTTGCTGCTGCTGCTGCCAACTCCAGGGTGTGAATCATCCAATTTTTGGGCTCCTGAAGCCAACCCCAGTGTCTCTTTAAAGTAATGTTTGGGCTCCTGCTGCTGCTGCCAACTCCAGGGTGTGATTCATCCAATTTTTGGGCTCCTGAAGCCAACTCCAGTGTCTCTTTAAAGTAATATTTCGGCTCCTGCTGCTGCTGCTGCCAACTCCAGGGTGTGATTCACCCAACTTTTGGGCTCCTGAAGCCAACCCCAGTGTCTCTTTAAAGAAATGTTTGGGCTCCTGCTGCTGCTGCTGCTCCTGCTGCTGCTGCCAACTCCAGGGTGTGATTCATCCATTTTTTGGGCTCCTGAAGCCAACCCCAGTGTCTTTTTAAAGTAATGTTTGGGCTCCTGCTGCTGCTGCCAACTCCAGGGTGTGATTCATCCAATTTTTGGGCTCCTGAAGCCAACTCCAGTGTCTCTTTAAAGTAATATTTGGGCTCCTGCTGCTGCTGCCAACTCCAGAGTGTGAATCATCCAATTTTTGGTCTCCTGAAGCCAACCCCAGTGTCTCTTTAAAGTAATGTTTGGGCTCCTGCTGCTGCTGCTGCCAACTCCAGGGTGTGAATCATCCAATTTTTGGGCTCCTGAAGCCAACCCCAGTGTCTCTTTAAAGTAATATTTGGGCTCCTGCTGCTGCTGCCAACTCCAGGGTGTGATTCATCCAATTTTTGGGCTCCTGAAGCCAACCCCAGTGTCTCTTTAAAGTAATATTTGGGCTCCTGCTGCTGCTGCCAACTCCAGGGTGTGAATCATCCAATTTTTGGGCTCCTGAAGCCAACCCCAGTGTCTCTTTAAAGTAATGTTTGGGCTCCTGCTGCTGCTGCTGCTCCTGCTGCTGCTGCCAACTCCAGGGTGTGAATCATCCAATTTCTGGGCTCCTGAAGCCAACTCCAGTGTCTCTTTAAAGTAATATTTGGGCTCCTGCTGCTGCTGCTGCTCCTGCTGCTGCTGCCAACTACAGGGTGTGATTCATCCAATTTTTGGGCTCCTGAAGCCAACCCCAGTGTCTCTTTAAAGTAATGTTTGGGCTCCTGCTGCTGCTGCCAACTCCAGGGTGTAAATCATCCAATTTTTGGGCTCCTGAAGCCAACCCCAGTGTCTCTTTAAAGTAATGTTTGGGCTCCTGCTGCTGCTGCTGCCAACTCCAGGGTGTGATTCATCCAATTTTTGGGCTCCTGAAGCCAACCCCAGTGTCTCTTTAAAGTAATGTTTGGGCTTCTGCTGCTGCTGCCAACTCCAGGGTGTAAATCATCCAATTTTTGGGCTCCTGAAGCCAACCCCAGTGTCTCTTTAAAGTAATGTTTGGGCTCCTGCTGCTGCTGCCAACTCCAGGGTGTGATTCATCCAATTTTTGGGCTCCTGAAGCCAACCCTAGTGTCTCTTTAAAGTAATGTTTGGGCTCCTGCTGTTGCTGCTGCCAACTCCAGGGTGTGAATCATCCAATTTTTGGGCTCCTGAAGCCAACCCCAGTGTCTCTTTAAAGTAATGTTTGGGCTCCTGCTGCTGCTGCCAACTCCATGGTGTGATTCATCCAATTTTTGGGCTCCTGAAGCCAACCCCAGTGTCTCTTTAAAGTAATGTTTAGGCTCCTGCTGCTGCTGCTGCTGCTGCCAACTCCAGGGTGTGATTCATCCAATCTTTGGGCTCCTGCTGCTGCCAACTCCAGGGTGTGATTCATCCAATTTGTGGGCTCCTGAAGCCAACCACAGTGTCTCTTTAAAGTAATGTTTGGGCTCCTGCTGCTGGGGCTGCTCCTGCTGCTGCTGCCAACTCCAGGGTGTGAATCATCCAATTTTTGGGCTCCTGAAGCCAACTCCAGTGTCTCTTTAAAGTAATATTTCGGCTCCTGTTGCTGCTGCTCCTGCTGCCAACTCCAGGGTGTGAGTCATCCAATTTTTTGGCTCCTGAAGCCAACCCCAGTGTCTCTTTAAAGTAATGTTTGGGCTCCTGCTGCTGCTGCCAACTCCAGGGTGTGAATCATCCAATCTTTGGGCTCCTGAAGCCAACCCCAGTGTCTCTTTAAAGTAATGTTTGGGCTCCTGCTGCTGCTGCCAACTCCAGGGTGTGATTCATCCAATTTTTGGGCTCCTGAAGCCAACCCCAATGTCTCTTTAAAGTAATGTTTGGGCTCCTGCTGCTGCTGCCAACTCCAGGGTGTGAATCATCCAATTTTTGGGCTCCTGAAGCCAACTCCAGTGTCTCTTTAAAGTAATATTTGGGCTCCTGCTGCTGCTGCTAACTCCAGGGTGTGAATCATCCAATTTTTGGGCTCCTGAAGCCAACCCCAGTGTCTCTTTAAAGTAATGTTTGGGCTCCTGCTGCTGCTGCCAACTCCAGGGTGTGATTCATCCAATCTTTGGGCTCCTGCTGCCAACTCCAGTGTCTATTTAAAGTAATGTTTGGGCTCCTGCTGCTGCCAACTCCAGGGTGTGAATCATCCAATTTTTGGGCTCCTGAAGCCAACTCCAGTGTCTCTTTAAAGTAATATTTGGGTTCCTGCTGCTGCTGCTGCTGCCAACTCCAGGGTGTGATTTATCCAATTTTTGGGCTCCTGAAGCCAACCGCAGTGTCTCTTTAAAGTAATATTTGGGCTCCTGCTGCTGCTGCTGCCAACTCCAGGGTGTGAATCATCCAATTTTTGGGCTCCTGAAGCCAACCCCAGTGTCTCTTTAAAGTAATGTTTGGGCTCCTGCTGCTGCTGCCAACTCCAGGGTGTGATTCATCCAATTTTTGGGCTCCTGAAGCCAACTCCAGTGTCTCTTTAAAGTAATATTTTGGCTCCTGCTGCTGCTGCTGCCAACTCCAGGGTGTGATTCATCCAACTTGTGGGCTCCTGAAGCCAACCCCAGTGTCTCTTTAAAGAAATGTTTGGGCTCCTGCTGCTGCTGCCAACTCCAGGGTGTGATTCATCCAATTTTTGGGCTCCTGAAGCCAACCGCAGTGTCTTTTTAAAGTAATGTTTGGGCTCCTGCTGCTGCTGCTGCCAACTCCAGGGTGTGATTCATCCAATTTTTGGGCTCCTGAAGCCAACCCCAGTGTCTCTTTAAAGTAATGTTTGGGCTCCTGCTGCTGCTGCCAACTCCAGGGTGTGAATCATCCAATTTTTGGGCTCCTGAAGCCAACCCCAGTGTCTCTTTAAAGTAATGTTTGGGCTCCTGCTGCTGCTGCCAACTCCAGGGTGTGATTCATCCAATTTTTGGGCTCCTGAAGCCAACTCCAGTGTCTCTTTAAAGTAATATTTTGGCTCCTGCTGCTGCTGCTGCCAACTCCAGGGTGTGATTCATCCAACTTGTGGGCTCCTGAAGCCAACCCCAGTGTCTCTTTAAAGAAATGTTTGGGCTCCTGCTGCTGCTGCCAACTCCAGGGTGTGATTCATCCAATTTTTGGGCTCCTGAAGCCAACCGCAGTGTCTTTTTAAAGTAATGTTTGGGCTCCTGCTGCTGCTGCTGCCAACTCCAGGGTGTGATTCATCCAATTTTTGGGCTCCTGAAGCCAACCCCAGTGTCTCTTTAAAGTAATGTTTGGGCTCCTGCTGCTGCTGCCAACTCCAGGGTGTGAATCATCCAATTTTTGGGCTCCTGAAGCCAGCCCCAGTGTCTCTTTAAAGTAATGTTTGGGCTCCTGCTGCTGCTGCTGCCAACTCCAGGGTGTGATTCATCCAATTTTTGGGCTCCTGAAGCCAACCACAGTGTCGCTTTAAAGTAATGTTTGGGCTCCTGCTGCTGCTGCTGCTCCTGCTGCTGCTGCCAACTCCAGGGTGTGATTCATCCAATTTTTGGACTCCTGAAGCCAACCACAGTGTCTCTTTAAAGTAATGTTTGGGCTCCTGCTGCTGCTGCCAACTCCAGGGTGTGAATCATCCAATTTTTGGGCTCCTGAAGCCAACTCCAGTGTCTCTTTAAAGTAATATTTGGGCTCCTGCTGCTGCTGCCAACTCCAGGGTGTGAATCATCCAATTTTTGGGCTCCTAAAGCCAACCCCAGTGTCTCTTTAAAGTAATGTTTGGGCTCCTGCTGCTTTTGCCAACTCCAGGGTGTGATTCATCCAATCTTTGGGCTCCTGCTGCCAACTCCAGTGTCTCTTTAAAGTAATGTTTGGGCTCCTGCTGCTGCTGCTGCTGCTGCCAACTCCAGGGTGTGATTCATCCAATCTTTGGGATCCTGCTGCCAACTCCAGTGTCTCTTTAAAGTAATATTTGGGCTCCTGCTGCTGCTGCTGCTGCTGCCAACTCCAGGGTGTGAATCATCCAATTTTTGGGCTCCTGAAGCCAACCCCAGTGTCTCTTTAAAGTAATGTTTGGGCTCCTGCTGCTGCCAACTCCAGGGTGTGAATCATCCAATTTTGGGCTCCTGCTGCCAAATCTAGTGTCTCTTTAAAGTAATATTTGGGCTCCTGCTGCTGCTGCTTGCAACTGCAGGGTGTGATTCATCCAATCTTTGGGCTCCTGCAGCCAACTCCAGTGTCTCTTTCAAGCTATGTTTGGGCTCTTGCTGCTGCTGCTGCTTGAATCTCCAGGGTGTGTCAGTCAATTTTTGGGCTCCTGCTGCTGCCAACTCCAGTGTCTCTTTCAGCCAATGTTTGGGCTCCTGCTGCTGCTTGCAACTCCAGGGTGTGATTCATCCAATTTTTGGGCTCCTGCTGCTGCCAACTCCAGTGTCTCTTTAAAGCAATGTTTGGGCTCCTGCCCCTCATAGTGATGCCACTTCAACTCTCTGCAATTGTGCCGCTCTGCGATTCTATTAGCGATGCCTCTGATCTGCATGTGATATTTATTCAAAGTATTATTTAACTAACCCAGCATGCATCCTGTGCATGTTACAGCAAGGCAGAATGGTTTACAACCCTATTGAGGCTCTAGGAGGCTCAGAAATAGCCGTTTTTAATAGCGATTTGTCGCGAATAAATTCGGGTCGAAACGATTTTGTCGGAAAATTCGGCGAATCAGTCGAATCGAATTTTTCAAAAGTTCGCTCATCTCTAATCATAATCATCACCCATGACTTAAAGCTGTAGACAATCAACAAAGAAGTATTGAAGAAGGCCCACCAAAGTCTCTATTTTCTGCAGAGGTTGAGAAGTTATGGCCTATCCAGAACTGTTATACAATGCCTCGTCCCTTTCTGTCTGGTATGAGAGTGTGACCAGAAAGGATAAGTTGCATTTCTAAACCAGGAATTTAAGATTAACAAGGACAGCTAATTTCACACCATAAAGGGGCCCATAGACTGTAACTGGCAAAGGTCATTGTTGGAAAAAGACACACAACCACCAGATGTCAGTAGGTTGTTTGCCATACCATTGTAAATGCAATGTTCATGTAATCCTGACCTTTACACTTTAATGGAATAAAAATGGTTACATGTTTTCTGCAAGTCAGCCTGTATTGATATTTTAAAGTCGACTGATGAAATTAAAAAGCATACGTGT
This sequence comes from Gastrophryne carolinensis, assembly GCA_027917425.1. NCBI lineage: Eukaryota > Metazoa > Chordata > Amphibia > Anura > Microhylidae > Gastrophryne > Gastrophryne carolinensis. Next base: position 358,937,423 of record CM051238.1, on the reverse strand, counting down.
TTGTGCCTAGCAAAAGCATTTCGGTGATCCCATTACAGTAAAAGAAAAATTATGTTAAGGGATAATGTATGAAAGAAGCATGAGTACTGGAAATGTATTTTTTCAAGCAACTTTCACTTGTTAAGCTATATAACGTATCATCTATTCCAGCAAGGGATAAGATATAGATGTGCATCTACATGCTACTTTTGTCATAGGTCAGTACTAATTCAACTTGAAATATTTTCTTTAAAAATATGGTAGAGGGATACCGCCTTTTCCTAGCATCACCACACTAAACATACAGGCTTGTATTCCCATGGCTCAAGATAGGCAGACAATTTGCAATCCCTGCTCTTTGAACTAGTTATATGTTCATAAATAATGATGAGCCAAATCTGCCTCTATTCTGCTCTGGTGCAGTTCTGCCAAACAGTTTGCAATATTTTGGTTCTACATCATCTTCATATGAATCCCATTAAGGTCTATGGAGGGGGGGGGGGATATGCATTTAGTTCTCTGGAAAGCAACTAAAGTAGCCAAATGCCTCAAACTTCATGATGGTAGAACCACAATATCCGAGGCACATTGTTCTAATTGAAAATAAAATCATCCCCTTAGTCAAATAATGTATTTTTGAAATAGGAATAAAACATCTCCCTTTAACTCCTTGTAAAGCAAGCGGTTTCCATGTATTGTAATGTAATTTTCAGATTGGAAGAGTTTCCCTTTTATTTTATTACACTATCTGTACATAAAACTAGAACCCGCCTTAAAAAATGAAAAAGAACAATCACAAATAACCTATTTTTAATTTGAAAAAGCGTAAACTTTAGTAACTGTCACCTTATTTAACTATCAAGTGCTTAAATGTAATAGTTACTGATGCATGTGTATTCTTGGCTTTATATGTAAAAGTTATACCATAAAGAAAAGGGGAATTCTTCCACTACTTAAATTACATTAGTCTGCCAAAGGGTCCACTAGCTTTACATAAAGATTATTTAATGAATTTGAAAATGTATTATTTTTTCCCTGTGAAAATTCATGATCCTGTTAATGGGGCCTCTAACATTTATTGTGAAGTTTATGTTAGTAAAAGGGGGGTTGTTCTATCTTTTTCACTTTCAAATACATAAGATGGCCCCCTTGGTAGAGCATCATACCTGTACCAGAGGTCATCATCAGGGAGTGTGAAACAATGGAGACAGAGGCCCTGGGTTACCAGCCTCTATGCCTGATTCCTGGGTTGGTTGACCGAGGAGGGAGAAAGGGGCCTCACTTTTATTTTTTATTGAAAAAAAAGACACATTACACTACCACATGTCTTTTTCATTGTAAAAAAAATTGTGGCATAATAAGCATGACTTTTTTCATGACGAAAACCTAGAACTGGCATGCAGTGAGGCATGCATTTTACCCTGGCAGATGGCGGGGTAAAAGGAAAAACTCTCATAGGAGTCTAAAAATCACTATCTGTTTCTCTGAATCACCTGACACTCGAACATAATTTGCATGCAAGTGGAGGCGAGTGTGATTAGAATAGCATGGTGCAGCATTGACCATATAAGGGTCGATTCATGGTCCATACACCAAAACGGACGAATTTGCATGCGCCTAGGTGATTCGAGCATGTCTGTAAATCTGGGACACTTGAGGTGATAAATCTTTCGTAACATACTTTAACTCCAGTGGAGAGGTCAGTTCTGAGTAGGGGTTTAAATTTTTCCCCTACTAACTCTGTTGATAAGTTTGAAATCACTAAAGATATATTTATGTTTTACAGGATGCTATTACTTAGGAGACATTTTTCTAAGGATACCGATGTTGGGGTTACATCCTTAGCTCCCCTTGTCACCTCTAATGTCTCTCATGATATATTACAAAACAACTCTGATTCTATCCCTCTTGAGGAGGATTCTGTACAAGATTGGTTGGATCTGATTAAAAGATTTAAGAAACCCTCAACATTCCCCCCACCGGGGCTCATCACCTGCGATTTTGATGTTTTTTCGTTTGGTGAGTGAAGCAATTGAGCGATTACCCCACACAAGAGGCAGAAAAAATGACTCAAGATGAATTGAAAGCAATTTGTGATCTTAGATCTAACCCGAGTTTTGTTATCCGCGAAGCGGATAAGGGGGGAAATGTTGTGGTTTGGGGTACTGATCAGTATGTCAAAGAGGCTCAAAGACAACTCAGGGATGACAGTAATTATGAAAAATTGCTGTGCAATCCCTTAGAGTGTAATAAGAGAACGTTTTTGGATATCTTGGAGAGGGCAATCTCGAGATCGAACAACCTATGACTTTCTGAAAGTAGATCATCCTGTTATCTCTACATAACTATTCCACCAGGTCGGCCCATTATTTCAGGAATGGGTAGTTTGACTGAACAAGTGAGCCTATTTATTGATCTTCATCTACAGGGTTTTGTTCAGTCCTTGAATTCTTATGTTCGTGACTCATTAGATCTTATGAAAAAGTTGGAGGACACACATTGGTCACAGGAGACGGTTTTAATTACCGCCGACGTAGAATCTTTGTACACGAACATATCTCATGAGTGGGCCCTGAAGACCACCAATTATTTTTTGAGTATGGAAACTGAAATGTGTAGGGAGAAATATAGATTCATTATGGAGTTAGTGGATTTTGTGCTCTCCCACAATCACTTTGTATTTAATGATCGCCACTACCGCCTGAGGAGGGGGGTTGCTATGGGGGCACGTTGTGCGCCCTCCAAAGCGAACCTCTTCCTGGGGTGGTGGGAAAGGAAGGTGGTTTTTGGGGATCCTATGAATGAGTTCCAACCTCATATCATGGGTTAGTTTCGTTTTATAGACGACCTGTATCCACTACACGGGCATATTTTTTTGATCTTAAATTGAACTTGGAACCTGATGGAACGATCTTAACAACATTGTATAGAAAGGAGACTGCCGTTAACAGTCTATTACACTTTGGAAGTTTTCATCCTTTACATCAAAAGAGGGGCATTCCTAAAGGGGGAATTTGCATGGATTCGGAGAAACTGTTCAAGTGAGAGTGAGTTTTGTAGACATGCGGCTGATCTTACGAAGAGGTTTCAAGATTGTGGGTATCCTAGGAATTTGATTACAAACATACGCCATCAGATAGCCAATATGGATCGAAGAGCTTTATTAAATCCCAAAATTTGGATTCTTGAGAAACTTTGGGACATTTTACATTCAGACCCCGCTCTACATACTTTTATTAAAGATGGTGTCCAGATGACAGCTAGACGTGCCCCTAATTTGAAAGATCTATTATGTCGAAGCCACTTTGTGAGGTCACCTTCATGGCTTTGTGAACAGGGATTACGTGGTTCCCAATCTTGTGGGCATTGTAACATCTGCCAATATATAATGAGGACCAATTTTGTCATCAACCACTACACGAAGGAGAAATATTATATCCGACAATTTTTAATTGTAGATCTGAGGGTGTTGTATATCTTCTTAGGTGTGGTTGTGGATTGGGATATGTAGGTGAAACTAAAATTGCCTTGAAAACTAGAATTCAAGCACACCTCTCTAACATTCGCTTGGCTGAAAGGGATAGGAACCCGAATAAGAACATCACACCAGTGGCAGATTATTTTTTGAGAAAACATGGTGGACAGATTGTTGATCTACAGGTCACACCATTAGAAAAAGTTCATCTGGGTATCAGGGGAGGAAACCTGCACTTACAGCAGGAATTGAAGTGGATGCATAAATTGAACACCATTGCACCACTGGGTCTGAATGAGGAGGTCTCATTTGAAACTTTTTTAGGTAGGTAGAACAGATTTACAGTCTTGATGTTCTCCTTGGGGGAGCCTTGGGTTAACATTTATAGAAGGGTTGGACTAAAGGGATTAGTTGTTGATAGATATAGAATTAAAATTAAATATTAATCATTTTTTTTTCTTTTTTCTCACAGGTTTGGTGGCAAGTGTTATTTTAGACCTATTTTGATTGTTGTTGTTTTTATTATCTTTGTTAGGAAATGTGGCTCACTTTGCTTGGCAGTTTTTTTCTTGCGGTGAAGGGCATCTCTTCGATGTTTGTATGGACTGAATCACTAATAAAGATCTTATGAAGTCCAAGACATCTCCGGATTGATGAAGAATTTGATGTGTACACAGGGTTTTTTTTTTTTTCATATATTTATTTTTGCTTTTGTAATTTTATTGTTATATTTATTTAATTGCATTATTATGTTTCTATTTTATTCTCATATATTGTCCAGTCACTGATTAACATCATGTTGTAACCAGGTTTGAAAAAGAATTTATGGTAGTGAACTAAAATATATATATATATATATATATATATATATATATATATATATATATTATATTTTGTTGGTTACCTATCAACTTTTAATTAGTGTATATAATCTAGTGAGAATAATAATTTGTGTAGATATATATATATATATATATATATATATATATATATATATATCTGCTGTTTGATTTATTTATGTAATTTAGTCTGTTTATTATTTACTCATCCTTGACTTTGTATATAGGTTGGATCTTCTCTTCTGTAGTATAATGTAAATAATATTAATTAAGAACAATAGCCTCGATTCATAGACACATTCGTCTGGACTTCCGTAGCTGTCTGTACATGTTTTGTGGGTGTTTTGTCATTTTTTTTAGTTTTTTTTATGCATATATGCGCTTTCGATTAACAAAAGTAAATTGGATCCTTTGCGTTAGTTCGGATAATTTTCCCAGCTAAATCTGATATTTTGCGTTTGTTCAGATAACTTAGGTTATTGTTATGGGCTTGTGTCTCATTCAGAGAGCTGATTGCCGAGGGACCACCACCCTATAAAACCATTTCATTTGCGATCCCCTTACGGGACCATTTTGACCTCGGATATCTTGCTTTCAACATGTTTTGTGCCTTTGTGGAGGAACATCACCAGCTCCAGCTAATGGGCATTGAATGTATCAGCAGAGCCGAGGCCAGATTACACTGGCGACGCATGCATATCGATCGCATGCATGACGTTGAGCTGTTCGAGCTGACCAAACTTAATCGCGCTTCCCTCAATAAGTTGTATAGTGAGCTGCGGCCATGGTTAGCACGCACCACAAGGAAGGGGCAAGCTATTTCAGGTATGACCAAGATGCTTGGCTGCCTGCAATTTTTGGCGAAAGGCTCCTTCCAGAAGCTGTGTGCCCTCTCCGCTGGGATCGATTGCACCCACGTTGCATTGGTCCCTCCTGCAGCCGACGAGTACATCTATAGGTAAGTTAAATCGGTCATTTTGTTATCTAGTTTTGAAAATTTGTATTTTAACTTTCTATTAATCCCTCCTTGTAAATTGTCCCTGTAAAACAACTTACACTGTATATATATTAACCCCTCCTTGTAAATTGTCCCTGTGAAACAGCTTACAATGTATATCTATTATTCCCTCCTTGTAAATTGTCCCTGTGAAACAGCTTACAATGTATATCTATTAATCCCTCCTTGTAAATTGTCCCTGTGATACATTTGACCGTCTTTAGCTTCATCAATGTTTTTCATGTCGGCCAAAGCCAAACATTTTGATGTGGACCTTTATTATTCATTTTAAAGTTAATCTTTAGTTTATCCAAAATACATATACTTTTTTGGGCCAAAACATACTTAGGTACTTAGTTTGTGTTATTTGTATTGCCCAACATTTTTTTTTGGAGGGAGGTATTGTTTGAGTAGTTTACCTTGCCTTGCTAATTTTTTTAACTTTTCTTTTTTTCCATGAACCGCAAAATGGGCCACTCACTGAATGTCCAAGCAGTGGTGGCCCCGGACATGCGGTTCCTTAGCGCCCTCGCAGGGTTTCCAAGCTTATCCCATGACGTGTACATCTTGCGACAATCTGGATTGTACCGTCGGTTTGAGTCTGGAGAATTCTCAGGTGGATGGTTCCTTGGTAAGTTGATGCAAATAACGTCATTAACTTTTAAATGTATGCCTATGAATATAGTTTATAACCCATGTCTGAACCTATGGCTGGTTTAACCCCTTGATGACATATTCAACCGGACCTTAACCATGATCTTTAGCAAAGCACAAACCCTTAAAAACTGATTTCCCAGCATTTCAAAATAATATATTTCTACTTTCTAGTAAATTACTTATTATTCTTCCCCACAATCAGTTGCAATTCTGTTCTTGACTTTATGATAGGGTCTGCGCCATCTTTGCTCAGATGCATGACACTTACTGAGTAGAATGTCTCCCAATCAGGCCTACAAAAAGGATGAGCCAGACACAATTTCATTAGGCCCAAGCCTGCAGCGTGGCAGCTTGAGCGGCAGCTTCAGTGAGGCTTTAGCTCAGGCATTGGCTAGTGGGCTATCTCAGAACTCTAATGAGCTATATGGGCGAAAATCCAAATCATACAAGCACAGCCATAAAAAGGCAATCTTGGTAACGCTCACCAGACTGGTCAATACATTGTGGATGTAGAGGAAAGATGTGGAGCAGATACAGGGCAAATAGCTGTTAAAATGGGTGTTGCCCATAAAACCCTGGTGGTGGGCCTTGGAGGTGGCCCATCACCTGGGCATGTGTGGCATTCAAAATCTGCCACTGTTCCAACATGAGTCTATTGCTAGTAATAACTTCCTCGAGCATGGCTGTGAAATTATTAGTTAAGGTGGCCATGTGGCTGTTGCCCGTCCTAAATTCTGTCAGCATGGTGGTGAATGTATTATTTAATGTATCTAATTGTGCACTAAGCTGGTCCTGGCTCCTAGGCAGCACGGAAGTTGACGGCGTGGTCAAACTGGATGAGGCTTCCACACTTGCTGAGGCTTGATGCTGGGCTGTATTTAAAATAAAAAGTCACGTAAACACCCAAAAATCCCTTGATGATCTGGATTACTACATATGCTTTGAAAAAACACGTGGTCAAGCAGGAATGCCAACTCCCACAACTGTCCAAGGTGACCTTCACTATGAATGTCATTATCTGTTATATGTATGACTCACCCTGTACATACACATTGGTCACCTTAAATAATACAAACATGCATGTACTGCATGTTATGAGGCTTCATTCACACATCCATAAAGGCCCATTAGGGACCCACACTCAGCTTGCAAATAGCATTTTGCTTAAGAGTATGCTGGTAGGCATTCTTCCTATGTAGAACTTTCCCTGACCCCTGATCAAGTATTTGAGGCCAAAGCACAGTTAAAACCCAAGTGGCCTAAAGACAAAGAAGGAAGTGTTGTATTTGATTGAGTAGAATCAAATAACAGGCAGTGCTTTGCTAATATAAAGACTTTAATAGTGACCATGAATTCTGTCCAAAGTGGTGTATGGGCTGCCAAATTGGAAAATGAACAGACCGCAGACATTAAACACCCTGCTAAACTGTAACCTCCCCTACAAGCCACTCCCTAGGGGCATGTGTTCATGTATGCCTGTGAGCCTCATTTTACACGTTTACAACATTTCACAAACACGCTAACATTACTAACCTGCAAGAATGGTAGGGATGTCTGTGTCCCGTCGGCCAGAGTGGCCCACTAATGCCACAGGATGTATCAACCCCAGCACCATCTCCTTAGCTCGGGTAAATTGTAATTTTGTGGGGAAGCCTCCGCCAGTTTGTAAGCTGAAAAATATAGGTTGCCAAATTTAGTAAATTGTGGACAATACAACAAGCAGACAAATGCACAACACAAATATCTACCAGTAATTGCGCCATTTATTTTCTTTCTTCTGTGCTGCATACTTCTGGTCAGAAATTTTGAGCTGAATCTGCTCCACATCTTTAAGCTCCTCCCCCGCTGCATTGACCTGTCTGGTAAGCTCCTCCAAGATTTCATTCTTTCGCATTTTGCTTGTAGATTTGGATTTTCGCCCATATAGCTCTTCATAATGTAGGGTCAGCCCACTTGCCAATGCCAATGAGTTTGGGCCTCACCAAACCTGCCACTCAAATGTCCTCGCCGCAATGTCCGCCCTATTGCTTGCTGTTCGGGCTCATCTCTGGATGTAGGCAATTCGGGGGACATTCTGGGCTGGCTCTGTTGTGTTGAAATGTTGGACAGGTGGCTTGATAAAGAATGGATTGGACTTGGAAATGGACTGGGGGTCCTTGCCTGGGTGGCCACTGAACTTGCAGGCATGGGTGTGGCATATGGATAATTGCTTGCAACCTGTGCCGGTGGCAAATGTGGCCAAGGAGGAGAGGGTGTGCTTGCGGGTGTGGTGCTTCTGGCCCTGTGCCTTTTTGTGCCCTTGTCACTTGTGGTTCCATGCCCCTGGGAGGTACTTGCACATGGCTCTGGAGATGCTGAGCTGGCTAGGCTTGGCCTTCTTGGCCTGTGGCTCTTGCTCTTTCCATGGCCATGGGTGTGTTTCCCACGTGGCTCTGGGGATGCTGAGCTGGCTGGGCTGGGGCTTCTGGGCCTGTGGCTCTTGCTCTTTCCATGGCCATGGGTGTGTTTCCCACGTGGCTCTGGAGATGCTGAGCTGGCTGTGCTGGGGCTTCTGGGCCTGTGGCTCTTGCACTTTCCATGGCCATGGGTGTGTATCCCACGTGGCTCTGGAGATGCTGACCTGGCTGGGGCTTCTGGGCCTGTGGATCTTGCTCTTTCAATGGCCATGGGTGTGTTTCCCACGTGGTTCTGGAGATGCTGAGCTGGGTGGGCTGGGGCTTCTGAGCCTGTGGCTTTTACTGGCCTTGCCAGTGGAGCGTTCTTTCAGAACAGATGTGGTAGGCTTGGGGGGAGGAGATGGTGTTATTTGGGGGCTGGGGCTTCTCACCCTCTTAGTGGCCTTTTTGGCGGGCGTACCTGCCTGCTTGGTTGTGGGCTTCTTCTTCCCCACTCCCTCCTTGGCTTTGCTGGATGGTTTGGGTTTAGCGGACTTGGTGGGTAATGTCACCTTGGCTTGGCCACTGTGGCTGCGCGTTTCCCGCACCTTCGGCGTTGTTATTTGGTACCGAGTCGGTGGCCATGAAGAAGCCTCCTCAGGCCGCTGTGGCATTTTGCTACTGGCCTCCTTGCCTGGTTTGGCCTTATCGACTTGTTTTTTAGCTGGCATGTTGAAACTCTCAAAGAGAATGAGCTGTGTGTCCAGGACCCTCTAAATACTAATGCCTGGGTATGACGCGTACGCGTGTGTACGGCCGTTCGTCCGGCCGTGCGGAACCCGGAAACTGCTGGGGCATTACTTATCTGCTGCGGACAAGAAGAAAGATGGTGCCACGATCTTCACCCGCCAACAAGAAGAGCTGATTATGCTCGTAAGTGTATTGTAAGGACTTTGATTTGCCATCTAAATGCATGCCTAAGCCTTAAGGAAGCGCAGGAAGAAACAGTTATCTTTAAAGGTTTGTCTAAATCCGTGCCAAACAGAAGTGCGAACCAACTCACTAACATCTAGAAGGATAGTTTGAGGCTAGAAATGTGTCTGGGAATGTCATTTAGTCAACTGATATAATTGTGACAGATATTTGTATGCCGTTTGATCTAACAACTATGTTTATTTTGTGTTTTTTAGACGAAGCTTCAACGCAGGTATGACTACCTGCCCAATGCATTTGAGAAGAGGAACGTCGCCCTGGAGATTGTTTCCAGAAACTAGCAGGAGACAGACACCACCTTCACGCATACGCAGATCATGCAGCATTGGTCGGACCTGAAACGGCTCCACATGCCCCGGGTGCGGCGATATTTCGGGCTCCATTTCCCAAGTAAGTACATAGCGATTGCATGCTAGATGTAACTAATACAGAAGGTAGGCCTTTATTTATAAATGCTTTTCTTTTCTAGTGCTGGAAATGGAGTACCGAATACGACACACCCGGAGGCACACAGGCCGACCAGTGCTGCATGAATCTGCAGCACAAAGTGAAGGTGGTTGATCTCCAGGGCGACGGTCCTACCCCTCCTCTGTAGCGGCCTCCGACCAGCCCCTGGACCTTTCTACAGAGGAGGGTCATCACGGCGTGGGCAGGGAGTCGTACCAAGCGACCGAGCCTTTAGCCTCTGGTATGTGACTCTTAATGTAACCGCACACACAGACATGCTATTTAAACAAAAGCTGATTCCCTTAATATCTTTTTCTAGATGAATATGTAGCGGGTGAAGGATCTGTGGAAGAGTCTGCAGCAGATCATGCCCAGGAGGCACATGGAGAAGGTGGGTGATGTCACACACGCATTCAAATTGTCATTTGCTTACTGTTGACTCAGACATTAGAAGTGACCCTATTTGACATGTCTCTACAGCCTCAACTTTCCAGCAGTGACAGGTCCCAGAACCCAGGGTGGATCCCGAAGCAGACGTCAGCCACCAACGAAGTAAGTTGTAATGTCATTCTTTTGAGTATGTGGTAATTGACATGATCACCAAGATACCTAAAGCCATAGTCAATGGCATTAGCATAATGACATATGCCCTCTTCCTTAGATTAATTACTTAGCATAATTACATATGCCCTCTTCCTTAGATTAATTACTTAGCATTATGACATATGGCCTCTTCCTTAGATTAATTACTTAGCATAATGACATATGCCCTCTTCCTTAGATAAATTACTTAGCATGACACATGCCCTCTTCCTTAGATTAATTACTTAGCATAATGACATATGGCGCCATGAGTTAGCTTGCCACCTAAAAACATTCCATCCACAGCTGAGAAACATGTATTTGCCAACAAATAATGTTTGTTTCTTTTTTATACAGGGACCACACGTGCCAGAGTGGCAGCAATGAGTGCAAGGGTCCTTGCGTTGGTGGCTGACATGCAGGAACTGCGCGACTCATTGGGGACACCACAGATGAAGACTAATGTTCTGGGTCCTGCCACTGTTATGTATATAGTTATGTATTTTTCAAATTTTAAACCATAAATATACATTTCTAAATGTTATTTTTTATAGAAAAAAATGTTTAATGTAAATGAAATAAAAATAAGCCAAACAATAAGTGGCATTTGTTATTAAAAAAAACAAACAAAAAAAGTTTCTGTGTCATTTCCTTTTCTAAATACATTACCACAAAACGAATGGGCCAAGAAATATTTAGAGATGAAGATTTGCAGGACCGCGAAGAGATTTGGGTAAGTTTTAGGGGTGAGAAATGCAAGAAGAACATGACCGCGGAGTGATTTGGGTAAGTTTTAGGGGTGAGAAATTGAAGAAGAACATGACCGCGAAGTAATTTGGGTAAGTTTTAGGGGTGATAAATGCAAGAAGAACATGACCGCGAAGTGATTGGGGTAAGTTTTAGGGGTGAGAAATGCAAGAAGAACATTACCGCGAAGTGATTGGGGTAAGTTTTAGGGGTGAGAAATGCAAGAAGAACATGACTGTGAAGTGATTTGGGTAAGTTTTAGGGGTGAAAAATGCAAGAAGAACATGACCGCCAAGTGATTAGGGTAAGTTTTAGGGGTGATAAATGGAAGAAGAACATGACCGCGAAGTAATTGGGGTAAGTTTTAGGGGTGAGAAATGCAAGAAGAACATGACCCCAAAGTGATTTGGGTAAGTTTTAGGGGTGAGAAGAATGAGAGCGCAAAGTGATTTAGCTAAGCATTGTAGCACAAGTGAGTGAACAAAATATGTAGGCCAGCATGTTAATGAGTTAAGTTTGTAGTGCAGGCGTAAGGTCGTAAGGATTTTCGTCTGGACGATTATTTATTGTAAAAGGAAAACAGAATCTAACGGGAAACATAAAGGATTCGTGGGAGGAGACGATGGAAAAAGGGCAAAAACTAAAGCCGACGATGTACCATGAGTAAGAAAAACGGAAACCGAAAGCTGGAAAATGACATTCTCGTTGGCATATGAACGGACGAAGACTTTACAGAAGGATTGCAATGCATGCATAGAATCGCTCGTACACTCATACGAGAGCGGGAATTTTTTTTTTTAAAATACAGATCGACACAAAAACGAAAGTCTTTTTTTGTCTCTCTGAATCAAACCTAATGTAGCCATTCTTTGTATAGTTGTATATTGATGTATTTAGAGTGTATATAGATCTTTGGAAAACATTCATAGGTATTTATATGTGAATGGTTATTCGTTGTTAAATGCTCCCTTGTTTTTTTTGTCTTGGGAGCATTTGATGTAACCCCAGAACAAGTGACTGCATGGCACTCTGCTGGCACATGTGGGCATGTGCGGACATGTGCAGGTGTACTCATCCACCACAAGGGGTATCTCCAAATCAACACCACCAACCTAAAGAATCACAAATCTACTATTTGCATAACAATCATATGTTTATTTTGATTAAAAAAGAGCTTGCAACAAACATTTAAAAAACATTAATCTCCACAGGAAACTCACAGGCCAAAAGTGTCATTGTGCATCCAATAATAAAATACCAAGGAAATATATACAATGTGCAAATGTATTCATATACAATTAATCCTCAATCAAAAAGTGCAAATGCATATCCAAAGTGCCTCGTAAAAAAGTGCATGTACTGAAATACAAAAAGAGAAAACTTCCCTAAAGTGCTCAGATCAATCCAACATGAAAAAAATATCACCATATATGATTTGGCCAGGTTTCCTGCTAGCTTCTGGTGCCCCTTTTTTACCCACGCATTCCGTGGAATAAACCCACTTTTTCAAGGTGCCAGAGAGAAAGATACCTGTATGTCCACTCCTTAAGCAGCCACAAGTAATTCCCCTGTGCAGGTGTAACATAATGAGCGATGCGCGCTCTCCCGCGCACGGCGGCCCCGGCCGACAGCCGCACAATACACTGGAGACGCTGCGCCATTTGACTGAGCCATCCCCCCATTGAGGACGTCACCGCGCTCCTCTCCTCGACGCCTCCAAACCGCCCAGCCGTCCGCGTCACCAGACCCTGCCGCATAGCGATGTGTCACCATGACAAGGGACACCGAGGCAGAGAGAGGGCGGCGGCGAGGAGAGAGCACGGCCATACAATATGGGCATAGTTCTATACAGATACCTGGAGTAGACAGGCAGGTAAGTATTTACATATAACATTTTAAAATTGTATATAAAAAAGCAAAATTTTATTGCATCAAATAAAAGGGCATGGAAATTAATATGGTGGGAGGCACAAAGAGATCAGTACTACTTCTTGGGGCAAAGACCTTCAGAGTGGTAGGAGTGTGAATGAAGCGCCAGAAAACACTTAGGGGGTTATTTAATAAAGGATAGCTTCAGGTAGCGCCTTGTTAATAACAGATAGCGACTGGTCAACGCCAGACACGGCACGCAATTCCACATTTATCAAGCAGAATCTGTTTAGCGACTGGGATAGTGGCATGTAGCGTCTGATTCATCATTTTCAAAGCCACTGCGAACAGCGCCAGCGTTCAGCCTTGCACAGCGCCAGGTATGACCTCTCGCTACCTGGCGCTCTCCCATACATTTCAATGGACGATCCTTTTCTTCACTTTAAACAGGTTTTTTTTTTTTGTTTCCCAAAAATCACAAATAATTCTGTGACCTCTTCTGGCATTGAAAAAGCTGTTTTTTCAAAATTTTTAAATATTTCTTCAGAAATGACATTACTGGTCTGGCATTAAAGTGTTCATGTTACAATGTTGCTACAATGTAATTCCATATGTTTTTTGCTTTGTTACTAGTTGATAGATGCTTGAAAACAGACTTTAAACACACCGCCTCCTGCGCTATGGGCTACAAAAAAGTATTTTTCAGCGCCAGAGATTTGTGAGGCTGCTTTTTTCCTGAATATGGTGTGAGTCGGTCGCTATGAGCAGTCGCTAACATGCGCTCCCATACAGCGCTGTACTGGTCAAATAGCGACTCCTCACAATGTATTCAACATTACTCAACAGCGACTGAGCCGCTATAAAGTAGCGACCCACAGCTGAGCACAATTACTACTAGCGGGCGCTCTGAAAATGCCTGCTACAGACGCTCATCTGTCGCTACCTGCCGCTAATGATGAATCAGCCTGTTATTTAACATGTAATCCATGCACAATGCCACTGATTCCTCTGAGCTAACTAGTTACCAGCCAATACATAAGGCAAGCTACATCAAACACCAAAGACAAAACAAAATAGGGGAACCTACCTGTGGTGGGTCTGCAGAGTAAAAAGAGCATTTAGTGGAGGTTGTTGTTCACTTGGACAAACTCAGGCAAAAACACTAGTGGGGGCAGACAGAGCTGATAGATTGTGCCAGACATTTTGGGACCAGGGTTAGGGGGAGGCTCTGCACCAAAGGTCAGGGAGATGTGGACGAGCAGAAATGCAAAGCTAGCAGAAGGCAAAACACACCTTACAAAGGGAAGAACAGAAATACACAAGAAACACAACACTAAACACTCACCAGGCATCCAGCCATCACAGACTTGCCCACTTGAAACTGGGAGGGACAAAAGCAGATGAAGACAATATGGGAAACTAAAGTGAGACACTCACCAAAACTTGTACTCATCAGCGGAAGGCGGCACCAGAGGCACATGAGTGGCATCAATTGCATCAATCACATTAGGGAATCCAAGCCAATTCCTACTTTGAAGGCATTCCACTGCGGGAGAAGTGGATGTAGTGGGGAGCCAAGTGCATCATGCCCCAAAAGAATGTATGCAGCGTGCTGCTCAGCGTAGACTGGGACATCCCCACAAAGAAGGATCCCAGCCTCTGGAACGAGACGTTCGACAGAAACTGCAGGCAGCCAACCAATTTGGGCATACCGGCAATTTAGCGTGGTGTCTTTGTTGTGGGGATCAACCATGGCTGCAGTTCAGCATATAGTAGTGCCTCCAGGGCAGGACTGTCCGACCATATCAGATGGAATAAGGCACAGTCAGACATATCGCCCACATCCAACTCTGGAATAAAGGTGCGGGCAGCGATCACAAAGCTATTATCCAACTTGGAAGATGGATCCGCAGGAGTTCTGCCACGATTTCCTCAGATGGCTCCTTGGAGGATACAGGAAAAGTGACCACAGGACACAACAAAGGCCTTTCCCCCCACCTCAGAGCTGGAGCAAATTTACTCCCAGCAGCTAAGCACCTTTAAGGCAGCTGAGCCAATTAACTTCCTACCATAAATCAGACACAGGTGCAAAATTACAGGCGCAAATTGGCGCAAGTGCAAGTTTACAAAAAATGGGCATCCCATTTGGATGACCATGAATCAGGTGGAAGCCCGAGCGTGACTTTGCACTCCAAAAAACGCTTGCAAAAGCGGATGTGCATGACCATGAGTCCACAAACATCTTGATCATGTAATTACTTTAAAAATGCTAATTAAGTTGAGAAGGATTGATTGTCCATAGGTTTATGGGTAATTGCATTTTCATCATGCTATATGTGGTCAGACTAATGTACCTATTTTTTTCCTTATATATAATATTTTGATTTCATTTCCTGAGTGCTGTTATGTATGCTGCTGTATCTACTTTCCATTCTTATTAGCAGCATTTTCTATATTACCGGAAATAGATTAGCCATGTGGTGCCACTTACTACATTACACTTTCTCTTTGAAGCCGTATAACCAGGTTGCAGTAAGCTGCATTCATTACATTTACACACAGTTGAATACAGCTTTTAAATAATCATCAAACACTAAGAGGAGTCATTTACCTTGATCTTGCTAGTGAAGGTATCTAGGAAACCTTTGTGTTACCTTAATGTACATAACAAACACATTGAATATGGTGAGTGTATATTCTTAGCAATATTGTATCTATAGCTGATGTTATTAACCAGCATAATGCAGAGAGGAAAACTGTAAAGTATAGTATGCATATATGCAGGAATACAATTTATGGCACAATAATTGCACTTTTATAGATAGCAGGAAGAGTCCCAGTGCAGAAGATGCATCGGCATGGCTTGCCAAGTGGATTATATTGCTCGTAAAACAGGACGGTGAGGTACTCTGCTGGAACAATTATCACTTAACAATGTGTGTGATCTCCAGGCAGCCTTTATTATAAACCTGTAATTTCTAACCAGTAAGCCACTACCTGCAAGCTAATGATGGAAGGATTGCAAATCTGGGCATGGAGACTGCAGTATAACATGAAATAAAAAATTGGTAAGAAAAAAAATATTGTAATATTTGTGTGAGGCACTAGAAGCATTTCAGTTTCTGTGATCCTTTCCTGCTGATAAATACCTTGCCACACCACAGCCTATCTTGTCATGCTTCTACTAAACAAAACAATGGGGAGGACGAGCATAACATGGAACCTCTTCTCTTGCACTGGTAAAATTTTAGCATACTGGATCCTCTCCAGCTAATACAAGCTAAAGGTTATTATTTTTTAACTAAACTAACTAAAAAAAATAAGTGTGGGACTGTTCCAGGGGGCATCCAGATTGGCAGCCCCCCCCCCCCCCCCCTTGATCAAACCTCGCTCCCCTGGCGAAATGCGGCTGCGTGATTGGCTGGGGGCAGTCACATGTCCCGGTCTCAGTTGTTAACCTGCAAAGCAGAAGCCTAAGAACGGGACACATGACCGCCACTGGCCAGTCACGCAGCCACATTTCATTGGACCACATGAACCTGGGACAAAACTTGCAATGAAACCGCCTCACCCTCCAAAAATTAATCTTTCAGAGCCTGATATAAGTAGAGGGTGCCTCCTTGAAACCCCCCCCCCCCCCCCCCACCAGGACCAAATGGCTTCAGTCCATTAAAAAACTGCTGATGGTGCCCTGTGTGGCCACCTAATCTGGAATCCTCAAAGGCTGGCCCATTTATTTTAAGCCTCAAGTGAGCCTTCTAGTGTAGTTTGTACAAAAGCCATTCAGTCTGTCAACAGTATCAGAAGAATTTGTAGTTAGCGTCAAGAATCATACTACCATCATACTACCATCAAACTACCTGTGCTATGGATAGCACATGGCTCAGGAGTGTCCTCACTCATCGGAGCTGGCAGCCATTTTTTGTAGCCCTGGCTGGAGCCAGTTTTCAATGTTGCTACGGCTGCTGTTGCAGCCACCTCCCCTCCTCTGCCGCTGAAAGAAGAGGATCTTCTCAGGTAAGTTACAGCAATGCTTCCGCTGCTGCAACCGTATGTGAAGCTGGTTTATGGGCTGCTCAGTAGCCCATCAACCAGCTTTTTCATGTTAAGGCTGGATGCCAAACTCGAACATGGACTTCTGGCTGAAGTCTATGTTCGGGTTTTGGGACCCGAACTCGCAAATTTCAGTAGGAACCTGAACTGTGTGACGGGTTCCGCCATCTCTACAGGTCACCTCATGCCCTAGTAGGCAAACCCGATCTGAGCTCCAGAAAAGAGGACCATTCCTGTAAATGTAAAATTAGTTGTGACCTATGTGGCGCATTTACATTCCTTATAAATTCAAGCTCTACAATAAAAAAGAAAACATTTTCACAATTTATCCAGCATACTTTTGATGTCAAATGCTAATCCCAAAAATGGCCTGGAGCTAAATTATACCAGCAACCTACCTGAAACCCTATACATATAAAATGTCCCAATGAAAATGTTAAATACTGGAATTGCTCATGAATCCACAGGCTGTGAACATATCTGTCACAAGGAGTTATTATTAGGTTTAAGATTAATTTCCACATAATTCCTAGAGACCCAGTAATGAAGTAGATGCTCAAATGGGAACTTTGTAATGTCTGTATTTGAGCTTTGAATGTGAAACCTCAAAAGGAATGTCAGCTGAGAAACCAGCTTGGAGAACATTCAGAAAAAATCAAAAGAGTCTCTCCTCCCACAGCATGCACAAGATGAAACTCATTTGATTCTTTTTACTGGCTTGATATTGCATATGCTATTCTACTGGTGATTTCTTAATCACTGGTAGCATGCTTGTGGCAGACCAGTGGTTCACTAAATATATGCTCCCTAAATTAATCAGTCCTCCATTCTACATGTTTTAAGACAGTGCTAAAGATCTGGCACAGGATGTGGTGGCTAAGCGATAGTTTGCATCAAGAGTACTGGTCCACATATTCATTTTATTATTTATTTAGATAGCGCCATCTTCAGCCATAGAACTGTCATGCACTTTTTTGGCACAATCCCAAACTAAAACAGCTCAGGTTTCTTTCAGTTGTCATTTTCTGGTCTTTGTTCTATTTTTCCTTGAGAAGCCTCTTTAGATACAGCCCCACAACCAGTTTGTAGCAGTACTTTGGGTCGTGGCCAATATCAGGGCCTACAGCAGGGGTACTCAACCACTTCTTGCAAAGGTCCATTTACAGGCATCCAGTGAGAGGAGAAGGTTTGAGCGGGGGCCTGTCGCGGGGAGTGGATAATTAGAAATCAGCGCACGGAGGAGGGTATATAGATTCCAGAGGCAAAACTAAAAAAGTCTGCTTACCCCCACCCCAAGAATCCTATTGGACACTGGGAACCTATGGCCCCACAGAACCTACAGCTCTGGACCGCAGCACACTGCTTTTAACTCCCTGTGCATGCTGTGCAGGCCATGTACTGTGAACTAGGGCCCAAAATGTTACTGCCAATAATGTCTACTTACAATAATGGATAGATTGAGCTGGGGGGAGAGGGATGAATTGGAGAGGAGCTGTAAGGAAGAAGGATGAATAGACAGAACAGGAGGGACAGGGAGTGATGGAGAGAGAGCTTGGAGAAAGGATGGATGGGCAGAACTAGAAGGATAGGAATGGATAGGCAGAGGCGGGGGGGGGGGGGGATAAATAGCCAGGGCTGGAAGAAAAAGTAATGAATTGGCAAGGCTGGGACACCAGGAATAGAATGGGCAAAACTGGGAGGACAGGAATAGATGAGGCAGAGAGACTGGGTTAGATGGGGAAGAGCTGAGGGTAAAGAGATCAGATGGGCAAAGCTGGTAGGACAGGAATGGATGTGGCAGAGCTGAGGAAAAAGGGATTGGATGGGCAAAGCTGGGAGGACAGGATGGTGCAGCTCTGAGGGGACAGGAATGGATGGGGCAAAGCTGAGGGAAAAGGAATTGGATGGGCAAAAAGGGGGAACAGGCATGGATGGGACAGGTATTGATGGGGCAGAGCTGAGGGGACAGGACTGCATGGGGCATAGATGGTGGGACAAGGATGGGTGTGGCGGAGCTGGGAGGACAGGGATGGATAGGGCAGAGATGGCTGGACAGGGAAGGGGCTGAGCTGGGGTAGGGGGACAGGATTGGATGGGGCAAAGAAACTGAGAACCAAAGTTTTTGTGTGCCACTTCCTGCCTGTGCAGTACTTGTTGCAATGCTAGGTGCCAGGGAGACTAAGCACTACATTGTCGATCAAGTAAAGTGGCAGGGCTGTCAGAGCAGAGGTCTGAAAATCTGGTGCTGAGGTCCATATTCGGACCCCGGTCCGCTAGTTAACTACCACTGGCCTAAAGGTAAGGAAACAGTTTTGTAACCAGAGGGACATGAATCTTCTTGAACAAGGCACTAGCACTTGGAATTGCTATCTGGGCACCATGGTTAGGGCATTGGTTAGGGTTAGGGCATTGCACCGCTTCAGGCATGTGTGAACTCGCTGTTTGTATTTGTCACAACGCATGAATGTGTTAATGCACAAGCATACAATGACTATATACTAAGCACAAGTAAACACAAAAAAAGCACGGCAGTACAGGCATAAGTCCTTTAAGGGACCAAGTCCAACCCTAATTCAGACACTATGAGCCTAATTTAAGAAGTGTCAGACATACAGCTGCACTTTCTTTGCCTAAGCGGCATTCAGTGTGCAATTTAAGAAAAAAAAAAAAATGTGGAGGCCAGCTAGCATCTTATTTACCACTGATGAAAAGGTTGCAGCTCTGGGTGCTCTGGCAGATCAAGATCCCATAAAGCACAATTGGCAGAACTCGATTGAAGTGGTTTTGCTTATAATTAATATTACACACATGTATTTGTACAGAACTTGCATTGTGACCTGTCAATAATGGAAACACAGTATTGTTGTGAGGTTAGTAAAATGGATCTTAATGGGTTCTTTTCCCTAACAATGTGTAATTTGGATAACAACTAAACACACTGCAAAGTTGGTTCCTAGCAGTGATTTCTTGTAACTGGACTGACCAGTGCCAGAAAAATACAGCGCCAAAGATTTCAAGGAGGAAAGAAAGTATAAATATTCTGTGGAGCGCTGAAAAAATGGTGGTACAAAGTGACGCTCACTGGTGCTGGGATAATTGATAGCAGGGTCCAACAGGCGCTAACATAGGCCAGCCAATACCTAATGCAACAATCATAGTAAATTAGGGTCCTGCACAGCATCTGCTAGCGCCATTACAGTCCACAGAAAGCGCCAGAAAACACAAAAATGCTGCCACTCCAAAACTGGCTCTATAGGCACCAAAAAGATGCTAAATAGTACACATCATAAATAAGGCCCTATGTTTTCCAATGATCAATGCTGCCATTGTTGTGATGATTGATGTTAGAGCATTATTTATAAGCTAATATTCCCTTTTATGCCTACGCTCACTTACAGTCTCTTATCTGGGTCTGCCCTGTATCTTCAAAGAGCCTTCATGACCCTGAAAATGAGAACTATAAAGTTCCTCAACAGGACCTACTGGATCAGCACAGAAAAAAGTATTATGCTTCTTTAAGTATTTAAAGTACTCATATACTGGGAGGGAAGTATATGTAGTTATCTTCTATCCCCAGCCTAGTGCCCCAAAACAGCCTGTGTTTATTTTTTTACCTCAGCCTTTGCCCAATATAAAGCACAAAGTGGATGTAGTCGGCCATTTTGCTCCCTGGGTAAGCATCCCCACCCACAGTTATGATGCAATTAGAGTACATACAGCTCAGCAATTATGTGACAGTTTGGTTGTAACTGAATTAATTAGCATAATTAGCATGGCTGCCATTCACCATGATACTATTTCCTGTTGCTTTTTTCCTGGTGTATGTTTATGGATATTGGGCAAAAGCTGAATTAATTTGCATAATTAGCATAATTAGCATGGCTGTCATTCACCATGATACTATTTCCTGTTGCTTTTTCCTGGTGTTTGTTTATGGATATTGGGCAAAAGCTGAGGTAAAAAAAAAAACTAGGCTGGGTGTGGAAGGTGACCACATAAACTTTCTTTCTGAGTATAGATGCACTTTAACACATTTAATCAAGCTTGAGATCCATGCCTAACTTTGAAATGAAATCAGGTTAAACTATCCTGGTATTGCCAAAAAACAGTGGAGTGCCTGTATGCCAAATAAAAAAACATATTTTGTACAAACTAGAAAAATGTAAAATCTATTACAGATCTAAAAAGCAGATATTCATTGCTGTTAACTCAGACAAGAGTGTAGCAAACCTACTACCCCACACAGACAGCAGTTCAACTAGGCCAAAAAAACACAAACACTAATTTCCTCCACGGACAATTCACATTAAGCAGACCCCTTTGAATTAGAGAAATGCAAATCTCAGTTTCTAAACAAAGACCCTCAACATATAGGGTATAACCTTTTTCTTCTTTTTTTTTAGGAAGGATGCTCATTAGAAATGCACTTATGACCTGCTAGGCAATTAGAAAACTTTGTGATCTACCAGGCTGATTTCCATATGTATATGTCTATCCAACATCACTCTGAACTACTTGCAGGGCTTATTGTACAATAGCCTTTAACCAGCAGATTGCCTAGGGAAATGCTAAATCCTGAACAAGTGTGAATAAAACAATACAGATAGTTCATTCTAAACAAAAGCATTTCCATATTTGTGAAACCATAGGAACTTTCGAATATGGTCCTATATTTTAATATATTATTTAAATGTTACAGGTTAGGAGGACCTGGCCTGTAACTAGTACAACGCTCCTAAGACCAGGCTGCCTGAGTTGCTTTTAGAAGCTTTCCAAACTCTTGAATGCTACAATTTTGGAAAAATAGAGGCATGTTCCAACATTGCTAGATAGGATAGATTTCGGGTTATGCAGAAAGAAAATATAATTTTTGAAGGATTTCTGTCTTTATCTTCTGCCCCTTGATATACTATATCTATCCATACTCAAATTTTTTTAATTGTTCGAGTTAGGTACATATTTAGGTACATATTTAAACAAAATCTGGACATTGTTTTGGGGTAAAAGGTGCTATTCACTTTGTACACTAATAACAGGCATTCGTTTAAAGTGCAGTATATGTAAAATGAGTATGGGATTTAGATACTAACTTCCTTTCACATTTGTACACCAGTTCTAGGTAGTAAGATATTAAAATACCAGACCTGTGATTCAACAGCAGTATGGCCTGGTACCACTATGACAAGGAAGTAGCAGCAGCATTTGTCCAGTGCTCTGCCAACGGGCACCTCAGTGACCAATCTTGTTTGCATCCCCTGTACCCAAGGGGGCATGTTGGTAATTTTTAGGGGTAAAAAGGGTGGACCCAATATGGAGTATAGTGTACAGTTCTGGGCACCAGTGCATTTGAAGGACATATTAGAACTGAGGCACATTCAAAGATGAGCAAATAAATTAAGAAAAGTACTAGAGTAAACTGAAAGATTGTCTAAGGGATGATCTAATAGCTACAGTATGTATAAATATATCCAGGGTCAATACAAAGATCTGTTCAACAATCTATTTATACCCAGGAGTGTAACCATACCCCGAGGACATCCTAAGATTAGAAGAAAGGAGATTTGGAGGGTAGAAGGGGACTCATCTTTGTAAGAGCAGTAACTATGGAACTCTCTGCAGAGGAAGTATATATGAAGAAAAGTAATAACATTACCAGCTATGTGTACTGGGACACTTTTTTGGAGGGAGGGGCATTGATGGCCATCATAAGCTTGCGCACACATTTGAGTTATTCTTGCACATTTAACTCATCCAATGAACGTACACACGCCTGGGCAATGGGCTGCCTTAATTAAGGTGCCTGGGGAGGGGCCTTGCTCATGAGCACTTCTATCCTGTCCCCAGGATTCAAACCCGCAACCCTCTGGTCACAGTGCTGTTTTCTTTCCAGTAGACCAGAAATCACCCAATATATGTCCCATTGAGTTTAACATTGAAACAAGGCAAGACAAGACAAGGGGCATTTGCACACTGTGGCAGCAGTCTCTGATACGAGGGAAAAGCATTAATAATCTCTGCTCCATGTCCATGGTCAGGCACCTGCAAGGCAGACAAAATATCAAATAAATAAATTATTGGTATTTTTAAAAATGAAAAAATATTAAATAATTAAAAATCAGGAAGGCCCATTTTCCTAGGTGTCTGGCCGCTTCACACGTGGCCCACAGGGTAGGTTGCTGGATCAACAGCAGCCAGCTAAGGGACACTTCTGAGTAGGACTTGTCCTACAGCAGGATGGAAATTGCACCATTTTTGCAACAGCATGGCGGAAGAAGAGTGCAGGTCCCAACGACTGACATAACAATAACATAAACTGCTAATAAAGTCCATCAGCAGGAAACAGCAAAACATTATTATTATTAAATTGTTTTCTTTTTTTTCATCCCATAACCCCCCCCCCCCCCGGAACCAGTGTTCCCATAGATCTTCTTGACCAAATCATAGACATAAATATGGAAATTGTCATCAAACTTGATGAAGTACACTGTAGGTTTGGCTTCCACTTGATGAATTATCATGCCAGTCCTTTTTTAACCATCTTCTTTGGCATATTCCACTTGCTTTCAATTAGGCTGTCCACAACCTCTCCTGATTCTCTTTCCACTGGAGGAGAATCATTTGACATGATACGAAGATCTCCTTTATAGTCATCTAAAAGCTGAAACAGGTATTTTTCATATGTTCTATAAAACCATGTGCTCATGTGTTCTCTGCTCCACGTCCATGGCCAGGCACCTGCAAAGCAAACAAAAAACATTATTAGTATTATTAAAAATGAAAAAAATTATTTAAAAATTTAAATTTTAAACAGGAAGGCTCATTTTCTAAGGTGATCTACCTGACCAACAGCAGCAAGCCAAGGGACAGTTTTGTAGGCTTCTGATGAGGATTTTCCTCACAGCAGGGTGGAGAACAAGCCATTCTTGCGGCAGCATGGCAGGAAATGAGTGGTGTGGGAAGAGGGTGGTGCCTAGTGATTGACAAAACAATAACATACATTGTTAATGAAGTCTATCACCAGGAACTTGCAAGGCAAACAGAAAAACATTATTATTGTTTAACAGTATTATTGTTATGCCTCCACTCATTGCCTCCTGCTCTGCTTCCGATTTTCCTTCCTCCTCACCCAGTCATGGGAGCCTGTAGTAAGCATATGAGAGGTTGCTGATAATGAACCTGAAGGCCGGCAAGGTGGTGTGCAACAATATTGCTGAACCTATTAGCAGCCTTGGGCCGAGCTGGGTTGAGGCTCATACGTTGGCTGGAACATGTGCTCAATAATGGAGTTCCAGTCCCAAAACGCCCGGGTAAGTCAAAGTGAAGACCAACAAAACTTCACCACCAATGAGTGGGCCTCCATGAGGGACATTTGTCCCATGCTGCTGTGCTTCTAATATGCCACCAATACGGTCAGCGCTGATGATGCCATGAGGTCTGGCCGAGCAGGAGGGAGACAGGGCAGCTTTCAACTTTCTATTCCCAAAACAATGGACAGAAAGTGGAATTTTGGCCCATCTCACCCACGTTTCCCGGTCTTGAATGCGAGCATTAGTAAATTGCTTTTGAAATGTTCCAGCTGCTAGAGCTGGAGTGCTTTAAAAATCTTATGGTGAGGGGGGCTGGTTATCTCAGAGCGGGGTGATAACAAATCTTATGTCTGCAGCTGCCCCACAATACATTATTCCCAGACACCACAACTTTTCTCGGCAGGCCATCCCTGCACAGGTTGTGAAGAAAATGAGGTGTGCACTGCACAATGCCATATATTGCAAGGTTCACATCAGAACTGACACACGGGCATCTAAGCATGGGCAGGGATGCTACATATTTTTAAATGTAGCGGTGGTCTGGCCCTAGTCGTGGAGGGCTTTGCCGCATATATTTCAACCAGTCAGACATCACTTGCTGCCTCCTATTGCCTCCCACTCCGCTTCCTCCTCTCCTGACTCACACCACACACGGCTCAGGAGCTGTAGACTGCCACCCAGGAGCAGACAGAGGAGTGGTTGCTGCCACTGCACCGAAAGCCCAGCAAGGTGGTGTGTGACAACGAACTTAGTAGCAGCCTTGGACCAAGCTGGGTTGAGGCACACCTGTTGGTTGGCGCATGTGCTCAACTTCTCTGACCCTTATGTGCCCCAGCAGCTGCCCGTCCTCAGGGTTCAATGAGAAAAGGCAGATGTTGCTCTCTAGCTCTCCCTCAATGACACAGTCCGCTTTCCCTAGCTAGGTGCCTGAACCAGTGGAGTATTTGTTATAAAACCAAAAAAGAGCCCGATATAGCCTGATCCAGTGGACACTAAATTACTATTTGTTAGCAGCAGTGACACGTGCCATGAACAATTGGTATTAAAGAAGAGTTAAAACCCCATTGCTTTGAACAAGTAGTATTACAGTGGAGATAAACCCCATGTTCCACTTTCAACTGCATTCTTTAGAATTTCCATTATTATGTTCCAAATGATTTCTTTAATGTGCTAAGCTTATCTGTTATTTTTTTTTTCTATTTGTTTGCAACCCTGTGTTATAAAAGAAAAAAAATTACATAGCAACAATGTGTTTACCTTAGCAATGTAGATTAACTGGTGCATAAGCTATACAGATACAGAGACTTTCTCACTCTAGCTTGCTAATGTCGGATTGGTTAAGACACGGGCGACCCATTCTGCTGCAATTCAACTTTCAGATAGGGAGGATCACAATCTTGTATTCTAGTAGATAAAGGGTTACTGGCAGCATTCAAGGCTGGGAAGGGTCATTACAGCTGCTTGACTTAGTTAAAGCTGCTAATGTGCTCATCTGTTACAGTGAAAGGATTCTGGGATATTTAGTCAGTACGTTTTACTCAATGCCAGAAAAAACACTCCCATCTTAGCATCACAGACACGCAGGATATAGGAAACATGGAATGACCATGCTGATAAGTAAATCACATGTCTGGAGTCACTTAACACAAATGTTTATTTTACATTCTAGAAGAGGAAAACGATAAGGAAGAACACCAAAAATGCGACAAAAGGGTGTTTTACTGTCATGAAGTAGTACTAAAGTGGAGTACTGACACACACCACAGTGCTTAGAGCAAGTTGTGATATAACAGCGTACAGTCACCCCTAATGCTTAGAAAAAGTTGTGGTATAACAGCTTACACCCCAGGGCTTAGAGCAAGTTGTGGTATAACAGTGTACAGTCACCCCAGTGCTTGGAGCAAGTTGTGGTATAAGGGGACACTCTCACCCCAGTCTTTACAGCAAGGTGAGGTATAAAGGAGCACACTCTAACCCCAGGCTTTACAGCAAGGTGAGGTATAAAGGAGCACACTCTAACCCCTGGCTTTACAGCAAGGTGAGGTATAAAGGAGCACACTCTAACCCCAGGCTTTACAGCAAGGTGAAGTATAAAGGAGCACACTCTAACCCCAGGCTTTACAGCAAGGTGAGGTATAAAGGAGCACACTCTAACCCCCGGCTTTACAGCAAGGTGAGGTATAAAGCAGCACACTCTAACCCCAGGCTTTACAGCAAGGTGAAGTATAAAGGAGCACACTCTAACCCCAGGCTTTACAGCAAGGTGAAGTATAAAGGAGCACACTCTAACCCCAGGCTTTACAGCAAGGTGAGGTATAAAGGAGCACACTCTAACCCCAGGCTTTACAGCAAGGTGAGGTATAAAGCAGCACACTCTAACCCCAGGCTTTACAGCAAGGTGAGGTATAAAGGAGCAAACTCTTACCCCAGTCTCTACAGCAAATTGTGGTATAAAGGGGCACACTCACCCCAGTCTTTACAGCTAGTTGTGGTATAAGGGAGCACACTCTCACCACAGTCTTTACAGCAAATTGTTGTATAAAGGGGCACACTCACCACAATCTTTAAATCAAGTTGTGGTAGAAAAGGGCACACTCACTTTAGTCTTTACAGCAAGTTGTGGTATAAAGGGATACACTCACCCCAGTCTTTATATCAAGTTAGGGTATAAAGGGGCCCACTCACTCCAGTCTTTACAGCATGTTGTGGTATAAGGGGGCACACTCTCACCCCAGTCTTTACAGCAAGTTGTGACATAAAGGGGCACATTTGCCCCAGTCTTTACAGCATGTTGTGGTATATGGGGGCACACTCTCACCCCAATCTTTACAGCAAGTTGTGACATAAAGGGGCACATTCGCCCCAGTCTTTACAGCATGTTGTGGTATATGGGGGCACACTCTCACCCCAGTCTTTACAGCAAGTTGTGACATAAAGGGGCACATTCGCCCCAGTCTTTACAGCATGTTGTGGTATATGGGGGCACACTCTCACCCCGGTCTTTACAGCAAGTTGTGACA
Source organism: Gastrophryne carolinensis (assembly GCA_027917425.1). NCBI lineage: Eukaryota > Metazoa > Chordata > Amphibia > Anura > Microhylidae > Gastrophryne > Gastrophryne carolinensis. Next base: position 358,910,083 of record CM051238.1, on the reverse strand, counting down.
TAAAGGGGAACACTCGCCCCAATCTTTACAGCTAGCTGTGGTATAAGGGGGCACACTCTCACCCCAGTGCTTAGAGCAAGTTGTGGTTTAAGGGGACACTCTCACCCCAGTCTTTACAGCAAGTTGTGGTATAAGGAGACACCCAGACCCCAGCAGTGACAAACCAGTGCAGCAGTCCAGCCCTAGTCTAGTCCTCACTCCAGCTGCTATATCTGACTAAATATTGCCCTGAAATGGGCATTTTTTTATCCAAACAGGCCTATCTGTCCCACAGCAGCAGTCATCAACCTGACCCTATCTACTTCAGAGCGCACAGTGGCGTTGTGAGACGTAATGCAGACCCCGCCTATTTTATGGCAGGCTCACACATCCTGCCAGGGCAAATGTAGCCATTCAGCTTCTTCTTCTGGGTCTGGCCCTAATGGCAAACACACACACAGATTCCTATGTGAAATCTGCGTCCGGCTTCGGGCGCCCAAAATCTAAAAGTTCGGCAAAGACCCTGACTTTGCGGTTGGATCCCCTCAACACTAGTTAGATACAATTTTTATCTAACAAAGAATAGTTTGACTTTTTATTTTTTTAATGATATATTTTCAGTTTTAAGAGTTTTGCCATAGTGAACTGGTATAGGGGTCACAATAACACAGCCTCTGAGCCCTGGGTTACAAGCCCTTATGCTTGGTGTCTGGGCTGGTAGCATTTGGGAGGGGTTTGTTTTCTTTTAAACGTAAAAAATATAAAATAGAAATAATCCCAGATGTCCCAGATGTAAAACATATATATAAAAAAATAATCCCAGATGTCTCTTTCCCAGCTTTAATGGATGCCAGTTAAGTGGCAATCTTTTAAACAAGGTAAAGTGACAAAAAAACGAACAAATATTGTATCTAAAGAAAAATGCCCCCAAAATTGCCAAAAAATATTAAAAATAAACCCACAGGCAGTTTCAATGTTAGAATAGAATGCCTTTAAATGCTGCATTTAGTACAAATTGTATCTAACCCAAAATGCCCAAAAATTCCAAAAACTGGAAAAATACAATAAAAAAATAAAGTAGGCTATTCAGACAGTTACCTGCAACAGGAACAAATTAAACACTGGAAAGGTATTTATTACTATTTATTTATGTATTCAATTAATTTTTTTGTATTCTGAGATTATTTGGAGTACTTAACTTACCCCATTTTGTGCAGGCCAATCTCCCTAGTGTTACCCCCTGATTTGCTGACACCCATAACAAAATAATATATAATTTTTTTTTTTTAATGATTTATGCATTTCTTAAATTTTTTGATATCTGTTATTATTTTGAGTACTACCCCATTTGTGCAGGACCCCCAAGTTTGGGTCCCCAATGACTTTGCGGACCCGAACTGGACTTTATCGGTAAGTTCGGCCGAACTTGTCCAACTCGGACTTCAGTGGGTTCGCCCATCGCTACTGACAAGAAATTATGCCATAAATCTTTTTTTTCCTCGATTGTCTAAGCCCAGTAACATTGCCCTATGTATCTATTTGCATAACAACTACTGCATCATGGCTGGCACTTCAGCGCCACCACAACCCCATTGCTTTTACATACAATCCTATTTCCCAAAAAGTTTGGATGCTGTGTAAAATGTAAAGAAAACAATAATGCAATGATTAAGAAATCTCTTCAAACTATATTTCATTCACAGTTGATATTATCTATCAGCCTAGGGAAATACTGTCCCCTTGACCCCTCTCTTTTAAAAAAAAAAAAAAGACTGCGGTTAAGGCGACAGGATTCCTCCAGGGTGATAGCTGCTACTGAAGGCATCATGTGAACTGTGTACCAGTCTTAAAAAGTGCCTCTTTAGGAAACATTTGTGTCTGCTAGGAGATCGGACTGGAGATAGCAGATCACAACTTCCCAATTCCTGATGCAGCCACATAACAGTTTTCAAAGAATAAGAAGAAGTGTAATTAAAGGTTAAGTTTGCCTTCATTGATTGTGTCAGGTGCTTTACTGAGCATTGATTCATATGCCATTTGGTGGTAGAAATGGACAATTACATGTTATTTTACCAGTTGGAAATACCAGCATTTAAAAGTGCGACATGCTTGTGCCTTGATAGCGTTTGCGAACCGCTTTACCAGCAGAGGAACCATGCAGTCTATTTGTACATACCTTGATGAATGAGAACCTTCACAGACACATTGTGACAAATTGTGACACAAATATGCCACAACCATTCTGCCACTGATGTGACTGCCATTTCCTTGCAGGCTAGCATCACATGAAATCACATGAGGATGGTATTTCTGTGCACCAAGATTGGAAGCTCATTAAATTGCCCACTCAGTGATTAACAAATCCCCTGTAACACCTTAGAGGACAAATGCCCATTTACTAACACTGGTGGTCCAGAATGGGGCATAAGAGATTTATTTAACAGCTGGCTAAATCTTGGAGAACCCAAAACCCCTGGTAACCTAAGCAGCTGTATGTGCTTTGATGGTGGTAGCTACATCTATGCTTTCGCTCGTTCTCTGGTTGTCTCAGGAGGCAAATGATTCAAAGTTGGGATGCATAAGAAGGCATAAAAAACTACATTTGTAATTGGGATTGTAATAAGCATCTCTTTCTTATCCACATTTTTTTATACTTGCGAGTTTTTTATTCTGAGTAGAATTATTACAAGTATAAACAGAAATCTTCCTATCTTGTAACATATCAGAACGTTCAACATAAGGCTTGAAATGGCTGCACTTACTCTGCATTTTAATACAGGACCGGATGGAGCAATATGGCTGGAGCAAGGATTTGCATAAACAAAGAAAAAATAATGACTCTCATATTTCTCATATTTATTAAAGCACTATGGACGAGTAACTGAATTCCCCCTCAGAGGCCCAGCTGCCTGTTCTCCATGAATGCAAATAAGAAGCAAGCATTGCACGGAAGAGGTTATAGCGTATGCTGCAATTAGCACATATATTTTAGTCCGCATAGCAGTTACCGTCAACCTGACTTCTGCAGATGTTTTGGAACAGTAAGTCCCAGCATGACTTGTCAGTATCTGCCTATACATATATTGGAACTATACTTTTAAAATTTGAAATGGCTGTGTTTTTTTAATTTAGATTTTATAGCAATTGTAAGGCTGGTTTGGGGGAGTGGTTATGGTAAATGCCCGCTCAAGACAGGTTATAGTGCTTTTGCTAAGTGGAAGAGTAGGTTTGATATTCAGTTTGCCAGGTCAGTTCAGTATTCACCCAAAGTAGGGCCCTTGTATTTAATGGGGAACACCTTTCTGGGAAATCAATAATCTATTGGTAATACATTTGGAGCAGAGAAACGACTGCTCCCAGCAATCATATACTGCATTGATCATTTATTGACACAAGAAGTGTTGAGAACTTTATGTAATAAAAGATTAACACACAAGTATATACCCACAATACACAGTATGATAGCACGATTAAAGGTTTAGTGTATGACGAGCAACGTTAGGAAGATCCTTCACATGAGTCCCGGCAGCTTGTAATACAGGTAATCAGTATAGCAGTCTGAGAAGTGATTCCAAAATGCAGGATCATACTAACTATTCTGCCTCTGAGTCTCTAAGAAGATTCTAAGCTGTCATGAAATCGGACCTCTTAACTCCCTATGGGCTATCGCTCACCTTCCTGTCATTTGCCTGCGCAATAATCTGATCCCTAAACTAAACCTTAGCTAGGGATTCCAAGCCTAGAAAGCAACTGAAGTTAGCAGGAAGCCAGGTGTATCAAAAGATACGTACCAGGCTTCAGGAAATACGTGTAGGTAGCAGCAGCACAGCTCCTGCCAGCAAGCCCTGTGCTCTGATCTCTCCCTGCAATCAAGCAGTCCTATATATATATATATATATATATATATATATATATATATATATGTTTTTATACTTCAAGTCTGAGTTTGCAAACCCAACTTACAGGTGCAGGAAGTATCTAGTCAGCAGCTAGGCAGAGGGACTGGTCTGTAACAAGTCCTCGTACTCTATGATATTTACCAGACACATCTGTTGTACTTACAGCTTTCTGGTAATGGTAAAATAGCACATCCCTGCATAAACTTTCAAACTGACTTTAGGTGCTTGTCTGCTTATGGTAAATATATACAATAGACTACAAAAACCTTTCAGTTTTTCTAATCTCTCCTCATAATGGAAACACATAAACAATAAAAAAAACATGTGTTGTGACATATATATCCATACCCAGCTTGCATTTAGCAGACAATTTGACATGAGCTTTACTTACTCCAAAACGAATGACTATTAGACTGTTATATGGGTCACGGGTGGTCTTAGAGCATGTGTTACTAAGGCTGACATATGAAAGTTATGCAACACGTGCCTTATTTATTATTTTTAATTCTCACTTATTTTAGTTCATTTATAGTAGAGGGAAAATATAAGTATACTTCATATGGGCCAGTTGAATTCTTGTGGGTCTTAATACTAAGTAATACTAATAATTACTAAGTACTTCTGGGCTATAGAAATGCTAAACATAAACCAAGCTTACTTCTCAGCAGTAGTGGGACTGGCCAAATCCACCCCTGCCCATAATCTGTCCCTTTGGATTGCATTTATTGAGCAGCTGGGGGACACATTTGGGCCATGCTTAAACTGGACCAACAGCCTGGTACAGTTGGAAAAGAAAGGTAGTGCCCATTTTGGAGCTTCCTCTCCCAACTGACATAACTGACAGCACTTCCTGTTTGCAGGTGGCCTGCAAATGCATGAACGGCCATCTTGTTTTTAAACTTTACCACAGCAAGACTTAGAAAAGGGTAAATTCATTTTTATGTGTAGCAATCTATAATGCCCTGGGGAGGGATGTGTATGGGCACTGTTTGTTGTGTTGGTCTGGTTTAAGTCATTTTTGACTGTTGGTCCGCTTTAAGTTCTAATGTAGCAAGTTTACCTTTGAGTGAAGCTTAATCTGAGTGAGCATTTTTCCATTGGTAAATAAGGATTTTTTTTTTAAGTTTGAAAAAACAGCACCCACTGGGCTATGGTAAAGAACTACAATATCTTTCACTTTTTAAGACACACCTAACGATAAGACGCTCCTAAGTTTTAGAGGAGAAAAATAAGAAAAAATAATGGTGAGCAAAAATACCCCTAAGAACCTCATAACAGACAAAATCCTTGTGGCAAAATCCTCCAATCACATATAACAGGCAGTATGGCAAAATCCCCCTATCCCCCTATAAAAGGCAGTGTGGCAGAGTCCCCCCCCCCCCCCATAACAAGCAGTGTGGCAGAATCCCCCCCGTCCCCTAAAACAAGCAGTGAGGCAGAATCTCCCTAATCCTATAATGGGCAGTGTGTGGAAACCTCCTGAATCATCCCACTGAGGCTGTTTACAGAAAAATAGTCCTACCTCAGCTATGATTCTAGCGATGTCAGCGGTGCGGGCAGCAGAGCAGCTCCCCCTGATCTGTGCCCATGCACAGTTTGCTTGTGCACAGACGGCATCTTCCATTCTGTGCAAAGACTGTGCAAGAGGTTATTTTTTTGTAAACCCCTCTGCCCACTAACCTGACTGGCATTCCCATGCTGCTGTGCCCTGCATCTCATCATCCTTCTCCTAGTGGGCGGACAATCAGTGGTGCTGGAGAGCTGGCAAGATGCATGGACATCCACTCCATAATATGCACCGACATTTCCCACCAACATTTTGCAGGAAAAAAGCGCGTCTTGTGGAACGAAAATTACCATAGCCAAATCATTCTGCATAGCCGATAGACTGGTGGTGTTACCTTTTTGGAAAAATTATGTAGCCAACCTGATGTTTTTTGGGGGGGATATTAGATTAGAAATGTTTATAGAATTTTTATGTGTGTTTATATAAAAAAGCTCACTCAGTGGTAAGCTTCAGTTCACACCTGAAAGCACATCTGAATGTAATTGTCAGGCCCAGGTGAATAACATCGCTGGGCATTCAAGGTGTGTTGGGAAATTCCTGGTTTAGGGATCAGAATGCAAGACAGGGAGGAGGCTCTAAGCCAGGCAGTTATTTCTTCGCTGGAGGCCATAGTCAGGGGTCTCTGTATGGGGACAAAGGAAGCTAGGTAGCTGACTGGTAAAAGAAGGACAAAGGACAGACAACCTGCCTGCGTCACCAAAGAGGCAAGCTGGCGACAACCCAGTTCTTCAGCAGTGACCCTGAAGGTGGAGATGCGCAGGCCCCAAGGTTTTCCCTTGGTGGTCGCAGATTGGGAAGGCCCAAGGACTAGGGGGTATCAGGGGGGTTGGACAGGGGCGGGGCCATGCATAGGAAACCCAACAGCATTATTTAAACCAGGTGAGGATAAACAACGCAGCTCCAGGACCCAGAGAAAAACCACACTACTCCAGCACTCCAGACACACCGTAATCCCCACAGCAGATAGCACAGTGGTGAGAGCAATGATGGATGGCAAAAATGCAGCTCAAAACACCATCCAAGCCAATCCTGACAGTAGTCTTGCTTCACCAGTTCTTTAGCATGACCCCCCCCCCCCACTTAGTGCAAGGGTAATGGGGCATAATTGTGGGTTGGCCAGGGGTCAATAAAATCCTTGGCTGATTTGTAGCCCCAGTCCGTTCCCGTCTGTTAGTATGAACCTACTTGAAATGTCTACCAAAATAAATGTGAAATTAATGTAACCTCTGTTCTTTGCTGCTTTACATGCTCTGTTGATGATGAGCATTTCATCAACAAAGATTCAGGCAGAAATAGGGACAACTGCAGTCTAAAAAATGCAAACACATTTCTATTATGTTTAAGCATTGCTGCAGCCAACATTACATTTCATACATTTAAACAAGCTTTTTAAAAGATAAGGATAATCAAATATGTTAGTGTTCTTTATACCTCTAAGGAGGTATAATCCTACACAGGATCGCTGTGCCAGTTGCGTGCAGACCATAGACACACTTTGAAAGACTGTCAGTCCTTTTCATTCTCTGATTCAACACAGCTGTCTTCCTGTTTTTTTGGGATGCTGGGTACTAATATGCTAATACCATTTTAACTTGCCTTGTCCTGTCCTCTGACAGGAATAGGTTTAATGAATATCATCAAATAAAATGAAAAAGACCCCCCTGCTTCCCTTCTGAGCACTGCCCTGTCTGGATATACAGGACGACCCACCAACCTGCATTCAAGTTAAGAAAAAAAACACTTAGTACAAAAGATTATAGGTGGAGCTGACATCTAAAGGGACGAGGCCAAATTTACAAATAGTAATAAACTGAGCTGTATAAAATGTCAAAAAGGTATCAAAGACACATATAACATACACTCACCATGTAATAAAAGTGCAAAGTCTATATAAAATGGAGGGGGGCTATGCTCCAACACATAGCTAAACTGGCTGGCCAGGCTACATAAGTGAGTGTACTGGTCTCTGCTACCAGAGCTTAAAAGACAGCACTCACATATATGTGAAGATTGAACCTCAGTAGCCAAAGTCCCACATGCTGAGAATTAAGTTTTAGCAGCGCTTTAAACTTTGTGATGAGCTCAAACTATTATAACTGTTTGTATACTTAGAAGATCAAAGCACACCCTAACAGTAACTCTTAGAGAAAGAGGGTATCAAACGTGGGTTCAGCCCTAACAAAAAAATGTGTCTAACCCAACACATAACACAGAACGGAAAACTGAAAATGGAAGGACGAACTCCAACAACAACTTGAAATATGCAAAAGAAATGGGTAACATTTAAGTCAATAAAGTGCACATTACACACCAAATGGTATTATATAGCAAATATGGCATAAATGATATACAGGATGAAGATAACTTTGCAATTTTTGAAATAATGATATTAGTCATTTGCGGTATTAGTCAAAAAGATATATAGGAACCTTGTGCTTCAGTAGAACCATACACAGATGCAGTGTATTAAATGATAATAAGTGTCATGAAAAATTGCAGCGCAAGGAAACCTATATAACCCAGATCCATTGTAGCATAAATCATGAGAAAAAAGCACATTGCTCAAAAAATGAATATAGGAGAAATCACGCTTACAGGTGGTCAGCCTTAACGTTTTGGCTGGGTGCCTTTTTCAAGTGGGAAGCAAAATCCAAACTTACTGTTACAGGCTTTATAATGAATAGGGGCAGGCTCCAGTGCAAAAAATAGCGCCAATAGCGGCGGGTGGTAACGTCATCGGCAGCTGTCATCGCTCCGTCTGGATGAATCAGCTGAAGGGTGTCAGAGGCTTGGCATCCAATGAGCATCAGGTGCCCTGGGTGTAGAGTGACGCTGCAAAATCAGCGGAATCTAACCAAAAATATGGCGACTAGTCCGGGGTGACATTTAGGGAGCAGAAATTGCATAATTCGAATCATAGCTAACCAAAAATATGGTGGCCCCCATGCAGGCACAGGCAGTGAAGGCGAAAACGGCATCACTCTCCACCTCGTGCGCATGATGCTGATTGGATAACAGGCCTCTGACACCCTTCAGCTGATTGGTCGGGATACATAATGGATTGGTTTTTGGAGGGTAAGCAGTGTTCCATGCAGGGCAGACAAATGTGTTTGATCCTGGGAGGGGAGGCACACCACCTACACAGAACGCCTTCCAACTAAGGAGGGCCCTGAACAGAGGCATATTCAAGAAACAATGTTATTGCACTGTACCTGTGATTTCATGACCTTTAGCTTAGAAGAAAAGGGTTTCACAACAAAATAAAGGTCAGAGTAACTAGGAAATACACAGCAAATAAACTGCAAAGAATAGATTTTCTTTTTATGTTTACAGATCAAACACAGCAACCATGGATACCTTCAGTGCTCGATACTGTAATGTGTGCAGACCTGGAAGGATTTACATAGACAATCGGTTAATCCCAGGATGCCTGATTTTATAGAAAATATGTAATAGCTTCTCAGCTGGAAAGGTGTTACCACCCGACAGAGAAGTCATTACAGAGCAATCTGTGCTTTAGATAACACGTGAAGAGGTTACCAGAAATGTTTCCAAAGTCTACACAAGGAACAAATAAAATAGACAAGGTCAGAAAAAATCTTTGTGCACATATGAAGGCTAAGAACCACTTAAAGCAGGCTTTTTTTGGCCTACTCGCATGCTCTTAAAGCGGACCTCCAGTCAGAAAAAGAAAGTCTAGTAAATTGTTTCTCCTTTTATGATCAGTGGCATAAGCAGTTTGAAAGGGCTTAGCCCCATGCAGATGATGGGGAATGTGGGGCAGCCATCTTGCCACCTGATTGGCCCGCTTACACATGAGAATTAGGGGGGTCTGTACCAGCAGCAGTTCACACAAAATTGAGAGAGATATATGCCTCAGAAACAAGGAGAAGCTTGCATGTCATTTTTCACACGGTGTGAATAAACAGCTAATGTAGCAAAGGAAGGTGAGGGAAGCTGTTACAATATACATATGTAGCATTAACCGACACATCTCAGCTCAAATAATTAGATTATCGCAGCATGAAAGCCATTGAAAAGCATTGAAGATTTCAAGATAGCACGATGCGGCATCTGTATGTCTATGTCGGCAGCCACAAGTGCATTCAGTCAGCAGATACAATGTATTTTAAAGATTTCAGCAGTTAGCAAAGCAAAGATTAAGGATTACATCTGGGGATGAGCGAATCGAATCTGACGAATCTGAATTTGTTACGAAGTTCAAAGTTCAGAAAAAAATCAATTCGCAACAATTCCAAAGAGATTCACAGAGATTCAGTTGCCAATAGCTTCTTTCATTTCAAACTTCAAACTTCATTTAGTGCGGTCCAGGCCATCTAAAATGGTGGATCCACATGTCAGGACATGTCCCATGGAGCAAGGAATCCTGGGAAGGCGTCACATGCAGCCTATCAGCAGCCAGGCACCCTGGTGATGTCACAGCCTTATATAAGCGGCGGCCATCTTGTGGGCACTCACTTCAGCTGTGTATTGTGGTGAGAACGGGACAGAGTGAGGGAGAGAAACAGACAGGAAAAGAGAGAGAAAGAGAGACAGGGAGAGAGAGATACAAGGAGAGAGAGAGAGAGCGAGAGAGAGAGAGAAGGAGAGAGAGATAGAAAAGAAGTGAGAGAGAGACAGAGACAGAGTGACAGTGTACAGTGTAAAGGAAAAGCGATACTCCACAGGGACAGTGCGTGTAGCAGAAGCAATTCATGTGTCAGAATTCAAGCATAGAAGCAGTGACAGGGAAAGGAGAGGGCTTGGGAAAAAACAGTGCCTGTCTACAATTCCAAAGGTTTATTTTTTTTTTCTTCACAGAAGCTAATAGTAGCCAGCCAGTGAGCAGAGCACTGAAAGTGTATTGTGCTCTATGAAGTGTACCCTGTGCGTATATATAAAGAGTGTACCAATTTGTTGTTGTTATTTAACTGGCCCTCACAAGGGTATCCCATTTAGGTGCATCTGAGAGTTTTTGCATTTTGTTTTATGTTCAAGTGTTCATGGCCCTGTTAGTGTGAGAGGCCACACAAAGCCACACACCTGCCCAAATAAATCCACCTCTTGCAACAAATCCCTGTTTTTAAGCCTGTGGTAGCCCATTTAACTGGCCCTCACTAGGGCATCCCATTTAAGCACATCTGAGAGTTTGTATTTTGTTTTATGTTCAAGTGTTCATGGGGAGATTAGTGTGATAGGCCACACAATGCCAGACACTTGCCCAAATAAATCCACCTCTTGTAAAAAATCCCTGTTTTTAGGTCTGGCGTATCTCATGTAAATGGCCCTCACCAGGGCATTCCATTTAGGCACATCTGAGAGTTTTTGCATTTTGTTTTATGTTCAAGTGTTCATGGGCTGGTTAGTGTGAGAGGCCACACAAAGCCACACACCTGCCCAAATAAATCCATCTCTTGCAACAAATACCTGTTTTAAAGCCTTGTGTAGCCCATTTAACTGGCCCTCACCAGGGCATCCCATTTAGGCGCATCTGCAAGTTTTTGCATTTTGTTTTTGTTCAAGTGTTCATGGGCCGATTAGTGTGAAAGGCCAAACACCTGCCCAAATAAAGCCACCTCTTGGAACAAATCCCTGTTTTTAGGCCTGCTGTATTCCATTTAACTGGCCCACACCAGGACATCCCATTTAACCGCATCTGAGAGTTTTTGCATTTTGTTTTATGTTCAAGTGTTCATGGGCCGGTTGATGTGAGAGGCCATACAAATCCACACACCTGCTCAAATAAATCCAACCCTTGCAACAAATCCCTGCCTTTAAGGATGCTGTAGCCCATTTAACTGGCCTTTACCAGGGCATCCCATTTAAGCGCATCTGAGAGTTTATGTATTTTGTTTTATGTTCAAGTGTTCATGGGCCGATTAGTGTAAAAGGCCACATACCTACCCAAATAAATCCATCTATTGCAACAAGTCCCTGTTTTTAAGCCTGTTGTAGCCCATTTAACTGGTCCTCACCAGAGCATCTCATAAGCACATCTGAGAGTTTTTGCATTTTGTTTTATGTTCAAGTGTTCATAGGCTGGTTAGTGTGAGAGGCCACACAAAGCCACACACCTGCCAAAATAAATCCATCTCTTGCAACAAATACCTGTTTTAAAGCCTGGTGTAGCCCATTTAACTGGCCCTCACCAGGGCATCCCATTTAGGCGCATCTGCAAGTTTTTGCATTTTGTTTTTTGTTCAAGTGTTCATGGGCCGATTACTGTGAAAGGTCACATACCTACCCAAATAAATCCATCTCTTGCAACAAGTCCCTGTTTTTAGGCCTGCTGTATTCCATTTAACTGGCCCACACCAGGACATCCCATTTAACCGCATCTGAGAGTTTTTGCATTTTGTTTTATGTTCAAGTGTTCATGGGCCGGTTGATGTGAGAGGCCATACAAATCCACACACCTGCTCGAATAAATCCAACCCTTGCAACAAATCCCTGTTTTTAAGGATGCTGTAGCCCATTTAACTGGCCTTTACCAGGGCATCCCATTTAAGCACATCTGAGAGTTTATGTATTTTGTTTTATGTTCAAGTGTTCATGGGCCGATTAGTGTAAAAGGCCACATACCTACCCAAATAAATCCATCTATTGCAACAAGTCCCTGTTTTTAAGCCTGTTGTAGCCCATTTAACTGGTCCTCACCAGAGCATCCCATAAGCACATATGAGAGTTTTTGCATTTTGTTTTATGTTCAAGTGTTCATGGGTCAGTTAGTGTGAGAGGCCATACAAAGCCACACACCTGCTGAAATAAATCCAACCCTTGCAACAAATCCCTGTTTTTAAGGCTGCTGTAGCCCATTTAACTGGCCTTTACCAGGGTATCCCATTAAGCACATCTGAGAGTTTATGTATTTTGTTTTATGTTCAAGTGTTCATGGGCCGATTACTGTGAAAGGTCACATACCTACCCAAATAAATCCATCTCTTGCAACAAGTCCCTGTTTTTAAGCCTGTTTTAGCCCATTTAATTAGTCCTCACCAGAGCATCTCATTGAAGCACATCTGAGAGTTTTTGCATTTTGTTTTATGTTAAAAGGTTCATGGGCCGGTTAGGGTGAAAGGCCACACACCTGCCCAAATAAATCCACCTCTTGCAACAAATCCCTGTTTTTAAGCCTGGTGTAACCCATTTAACTGGCCCTCACCAGGGCATCCCATGTAAGTGCATCTGAGAGTTTTTGCATTTTGTTTTATGCCCAGTTGTTGAAAGCCTAGTTAGTGTTAAAGGCCACAAAAAACTACACACCTGCCCAAAATGATCCACCTCTTGCTTTTGTACCAAAACCTTGTTTTAAAGCTTGCTGGAGTGTATTTAGCTGGCCTAATCAGGGCATCCCAATTTCTTGCACTGTGTTTTATGCCCAGGTGTCGATAGCCTAGTTAGCGTTTGTTGGACTCCTCGACTTTCTCGCTCCTCTATTGGGGATATGCTGTCAAATCTCCATCGCTGCAGTTGCAGACATGCACATTTGTGCCTGTGTACGCGATCTGGCTCTATATCTATTGCACTGCTCAAAAGTGCCACCTGGTGTTCTGAACATTGCAAGAGCGTAAGCTTTAGCGCTTGCTTTTACTTCTGGGTTTTCCTTGGTCTCAGTGGACAGAAAGTGACATCACTCATGTTAAAGACCACACAAAACTAGACACCTGCCCAAAAATATCCACCTCTTGCTTTTGTACCAAAACTTTATTTTAAAGCCTGCTGTAGTGCATTTACCTAGTCTAATCAGGGCATCCCATTGAATCTGAGAATTTGCATCTGAGAGTATGCAGTGGAGATTGAGGCATGTAGTCCCTCCGAGTCACTTGCACAAATGGCACGATGAATGCTCACATGCTTGGGTAGGGACTGCCAAATTGTCATCATTCGGCAGTGGGATGACTTCTGGCTCTCCACCTTATTGGACCCTTGCTACCGCCACAAAATGGGGGCCTCTTTTACACCCCCTGAGAGGAAGGACAAACTGACCAACTACACAGACATAATATGTAGTTAGTTGGCCGATCTGTGGCTTCATCCGTCCTCTTACAGGTCTGACTCAGGGGGTCCTCTGCGCTTACCTTTTCACTGCCATGGCTGCTGGGGAGGGGTGGCAGGATCAGTACCAGCTCCATCAACAGCAGCCTGATTCTACAGTCACTGAGGAGTAGTTTTCTTCACCCGCATAGGGTCTAGGTCTACCTACTTCTCATGAGTTGCCTACTCATGAGAAGTAGGTAGACCTAGAGCAGTACCTGAATAAGCAGATGATAGCATACCTTGTTATGACCATGACAACACAATAGAGATGAGCGAACTTTTGAAAAATTCAATTCGACTGATTCGCAGAATTTTCCGACAAAAATAATTTCAACCCAAATTTATTCGCGACGAATCGCTATTAAAAACGGCTATTTCTGAGCATCCTAGAGCCTCAATAGGGTTGTAAACCATTCTGCCTTGCTGTAACACGCATAGGATGCGTGCTGGGTTACTGAAATAATACTGTAAATAATTATCACATGAAGATCAGAGGCATCGCTAATAGAATCGCAGAGCGGCACAATTGCAGAGAGTTGAAGTGGCATCACTATAGTTCCTGAAAAACACACCCTGGAGCTGGCAGCAGCAGGAGCCCATAAATTAGCTGAATCACACCCTGGAGTTGCAAGCAGCAGCAGCAGCTGCAGGAGCCCAACCATTGCTTTAAAGAGACACTGGAGTTGGCTGCAGGAGGCCAAATATTGGATGAATCACACCCTGGAGTTGCAAGCAGCAGCAGCAGGAGCCCAAACATTGCGTGAAAGAGACACTGGAGTTGGCTGCAGGAGGCCAAAATTGGATGAATCACACATCGGAGTTGCAAGCAGCAGCAGCAGCAGGAGCCCAAACATAGCTTGAAAGAGACACTGGAGTTGGCTGCAGGAGCCCATAAATTGAATGAATCACACCCTGGAGTTGCAAGCAGCGGCAGCAGGAGCCCAAACATAGCTTCAAAGAGACACTGGAGTTGGTTGCAGGAGGCCACAAATTGGATGAATCACACCCTGGAGTTGCAAGCAGCAGCAGGAGCACAAACATTGCTTTAAAGAGACCTTGGAGTTGGCTGCAGAAGGCCAAACATTGGATGAATCACACCCTGGAGTTGCAAGCAGCAGTAGGAGCACAAACATAGCTTGAAAGAGACACTGGGGTTGGTTGCAGGAGGCCAAAAATTGGATGAATCACACCCTGGAGTTGCAAGCAGCAGCAGCAGCCCAAACATAGCTTGAAAGAGACACTGGAGTTGGCTGCAGGAGGCCAAACATTGGATGAATCACACCCTGGAGTTGCAAGCAGCAGCAGGAGCACAAACATTGCTTTAAAGAGACATTGGAGTTAGCTGCAGGAGGCCAAAAATTGGATGAATCACACCCTGGAGTTGCAAGCAGCAGGAGCCCAAACATTGTGTAAAAAAGACACTGGAGTTGGTTGCAGGAAGCCAAAAATTGGATGAATCACACCCTGGAGTTGCAAGCAGCAGCAGGAGCCCAAACATTACTTTATAGAGACACTGGAGTTGGCTGCAGGAGGCCAGAAATTGGATGAATCACATCCTGGAGTAGAAGCAGCAGCAGCAGGAGCCCAAACACTGCGTGAAAGAGACACTGGAGTTGGCTGCAGGAGGCCAAACATTGGATGAATCACACCCTGGAGTTGCAAGCAGCAGTAGCCCAAACATAGCTTGAAAGAGACACTGGAATTTGCTGCAGGAGGCCAAAAATTGGATGAATCGCACCCTGGAGTTGCAAGCAGCAGCAGCAGGAGCCCAAACATAGCTTGAAAGAGACACTGGAGTTGGCTGCAGGAGGCCAAAAATTGGATGAATCACACCCTGGAGTTGCAAGCAGCAGCAGCAGGAGCCCAAACATTGCGTGAAAGAGACACTGGAGTTGGCTGCAGGAGGCCAAAAATTGGATGAATCACACCCTGGAGTTGCAAGCAGCAGCAGGAGCCCAAACATTGCTTTAAAGAGACAATGAAGTTTGCTGCAGGAGGCCAAAAATTGGATGAATTACACCCTGGAGTTGCAAGCAGCAGCAGCAGGAGCCCAAACATTGTGTTAAAGAGACACTGGAGTTGGTTGCAGGAGGCCAAAAATTGGATGAATATTACCCTGGAGTTGCAAGCAGCAGCAGGAGCCCAAACACTGCGTGAAAGAGACACTGGAGTTGGCTGCTGGAGGCCAAAAATTGGATGAATCACACCCGGGAGTTGCAAGCAGCAGCAGCAGGAGCCCAAACATTGTGTAAAAGAGACACTGGAGTTGGTTGCAGGAGGCCAAAAATTGGATGAATCACACCCAGGAGTTGCAAGCAGCAGCAGGAGCCCAAACATTACTTTATAGAGACACTGGAGTTGGCTGCAGGAGGCCAAAAATTGGATGAATCACACCCTGGAGTAGCAAGCAGCAGCAGCAGCAGCAGCAGGAGCCCAAACATTGCGTGAAAAAGACACTGGAGTTGGCTGCAGGAGCGCAAAAATTGGATGAATCACACCCTGGAGTTGCAAGCAGCAGCAGGAGCCCAAACATTACTTTAAAGAGACACTGGAGTTGGCTGCAGGAGGCCAAAAATTGGACGAATCACACCCTGTAGTTGTAAGCAGCAGCAGGAGCCCAAACATTACTTTATAGAGACACTGAAGTTGGCTGCAGGAGGCCAAAAATTGGATGAATCACAGCCTGGATTTGCAAGCAGCAGAAGCATGAGCCCAAACATTGCGTGAAAGAGACACTGGAGTTGGCTGCAGGAGGCCAAAAATTGGATGAATCAAACCCTGGAGTTGCAAGCAGCAGCAGGAGCCCAAACATTACTTTAAAGAGACACTGGAGTTGGCTGCAGGAGGCCAAAAATTGGATGAATCACACCCTGGAGTTGCAAGCAGCAGGAGCCCAAACATTGCGTGAAAGAGACACTGGAGTTGGCTGCAGGAGCCCGAAAATTGGATGAATCACACGCTGGAGTTGCAAGCAGCAGCATGAGCCCAAACATAGCTTGAAAGAGACACTGGAGTTGGCTGCAGGAGGCCAAAAATTGGATGAGTCCCACCCTGGAGTTGCAAGCAGCAGCAGCAAGAACCCAAACATTGCGTGAAAGAGACACTGGATTTGGCCGCAGGAGCCCAAAAATTGGATGAATCACACCCTGGAGTTGCAAGCAGCAGGAGCACAAACATAGCTTGAAAGAGACACTGGAGTTGGCTGCAGGAGCCCATAAATTGGATGAATCACACCCTGGAGTTGCAAGCAGCAGTAGCCCAAACATAGCTTGAAAGAGACACTAGAGTTGGCAGCAGGAGCCCAAAAATTGGATGAATCACACATCGGAGTTGCAAGCAGCAGCAGCAGCAGGAGTAAAACATTGCGTGAAAGAGACACTGGAGTTGGCTGCAGGAGCCCGAAAATTGGATGAATCACACCCTGGAGTTGCAAGCAGCAGCATGAGCCCAAACATAGCTTGAAAGAGACACTGGAGTTGGCTGCAGAAGGCCAAAAATTGGATGAATCACACCCTGGAGCTGCAAGCAGCAGCAGCAGGAGCCCAAACATTGCATGAAAGAGACACTGGAGTTGGCTGCAGGAGGCCAAAAATTGGATGAATCACACCCTGGAGTTGCAAGCAGCAGCAGCAGGAGCCCAAATATTGCGTGAAAGAGACACTGGAGTTGGCCGCAGGAGCCCAAACATTGGATGAATCACACTCTGAAGTTGGCAGCAGCAGGAGCACAAACATAGCTTGAAAGAGACACTGGAGTTGGCTGCAGGAGCCCGAAAATTGGATGAATCACACCCTGGAGTTGCAAGCAGCAGCATGAGCCCAAACATAGCTTGAAAGAGACACTGGAGTTGGCTGCAGGAGGCCAGAAATTGGATGAATCACACCCTGGAGCTGTAAGCAGCAGCAGCAGGAGCCCAAACATTGCGTGAAAGAGACACTGGAGTTGGCTGCAGGAGGCCAAAAATTGGATGAATCACACTCTGAAGTTGGCAGCAGCAGGAGCACAAACATAGCTTGAAAGAGACACTGGAGTTGGCTGCAGGAGGCCAAAAATTGGATGAATCACACCCTGGAGTTGCAAGCAGCAGCAGCAGCAGGAGCGCAAACATTGCGTGAAAGAGACACTGGAGTTGGCTGCAGGAGCCCAAAAAATTAGATGAATCACACCCTGAAGTTGGCAGCAGCAGGAGCACAAGCATAGCTTGAAAGAGACACTTGAGTTGGCTGCAGGAGACCAAAAATTGGATGAATCACACCCTGGAGTTGCAAGCAGCAGCAGCAGGAGCCCAAACATTGCTATAAAGAGACACTGGAGTTAGCTGCAGGAGCCCAAAAATTGGATGAATCACACCCTGGAGTTGCAAGCAGCAGCAGCAGCAGGAGCCCAAACATTGCGTGAAAGAGACACTGGAGTTGGCTGCAGGATGCCAAAAATTGGATGAATCACACCCTGAAGTTGGCAGCAGGAGGAGCACAAACATTAGCTGGAAGGCACACCCTGGAGTTGGCATCAGCAGAAGCAGGAGCCCAAACATTGCTTGAAAGACACCCTGGAGTTGGCAGCATCAGCAGCAGGAGGCCAAAACTTGGCTGAACGGCACATCCTGAAGTTGGCATCAGCAGGAGGCCAAAAATTGGCTGAAAGGCACACCCTGAAGTTGTCATCAGCAGGAGCCCAAAAATTGGCCTAAAGACATAAGTATGTTTTGCACCATTTGGAAAGTGTAAAATGTGGCACCATGCTGAATCTAGGCGCATGCATCAGCCATTGGTGGGTGGAAATCCTGGCTGATCCATCCCTGATTTTTTTTTGACAAAGGTGAGTCTCTCCACATTTTTTGTCGGGCAGGACAGCTTTTCCAGGGCAAACTCTGCTAGTTGCGGCCACAAGCCAAGTTTGGCTGCCCAGCGGATTCTCAAGGTATGACATGACCTGCTGGTTGAGGTCCTGCTGCTCATGAGTGGCCTCACTATGCGGGTGTAGAAAGCTACTCATTAGCGACTGAAAACTGGGGCTGCTGCTGCTCCTGTCAACCCCCCCAGCAGCCATGGCAGTGGAAGGTGACCGCAGAGGTCCCCCCGAGTCAGACCTGCGAGAGTATGGACCATGGAGCAGATAGGCAACGGCCAACTGACTACGAAGAATGTCTTTGTAGTAGTTCAGTTTGTCCTCCCTCTCGGCGGGTTTAAAAAATGCCCCCATTTTGTGCCGGAAGCGAGGGTCCAATAAAGTGGACAGCCAGAAGTCATCCCGTCGACAAATGGAAACAATTCTGGGGTCACTACGCAAGCACGTGAGCATGCTTCCTGCCATTTGCGCAAGTGACTCGGAGGGACAACCTGTCTCCATCTCCACTACATACTGCCACGGTGAGTCCGGGTCCTCTGTCTCGCCTTCCTCACAACCCTCTAGCTCCTCTGGCTGCTCCTGCTCCTCCTCTCCTGTCCGCTGACTAGATAAACCAGCCATTTCACCAAGCCTAAACTGTGCTTCACTGGGCTACTCCTCCTCCTCTTCCTCCTCCTCCTCCTCCAGTTCAGCTCCAACGGGTTTCATGTGACCATAAGATGTAGACGCCATGTCTCCAGTGCCCTGACCAGCCATGGTTTCCAACATGTGCTGTAGTACATGAAGCAGTGGAATCACGTCGTTCATCCTGTAATCCTGCCGACTGACAAATAAAGTGGCTTCCTCAAAGGGCCTGAGCAAACGCCAGGTGTCACGTATTAGCTGCCACTGGTTGACATTGAAGTTACACAGGGGAGTCCCCCTATCCGCTTGGATCATCAGGAAATCTGTGATGGCTTTTCTCTGTTCATATAATCGGTCCAACATGTGAAGGGTGGAATTCCAACGGGTGGAAACATCGCAAATCAGACTATGTTGGGGGCTACCATTCTGACGCTGTAGCTCAAAAGGGTGTGTTTGGCGGTGTATGAGTGGTTAAATTGCATGCAAAGTTTCCTTGAAGTTGTTAGGATGTCTTGCAGATCGGGGGAACACTTCAGAAACCGCTTGACAACCAGATTGAAGACGTGAGCCATGCAGGGCGCATGGGTCAGGCTTCCTTGGCGCAGCGCAGACAAAATGTTCTTCCCATTGTCGTTAACCATAGTTCCCATTTTCAGTTTTCTTGGAGTAAGCCATGTTTGGATTTCTTGATGAATAAATTTAAGTAGTTCCTCTCCTGTGTGACTCGACGTTCGCCAAGACAAACCATGTGAAGTACAGCGTGACACCTCCGTGCCCTGCACACATGGTAGACTGGAGAGGCACTGAGACTTGACCCTACAGTGGGGGGTGAGGAGATGGCGGAGGATGAGGAGACCGAGTCGCACGGTGTCACAGGCACAACGGCCAGGGAGCGAGGAGGCCGAAGTGGCGTGACCTGTCCAAGTTGCTGCTGCTGCTGCAAAGGGACCACATTCACCCAGTGGGCCGTAAACGACATGTACTGTCCCTGACCGTAGTTACAACTCCAGACGTCGGCGCTGCCATGCACTTTGCAACACACCGACAGGCTCAAGGACTGACCCACCTTCTGTTCAACAAAAGTGTGCAGCGCTGGTACTGCCTTCTTGGCAAAGAAATGACGGCTTGGGACTCTCCACCTCAGCTCGGCACAAGCCATCAGTTCTCTGAAAGGTGCAGAGTCCACCTCCTGAAAAGGGAGCGACTGCAGCACCAGCAACTTGGACAGGAGCACATTCAGCTTCTGCGACGTAGGATGAGTGGGCGTATACTGCTGTCTCTTGGACATGGCTTCGTTGATGGATTGCTGGCGGGATGCATGACTTGGAGGAGGAGGAGCAGGAGCATCAGGAGGAGCGACAGAGGATGGGTATGACGCACACCTGCCTTCAGCTGAAGTGCTGGAGCGCCGTGCCGCTTGGTGAGGAAGCAGGCTGGACCACCCCTTCGGAGCCTCGGTTCTCCCAGGCCGCTTTATGGTGACGCATCATATGTTGACGCAGGGCCGTGGTGCCAACATTTGGGCCCTGGCCACGCTTCACCTTCTGCCTACATATCTTGCATGTGGACATGTTACCCTCCTGCGGATGCTTCAGGAACAACTGCCACACTGCCGAGTAGCTACTTTTCCCACCAACAGGCCGCACTGATTCACTGCTACTGTCGCCAACTCCAGGAACCCCTGCTCCATTACCTCCTGATAAGGTAGCCTGCCATGCAGCAGGTGCTCTACCCTGGCCCCTGCCCCGTTTGGCTCCAGGCTTTACAATTCTGCCCCCATGCTGACTGCCAACCATGCTGCTAACACCTTGCTGCCTCAGCTGCTGACTCCAGGGCAACCTGCGCCCCTCTTCTCCTGATGATAACGATGAAGCCCCTTCTGCACCCGGCTCCCAATTGCGATCGGCTTATTCATCATCATCTTCACCGAGTTGTGGCTGCACATCACTGATGTTCTTGGTTTCCTCAACAGTGTCTGGTGCAGGAGCAACACCCACGACACTCTCCACATCACTATTTGTCTGCCTAGCTAAAGAAGCCACCTCCATTTCTTGGCTGGGCAGTAGCTGCTGACTGTCCTCTATCTGATTGTCCTCCTCACTAAAGAGTGGAGCTAAACCCAAAGCATAGGATACGTCACTGGGGGAGGGAACGGCGTAGGACAGAGGCAATGGGAGGACAGGGACTGCTCTCGGGGCATGCCAACTCAGGGTTGTGTCAGAGGAACCTACCGACCCTAGACTGGGGGTCTCAGATGTAACTTGTGATGATGTGGATGACCGCGTTAACCAATCTACCACGGCAGATGCGTTACTGGTGGAGACACAACCGCTAGCAGATACTGGCAGATCAGGTCTCTCACCGTGACTCCTGCTCCCACTCGCCCCTAGTCTGCTGCGACCTCTGCCTGCTGAATCTTGGCCTCTGCCACTCCTCTTTGAACATCCTGGCACTTGTCTGCCTACATTTTTATGTATTTGAAATGCGCAATAGGTACTTTAAAAAATGTGTTTACTATAAAAAGCAGAAGCTAAATAAAGCGAGGAACTGCTTCTCTGCACCAGATACTATGAAAATTGGCAATATGGGATACCCTGCGGCCTGGTGTTTTGACAGCAGGACAAAAACCAATTCAAAATGCAATAGCTTAATAAAGCTGAGGCTGAACAAGCTAATTTAGTATAACAGATAGGGTGCAACGTGGAGGTTTGGGATACCCTGTGGCCTGGTGTTTTGACAGCAGGACAAAACCAATTCAAAATGCAATAGCTTAATAAAGCTGAGGATGAACAAGCTGATTTAGTATAAAAGATAGGGTGCAACATGATGGTTTGGGATACCCTGTGGCCTGGTGTTTTTACAGCAGGACAGAAACCAATTCAAAATGCAATAGCTTAATAAAGCTGAGGCTGAACAAGCTTATTTAGTATAACAGATAGGGTGAAACGTGCAGGTTTGGGATACCCTGCGGCCTGGTGTTTTGACAGCAGGACAAAAACCAATTCAAAATGCAATAGCTTAATTAAAATGAGGCTGAACAACGTTTTTTTAGTATAACAGGGTGACATGTGCTGGTTTGGGATGCTCATGTGGGCTGGTGTATTTAAAGCAGATAAAACCCAATTCAAAATGCAATAGCTTAATTAGAATGAGGCTGAACAACGCTTATTTAGTATAACAGATAGGGTGACATGTGCTGGTTTGGGATGCCCATGTGGGCTGGTGTATTTAAAGAAGACAAACCCCAATTCAAAATGCAATAGCTTAATTAAAATGAGGCTGAACAACGCTTATTTAGTATAACAGATAGGGTGACATGTGCTGGTTTGGGATGCCCATGTGGGCTGGAGTATTTAAACCGGACAAAAACCAATTCAAAATGCAATAGCTTAATTAAAATGAGGCTGAACAATGTTTTTTTAGTATAACAGGGTGACATGTGCTGGTTTGGGATGCTCATGTGGGCTGGTGTATTTAAAGCAGATAAAACCCAATTCAAAATGCAATAGCTTAATTAAAATGAGGCTGAACAACGCTTATTTAGTATAACAGATAGGGTGACATGTGCTGGTTTGGGATGCCCATGTGGGCTGGTGTATTTAAAGCAGACAAAAACCAATTCAAAATGCAATAGCTTAATTAAAATGAGGCTGAACAACGCTTATTTAGTATAACAGATAGGGTGACATGTGCAGGTTTGGGATGCCCATGTGGGCTGGTGTATTTAAACCAGACAAAAAAATATTAAAACTAATCCAGTTATGAGAAATTTCCCTGTCACTTTAATGCTGTCCCTGCCTGGATGGTTCCGGTTTTTCCCTATCTTTCACTATCTTTCCCTGGCTCTGTCTACCTCTCTTTCTGCCTCTACCTCTGTCTACCTCTCTTTCTGCCTCTCTGTCGGTCTCTCTGACTCTCCCTACCTATCTCTAACTCTGTCCCTGTCTGTAACCAGCTCTGCTCTGGCCGCAATACAACGCTGAACTGCGCACAAGGAAAATGGCTGCCGGTTTATATAGCACGGTGACGTCACTGGGCTTCCTGCCTGCTGATAGGCTGCATGTGACTTTCCCATGATACCTTGCCCCCAGGGGATATGTCTGGACATGTTCATCCACCATTTTAGAATGGCTGTAATTGAAATAAATAGAGTTTAAAGGAAAACTTCGATTGAATCGCGGGGAAATTCGGATTCGTTCAGAATCAAATTTTTCCTGAAATTCGGAACGATTTCGGGTTCGTCCGGATCGATTCGCTCATCCCTACAACACACCTTGAGGATCCGCTGGACTTCTGGGCAGCCAAACTTGATTTGTGCCACAACTAGCAGAGTTTGCCCAGCCCGACCAGTAGTGTGCCATCAGAGTGGATATTTAGTGCAGCGAAGGCCATAGTAACCTCAAGGAGAACTCGTCTATCCACGATGAAGATGAATCAGGCATGGATCAGCCAGGATTTCCACACACCAATGCCTGTGTCATGAATGACTTGCCTTCAGTCTGTGCCCGTGGTGTTCCTAGGCAACTGGCCAGGGTTTCTCCTGCCCAGCAGCCGCTTCTGCCTCAGATGCCAGCTCCAGCTGCGCGCGTGTCGCCGAGCACGCCCTCCTCCCTCGTCCACTGTCATTCTACTCGTGCTTGCGCGCGAGTACAGTCAGCTTATGTCCTCAGGTGGTGCTATACACAGAGTGGCCACTGGAGGCTGTTTAAAAGAGCTAAACCTAGGAGGTGCAGTTCTGGGCAGTATGCCTTTGGAGTTCAGCTGGGGCAATCAGCCCAGAGCTCTCCAAGTGCACCAATCAGCACACAGATCCAAAGTGCACCAGTCAGCACACAGATCCAAAGTGCACCAATCACAGTCACTGCCTCCCTGTCCAATCCAGCCGGGTTCAGTCCTATAAAAGGAATAAACTCTTCAGTGTGTCAGGGCCTGTGATAGCGTTTAGCTGGCTTGTTATTGTTCCTGTGATTGCCTGTTTAAACCGTTATTGACCATCTGCTTGAATCTCGACCACATCTTCGTCTCATCCCTTGTACTGCGCAGCTCTCTTACCTCCCGTTGTGACCCCTGGCTTGACGTCTGACTTCGCTTGAATTCTCCTGAGCACCCGAATTGCTTCCAGTATTACCTGTTCCCGAAGTACCTGAACTGTTTCCAGTACTTACCCGACATTGCCCAGTCTGGCCTCTGGTTCATCTGCCTTCAACCCCTGTAAGCTCACATCCTTTGTGCTATTAAGTCCTGGGGGCAACCGTGTCCGGCGAGGCGTATAAAGCGTCCCGGCAAACGGGGGCTTGTCTAAAGGTGAAGCTAGCAGCGGAGATTGGGGGTTGTGGGCTTACTCTGAAGGCGGGTGTCCCTCGGCCTGACAGCCTGATACATCAGAGTAGATTGATCATGGTGCCACACCAACACTTCACAAATATGGATAGTGCCAAACAGTTACAGCGCTGTTCCCCAGTTACAGGCATTCCTCCGCTTCAGACCTCAAGTAAGTATTGAGGTAATGAATTGCGTGTTACAGCAAGGGAAAAATTCGGACCAAAACAAATTTTTCCGGCAAATCGTCTGAAATGAATTTTTCTAAAATTTGCTTATCTCTAGATCTGAAGGTTTAATATTTCTGGCTAGAAATAAGAGATGATTGCACAGTGCTATGAGGCAATTTTTACTGAGAGACGTTTTCCTCAGCATGCCTCTCATGACCATGGCAAGATGGACGCTGCCATACATGTTTAAGAGTGCAGAATCTGCCTGCTATTCCAAAGATCTGCATTGTGTTAATCCCTCTCAATAAGCCTATGTCACTGATTGCCAATGGGGGCTGGGAGAGAAATTTGCAAAGCTTTGATTTTCTGACTGGAGGTCTGCTTTAAGGAAGATGTTCTCTGTTAGGGAATGAAAATCTGCAGCATTGATGCAAAGCTGCAGCAAGGTTTACAGGAGGTCTATCGTAAAATTGTCTAATTTTTAAAATCTATTTAAATATGCTAGATAGCAAAGGGGTTACCCACACATATAAATATGTGAATTTTAAATTTTACTAATGCCCTTAATTAATCTGTATGATTATCAAGAGGAAGTCCAAATATTCCACCCATCCCTCTCTTCCTGTATGACATAACATAAAAAACAACTCACTGAGGGTGGGCAATGTGCACAGAAGTTGAAGCTGGGACCTTGAGTGACCGATGCAGCAATTTGACTGTACTGGTCCGTCACTCAAACCCAACTGTCCCTCATGTCCACATCTGCCTCTGGGGAGGGGCTCACAAAAAGTCAGACTTCTCTTAAACCCACCACCCTTTGAGTGGTAAAGATATTCAGCCTTGTGATAGTGTGAATGCAGATTTTTCCCCCACTACAGATTTTCTGTAAAACCCTCTTGATTTACTTCGGGCCCCCATGTTTAACTCCCCTGCCCCAGCACTGTTTGGAATGTGGCTGAAGAAGTGATGGACAGTTTTTTAAATAATCCAACACCACAGCCATGCCCACAATACAAATTTGAGATTGATAATTGGCTGATCTGAAACTTTCTGGATGGTGCATATCAGCCCACCAGACTTGCCAAATGACGTGGGCCGGGTCCCTGTGTAGTGCGCACACTCCTGCTCCCCGTCTACCTGAATGGCTGGCCGCAGGAGCACACCTTACCCTAGAGATAGGGATGTCGTGGGAGCCGCTGGCAAAGGTGCATTTTGAGGGCAACCCTTGGGGTTTTTGCACAGTAAGACATACTGACTTGGGATTCTCAAGGGGAAGGACAGTGGCCGGTGATGCGGTCTATTAGACTCCAGGGCCAGCAGCTTAAAATACAGTAGCACTTTAAATTTAGTAGCTATATATAGTATAAACATGCAGTCTCTATAGTGATAAGGAGGCTGTAAATGTTTGGTTGGGGTGGTAGAGTAACATTGATAAATCTGGGATGCATCCCAACTTCAGATATTGGTAGTTCTGAAAATCTCCAGAAATGTTTACATATTTATCAGTGTGTGTTATTGAAAGGTCCTTTATAACAGACAAGTTGTAATTTGTGTTCACCTGACCTTTAGCAAGCTTTAGAAAAAAAAATACTTTGATGAAAGTGAAATGGCTTTTTGTAGCCAGCCTTTGTTATTAAAGCCCAATGTTCAGTTCAATTTCTCCTTCAACCACGGTGCTATATAAAAGTATATTACCTTATAATAAGCCCCTTTGTGTTACCTAATAACATCTGTTAGTAGAACATGTATGCACTTTGTATACACACTTAAAAGTGGAACAAATCTTGACATGGCTTCCAGGGTTTTCTTCCGCGCCCCTGTGGCATCCTATTTGTGTATAGGTAGGTCTACCAATTTCTTGCCGCTGTATGCCATTTTCGCTCATTTTAAAGATGTGGCAGCTGTGCTGGCTGTCAGGGGCTTCATCTTTTATTCACCAGAACTTTGCATTATCAGATAAACCCTATAGAAATTGCTCCCTTCTGCTGACTCATTTTTCAGGGTCCCCAAAATGCATGAAAACATGCATGAAAGGAAATGGCCCATCCATCAGTCTCATTTAAGTCATCTAAGTCTCATCAAAGTATTAAAGTGGACCAAAACCTAGCAGGATTCCCGGTCGATCCAATCCCTCCCCGCGGGGCATCCAAAATCGGGAGGCCCGCTGTGTGAAACCCTCCAGGACGTTTGCAAACCTTACCTGAATCCCGATCCAACGACGCATGCGCGGGTCGCATCTCGCGCTTCTCTCTAGCAGGCGCGCTCCCTGTTAGAGGGAAGTGCGAGATTCGGCCGCCAGTGTGCTCGGGGCCGCTGAGGTAAAACTTTGCTTTGACGCGCATACCTCAGCGGCCACGCATTCGCCGTAGGAATGGGGTGAGGTGAGCTGATCTGAGCGTTCTGGGGGGTTTCACATAACGGGGCACCCCCGATAGGGGTTCCCGGGGAAGTGGACCAAAACTCAGGATAGTCAAAATCCTGGGTTTTGGTCCACTTTTAGCACCAAACATGTCTAGCTATGTGGAAAGACAGAGATTTGGTTGCATATATCTGCAGATACATGTTGAAGCCACACCGCCCCTACAAGGCACTCTGTGTTTAGTGTGGTCCCTACTCTATATATAAGAGACCCGTAATAGGGACATGTACTGCAGCTAGTAAATACAGAGCTACTTACCAGGAGCTGCCGACTCCCATTAGGTGCACTACATGTGGAAAGGGTCAGAGCCTGCTAGTGTCAGGTAGACCTCAGCCCCCATGCATGCACCTGGCTATATACAAATGAAAGAAAAATGGCAAGCTGCTCTGAGAATTAAATAGGTAGTGTGGGGGGCCCCAAAGTGGGTCCACCCATCAGTCTCATCGGGGAGGCCGATTCATCAATAGCGCCAGGTAGCGACAGATGAGCGACTGTAGCGTGATTTTTTCAGCGCCAGCCAGTATTCGCTGTGCTTGGCCGGCATTAGCTTGATGACAGCGACTCAGGCGGTGTGCGGTAATGTTGAATACGGGCTGGGGGGTCGCTGTTTCACAGGTCCAGCGTTGTATGTGAGCGCCTGACAACGAATGGTCAGAGCGAACGGCTAGCTTCATATTCATCAAAAAATCACGCTCCGAATGTGCTGTCGCTGTCCATTCCTTGTTTAAACCCCAGAGCGCTGGCGGCGATCTGTATTAACTAGTTTTTAACCCCTAAACAACCATATTTTTTGAATGTAACATTATACATGTTTTTAGAATCATTTTGTTATATGAATACATTAATCTCAGACCTGTTAGATCAATTCTGCACATATTTTTTTTATTTTTATTTTTTTTACTTAAAAATAAATCCTAACATTGCAGAAGTGTTCTCCGATTTTTTGACATTAAAAAAATTAAAAAAAAAATTATTACCAATTAATCCTGAATTATTATAGATTGCTCCATTGAAATGCATTGGACATCGCCAGGGAGCGACAGCTCATACCTGGCGCTGTGAGGGAATTTGCAGCGGCGCTGTTCGGTCCAGGCGGCTTCATGATGAATGCCGCGCTAGCCGTCGCTCTCGCCGGCGCTAGCCTCATTTTGCTTGATAAATGCGTCATTGTGACCGCCGCCGGGCATACTTGAGTCGGTAGTCGCCGTTAGCTGCCGCTACCTGGCGCTCGTCAGACACTACCTGGCGCTATCGCTTGATGAATAAGGGCATAAGTATTAAGCATGAAAACATGCACTTGTGTGGGTGCGTGCTGCTCGGGAACTCCTGCTTTACGGTTCCCCGTGTAGTCCTCAGCTGGTTCAGAAGAAAAACAGAAAAACAGCAGTCGCCCAGCAGATTCCCAGCATTGAGCTGCCAGTGGCTGTGCTTGGTGGCTTATGTGCAGTGAGCAGCCACTGCACCCACCCATCACTGTAGCAATGCTGATGGCAGCTTTCTGTTCTAGACTCGCCGTCCTGCCCTGTGGTGGCTTTGACTGCAGGTTTGCAAAACCAAATAAAGGCTTGCCCAGGAATGCCACCGATAGCTTCGTTGCAGGTCCGTCAGGACAAAGACTGAAAAGCCTCCTGGACCATACCATAACCCAAAGGTTCAAAGGTTGGTGGAGGCCCCAGGGCTTGTGCCCCTGGTGCCCTCCTCATAATCCGGCCAGAGCCAGGGGTGTGAAACTCATTTTTACAGAGGACCGCAATTAGCATTATGGTCACCTTCAAAGGGCCGGTTATTAATAAACCTAAAACAAAATGGAAGCATGACCATTCTAATGTATGTTTACAGGCACAGAAATATTTCAGTCAGACACAGAACAATTTTGCTCAGGAGAAGTGCAGGTGCATAATTATTTTCCACAGGACAACCACAGACTTATTTGCCCAGAACAGATGGGCAGATGCTGAATTATTTTGCCCAGGACTGCTCTACAATCATTTTTCCCCACCCCCATATGTCAATAATTAGCAAAAACCCCTGAAGTACACTCTGCTTTGGCAGTAAGTTGGGTGGGTTATGGGACCCCTTGTGCGGTGAGAGCTGGCTGCACAGAGACTTAGAACAGTTACAGACACTACTTTCTTCTGCCCCAGAATAGCTTTTATAGGCACTGCATCTGGGGAGAGGATTAGAGATGGTACTGTGCTCCACAGTGGAAAGCAGCACTTTACAGCACTTTATACAGTCAGAAGCCTTGGAGGGATGACAACTTCTAGAAGAAGCACCGCTCAGCCGTCAACATCTTGCACCTGTCAGAGGGCCACATAAAAAGGCTTGGAGGGCCGCATCTGTTTCACACATGTGTTCTATGGGGTCGGCAACCCCAAAGAGCTTTTAAATTGTTAAAACAATGTTTCTAGGAGCTCTCTGCTCTGAGCAGAGCAATGATAAGAGCAACTTCTGGCCAGAGATAAGGGATTGCCCAAAGATTTGAGACAATTTTGACAGTGAGACTGGGTTTTTCAGAGGCAGGCTGTCAGGTGTGTAGCAAGATGACTGCTTCAGTAGCACAACATCCATATGGTATTCCACAACATCTGCAAGGGGTTAGGCCCTCTCCAATTGCTTACATCACTGATTGCCACTGTTTCAGGTGCATCATGAGATGTAATAATCTCCTGCTCTTTCCTGAGAATACAAAGACCAAACACCAGTATAAACATTGCTTGGAATCTCACCCAGATCAGCTTAAATGATGTCCATTGCCTGCGTATGTTTCATATTGAATAACGGTGTACAATAAGTGCTGGAACCTCTCAGCATGGTTCAATGATGCATGTTATCAGGGCTGCCACTAGGAATTTCAGGGCCCCATACAGCTACATTGTCTGGGACTCCTTAATGTATAAATACAATTTATCTTTTTTTGTCTTGTTAAATCAAATAAAACTTTGCCCAAAAGATTTTATTATCCAGAGTTTTGTTCTGCCCTCGGGGAACCCCAGTTTGGGATGCCTCACTGTGTAAAACCACCTGGATAGGCCGCTTTTCTTATGTTCTTTGAGACCATGGAACAAGCGCAGCGGACGGCAGCATTATACGCATCCTTCAGCTTTGGATGCCGAAAAGGATGCGAGTGATCCTGCTCCACATGTGCTGTGGGCTTGTTGGCGAGGTAAGCATATGGGGGGACTGAGAGGGGATTCTGACTGTGGGGCTTCCCTAGTAAGGGACATGAAATCAGGTCAGGCTTTTGGTCTGCTTTAAAGTAGAACAAAACCCACCCACGGCATCCTGAATCAGGAGACCCTACTGTGTGACACCCCCCAGGGTGCCGATAGTCAATTATTGTTCCCTGGTCCAACGGCGCATGCAGGGACTTTCGCCCAATTAGAGCCATCTGTCGTGACTATTTATTCAGATAGACTGGGGCAGGAGCGTGCACTCTCCATTGAGGTCAATGAAAGCCATTTGTTGAATTACATAGTTATGGCAGACAGCTTTCCGCAAAATGCACAACTGAGGCTGGGCCTACTCTGGCCCATCTGGAGCCCAGGCTCCGGATGACAGGTCCACCCTTTCCCCCCAATGGTGGCCCTGCATGTTGTGATCTGTGATACCAGTCCAGGCAGATATCATTGTGTATTATCCAGAAAAGCAGTGTATGTTTTCCCAGATTAAGCAATCATTATGCAATTTCCAAAAGCTATCTATTCTATCCAAACAGCGCAATCACTGTGTTCCTACCACCAGTCACCCCATTTACAGTTTGGTTGCCTTTTGCTCTCCAAGAATTTTATTTCCTTAAAACATATCAAAGCAATTAATTTACAATTCTGTAATTGCCACAATCTTTCCAATAGATTTTTTTTATTGTACTGTAGCTCTTGTTCAAAGTTATGCCCCAGAGGAAGCCAGACAGAAAAATACATATTTAGGAACTTGAAAACAGTCCAAGATAGACCAAAGAAGCTCTTATTTTGCCATGAACAACAATATGTGATGGAAAGGAAAAATTCGATTCCACCGCTCCAGCAATCACCATATCTGTCACAAGTATTATTCTCCAAAGGCTATTGAGATTTTCAGAGGAGACATGCTATTTTCCTGTGAAGGTAATAGGGTGATTACAGATTGTCATTAAATAATTGTTATTTCTCTCTCACCTGTTTTAATGGTTGCTGCAGAGACCATAGCACCCAAAATGCATTGCTGAGACTACTCCCAAGGAGGCCACACCGATCACTCTCAAGTGAAGAATAGTTAAATTAAACAAGCTACAGAAACAGCACAATTATTATGACCGTGTTCAAGCATTTTAAACTGTCACTGGAAAAGTCTCATTTAAGCAGTTCTCACTTCAATGGAGATATGGAGTTGACAAAGCCATCTTAAAATGAAAATGTAAAAGAAAATAACAAAAAGAAATTGAAGAGCTATTATGTTTATGCAAAAATAAGTTTAAAACTCTAGACTGCTAATGATATTGGTAATGCACAGCCTTTTTGTTAGCAACTACACTATATTATACTATACATGAAAGCTAAAAATTAAAGTGACCCTGTCACATGGGGAGGCTAATTTATTGACAGGGCTACCGAGCGCCACTTGGGCTGAAAAGGAGAGGCGCTGACAGCGTCTGAGCTGGACCAATGGTGCTATTGCCAGTTAGCCTTTCTGGCTAAGTAGAGTTTCTTTGTCTTTGTCTGATTTTGATAAAAGTAATGTACGCTGGGCGCTAATGAAGCGGACTCCCTGTGTTAAATAGTGTCTCTGCATTTCAATGCTGCTGGTTGCCTATAGGCATTCCACAGCCGCGTTCTCTACCACAACCACTCACGATACAACTCAGACCTTTTATAGGTGCTTTTTATTTGATTGGCATATTTTTGGAACAGAATTATTTTTACATTTCCACAGCATTTCCAAGGCATTTTGATCCACTTTATGGTGCCTAGAGGTGAGAAAAAAAAGTGTACGTTTTTTTAATTTGCTCTTTTGCTCCATTTCCTTCTATGGTTATTTTTGAATTGCTGTTATCTACCTATTGCTTGGGGCTAGTAGGTTTTTGTACCAAATGTTTACAGACATCTTTTTAGGTCTGCTTTAGCTGGGTACACATATATCATTGTTGTTCCTACTGCAGAAATCATAGCCCAGTTTGTGCCACTTACCTGATAAGAGGTATTAATCATTTGTGCCCGCCGGACAAAGCCAGTCTGGGTGTCTTCAGCAATGTCTGCAGACATGGGACTTCAGGCAACAGTAGTGTTTCCTCTGGCTCTTCCATTTGATGGAGTATGCAGAGATTGTGTGTCACACAGCAAGCAAGGATTATCTTGGACACCTTCTCTTTGCTGTACCGCATCTTCCCTCCTGGCCATGCCAAACATAAGAAATATGCCTTCAGCAGGCTGATGGTTCTTTCAACAATACATCTGGTCTTGCGGTGAGCTGCACTGAAGTGCACAACAGCTGCGGTATGTGGGTTCCACACGGGGGTCATGAGTCACTTCTTCTACCTGTAGCCCTTATCAGCTAAATTCAAACACATGGGTTAATGTTGTTTACAACACAAATGCAGACCCCAACCTGGTTTGCTGCATTTTGCCTTCACCTTCCCCTCCCCTCTAGTTCTACTGCTCTCTAGGTCCTGCAATGTGGCACTTAACCAGTAGCCATCTCTTTGGCGTTTCGTTGTTCTCAAATTTCTGGTAGAGATCTGATGGCAGATTGGTGCAACACATAGAAGTCAAGGCAGGATCCCAGAAAGCCTGACCTCATTGCATACAGCCACATCTCATGATCACACACAACCATCACATTCCTGCAATGAAAACTCTTCCAGTTTTGGTAGTGCAGCTCGACAGGAGTGGAAGAGAATATGGATGCCAGCAATGCAGCCAAGCCCATTTGGTATCCTTGCCATCTGATAGAAAGCAAGCTTGATGCTTTGCACCTCTTCATCATCAGCCAGAAACATGTCAATCAGGGTGAGGTCACAGATGGATGAAAGATGTGGCACATGATAGGCAGGCTAATGCTGCTTAATATAGCAGCAGTGGCCTGAAAAGCTTATTGAGAGTTGCCTGAAAAGCTTATTGAGAGAGGAGGGAGGAAAGCACATGGTTGTCTCTTTTTTATCTAGCAGTTGTGACCAGCAGTGGTGACCTTCAATATTTTTCTTGTTGTTTATTTAGTAGTTTATTTGTCCTGTTTACTGAAGGCCAGATATGTCTCTAGTAATTTATTTCTCATGATCTTTATGCCCTAACACTAATAGAATAAGTAAATTATTACAATATTTAAAAAGTGATAACTGCAACTTTATAATTGAAAATTTGAGAGGCATACACTGGATGAAATGAAGGAACATTTAAAAATCTATTAATATCTAGAGGAGGACATTATCCCACAAGGATTAAGGATCAGGATTCTCCCCAAATACAAGATTTAACCCAAGAGTTTAAATCAAAGTGGGAAGAGATCCTACATGAGTGCTCTAAAGAAATGATAAAATACCACAATGACAATGTTTTTAGATTGGGTATGCAAATTATGAAGGCTTGTGAGGAACTCAAAACATATGAAGATAACCACACCTTCATAAGAACAAAACAACAGAGTAAAAGTGTTGAACAATTAAATAGCGATCTAGAACAGACAAAAGAAAACAAAATAATGAGAGAAAGATTGGCTTATACACAGAACCCCATTTACAAATAAGAACAGCAGGTGTCAGAGAAGAGGTTTATTCTTCTTCATCTGACACCTCCTCTAACGAAAGATGGAGCGACGGCAGTAGATACAGATGCTCAAGAAGCCAATATATCAATAAAAGCACAGGGGAGAACAACTAACAGAAATTAGTGACACTAATGATTTTAGGTCCCAGTAAAGCCTTAGGACTAGAAGAAAACCAAACACACCGAGGGTTCAAAGATGGGAAGGGAAACATGAATCCTCCAAAAAAGACAACTCTCAGACAGTACTTGATAAGAAAGTAGAAAATATAGAAACTAATGTAATTTACTTATCTGCTGTGCAATTAACTCCAGAACAAATGTCGGTTGTCACGAGCCCTGTACAGAACCAGAAACACTCACCTGTCCTTCGGTCCCACGTCGGTGGCTCCCGCTCGGCCAGCGTGCGGGCTGGGCGGCGTCTCTGCCAGGCGGCGGCTCGGCGTCTCCTCTCCCCGGCCGCCGCTCGGCTGTTTCCGCCCCGAGCGGCCGCTCGGCTCTTTCCGTCGCGAGCGGCTGCTCGGGCGGTCTCCTCTCCGACGGCTTCGGGAGCGGCCGTGCCACGGCCGTCTCGGCGCGCTCCCGGCGCGCAGTTCCGTACACGCGCGCGCGCGTCACTCGCTGGTGTTTATGCCCTCCGGCGGCGCTGCACACAGGGCGCCCGCCGGAGGTAATTGGATTGGGCCAATGAGCCCAGTGCTTGGCAGTTTGAATGGGGCAATCAGCCTCAGGTTCCTATGTTGCACCAATCAAATCCCCTTTCCTGTCCCATCACTCCTATAAAGCTGCTCACTCTGCACTTGTTCCTTGCCCGTGATAGCGTGCTGCTGGGTGTGATTGTGATTGCTATTTTCCTTACGATTCTGCCGTGTATGACCATTCCTGATTGCCGCCTGGACCGACCTTGCCTGTTTTTGACCACGATTCCTGCCTGCTCCTCTGTACCGCATATCTCTGACCTCCTGGTGTGACCTTTGGCTAGCCCTGACCATTCTTCCGTCTCAATCCTTTTGTACCGTGCTTCCTTGGACTGATCACCTGTGTATGACCCTGCCCGTTTGTCTTACCAGTCTTGTTCCTGGTTCGTCCACCTTCCCCTGCATAAGTCAGCATCCTTTGTGCTAACAAGTCCTGGGGGCAACCGTGTCCGGTGAGGCGTATCCTGCGTCCCGGCAAACGGGGGCTTGGCTATAGGTGAAGAAAGCAGCGGAGATTGGGGGTTGCTGACTTATTGGAAGGAAGACGTCCCACGGGACCTGACATTATCACAGGCCATATATATATCCACGTAGATGGAAGAATTAATGCAACAAGTGCAAGCCATGGCCACCGCCATCAATCAGCAGGCCCAACGGGTGGCTACGCAGGAGAGTCGCCTAATACCTGCACCTTTGGATCCGGGGCCTTCAATCGAGCCAAAGGTTCCTCTACCCGAGAAGTTTCTGGGGGACCGGACGAAGTTTTCAAACTTTAAAAATTCCTGTGAACTTTATTTTCGTCTGCGGTCCCACTCCTCTGGAACTGAGTCTCAACGGGTGGGCCTGGTCATCTCGCTTCTTCAGGGGACCCACAGACCTGGGCTTTTGGTTTATCACCCTCTGATGAGGCCCTGCAATCGGTCTCCTCTTTTTTCTCCGCCATGGAACTTTTATACGCCGATCCTGATCGGGCTTCTACTGCTGATTCCAAATTACGGAATCTTAGGCAGGCTAAACGCTCTGCGGAGGAGTACAGCGCAGAATTTCGGCGATGGGCTATTGATTCCAAATGGAATGATCCTGCTTTGTGCAGCCAATTTAGGATTGGACTTTCTGAGAGCATAAAAGATGCTCTGGTTAATTACCCTCAACCCAAGAATCTGGATGACTACATGCAATTAGCCATTAAAGTAGACAGACGTCTCAGAGAGAGGCGTCAGGAGAAAAGCAAGGATCAACCATGGGTACACTCACGCCAAGAATCAAGTTCTAGGGGTGCAGCTGCTTCTCCTTCTCCGGCACCTGAAGAACCTATGCAACTGGGAGTAACCCGTTTATCTCAGGCTGAGAAAGTTCGGCGCAGAACTCAAGGCCTCTGCCTTTACTGCGGAGATTCGGGCCACTTCGCCAAAAGTTGCCCAAATAAGTCTCCAGTGGCGGAAAACTACGGCGCCTAGATCCTGCTGAGGGACTTCATCTAGGCGGTCAGGTATCATTCCCTCTAGTAAATCGGTTACTCCTACCCGTTATGCTTTCTTGGGAGTCATCCAAAACATTTGCCTCCGCTTTTATAGATAGTGGAGCGGCTGGCAATTTTTTGGATTAGCCGCCACCCTTGATATACCATTAATTCCATTAAAGAATTCCCTTCGGGTCCTGGCGATCAATAACAAGCCTATTGAGGGTGGGTTGGTCTCTTTAAAGACTCCCCTGGTTAATCCTGTGATAGATTGGAAAACTGGGGACCTTGTAAAATGGAGCCCTTTTTGTTACGACCACTGTTTCCCTATAACCCTTGGGGCCTCACCGGTCACCCTGGATGGGTTGCCTCCAGCTTACGTTGGTTGGGCAGATGTGTTCTCAGAGAAATCCGCCGATGTTCTTCCCCCACATAGGACCTACGATTGCCCTATCGATCTACTCCCTGGGACAATGCCCCCTAGAGGGAAAATCTATAACCTTACACGATCAGAAGAACAGGCCATGAGGGATTATATTTCAGAAAACCTCAAGAAAGGGTTTATCCGTCCCTCCACCTCACCTGCCGGTGCAGGTTTCTTTTTCGTGGAAAAGAAGGACGGTGGACTACGTCCTTGTATAGATTATCGGGGGTTAAACAAGGTTACTGTTAAGAATAGGTATCCTCTACCTTTGATCAACTATTTATTTAATCAGGTTTCGGGCACGCAGATCTTCTCCAAATTGGACCTTAGAGGGGGCTATAACTTAATCCGCATTCGTCAGGGGGACGAATGGAAGACTGCCTTCAACGTAAAGGATGGGCATTATGAATATTTGGTGATGCCTTTTGGTTTGTGCAATGCCCCTGCAGTGTTTCAGGATTTTGTAAATGATATATTCTGTGATTTCCTGGGTAAATTTTTAGTGGTTTACTTAGATGACATACTCATCTTTTCCCGTTCCCTGTCGGAACACCGTCAGCATGTCAAAGCGGTGTTGCAGAGGTTACGGGAGAACCATCTGTATGCCAAGATCTCCAAATGTGTGTTTGAAGTATCTGAAATTCCATTCCTGGGTTATATAATCTCTAAGCATGGGTTGGTTATGGATCCCTCCAAAGTGTCCGCTATAATGGAGTGGGAGCAACCTAGAACCCTTAAAGCGCTCCAGAGATTTCTGGGGTTTGCGAATTTCTATAGACAATTTATAAGAGGATTCTCCGCTATTGTGAGTCCCTTAACTGATCTTACCCGGAAGGGCGCTTTTGTTGAGGAGTGGCCTCCCTCAGCAATAAACGCCTTCCAATTACTGAAGGAAACTTTTACTTCAGCTCCAGTTTTGGTACACCCCAATACTAAGCTCCCCTTTGTATTAGAAGTTGATGCATCTGAACTAGGGGTAGGGGCAGTCCTCTCCCAATATTCAGGCAATCCAGAGAAGTTGCATCCCTGTGCGTTCTTTTCTCGTAAATTTTCTCCTGCCGAACGCAACTATGATGTTGGGAATAGGGAATTATTGGGTATTAAACTGGCTTTTGAAGAATGGCGTCATTGGTTAGAAGGCTCTCTACACCCCATTACGGTATACACTGATCATAAGAATCTTGAATATTTAGAGTCCGCCAAGAGACTCAACTCCCGTCAGGCGCGCTGGGCTCTCTTCTTCTCTCGCTATGAACCTGGGAAGAAGAATGCCAAAGCAGATGCCCTGTCTCGGAACTTTGGGGATTGTAAGGATCTAATAGGTACTGCTGAACCTATTTTGCCCTTTGGGTGTGTAGTAGGTGCTCTTCTTCCTGACTTGTCTCACTCGTTAACGCCATTTCAGGTTGATTCCCCTCCTGGTAAACCACTTGAGTGTTTATTTGTTCCACCTCATCTACGTCTTGCCGTCTTACAGGAATTACATGATGCCAAAACCGCCGGTCATTGTGGTATTCGAAAAACCTTGGCCATCGCCAAACGCCATGTCTGGTGGCCTACTCTCAGACGCGATATCACCGCCTTTGTCGAAGCATGTCCTATATGCGCCCGAAGTAAGACCACACATGGCTCGCCAGCGGGATTACTGGTTCCTCTAGAAATTCCCAAAGAGCCCTGGTCACACATATCCATGGATTTTATTGTTGACCTACCCCCATCGCAGGGAAATACGGTAATCTGGGTTGTGGTGGATCGCTTCAGCAAAATGGCTCACTTTATCCCTCTAACGAAACTTCCGTCGGCACCAGATTTAGTACAACTATTTGTTAACCATATTTTCCGCCTCCACGGTTTACCACAAAATATTGTTTCTGACAGGGGGGTCCAATTTGTATCTCGTTTCTGGAAGGCTTTTTGTAATCGCTTAGGTATTAAAGTTTCGCTTTCTACAGCTTACCACCCCCAGTCTAACGGTCAGACTGAACGGGTGAATCAGAGTCTAGAGCAATACTTGCGCTGCTTTGTGTCCGACCGCCAAGAGCAATGGGCGGAATTTATCGACTTCGCAGAATTCGCCTTTAACAATGCGCCCCGTGAGTCGACTAAATTTTCGCCGTTTTTTTGTAATTATGGTAAGAATCCTAAGGCAACATCCTTCTCTGGTCCTTCCTCCAACTTGCCGGCCTTGGAGGAATGGCTACGTGAAAGAAGTAAAGTAGGATCTGACATACAGACAAACCTTAAGAAGGCCTCCAGAAGTTATAAGAATTTTGCAGATCGACATAGGTCGCAAGAACCACCATTTCAGGTGGGTGACTGGGTTTGGGTATCTACTAGAAATATTGCTCTTAGACAACCTTCGGCTAAGTTAGGCCCTAAGTACATCGGTCCTTTTCCCATTACTAACAAACTGAGCAATGTTACTTTTAAGGTTAAGCTACCTTTATCTATGAAAATTCCGTCGACCTTCCATGTTTCTTTACTAAAATCGGCCAAAAATATTCAGGTTTCGTCTCCTCCTCCAGTCATAGTGGGAGATGAGCCTGAGTATGAAATTAATAGAATACTCGATGCCCGGGTAGTTCAAAATTCATTACAGTATTTAATCGATTGGAAGGGATTTGGCCCTGAGGAAAGGTGTTGGGTACCCGCTAGAGACGTCCATGCCAGAGCCTTGGTTAATAGATTCCATCGTGAGAATCCGGATAAACCGGGTAAGGGTCCTGAGGCCCCTCATGAAGGGGGGGTAGTGTCACGAGCCCTGTACAGAACCAGAAACACTCACCTGTCCTTCGGTCCCACGTCGGCGGCTCCCGCTCGGCCAGCATGCGGGCTGGGCGGCGTCTCTGCCAGGCGGCGGCTCGGCGTCTCCTCTCCCCGGCCGCCGCTCGGCTGTTTCCGCCCCGAGCGGCCGCTCGGCTCTTTCCGTCGCGAGCGGCTGCTCGGGCGGTCTCCTCTCCGACGGCTTCGGGAGCGGCCGCGCCACGGCCGTCTCGGCGCGCTCCCGGCGCGCAGTTCCGTACACGCTCGCGCGCGTCACTCGCTGGTGTTTATGCCCGGAGGTAATTGGATTGGGCCAATGAGCCCAGTGCTTGGCAGTTTGAATGGGGCAATCAGCCTCAGGTTCCTATGTTGCACCAATCAAATCCCCTTTCCTGTCCCATCACTCCTATAAAGCTGCTCACTCTGCACTTGTTCCTTGCCCGTGATAGCGTGCTGCTGGGTGTGATTGTGATTGCTATTTTCCTTACGATTCTGCCGTGTATGACCATTCCTGATTGCCGCCTGGACCGACCTTGCCTGTTTTTGACCACGATTCCTGCCTGCTCCTCTGTACCGCGTATCTCTGACCTCCTGGTGTGACCTTTGGCTAGCCCTGACCATTCTTCCGTCTCAATCCTTTTGTACCGTGCTTCCTTGGACTGATCACCTGTGTATGACCCTGCCCGTTTGTCTTACCAGTCTTGTTCCTGGTTCGTCCACCTTCCCCTGCATAAGTCAGCATCATTTGTGCTAACAAGTCCTGGGGGCAACCGTGTCCGGTGAGGCGTATCCTGCGTCCCGGCAAACGGGGGCTTGGCTATAGGCGAAGAAAGCAGTGGAGATTGGGGGTTGCTGACTTATTGGAAGGGAGACGTCCCACGGGACCTGACATCGGTCCTATCATTAGGTCTTTTTTGTCCGCTGTCTGCAATGGATACATTTAATATCATACAAGATTTAAATCTTTTCACTAGAAAATTTTATATCAAACACATCTATCATAAAAAAACTCATGATCAAGACTCATATGTAGAAGGTCATGGGATACTGACATTTCCACACAAGAACTAGAAGCTCTTTTGAAAAAGTTTTAACAACCCAAGGAAGTAGAAAAACCATCCGATGTATTTAGAAAGGCCTCTACATTCTATCCAGCCACAAATACCAACCCAGGTGTAGCAATCTTTTTAAATATAGTATAAGAAATAGAGTTCAAAAACTTATTTTTGCTTGAACTATTACAGTTCATCTGGACGCATAACAATTTTATTTTTGCCAGTCATCTCTGCCACCAAATACAGGGAATAGGAACTATGTGTGCCCTATCATATGTCAACCTATATTTGGGTCGTTGGGAACGGAACATCTGAACCAGTGACGCCATCGATGTACCTGTGCCACGTGATTGCGGGGTACAGGTTGATCAACAACATTTTTATTTTTTGGACTGGTACAATGACACAACTACGGACCTTTGTAGATCATTTTTAGATTTGAAGATAAGACAACATCTTCCAGGTACATTCCAAACAGCATTATATGGTAAGCACATGGTGGCAAACAATATACTTCACATCACCAGTGCTCACCCGGAACATCTTGTCAATAGCATACCAGTGGGAGAGTATCTAAGGATGAGAAGGAATTGTTCCTCAAATGAGGATTTCAAGAAATAGGCTGACGAAATAAGTAATAGATTATCCCAAAGAGGATGCAATCAGAAAATCTTGAAAATAGCATTTA
Organism: Gastrophryne carolinensis; assembly: GCA_027917425.1. Classification (NCBI taxonomy): domain Eukaryota; kingdom Metazoa; phylum Chordata; class Amphibia; order Anura; family Microhylidae; genus Gastrophryne; species Gastrophryne carolinensis. The sequence continues at coordinate 358,869,400 of CM051238.1, read as the reverse complement.
ATAGAGCGAATTAAAGTGATAGTGCTGTAAATAAACAGGTACCTTTAAATATGGGGGATGCTTACAATGCTTTTATATTGAACAAGAGTCAGATATAAAACTGCCAAATAGGAGGATTCAGCAGTGCAATATGCAAACTGCACAACAACAGATGTGGTCTACCTACTGAGATGCTGTTGTAATTGCTTTTGCGTTGGCAAGACCAACCGGAAATTACGCATGCGCATCTATGATGCACGTATGGGCAACACCCGCAACCTGATAGGCAGACACTTCCATGTTATGCATCAGGTTAGTAAGAATAAATCAACATGAAAGAGATCTGGAGTATAGGATTCGCCAGTTATAAACCAAATTTATTTACCAATTAAGAGCACATATATATCCAGGGTTCAATGAGACTGTAAGTTTTATATCTTATTTACCAAAATAAAACACATTAATTCATTTTGCACTGTCATGTATTTTAAATTTGTCTTGGATATTGTGTTTTAATGCACTCTGACAGGGCAATAAAAGGACCTAAGCCGCAAATTTGAGGTAGAGTGTGATTCTGTCAAATTTGTTATTATTATATGTGGGGGAGATGGGCCCGGACTGCCCCTTCCCTGTCACCACCTCGGTGCAGCTCTGCAGTGTGGGACTGCATGCGTTAATTTTCGATCTGGCTTGCGGGGCTGGCCACTCAGACAGATTGATAGTCATAGGACCTACCTCTCTGGGCATCCTTTCCTGTGGTGGGTGATGTGATGTCGCATAGCATGGAGTGCATTCAGACTGGGTGGATATCCGCCCTTGGATGCGCTCCGGCATGGGATTGCATTGCTCTGGACTCTAGCACGTATTGCCTGTGATGCTCCTGTATGCAAGCTGTTGGGAAGAGAAAAAAAAAATAGTAAACATTGAAAAAAATCACAAAGATCACAATTAAACAAAACTATATTTAAAAATATTTAGGGTCAACCTGTCCGGACCAACAGGTAGTGTATTGAGATAACATTATGAAAGCACAGACAAGGGGGGCCAATAATCAACTTGAAAGGTAACCCTAAACCCAAACATTTCTCCAAGGTCCAAACACATATATTGATGGTTACATCACCCACCAAGCGTGTGTTATTAAAAGGTTCAGCACACAGTGGTGGTCTGGTCAGGCCAAATATTTGGTGTGACTTTAGTTGTGCATTGTTGTGTGAATTTAAACCTGCATCCTGGTTTACATCTGACAACCAAACAATCTTGGGCAAAATTACATTTTACTTTTTACATTACTTTTAGCCACTAATAGAACAACCTGTACATGTGCTGTTCATATGTCTTAAATTAATTTTAAGTTTATGTAAGTAGATAACTAAATTTTGGCAACCAAAGCATAATATGGAATTTTTCAAATCTGACCCAAATATTTGGTGCATACACCATAGTGTTCCATTGATTGTTACAATAATAACAAACAACAACAATAGCATTACCTCCATTAAGGAATGAGGTACGTCACTTCTCAAATTCAGGAAATTTTGGAGGGTGAAAGGAAGGTCACATTTTTGGACAACACTTGTTTTTCTGAAAGCAAGAACAAGCTAAAGAGTATGCATGTTGTAATCCACAACGCAATGCACATTGGAATGAACAGCACCACTAAAACTGTTCAGAAGAAAGAGCACAACTGGACAACAAAAACCAGCATGGGGCACCATATGCACCAGCATGGGGCACCATATGCATCTTTATTCAATAAACAAATGAAGAACACGCAAATGTGGATTTGAGGAAACACACACACTATCTGAGGGACTCCACACAGGGACAGGTGTAAAATGTGGAGTGGATGCGCGATTAAACACAGGGATATTTTTTAGATTTGTGGTACAACATTGTGCCAAAGTACGTAAATACATGAAATAACATAGGACAGAGAGAAGTATTGTTCTACCCAAAAAAGACATGAAACCTTAAAATCTGTTGTGTTCACAAAAAGGAAAAATACATCTACAAGGCAGGTAGAGTTTGCACCCTCTTGTCTATGTTACTCATCATCACAGCGCTGGCTTTGGCCCATGCTGCTAGACCCAACTTCATGCTGGTGGGGACAAGGTGGGTTGGGGGGGGCAAAGGACAACCCAGCGGGAATATGATGAGTTGTGAGAATGAATATTAAAAAAAAAACAGTAGTAGTCATTAAACATTTTATTTTTGCACATAAAAAACAAGCTAGTTTTAGGTGTGTGCTAGTGCATGCCACAATTACCTGACATTGCCCCAACGAAAAGATCAGAAGGGGTGTGGAGGAGGTCATCACCCTATGATGCCCTGAAACAATATGAAAGAAAAAGCAAGAAATACATGAGCAACACATTTGTCAGTCAGCTGCAAGGGAATGAATTGTGAGCTTCACTCCTCCAATTGGGATCAATGAAGCCCAACTCCAAGGGACTCCCCACTTCTGGGTTCAATAGGTAGCCGGACTCTGCAGTATCTTCATTGGAGGAGCTCATGTCCCACACAGCCTCCACCTCACAGGCCAACTACCTCTGGGACATCCTCATCCTTGTCCCCTTCTTGCCCTGGGTCCTCCACCTCACCAAGTCCTCTCCCCGGCTGATCTGTTTGGACCCTAGTCTCAGGGCCAAGGGTCAGGCATAATCATATTCCCACTGGCATATGCCCAACATGAGATAAAAACAAAGAAGAATAAAAAAAATACATTAATATCATATCACTAACAAATAAAAAGTGCATTTAAATAAAAACGCGCTTCTGCATGTTAATTGATGAGATTGGGAAAACACGCATATCAAAATAGTAAATAGGCATGCAAAAATACTAAGCACAATGCTGAGACCTCTGTATTTACAAAAAAAGGGCTATGGAGAACAAAACGCTACAGTTGGAGAAAGAGGCCTAAGTCTATAATAAAGGGACCATGTGGAAACAAATGCACCAAGCAAGATTACATTTGGAGAAAACACTGACATAACTGGCATAAAGATGTCAAAAATAAGTTAAGAAGGGAACAGAAGGAAAGACACGCCCACACAAAAAAACATGTGCAACAAACACAAAATACACTTTTGTTTTGCCTACTTCTGGAGGGGGGGGGGGGGGACATTTTTCTCACCGTAAACCCCCGTCAGTTGATTTTGTGCAAAAAAAAAAAAAAAAAAAAACACTAAGTAGAATTTGTAAAGATAAAATCAATTAAAAACTCCATGGAAGTGTATGGGAGAACAACACTGTCTGATATGACAGGACAGACAGCGCTGGCGCTCTACTAACACCAGGCGCTGACGCTACAAGAGGTGCTAATTTTGCCAGTCATACATATGGCTTTCTGGACGAGCACCAGAAACACACCTGGCTCTATTTGGTCCTACGTGCCGCTAGCGTCAATGTAGTCAATGTAGTACCAAGCACAGTATCAGATAAGATGGGAATGCCAGTGCTCCGAAGCTGGCACTATAGCCACAAAACAGTTGCTAACAGAAGCACATAATAAATGAGGCCCTAAGTCTCCACACTTGTGTGCTACTTCTAACTGTAGGGCCTGACACTCCTCTGCACACAGTGAACTGTGGAACTGCTCACTACACGCTGTAGCACTGGAAAGGGGCTCTAGAAAATGAAGGACAGCCTCCAGGAGCCAGCAGGGACATGTCCAAAGACAGCAGCTTGAAATGATGTGCAGCACTGGAATGGGAACAATGAGCAATAAGGAAGAAAAGTGAGTATCCTTTTTCATCATGCTTAAGATGCCCTTTAAAAACACATTCATCTTTGTACAATTTATTTTTGCTTAGTAAAAGATCTAATGCATTTCAATAATAAAAACAAAATGTTGGGGAACCATTTACAAGTACAATGATACAGGGCATCTTGTTTACAGTCCAATACATGCACACTGTAATCCACCTTAAAGTGGACCAAAGCCCAGGATTTACACTAATCCCGGGTTCTGGTCCTTTCCTGCTATGTGAAACCCCCAGAACACCGAGCTAACTCACCTCTCCTCAAGCCCACAGCTCAGCTAGCCGCACCTCAGATATAATATAGTGTTCACATAAGGTATCAAAACCTACTGTCCAGTGCAGTAAACATTTTACTTCAGGCAGGTGAAAGTAGATTGACTGTAACAACAATTCGTCTTGAAAAGGGAATTAAATGTTTTTCTTTGTCAGGTGCTTCTCTAAGTGGTTTTCATTTTTGAATAATGCAGTCCATTTTTTTTAAGCAAAAAAAGGATTTATTTCACGCAGTTTCTTGCTTCAAGGCCACTGTCTCAGTGGTTATACCATTTAAAACCCAACTTTCCTGCGCCACCTGCACATTGGCTGGTTTTATATTCATCACAACATATTTACTTTTGAACAAAGTTACACACAAAATACAGATATTTTAATATCTGTATCCTAAATGGTTAAACAAATCAATCTGATCTTTTGATATCATGTACTTTAACCTTGATGGTTTCTGATTTGTGCTATCTACTGGTTGTGTGTCAAGCAAAAACATAAAAAACAGCTCACTAGGTGGCAGGTACTCTGCAAGAAAAGCTCCACGTCTTCCTGAGATTTAGTGGGCTTAGCATAGACCTCTGAGATAGAAGTTACCATGTAGTAGCATGGTTGTATGATTAAGGGTCTGATATAGACTCGAAACGCGTCATGGCCATCACCCCTCTTAAACTGGATTAATAAAGAAGATTGTTTTCATGTGAGCCAAGCTGGATCACCTAAATTTGCTACTCTGCAAGAAAGCTGAAGCTGGGACCTTGAGTGACAGGTCAGTCTCCCAACCCTGTGCAGTAATGTAACTGTACTGTTATGTCACTAAAGTCAGGCTGCCATGCAGGGCACCGCCCCCTCCGGCATCAGATGAGGACTTTTGCGTCCAGGTAAGTTGCTTCATTATTTTAATGCCCAAAATTAGCTTAGCGTAGGGTGAGGAAGGGGTTCCTGGGGGTTACAGCAAGCTTGAATGTTTAAAGGGTAAGTCTTCTTCTGATGGAAATTTTGAACATGTATTTATTTTGTGCCAAAAGTATGTGCTCAAAGCGCTGAGCTGATATAGCATAGCATAGTTATATAAAGTTTGTTTTCTGGAAGCAGTTTTCAATCAGCTGCTATTTGCAACATACACCAAGAAGAGAGAAGTAAGTTTTGTACACACAGAACACTGCTTCTATGGCTGCTGCTGAGGTGAAGGAGCTCACTCAAATTTATACATGCCCGGCATCAGTATTCTGTACAACTATTTAACTATTTTTTTTTTTCACATATTTCACCTAAAATATTAAGAATACACTAAAAATGACAGACAAGACATTTCATGTTAAATCCCACATTCTGAATAAAACAATACTGGGAAATGCCTTCAAAAATCACAGTTGAACATGTGTAGCACAAAATAGCAAAAAATGGTCTGGCAGCAAAGGGTGACAAAAACTCTATATTGGCTGGCAGTTAAAGGGTTAAGACATAATTTTGCCACACAAAAATATACACTTGTACACAGATCCCCTTACCTTCATATTCCTGGTTCCCTGCACCCCACACATAGGGGTGCAGGGACCATTCACTGGTATAATTTTTATTAAGATGCTATTCAAGGCTGTTAAAACACTACACTAGAATAAATTAAAGAACCATTACCAACCAAAGGAGCAGTTTTTCTTTTCTCTGAGCATGGCGCGTAATGTACAAAGTCTGTTGCCTGGCCACATGCCTGTTTAAGCAGTAGTTTATGTCACCGTGACTTCATAACTTACACGACAGAAACATTTGTGAAGGGTAGTGAAGCGTCAGTAAAATGCCTGAGATGGTGGCTCATCTGAGTCAGGATGTGTGAATCGCAGGCAGCGAACTGCAAGCCGGCACCTCACACTGAGCATCACTGTCCTTATCATGCCCCTTTTTATATCTCTAAAGCCCCCTTCCTTCTTAGCACAGTACTTCTGTATGATTGTATTTCTAACAAAGTGTGATTAACACTGGAGCTTGGCCTGAGGTCCTCGGTAGGGATGATCGAATCGATCCGGACGAACCCGGATTTGATCCGAATTTCATGAAAAATTCGATTCGGATCGAATCCGAATTTCCCCGCGATTCGATCGCTCTAAGTTTTCCTTTAACATTCATTTACATTACAGGCATTCTAAGATGGTGGACGGGACATGTCCAGACATCAACCCCGCGCCAGTGCAAGCTGGGGCAGTCACATGCAGCCTATCAGCAGCCAGCAAGCCCGGTGACGTCACAGCGCTATTTAAGTCGGCGGACATCTTGCTTTTCCTCATTTCTCTATTGCATTCGTGAGAGACAGGACGCTGCTGTAGGCAGGGAGAGACAGTTAGACAGACAGGGACAGACAGGGACAGGCTGGAGACAGGCAGGAGACAGGCAGGAGACAGACAGAAAGTCAGTGAAAAGCAGGGAAAGTTAGGAAAAATCGGAGGCAGTCACAGGGAGATTTTTTTTTTTTTCATCCAGCCTGAGTGTTACTGGTTGGCTGACTGGCTTTGTTAGCGTTTTCAGGCTGCTTATACACTAACTGTGCATATATACTGAACTGATCTCAAGTCTGCTGTGAGGCATCCCATTCTGTGACTACACCAGCCTCTATTTAATACCATAACCATTTGCACTTATTCTAATAGAAATTTGGCCTGATAAACACACTTGCTGTGCATAGTAGTACTGCTGGCAGGTGCTCTCTGGTTTTTGGGGCATCCCATTCTGTGACTACACCAGCCTCTATTTAATACCATAACCATTTGCACTTATTCTAATAGAAATTTGGCCTGATAAACACACTTGCTGTGCATAGTAGTACTGCTGCCAGGTGCTCTCTGGTTTTTGGGACATCCCATTCTGTGACTACACCAGCCTCTATTTAATACCATAACCATTTGCACTTATTCTAATAGAAATTTGGCCTGATAAAGACACTTTTGCTGTGCATAGTAGTACTGCTGCCAGGTGCTCTCTGGTTTTTGGGGCATCCCATTCTGTGACTACACCAGCCTCTATTTAATACCATAACCATTTGCACTTATTCTAATAGAAATTTGGCCTGATAAAGACACTTTTGCTGTGCATAGTAGTACTGCTGCCAGGTGCTCTCTGGTTTTTGGGGCATCCCATTCTGTGACTACACCAGCCTCTATTTAATACCATAACCATTTGCACTTATTCTAATAGAAATTAGGCCTGATAAAGACACTTTTGCTGTGCATAGTAGTACTGCTGCCAGATGCTCTCTGGTTTTTGGGGCATCCCATTCTGTGACTACACCAGCCTCTATTTAATACCATAACCATTTGCACTTATTCTAATAGAAATTTGGCCTGATAAAGACACTTTTGCTGTGCATAGTAGTACTGCTGCCAGGTGCTCTCTGGTTTTTGGGGCATCCCATTCTGTGACTACACCAGCCTCTATTTAATACCATAACCATTTGCACTTATTCTAATAGAAATTAGGCCTGATAAAGACACTTTTGCTGTCCATAGTAGTACTGCTGCCAGGTGCTCTCTGGTTTTTGGGGCATCCCATTCTGTGACTACACCAGCCTCTATTTAATACCATAACCATTTGCACTTATTCTAATAGAAATTAGGCCTGATAAAGACACTTTTGCTGTGCATAGTAGTACTGCTGCCAGGTGCTCTCTGGTTTTTGGGGCATCCCGTTCTGTGACTACACCAGCCTCTATTTAATACCATAACCATTTGCACTTATTCTAATAGAAATTTGGCCTGATAAACACACTTGCTGTGCATAGTAGTACTGCTGCCAGGTGCTCTCTGGTTTTTGGGGCATCCCATTCTGTGACTTCACCAGCCTCTATGTAATACCATAACCATTTGCACTTATTCTAATAGAAATTAGGCCTGATAAAGACACTTTTGCTGTGCATAGTAGTACTGCTGCCAGGTGCTCTCTGGGTTTTGGGGCATCCCATTCTGTGACTACACCAGCCTCTATTTAATACCATAACCATTTGCACTTATTCTAATAGAAATTTGGCCTGATAAAGACACTTTTGCTGTGCATAGTAGTACTGCTGCCAGGTGCTCTCTGGTTTTTGGGGCATCCCATTCTGTGACTACACCAGCCTCTATTTAATACCATAACCATTTGCACTTATTCTAATAGAAATTAGGCCTGATAAAGACAATTTTGCTGTGCATAGTAGTACTGCTGCCAGGTGCTCTCTGGTTTTTGGGGCATCCCATTCTGTGACTACACCAGCCTCTATTTAATACCATAACCATTTGCACTTATTCTAATAGAAATTTGGCCTGATAAACACACTTGCTGTGCATAGTAGTACTGCTGCCAGGTGCTCTCTGGTTTTTGGGGCATCCCATTCTGTGACTACACCAGCCTCTATTTAATACCATAACCATTTGCACTTATTCTAATAGAAATTAGGCCTGATAAAGACACTTTTGCTGTGCATAGTAGTACTGCTGCCAGGTGCTCTCTGGTTTTTGGGGCATCCCATTCTGTGACTACACCAGCCTCTATTTAATACCATAACCATTTGCACTTATTCTACTAGAAATTTGGCCTGATAAACACACTTGCTGTGCATAGTAGTACTGCTGCCAGGTGCTCTCTTGTTTTTGGGGCATCCCATTCTGTGACTACACAAGCCTCTATTTAATACCATAACCATTTGCACTTATTCTAATAGAAATTAGGCCTGATAAAGACACTTTTGCTGTGCATAGTAGTACTGCTGCGAGGTGCTCTCTGGTTTTTGGGGCATCCCTTTCTGTGACTACACCAGCCTCTATTTAATACCATAACCATTTGAACTTATTCTAATAGAAATTTGGCCTGATAATGAGACTTTTGCTGTGCATAGTAGTACTGCTGCCAGGTGCTCTCTGGTTTTTGGGGCATCCCATTCTGTGACTACGCCAGCCTCTATTTAATACCATAACCATTTGCACTTATTCTAATAGAAATTAAGCCTGATAAAGACACTTTTGCTGTGCATAGTAGCACTGCTGCCAGGTGCTCTCTGGTTTTTGGGGCATCCCATTCTGTGACTACACCAGCCTCTATTTAATACCATAACCATTTGCACTTATTCTAATAGAAATTAGGCCTGATAAAGACACTTTTGCTGTGCATAGTAGTACTGCTGCCAGGTGCTCTCTGGTTTTTGGGGCTTCCCATTCTGTGACTACACCAGCCTCTATTTAATACCATAACCATTTGCACTTATTCTAATAGAAATGTGGCCTGATAAAGACACTTTTGCTGTGCATAGTAGTACTGCTGCCAGGTGCTCTCTGGTTTTTGGGGCATCCCATTCAGTGACTACACCAGCCTCTATTTAATACCATAACCATTTGCACTTATTCTAATAGAAATTTGGCCTGATAAAGACACTTTTGCTGTGCATAGTAGTACTGCTGCCAGGTGCTCTCTGGTTTTTGGGGCATCCCATTCTGTGACTACACCAGCCTCTATTTAATACCATAACCATTTGCACTTATTCTAATAGAAATTAGGCCTGATAAAGACACTTTTGCTGTGCATAGTAGTACTGCTGCCAGGTGCTCTCTGGTTTTTGGGGCATCCCATTCTGTGACTACACCAGCCTCTATTTAATACCATAACCATTTGCACTTATTCTAATAGAAATTTGGCCTGATAAAGACACTTTTGCTGTGCATAGTAGTACTGCTGCCAGGTGCTCTCTGGTTTTTGGGGCATCCCATTCTATGACTACACCAGCCTCTATTTAATACCATAACCATTTGCACTTATTCTAATAGAAATTTGGCCTGATAAACACACTTGCTGTGCATAGTAGTACTGCTGCCAGGTGCTCTCTGGTTTTTGGGGCATCCCATTCTGTGACTACACCAGCCTCTATTTAATACCATAACCATTTGCACTTATTCTAATAGAAATTTGGCCTGATAAACACACTTGCTGTGCATAGTAGTACTGCTGCCAGGTGCTCTCTGGTTTTTGGGGCATCCCATTCTGTGACTACACCAGCCTCTATTTAATACCATAACCATTTGCACTTATTCTAATAGAAATTTGTCCTGATAAAGACACTTTTGCTGTGCATAGTAGTACTGCTGCCAGGTGCTCTCTGGTTTTTGGGGCATCCCATTCTGTGACTACACCAGCCTCTATTTAATACCATAACCATTTGCACTTATTCTAATAGAAATTTGGCCTGATAAACACACTTGCTGTGCATAGTAGTACTGCTGCCAGGTGCTCTCTGGTTTTTGGGGCATCCCATTCTGTGACTACACCAGCCTCTATTTAATACTATAACCCTTTGCACTTATTCTAATAGAAATTTGGCCTGATAAAGACACTTTTGCTGTGCATATTAGTACTGCTGCCAGGTGCACTGCTGGCTGTTGGGGCATCCCATTCTGTAACATACCATACCCCTCTTTATTTACACTAAGCAGCTCTCTTATTTACACTAAGCAGGCCTGTTGGAGGCTGAGTGTTACTGCTCACTTTTGGTGTGCATTATATTCTGTTTCATATAGACCCACCGCTGCCTGGGGGTTCTTAAAATATCACCTACTACCACGGCAGTTAGACTATGTCGGGCAGACAAGTGCCTGGAAGTGAAAAGAGGAGTGGCAGAGGCCAAGATTCCGCAGGCAGAGCTCGCAGCAGACTGGGGGCCAGTAGCAGCAGGAGTCACGCTGAGAGACCTAATCTGCCAGTATCTGCTAGCGGTCGGGTCTCCACCAGTAACACATCTGCCGTGGTAGATTGGTTGACGCGCTCATCAACAACATCATCACAACTTACGTCTGAGACCCCCAGTCTAGGGTCGGTAGGTTCCTCTGACACAACCCTGAGTTGGCATGCCCCGAGAGCAGTCCCTGTCCTCCCATTGCCTCTGTCCTACGCCGTTCCCTCCCCCAGCGACGTATCCTATGCTTTGGGTTCAGCTCCACTCTTTAGTGAGGAGGACGATCAGATAGAGGACAGTCAGCAGCTACTGCCCAGCCAAGAAATGGAGGTGGCTTCTTTAGCTAGGCAGACAAATAGTGATGTGGACAGTGTCGTGGGTGCTGCGAGCGTTCCAGCTCCTGCGCCAGACACTGTTGACGAATCCACGAACATCAGTGACGTACAGCCACAACTCGGTGATAATGATGATGACGATGAAGCCGATCGCACTTGGGAGCCGGGTGATGAAGGGGCTTCATCGTCATCATCAGGAGAAGAGGGGCGCAGGTTGCCCCGGAGTCAGCAGCTCAGGCAGCAAGGTGTTAGCAGCATGGTTGGCAGGCAGCATGGGGGCACAATTGTAAAGCCTGGAGCCAAACGGGGCCGGGCCGGGGTAGAGCACCTGCTGCGCGGCAGGCTACCTTATCGGGAGGTAGTGGGGCAGGGTTTCCTGGAGTTGGCAACAGCAGTAGCGAATCAGTGAGGCCTGTTGGTGGGAAAAGTAGCTACTCGGCAGTGTGGCAGTTTTTCCTGAAGCATCCGCAGGAGGGTAACATGGCCACATGCAAGATATGTAGGCAGAAGGTGAAGCGTGGCCAGGGTCCACATGTTGGCATCACGGCCCTGCGTCAACATATGCAGCGTCACCATAAAGCGGCCTGGGAGAACCGAGGCTCTGGAGAGGTGGGCCAGACTGCTTCCTCACCGAGTGGCACGCCGCTCCCAATTTCTGCCAGCCAAGGCTCCAGCACCTCAGCCGAAGGCAGCTGTGCTTCATACCCATCCTCTGTCGCTCCTGCTCCTCCTCCTCCTCCTCCAAGTCATGCATCCCGCCAGCAATCCATCACCGAAGCCATGTCCAAGAGACAGCAGTATGCGCCCACTCATCCTACGGCGCAGAAGCTGAATGTGCTCCTGTCCAAGTTGCTGGTGCTGCAGTCGCTCCCTTTTCAGGTGGTGGAATCTGCACCTTTCAGAGAACTGATGGCTTGTGCCGAGCCGAGGTGGAGAGTCCCAAGCCGTCATTTCTTTGCCAAGAAGGCAGTACAAGCGCTGCACACTTTTGTTGAACAGAAGGTGGGCCAGTCCTTGAGCCTGTCGGTGTGTAGCAAAGTGCATGGCAGCGCCGACATCTGTAGCTGTAACTACAGTCAGGGACAGTACATGTCGTTTACGGCCCACTGGGTGAATGTGGTCCCTTTGCAGCAGCAGCAGCAACTTGGACAGGTCACGCCGCTTCGGCCTCCGCGCTCCCTGCCCGTTGGGCCTGTGACACCGTGCGACTCGGCCTCCTCATCCTCCGCCACCTCCTCACCCTCCACTGTAGGCTCAAGTCTCAGTGCCCCTCCAGTCTACCATGTGTGCAGGGCACGGAGGTGTCACGCAGTGCTTCACATGGTTTGTCTTGGCGAACGGAGTCACACAGGGGAGGAACTGCTTAAATGTATTCATCAGAAAATCCAAACATGGCTTACTCCAAGAAAACTTAAAATGGGAATCATGGTTACCAACAATGGGAAGAACATTTTGCATGGCTCACGTCTTCAATCTGGTTGTCAAGCGGTTTCTGAAGTGTCCCCCCCATCTGCAAGACATCCTAACAACTTCAAGGAAACTTTGCATGCACTTCAGCCACTCATACACCGCCAAACACACCCTTCTTGAGCTACAGCGTCAGAATGGTATCCTCCAACATAGTCTGATTTGCGATGTTTCCACCCGTTGGAATTCCACCCTTCACATGTTGGACCGATTATATGAACAGAGAAAAGCCATCACGGATTTCCTGATGATCCAAGCAGATAGGGGGACTCCCCTGTGTAACTTCAATGTCAACCAGTGGCAGCTCATACGTGACACCTGCCGTTTGCTCAGGCCCTTTGAGGAAGCCACTTTATTTGTCAGTCGGCAGGATTACGGGATGAACGACGTGATTCCACTGCTTCATGTACTACAGCACATGTTGGAAACCATGGCTGGTCAGGGCACTGGAGACATGGCGTTTACATCTTACGGCCACATGAACCCCGTTGGAGCTGAACTGGAGGAGGAAGAGGAGGAGGAGGAGTTGCCCAGCGAAACACAGTTTAGGCTTGGCAAAATGGCTGGTTTATCTAGTCAGCGGACAGGAGAGGAGGAGCAGGAGCAGCCAGAGGAGCTAGAGGTTTTTGAGGAAGGCGAGACAGAGGACCCGGGCACACCGTGGCAGTATGCAGTGGAGATGGAGACAGGTAGTCCATCCGAGTCACTTGCGCAAATGGCACGAAGCATGCTCACGTGCTTGCGTAGTGACCCCAGAATTGTTTCCATCTGTCGGCGGGATGACTTCTGGCTGTCCACCTTATTGGACCCTCGCTTCCGGCACAAAATGGGGGCATTTTTTAAACCCACCGAGAGGGAGGACAAGCTGAACTACTACAAAGACATTCTACGTAGGCAGTTGGCCGATGCCTATCTGCACCATGGTCCATACTCTCGCAGGTCTGACTCGAGGGGACCTCTGCGCTCACCTTCCACTGCCATGGTCGCTGGGGGGGTTGGCAGGAGCAGCAGCAGCAGCTCCATCAGCAGCAGCCTCAGTCTTCAGTCGCTAATGAGTATCTTTCTATACCCGCATAGTGAGGCTACTCATGGGCAGCAGGAAGACCTGGAGCAGGACCTGAACCAGCAGGTCATGTCATACTTTGACATGACCATGCCAACACACCTTGAGGATACGCTGGACTTCTGGGCAGCCAAACTTGACTTGTGGCCGCAACTAGCAGAGTTTGCCCTGGAAAAGCTGTCCTGCCCGGCAAGTAGCGTGCCATCTGAGCGGGTGTTTAGTGCGGCAGGGGCCATAGTTACGGCGAGGAGAACTCGTCTGTCAACTAAAAATGTGGAGAGACTCACCTTTGTCAAAATGAATAAGGGATGGATCAGCCAGGATTTCCACCCACCAATGCCTGATGCATGCGACTAGATTCAGCATGGTGCCACGTTTTACACTTTCCAAATGGTGCAAAACATATTTATGTCTTTAGGCCAATTTTTGGGCTCCTGCTGATGCCAACTCCAGGGTGTGAATCATCCAATTTTTGGGCTCCTGAAGCCAACTCCAGTGTCTCTTTAAAGTAATATTTGGGCTCCTGCTGCTGCTGCTGCCAACTCCAGGGTGTGATTCATCCAATTTTTGGGCTCCTGAAGCCAACTCCAGTGTCTCTTTAAAGTAATGTTTTGGCTCCTGCTGCTGCTGCTGCTGCCAACTCCAGGGTGTGATTCATCCAATTTTTGGGCTCCTGAAGCCAACCCCAAGCCAACATCAGCAGAAACAATCATAGGGGCATCAGATGTAAGCATAAAATTATACGACAACATAGTTAATAACTATTGATAGCCCAGAACAACATCACATGATATGTAATAAAGCTTTTCCGGACATAGGCTGCGTCCTGCCTCTCCTTATAACATTTTTAGAGAATAATAACACATGCCCGAACTAAAGACAATAACAGGGGTGCACCAATGGTGCGCCAGAGAAGACAAGGAAGAATGGGAGGAGGTAGGGGAGACAGGAAGGGGAAGGGGCAAAAGGTGAGAAGGAGGGGGGGGACCCCCCACATCCGCCCCCAGGGTCACTCCTGGAGGAATTTGAGGTAATCCGCAGACAGCGTGAACTGGGCCCAAGAACGCCAGGTCTCCCAATGCCTCGCACCAGCGTCCCTGAGAGAGGCTGTGAGCTCCTCCATCCTGCAGATGTCTCCAACCCGCGACAGCCACATGGCCGTAGAGGGTGGATTCGATGATTTCCAGCACGTGGGAATACAGGTCTTAGCAGCGAGCAGAAGGGGGGCCAGGAGAGATTTCCCCCTAACCCGCATGGAGGCGGGCGCAAGGTTCAAGAGATAGCTAGCCGGGTCCACCCCCAGGTCAATACCTGTGAGGTGCTCCATAATCACCCTCACGATAGCTTAGGGCATTCCCAGAATATATGGGTCATGGTACCCCTATCCTGTGAGCACCTCCAGCACAGGGAGGAGGTAGAGGGAAACATCTTCTCCAATTTAGATGGAGTCAGGTACCACCTGGAGAGGATCTTGTAGGAGGCTTCCTGGTATCGATTAGATATGGAGGATTTGTGGGTAAGCTTACACATTGCTAGCCTCTCTTCGGGCGAAAAATTCCGTCCGAGTTCCCTCTCCCACCCCACCACGAAGGACGGTACAAAGGAATCAGGGGGATTCACCAGCAACGCATATGTGCAAGACAGGGCACCCTTAATATGACCCAGCCCCGTACAAACTTTCTCAAATGGGGTTAGAGCTCTGACTACAGGGGATGAACGGGAGATAGATTTTTGATAGTGGGAGAGTTGGAGAGCCTGCCATTCGTTGAGGGGCCGCAAAGAAAGCCTCTCGGCAAGCTCCCCCAACCCGTGCCACTCCCCCCCCGCACTCAAATGATGGATTCTGAAGCAGTCTCGTTGTGCCCAGGCCTGGAAGGGGGCGTCAGAAAGACTCACCGGGAAGTCAGGGTGACCAATCACCGGAGTCAGGGGCGAGAGGGGCGGGGAAATATCCGACCTCGGGAAGAACCTCGCCGCTACCCCCCTGGTAGGGCCTATCGTCGGGTGCTTGTTCAGCGCAGGGAAGTAATTGGTAGGGATCCACGGGAGACCCGCAAGGACCGTAGGGGACTCGTCCTGTTCAATCAAGGTCCACTGCTTATAGCTCGGGTGTCTACACCAGTCAACGATACGGACCAGGTGGGCCGCCGCATGATAAAGTTTCCAGTCCGGGAGACCGATGCCCCCCGCTCCCTTAGGCAGAGTCAGCAGGGAGGCCGCCAGACGGTGTGGTTTCCCCGCCCAAACGAACCTGGTACACAAGCCCGAGAGCTTCTTAAAGAATGTCCGCGGGACCTCCACTGGAAGGGCCTGGAACAAATACAGTACTCTGGGCAGGATATTCATTTTTATTACGTTCACTCTGCCGAACCAAGTGAGGGTTCCCCGGGACCACCTCTGCAGATCGCTCTCCACCTTCTTCAACAGCGGGGGAAAGTTAGAGCAGTAAATTTTCTGGGTATGTGTTGGGATTTGTGTGCCCAAGTAAGTTATAGCCTCTCTCTCCCATGAAAAGGGGAAGTTCTCCATAATGCTTTCTAATCGTTTGGGTGGGACATTGATATTAAGGGCCGAGGATTTATGTTGGTTTATTTTGTAATTTGATAGTGTTTGATATGTTTTAAATTCAGCTAGAAGACTGGGAGGGTCGTCTCAGGCTTTGTTAGGAAAAAGATTAGGTCGTCCGCATAGGCTGCGACCTTGTGCTCCACCCGCCCAGCGCGGATACCCGCAATATCAGGGTTGTTTCTGACGGTGCGGAGGAACGGTTCCAGGGACAGAATAAAGATCAAAGGGGAGAGGGGGCAGCCCTGCCTCGTACCGTTGGCCAGGGCAAAGGAACCGGAGAGGAGGCCGTTTACTCTGACCGCAGCAGAGGGGACTGTATAGGAGGCCAATATCCACCGAAACATATTATCCCCCAAGCCAATGTGTCTGAGAACAGCAAATATGAAGTCCCAGCTGTCCAGTGTCTCTTTAAAGTAATGTTTGGGCTTCTGTTGCTGCTGCTGCTGCTGCCAACTCCTGCCAACTCCAGGGTGTGATTCATCCAATTTTTGGGCTCCTGAAGCCAACCCCAGGGTCTCTTTAAAGTAATATTTGGGCTCCTGCTGCTGCTGCTGCCAACTCCAGGGTGTGATTCATCCAATTTTTGGGCTACTGAAGCCAACCCCAGTGTCTCTTTAAAGTAATGTTTGGGCTCCTGCTGCTGCCTACTCCAGGGTGTGATCCATCCAATTTTTGGGCTCCTGAAACCAACCCCAGGGTCTCTTTAAAGTAATATTTGGGCTCCTGCTGCTGCCAACTCCAGGGTGTGATTCATCCAATTTTTGGGCTCCTGAAGCCAACCCCAGTGTCTCTTTAAAGTAATGTTTGGGCTCCTGTTGCTGCTGCTGCTGCTGCTGCCAACTCCTGCCAACTCCAGGGTGTGAATCATCCAATTTTTGGGCTCCTGAAGCCAACCCCAGTGTCTCTTTAAAGTAATGTTTGGGCTCCTGCTGCTGCTGCCAACTCCAGGGTGTGATTCATCCAATCTTTGGGCTCCTGCTGCCAACCCCAGTGTCTCTTTAAAGTAATGTTTGGGCTCCTGCTGCTTCTTCTGCTGCCAACTCCAGGGTGTGATTCATCCAATTTTTGGGCTCCTGAAGCCAACCCCAGTGTCTCTTTAAAGTAATGTTTGGGCTCCTGCTGCTCCTGCTGCTGCCAACTCCAGGGTATGATTCATCCAATTTTTGGGCTCCTGAAGCCAACCCCAGTGTCTCTTTAAAGTAATGTTTGGGCTGCTGCTGCTGCCAACTCCAGGGTGTGATTCATCCAATTTCTGGGCTCCTGAAGCCAACCCCAGGGTCTCTTTAAAGTAATATTTGGGCTCCTGCTGCTGCTGCTGCCAACTCCAGGGTGTGATTCATCCAATTTTTGGGCTCCTGAAGCCAACCCCAGTGTCTCTTTAAAGTAATGTTTGGGCTCCTGTTGCTGCTGCTGCTGCTGCTGCCGACTCCTGCAAATCCAGGGTGTGATTCATCCAATTTTTGGGCTCCTGAAGCCAACTCCAGTGTCTCTTTAAAGTAATGTTTGGGCTCCTGCTGCTGCTGCTGCTGCTTGAAAGTAATGTTTGGGCTCCTGCTGCTGCTGCCAACTCCAAGGTGTGATTCATCCAACTTTTGGGCTCCTGAAGCCAACCCCAGGGTCTCTTTAAAGTAATATTTGGGCTCCTGCTGCTGCCAACTCCAGGGTGTGATTCATCCAATTTTTGGGCTCCTGAAGCCAACCCCAGGGTCTCTTTAAAGTAATATTTGGGCTCCTGCTGCTGCCAACTCCAGGGTGTGATTCATCCAATTTTTGGGCTCCTGAAGCCAACCCCAGGGTCTCTTTAAAGTAATATTTGGGCTCCTGCTGCTGCTGCTGCCAACTCCAGGGTATGATTCATCCAATTTTTGGGCTCCTGAAGCCAACCCCAGGGTCTCTTTAAAGTAATATTTGGGCTCCTGCTGCTGCTGCTGCCAACTCCAGGGTGTGATTCATCCAATTTTTGGGCTCCTGAAGCCAACCCCAGGGTCTCTTTAAAGTAATATTTGGGCTCCTGCTGCTGCCAACTCCAGGGTGTGATTCATCCAATATTTGGGCTCCTGAAGCCAACCCCAGGGTCTCTTTAAAGTAATATTTGGGCTCCTGCTGCTGCTGCTGCCAACTCCAGGGTGTGATTCATCCAATTTTTGGGCTCTTGAAGCCAACTCCAGTGTCTCTTTAAAGTAATATTTGGGCTCCTGCTGCTGCTGCTGCCAACTCCAGGGTGTGATTCATCCAATTTTTGGGCTCCTGAAGCCAACCCCAGTGTCTCTTTAAAGTAATGTTTGGGCTGCTGCTGCTGCTGCCAACTCCAGGGTGTGAGTCATCCAATTTTTGGGCTCCTGCTGCTGCCAACTCCAGTGTCTCTTTAAAGCAATGTTTGGGCTCCTGCCCCTCATAGTGATGCCACTTCAACTCTCTGCAATTGTGCCGCTCTGCGATTCTATTAGCGATGCCTCTGATCTGCATGTGATATTTATTCAAAGTATTATTTAACTAACCCAGCACGCATCCTATGCGTGTTACAGCAAGGCAGAATGGTTTACAACCCTATTGAGGCTCTAGGAGGCTCAGAAATAGCCGTTTTTAATAGCGATTCGTCGCGAATAAATTCGGGTCGAAACGATTTTTGTCGGAAAATTCGGCGAATCAGTCGAATCGAATTTTTCAAAAGTTCGCTCATCTCTAGTCCTCGGTTGGAGTGGGAAGGGTTTAGACGGGTTTGTTCTGCTTTAAATTTACAGTGTGTGGATGATTGTCCATCATGCAATGCTCGTGCAGAAATGTATTTTAATGTTACTTTTTTATGCAGACCAAAAGGCAGGTGAGTTAAAGCAGCCATTGCCTGTAAAAGTAGAATGTTCTGAACAAAACTCTCCACCCCTACATACATATCACCCACTGCCCCCCAGGTTATGTGACCTCTACAAGGCACAATGCAAAACATGTCCGTACAGAAATGGATCTTGTTATTTTGTGGGCCATTATCTGGCTCCCAGACATTCCAGAACTCAGATCTTGGGTTATTTGCAACACAATTCAAGCATCCCCTTTGTTGCATTTTTGCTAATGGATGGTAATGCAGTACATATGTAACCCTGCTTTCACATATATGCAGATAGAGTTGCGATTTCAGAAGCTGTTTCTGTTCTAGTTTGGCTACTTTACTTGGCTACTTTCACATCTGTCTGCATTATACACCTGACCTGCATCTGGAACAGAAACAGTAACTGCATAATGTAGGTGAAAACTCACAGTTATTAACCCACCCAGCTACAACATATTGAAACATAAACATAGCAAGGCACATGTCCATAGATACTTAAAGGGACACTCCAGGCAACAGTGAAAGGCAATGAAATAGCTCATCTGGTGCCAGAGCCTTGTACATCTCCTTCATGTCCTTAATCTCTGGGTAAAAGCCAAGGTCCCAAAGTTTGCTTTTAGTTCCACTCTTCCAGGAGTATGCAAAAAATTGGTCTAACAGCCACCGTTCCTTGAAGCGCTCAGCACAAGCTCGCAGCATGGCAAGTCGAAATGGTCTCTTAGCTAGCTCTGACCTTAGCAGAGCATGCACATGACTCTTAAAGCTGCACCATGACATGCCCTTTCCAGCTCAACCACACCCAAAAATGTTGGCAAAACAATCGGCTTTACTTAGAATTCTAAATGTATTTAAGTATAATCAGAGATTTTGAGATTCCCCAGTTTTCTCAGGTTTTGTTCCCTGCCCACAGGCATCCCGATTTGGTGTGTGAAACCTTCCGGATCGGAAATTTAAAACTCATCTCTTCCCGTCCAATCAGAGCTGCTTGCCATGCATATTAAATGTTTGGCAAATGGCTCTGTTTGCAGCACTCAGAATCCTGAGCGACCACATCCTCAGCAGCTGGGAGCAGGAGAGCGCTCTTAGTCCAAAGTTGCGGGGATGCGGCTGAACCAATGTTTACATCTGCGAGTGAGCCAGGAAGCAGGTGAGTTTTGCGGTGCTCCGGTCTAGGGGGGATTCACACAGTGGATGGCCAGTGGCCGGCCCCGGTATCTTTAAGATAGCTTTCTCCATTTTGGCACAGATATATAGGGCACTCATCATACCTGCCTTTAAATATGTTTTTCTACTCTCCTCATGCCCTTAATCCCTGCATTCTTGGTGCTATGTATTTTTTTATTTCTATTTTGCATTTGTAGTGTTGTCATAAAATATAGATAGATAGATAGATAGATAGATAGATAGATAGATAGATAGATAGATGAGAGTGAAGAAGTAGGAAATGAAATATACTTTTGCATTGCACTTAGAATAATAGACAAAAAGAAGAAGTCGAAGCCTTGGATAGGAGTCTGCTTTGGTCAGCATGGTATCTGCTTTATTTTTTTTCTAAACTGCTTTAATTATGAAAAGAAAAACAGAAAGAAACAAAGGAAGGATGAGTCTTTCATTTTGCTTTCAAATGTATTCCCAGCCCAGCTCCCCCTACAGCTTGATCCTTGTGACTTTAGCTGCCAGAGGGAAGCTGCTAGCTGGCCGTCTTGCTGCA
Organism: Gastrophryne carolinensis; assembly: GCA_027917425.1. Lineage (NCBI taxonomy): Eukaryota > Metazoa > Chordata > Amphibia > Anura > Microhylidae > Gastrophryne > Gastrophryne carolinensis. Next base: position 358,848,737 of record CM051238.1, on the reverse strand, counting down.
GGGCTTTCGCGCAACTTGTGCACAACTTCATTTCAGTACCAGGGACAGCTACTGTGGTATCCTACTCCCAACAGAAGGTGGTTTGTCAACAACCTCTTGGGTTTATATTTTATTTTTTGCACAGAGAATTGTAGCTTAACTTTATTAAAACAAAAGTACAGATAGGATAGCATCCTTAGCAAAATACAGATTGCTTTTCAACAAAGCTGAATTACTAAATTGCTTTTATATCTTAGCACAAAAATGAAAAGAGTAGTTTACATACAAGTCGGTATCAGTACTACCCTTCTCACGTTATCTGATTTTTGCCGCTTTAATGCAATAAAATGTATATCTTCACACTTCACATTAACTACTTTAACAAAGTAGTCCCCTTTAACAAAGCACAGTGGATTAAGGTTGCCCCCTCAGCATAAATGTGCCATGTATAAAAAGGCTAAGAAGTTCGATTGTACTAAAAAGAGGCACTGAATTTGTAAGTACAGTAGCTGTAGCAAATGAATACATTTTGCCCCCATGTGCAGCAATTGCTGTAATAATAGGTTTACTAGCAATGACGGTGTGCTAAAGCAGTCTACCGATCACTAACCACATATGCTGTATAACTAAGTTATACAATACAAGGTTCATTCCCACCAATACAAATTATTTTATAGGAATGAAGCTTAGAACAGCTCTTTCTTTGTATACTCGGTGGGGAATAAATACCAGATCCAGTAGAATATCTGCCACTGTCAGGATGGATGACAGACTTTTTTATTGTCTGTGTCTGCTGATTGGTACCTGGTGTGATATGGGAAATAAACATTAGATATCATTTGTATGACCAAACCAAATGTAACTGCAGACATTGAGGAAGCGCCGAGCCAGCTATTTTAATGTGCTTTCCACTATCCCCTGTCACTGTATCCATGCTCGTCTGCATGTCCTTCACTATACTTACATCTCTTCCCCCTGCTGTCATCTAGGGCATGCTATGTAAACTTCATGTCCTTCACCATACTTACCTTTCTTCCCCCTGCTGTCATCTAGGACATCCCATGTAGTCCGTATATCCTTCACCATACTTACCTTTGTACCTTGTTCATCTGCTTCTACCCACTGTTACTTCATACTTTGGCCACCTTCAGATTTAGATCTCTGTTTCACAATGTTGTTTGTTTGCTTAGCATCTGCTTTATGTAGTTGCACGGAAAACATACCACCATGCAGCGTATAACTTTAAGACACATTTTTTATTATAATATATATATATTTAAGTTAAAATGTTACTTTTTTTCCATAACATAATTTGTGGGACCAACATGGCCAGGGCCAGATTATGAGGGGGGGCGCAAGGGGCCTGTGACCCAGGGCCTCCACCACTTGCCCAGCAAAGGGGGGCCTCCACCAACCTTTGGGATATGGTCTGGTCCAGGAGGCTTTTCAGTTTTTGGTTTGAAGGGCGGCGGGGCCAGTAACAAAGCTATCGGCGGTAGTAGGGGTGCACCTTGGTAGCCCAAACCACCAAAGGGCAGGACGGAGAGTCTGGAGAAGCAAAGCCGCTGTCAGCGACGCTACAGTGATGGGTTCATGCAGAGCTGTCATAGCAGATAAGCCACCAAGCACAGCCACTGGCAGCTCAATGCAGGGAACTGTTTTCTGCTACACCAACTGTGTGACTAAACAACCCCCCCGAATGGCAACGCAGGAGTTCCTGAGCAGCATGCACCTGCACAAGAGAGGCACTAGGGACTCGATCTGACATTCCAGTAAGTAGCTGGGTGTCAGACAACCACTGATCAGTTATATGGCTGGACTATTATTTTAAAGGAAAAAAAATACTGTATCTGGGGCCTCCAGCAGATTATGTGCCTAGGGGCCTCCCCCACACTTAACCGGCTCTGAACATGGCACCTGCAAAGAGAAAAAAATATATATTACCCCTTGTTTTCCCACATGTGTGCCTGTACACATGCACGCAGATTGTTACATACTTACCCAAACTGGTTGATGCATACTTTTAGGGGGCCACCCACATCTGCGGTTCCATCCCTTTTTCAGGGTCTTTAAGTGGGAAAGAACATGAGTTAGTATTTATGGGCATGTGTTGTTTGTGAAATGCCAATACTAACTAATCCATGTCTTCCATCCCATTAAAGTAGCAGATTGCACACACAGATGCACTTAGGCTAAAAGGCATGCCTACCTCTCCAATCCACAACCACTGTTGGATAGGGCTTGCTGACCACAGTCAGCAACAAGCCGAAGCCAGCTCTCCCATCCCACAATAGTAGGGGATTGCATAGAAATGTTAAACCTAAATCAGTTAGGCACCCCTTCATCACATACAAACATGCCAGAGTGGTCCATGTGACAGTGGCAGCAAGGTACTGTAGCCCTACTAATAGTGGGTGGCCAGGCCTCCACTATTACTGTGTCATGTGCCTTCACTGGCAGGAGTGTAATGCAGCACACATGCGTAGGCGAATGGAATGAAAGTGTGACTTATCATTATTATTTCCTCCTGCTGTTCATGGGTGAACATGGTGGGTGCCATGTTGGTTATCATTGGATGTCGTCTATGTGATGCAACTCTGGCGGACCCCAGAAGTGTGCTTGCATTCATATGCACATGTGGCTTATAGGTTGCTTGCGCCTTTGAGAAGCTGTTAATTAAATTAAATTGTTTGCAATACAATTACCCACTCAGTTAGGTATAAAAGAACACAGTTGAAGGTCAGGAAGGTCAGATTTGCTGGTCACTGCTGACTTAGGAGCTCACTATGCCACAGCATAGGCACCATCCCAGGCCCGAGAGTCAGAACAGAGGCATTGCCAAGGAATTGGCAGCACCCAGCCCAGGTACTGCAGCCCCAGGCTCTGCCATTCCTCCCACAGACACTCCCCTGCTGATACCCACTCTGTGAGGGTCACTTGCAGCAGTTTCAGGCATCAGCAGCAGGAGTCAGAAAACCAGGGCTCCCGGGGACTCCTAGCACAGTCCACCACATATCAACTAATGGTCAGGACACTGGAGCACTATGTGGACCCCAAGACAGTCCACACTGCAGGCCCCACTGAGGAGTCCACAGCAGAGCCCCATGTGGAGCCAATGGGGGAGCTTTTTTTTCCCAGCCAGTAGCCTGGAATCCATCTGTTCTGGCCATAGTGACTCCCCCTTCAGTCAAGACACCACCCAGCATACCACAGCATTGGCCTCTCACCCAGGGTGAAACTAACAAGGGGCAAGTTGAGTGGCCAATTTAATGATGCCCAGGTGGTTCTGCTGGATGGTGTTGCCAAAAATTATGATCGATTGGCTGGATCCCGACCCTGCTCAACCCCCAAAAGTGTTGTGGAAGCAGTTATGGTTGGAGATAGCCCTCAACGTGACAGACCAGAACCTAAGGATGGTGCCAGGCCAAGAAAAAGTGGGACGACATGAAGGTGGTGCATCGGTGCAAACTCAGCACCAGACGGGCTGAGGGCTAAGTACTCAACATCCAGAGGGCTGCTTGTACAGGAAACATTGGACAATACACTAAAGTCACTCTTTGAATCTAGCTTGAAAACTTGTGGCGGAATCCCCCAAACTCTGCAATACCCATGCTGAGGAGCGGGTGTTGGGGATGCTCCACCACAACACCTACTAGGGGGTGTCAGACACCATTGACACCAATAGATGGCATGTGCCCACCAGTGGTGAGACTTGTTAGCAAATTGTAGATTGGCACAGCAGGGAGTAGGCCAACTAAATACGTCACCCACCAACCCTAGTTTCCACATGCACAGCCAACTTTGAGGCCTTGCCTGGGCAACATATGTTGTGTGACTACACACACCAAGGGTATTAGGCAACATTTAAATGTAACTCCTAACATGAGTGTGAGCAGACCACTATTTGGGGACACACATCAATGTGGGACACAGTGTTTATCCCTTGTAGTGATTTTGAAGGGCCACATATACTGTTAATGGGAAACTACCAGTGCATTTACTTTGACTTTGCAGCACCACCCCAGCCAGTAGCACCTCACCCGGAAGACCCGCCACCTGCATGCACAGCTGGCACCTCTGATTTGGCTACCACCAAGACAACCTTAGGGTTGGGCCCACCCACTATCCAGCCACCAAGTGAGCAGAGTCCAGACAGTGATGAGTTAAATGAGTGAGTTTTCTAGGCAAAGGGCAGGGTGGAGGAGGAGGATGAACCCAGGGTTTGGGGCCCTGGAGGCTGTCTGATAACATTGGGACTAACACACTAATATTGACCTTGCTCCACACAGACAGCACCTCTCCTGGATACATTAAGTTATGAGCTGGAGGAAGGGCATGCTAAACATCTGGATGAGACCCCCAACATTACCTGGATACCTCCACCAGCTGCTGCCACCACAGACACTGGTCCTCACCACTCCTTCCTGTAGCTCCAGCTTTATTCTACCAGTAGCAGAACAGCTCCACAGAGCGCCAAGGAGGAAGACAGCCCTAGCCTGCAGCCAGGCATCACATGTTTTTGGTAAGGTGGTGCCAAATAATGGAAAAAAAACTGGTGGGCCAACAGCAGCACTTTTAGGCAAAACACCAATAGATATTAGAAGTATTGTGATTGATCTCCAGTTTGGTCCATGAAGCCCTAACTGCAGATGGAGACGCTGGTTGAGGCTCTGTTGGAGGCCAACCAGGTTGCCCTTCAAAGGCTGGAGCGGCTTGAGACACAGCGAAACACCAAAAGCTGGGCTACATCCCCCTAACCTGCCATGCTGGACTTTCAGTTGTTGCAGGTTACAAAGATTTAGTTACCTAAAAATGTGCCTGCCTGAGGTATCAATTTGTTGACCTCCATCCACAGTTATGCCATAACCCAACTTTTGACCGTTAACATGTAATTAGAAAATAAATAACCAAAGTAGAAGCTTGTTTGGATGTTATTTAATCACACACAGACAGAGATATAAGAAATAAAAATAGACATAACTGGAGAATTGCAAAGAATAAATTAGGAAAAAATGGCATCCACCGATTGTTGGTGAATGTTTTGGCCCGTACTTCTCTGGGTGCAAGCATACAGATGTCAAGCAATCTCTTGAGCAATAGCAGGGGTTGTTTCCTCCAAATATGCTGACACCCTCTCGCTTAAGGCAAAGTTATAGAGGCAGAAACACGCCATGATAATTGTGTTAATTGTTAATGCTACATTAACAATAAACAGGCAGATCTACTCCAGCAACAGACTTACCCAGAATCCAACCACCAGTCAGCTCACCACTCTCAAAACAAGTATATAAACCTGAACTCCTCAATATAAATGCATCGTAAGATGAGCCAGGAAACACAGCTAAAACACTGAAAACCAAAGATCCGGCTGCATGACATATTGGACATTAAGGAAGTGTCTTGCGGTTGCTGAAAAGAAGACAGATTGGCAACAATAAATGAGCACCAAAAAAAAGTTAAACACGGGCCAAATGGGACACAGGAAAGGTGTTTGGGGGGGAGGGGAAGGTAGGCTAGCCTCAAGAGAGGAAAGTGGACTACAAAGAGGAGCTATGTGGAACTAAATAGACTGACACACAGGGAAGCTGTTTGCGGGGAGAGGAAGCTAGGCTAGCCTCAACATACCAAAACATTTACTCCTGAGTCGTTGGGGGAACCAGGGCCACATGCATAAAATCGATGGCACCCATGACACCTGCATATTTGCAGTGTTGAAAAACCCCACCCTCACTTAGTTCCAGGCTGCAATGTTGCCAGGGAAAAGATATGTATTACTCCTGCAGGACAGCCATGCCATCGAGAAATTTATTTGGTGCACATCTGAGAGAAGGCTGGGACATGCCAACTGACAGTGCTCCTAGTCTCTGGAAGGAGCCATTCGCTAAAAATTGAAGGCAGCCAACCAATTTAGTCATTCCTCCAATTGCATGCCCCTTTCTTGTGGCGGGCTAACCATGGCTGCAACTCTGAGTAAATCTTCTCAAAAGAAAGGTGGTTCCGTCAAATCAAGCACCCGTTGATCGGTCATCTGATCCATAGCAAGGTGATTACAGGCATGCCTACGCTCTGGAAAGTACATGGTTAACAGCTGGCGCTGCTACAGTTGCTCACACTCTACACAGAACTCGTCAAGGGGCTTCAACGTAGGTACCGGGGCTGTAGGGTGTATTTTCACAGCGGAACTTCAAAAAGGCAAAATTTAGCAACTTAGAGATGCGCTAAACTGCATTGACTGGGAAAATGTCCTTAAAAACAAAAGCATGGACACTAAATGGGATACTTTCAAAGGAATCCTTTGTGACAGATATATGCCATACAGGAATAAAACTATTAGACTTACATGTAAACCGATGTGGCTAAACAAAATGGTTAAGGGGGCAATAAACAACAAAAAAAAGGCATTTAAACATTTAAAGCAGGAAGGGACAGCGGAAGCGTTAAAAAAATTATAAAGAAGAAAATAAACATTGTAAACAACAGATAAGGGCAGCTAAGCTGGACACAGAAAGACTGGTCGTGAAAGAGAGTAAAACTAACACCAAATTATTCTTTAGCTACATAAACCGTAAAAGGTACAAACCTGAGGGTGTGGGCCCCCTGAAAAGCAAGGAGGGGACACCTATAGAGGGAAATGAGGAGAAAGCAAATTTACTAAACAACTTCTTTGCTTCTATATTCACAAAATAATGTGACATGCCAAGTGAAATGCAGGGGAATAACCAAAACCCTCCATTAAATGTCACTGGTCTAACCAAGGAAGAAGTCCAGCACCGTCGCAAGCAGATAAAAATCAATAAATCGCCGGGACCAGATGACATACATCCTCGTGTTTTAAGGGAGTTATGTACAGTAATAGACAAGCCGCTATTTCTAATATTTGTGGATTCAATAACTACAGGATCTGTTCCGAGGGATTTGTGCTTGGCAAATGTGGTGCCAATATTCAAAAAGGGATCTAGGGTAGAACCTGGGAACTACAGACCGGTAAGCTTAACATCTGTGGCGGGCAAGCTGTTTGATCGTTTCCTAAGGGATACTATCCTGGAGCACCTTGGGGAAAATGACCTTATTACTCCATATCAGCATGAATTTATGAGGAATCACTCCTGCCAGACAAACCTAATCAGCTTTTATGAGGGGGTAAGTTCAAGATTGGATCAGGGGGAGTCATTGGATATCATATATCTTGTCATTTTTGTAAAGCATTTGATACTGTGCCACATAAAAGGCTGGTACAAAAGATGAGAATGCTTGGGCTGGGGGAAAACGTGTGCAGATGGGTGGGAAATTGGCTTAATGATCGGAAGCAGAGGGTGGTTATCAATAATACACACTCAGATTGGGTCACTGTTACTAGTGGGGCACCACAAGGGTCAGTTCTGGGACCAATTCTCTTCAATATATATGTAAATTACATTGGGTGTGGATTAAACAGTAAAGTCTCAAACTTTGCAGATGATACTAAGCTGTGTAAAGTAATTAAAACAAAAGAGGACAGCAGGCAGCTACAAACAGATTTAGATAAATTGGAAGCATGGGCAGTTAAATGGCAAATGAAGTTTAACACAGATAAATGTAAGGCTATGCACATGGGAAGGAGAAATCTGTGTCATGATTACACACTAAATAAAGAAACACTTGGTAAAACAACAATGGAAAAGGATCTAGGGGTTTTAGTTAACAATAAGCTCAACTGTAGTAATCAATGCCAGGCAGCTGCTGCCAAAGCAAATAGGATCATGGGGTGCCTCAGGATGGGCATAGGTGCTCATGACCAGAGCATCATTTTACCCCTGTACAAGTCACTGGTCAGACCCCATATGGAATACTGTGTACAGTTCTGGGCACCTGTGCTTAAGAAGGACATATCAGAACTGGAGCGCGTTCAAAGAAGGGCAACAAAGTTAATAAAAGGAGTACGGGGGCTAGAGTACCCTGAAAGATTGTCACAGTTAGGTTTACTTAGTTTAGAAAAAAGACACTTGAGTGGTGATTTAATGACTATGTATAAATATATTCGGGGTCAATACAAAGATCTGTCCCACAATCTATTTATACCCCGGAGTGTAACTATAACCTGAGGGCATACACTAAGGTTAGAGGAAAGGTGCTTTCTCCACCGACATAGGAGGGGATTCTTCTCTGTAAGAGCAGTGAGACTATGGAACTCGCTGCCAGAGAAGGTAGTAATGAAGGATACAGTAAAAACGTTCAAAAGTGGCCTTGATGCCTTCCTGTCATGTAATATCATTTCCAGCTATGGCTACTAGACCACTGGAAGGAGATAAACAGGCTGAACTGGATGGACTAAAGTCTTTATTCAGCCTTACATACTATGTTACTATGTAACAAAAGAAAGATCTACGTTTTCCCGCTAGCAAAAAGATGGCATAAGTTTGAGACGGAAACCTACAGCTTTTAAAGGTCAGAAAACCCACAAATCCGGGCTCTGAATCACGCACAAGTACAAGCAAAACCCATAAAATTACAGAAACTTTAGCCATATTTATACAGAGAATGTGTTTGGTGTACACATATTGCCATTCCCGCAAAAGGAAGAACTTGACCACAAAAACAAGGCTCTGAATCACCCAACACGGAAAATAGACCAAATGTGGGCCTTTAAAGGCATTCCTGCTGGCATGAATACACGTGTGAGAGGTTCTGAATCAAGCCGTATATATTTAGCCAGAGCAGATCATAAAAAATAATGTGAAGTACATAATGTTCTTGTTGATTTTGAACTAAAAGAACCAGAAAAACTCGGGCTTGTTTTCTCAAACCATGTTAATTGAACCAGAACAATATGTGTTACCAGTGGCTGAAACTGTGATAAGGAAACATTCACACACTATATATAGAACAAACATAACCTGTCACAAACCCTGTCAAGTGCTGTTCATTTTTGTCTGTGTAAAAGCATGGTTATTAAACAGGAAAAATAATGAATGTTTTGTACACGAATGTGTTGATTTTGTTTATTTAGATAAAAAGGTGGTTTTATTACTGCACAATTAATTTAATAAAGGCTGCTCCTGTGGTACGTAGGGAGCAAAGTATGCCTATGTTCTATGATAACCTCTATTGACCTGGAGATAACAGGTCTAATTTTGAATATTTAAGATATCCAATACCCAGATAGGAAGTTTATGTTGTCGCCTTCTATCCTCTGCCTGGTCTCCCAGAACAATATGTGCTTCTTTTTTTTTTTACTAAAGATTTTGCCTACTATTCAAAAAAACAGCAATAGGAAGCAGTATGCTTTCTGAATGACAGCCGTATGCTGATAAATTCAGGAACAACTAAACTGTCACATAATGGCAGTTAGGTTTGAGTGCTCCCAAATGCTGAACTTTGCGTACTGTAACTGAATGTAACATTGCTGGAAGGTATCAGGGGGCAGGGCTGCTCCACCAGAGAGCAATATGACCTGCAACTGCTTCCCTTAAACCGGACCTTCAGCATGATTTAATGAAAAGCCCAAACCCTTAAAAACCTATTCCCCAGCATCCTAAATTAATATATTTTAATTTTTATGTCACTTACTTTTTATTCTTTCCCCCACTGGGCTGCAACTCTGTTCGCCCAACTCTGTTCTCCGGGCGCCCCATCTTGCCTCAGAAGCATCACATACTGAGTAGAGGAGAGAGGGATAAAGTGAAGGTGGCGGGGTTAGAGCTCTACAGAGCAGAGCTGGGGTCAGGAAAAGGACAGCAATCCCAAAATGCAGAGCGGCACAGTCAGAAGACACTTCCTGTTTGCAGGCTGCCTGATGCTCCATTAGCCGCAATCTTGGATGTTTAAAGGCTCATAAAATGTAGTAGATGCAGGTAGGATGATTTTTAATGTGAGCAATCTGTATGTACAAGGTGTGGGAAACATATAAGATAGGCTCTTATTCAGGATGAAAGTCTGCTTTAAATGTTCCACCTTTTTTCTGTCTTCGAAACTGTTTTTCCTAGTGTGCTGTTGCCTGAGCCCAATACACAGCGGACCATTATAATTGCCCCTGCTACCAATTTATCTGATTCCTGACCCTGATAGTTACCCCCATATCTCAGGATGGTCAGGCTAATTATGGCTTTGGTTTTAGGAATTTTAATAACTTTATATATTGGTTGTTTGTTGATGGACTCGGGTGGAATACTTCTATTCATGTGTTTGCATCAGATAGCTGATTCTAAAAACCTGTTTTTTTATTAGGGAAAAGGAATGTGGTCTGAAGAGCATCTGAGCCTGTGAATGACATCTTATCGTGGATGACCTAACCTTTGTATGACTGGTCAACTGCAACTAGTTATATATAGAGAGATACAGAAATATATACATTAGATCATATTTTAACAATATTGATTTTCCACAAAGGCTCGTTGTTTACATATTCATTCACAGTTTTCAGAGAAGTGCATTATTCAGAAAACATTGCTTATCTGTCTAATGCAGATCAAAGCCCATTTGTATCTAAGTTTTAAAAAAAGGTGAATCCCATTCATGTTCTGTTCTTAGCACAGACCAGACCAGACTTCAAGAACTGACGGTGGCTCAACCTGTAGCACACAAGTTTGCCAGAGCAACTGATATGGTTTACACACCTGGCACCTCATTGGTCCCTGCAGCCAGTGGGGTCAATTCAGCATCATTTAAGAAAAGTCACTACTTTTTAGGAGAGAACACTGCCATTCACTTTCATTGTCTACCTTGGGAGTGATTTCGACTCTAGTCATTGACAGACAAAGCAGATAGCTGTTTGTATATTGGCCTGGCTGACTTATGTGGGAGGAGCATGAAGTTTAGTGGTGTAGGTTGTTTGGTGTCAGACTCTTCCTTTGGATGGCTGTAATTCCATCCTTATATATTGAACCCATTTGACTGCTAGTGATGACATGAGATCAAACAATGACAGCAAGCTACTGTACTTATAAAAGGGGGGACAACAATTCAGCTTGGAAAGGCTCCACCAAAGTTTCTGTCCTGCAGTCGATCTGTCTCTGAGGGCCTTATCTATCACGGGCTAGCGCCAGGTAGTGTCTGATGAGCGCCAGGTACCGCCAGCTATCGGCGGCTACCGACTCAAGTACGCCCGGCGGCGGTCACAATGACGCATTTATCAAGCTAAATGAGGCTAGCGCCGGCGAGAGCGACGGCTAGCGCGGGATTCATCATGAAGTCGCCTGGAACGAACAGCGCCGCTGCAAATTCCTTCACAGCGCCAGGTATGACCTGTCGCTCCCTGGCGTTGTCCAATGCATTTCAATGGAGCAATCTTTAATTAATCATAATTAATTGGTATTATTTTTTTTTTTTTTTTTTTTTTTAATGTCAAAAATTCTGAGACCACTTCTGCAATGTTAGGTTTTTTTTTTAAAGTAAAAAAAACAAAAAAAAAAAAAATTGTCAAGAATTGATCTTACAGGTCTGATATTAATGTATTCATATTACAAAATGATTAAAAAAACATGTATAATGTTACAATCAAAAAATATGGATGTTTAGGGGTTAAAAACTAGTTAACACCCATCGCCGCCAGCGCACTGGGGTTTAAACAAGGAATGGACAGCGCCAGCAAATTCGGAGCGTGATTTGTTAATGAATATGAAGCAAGCCGTTCGCTCTGGCCATTCGTTGTCAGGCGCTCACATATAACGCTGAACCTGTGAAACAGCGACCCCTAAGCCCGTATTCAACATTACCGCACACCGACTGAGTCGCTGTCATCAAGCAAACGCCGGCCAAGCACAGCGAATACTGGCTGGCGCTGTAAAAATCACGCTACAGTCGCTCATCTGTCGCTACCTGGCGCTATTAATGAATCGGCCTCTGAGTATTGCTGTAGGGGTTTCTAAGGCACCTAGCCCATTGATATATCACCTGACAGTTCCATGTCATAGAATAAAAGCTAAGAAATATAAAAAAAAACAATATACGACATAGTGTTCAATATATAGTCTTTACATTGTAATCGTCATACAGTAATTTGTAGTCCTTTGGTTGCACTAACCTTGCTCTCTCCCCATACGGTCACAAACAGTGTAAATGGCTTTTCACCTAGTACTGCACTCATGCCCTGAGATTCACCCAGAGCCGCAGTGTCCCTGAGAGCTGATGACATGTTTATCTGCCATTGTCTCCCAGCAGGTAGAAGATTGGCCTGGAAGTGACCGTAACCTGACGAGCCTATAGGGACACAAAGAAAACTATTCTTTAGCATAACGACAGCACTATGATTTAGATCACAATCATAGTTTTGTCCCCGATATGTTTTCACTTAGCAGGAAAAGGAACCCAAAATGGATTATTAACCATGTCATTGTCGGTTACTGGCTTTATAATGGAAGCCTAGGATCATGTGCAAGAAAATGATGAACTGCTTGATTACGCTGCAGTTTTAGGGGAAATTTAAATAACCTTTCTAAAGGCTGGGGCAGAATATGCAGCCCAGGAAAAGCAAAGGGAGAGGGCTGAATGGCAATCCATCCAAACAGCAGGGATAATAAAAAGCGAAAAAAAAAAGAAAACTGTAGGTCAGCTCTGTACTAAGCAAATTATAGCAATTATTTAACCATTTAGTATGGAATGTAGGAAATGCAATGTGTCTTGTGTGCAGTATAATATAAAATAAACTAGTTGAAGTCAGTAAATAGCTGGCTGAAAAATCAGATACAGAAAATATGACTATTGATGTGCTCACAGGTCTGCAGCCTTACTGGGGATCCTTATGCAGAACAAAACCCACCAGTGGCCAGCCTGGAATCTAAAAGAAAATATACTCGGAGCACATAATAACAAAATTACAATGATTTAAGCAAACAATACAGTATAAGTGCAATCACATTGTGATATGATGAGACATATGTAAATGAACTTTAGTTTCAAAATGTAAAACATTTTTATTATAGTCTCGCACCAATTCAAGTCTTTGCATAATGTTCTTCAGTCAGAAGTTAAAGACATATCACTTTACATGAAAAAAAATAATATAACATCAGTGATGAAACCATTTGGTGATTTTATAAAAATGATCTTTATTTCTTAGTTTTTAGCTATCCAGAACATTGAAACCTTGTGTAGAATCCACCGCGTTCTCTGGGGTTTCACACTTCAGGATGCCCAGGGAATGGAACAAAACTCGGGAAAGTCATATTCCCGGGTTTTGTTCCACTTTCAACTGTCAGCCAAAAGACAATAGGCTCGATTCAAAATCCCAAATGTCATTATGTTCGTATTTGCAATCGAAAGTTTTGTTGGGTGTTTGTCATTTTTTCCTTTTTTTTTGGCCATTTTCGACTCGCACGAACGTTCGAACATAGACGTATATGTTCGTTCGTCCATCGAAATTCATTTTGTGTTTTTACGCAACTTCGGGACTTTTTTCCTTCGAAATCGAAAATGTTTCGATCGGTCAAATCATTTACGTCATTGCAATGGGCTGGCGATTAATTCAGAGAGCTGATTGGCAAGTATTCCGACGCCCATATAGTCATTTCCTTGTCGAGCGTCTTACGGCACCTTTTTGACCTCGGGACTAGGCAGCCAAGCGTGATGGAGAGTGACTTTGAAGAGCATCAAGGTCTTCTTCTGTTTGGCATTGATGGGATCTTGAGGTCAGAGCCCAGATTGCACCGGCGGCGACGCATGAACATCAATGGCATGCATGACGTTGAGCTGTTCGAGCTGACCAGGCTTAATCGCGCTTCCCTCCATAAATTGTATAGTGAGCTGCGGCCATGGTTAGCCCGCACCACAAGGAAGGGGCATGCAATTTCAGGTATGACCAAGATGCTTGGCTGCCTGCAATTTTTGGCGAACGGCTCGTTCCAGAGGCTGGGTGCCCTCTCCGTGGGGATCTCACAGCCTACGCTGAGCCGCGCACTATCACATTTTTTGGAAGGCATGGCTACCCTAACCCCCAAATATATTTTTTTCCCCGATGATATGGTAGCCAGAAACGCCATTAAGCTTGGTTTTTATAATATCGCCGACATGCCCAACGTCATTGGTGCCATTGACTGTACCCACGTCGCCCTGGAGATAATCTCCACCATCCAACAGCAGACCAACACCACCTTCACCCACACGCAGATCATGCAGCATTGGTCGGACCTCAAACGGCTGCACATGCCCCGGGTGCGGAGGTTCTTCGGAATCCATTTTCCAAGTAAGTAGATTGCGATTGCATGCAATATGTAACTAAGACAGAAGGTAGGACTTTACTTAGAATGCCTTTTCTTTTCTAGTGTTGGAAATGGATTACCGAATTCGCCGCACCCGGAGGCGCAGAGGACGACCAGTGCTGCATGATTCTGCAGCTGGGAGTGAAGGTGGTGGATCTCCAGGGCGACGGGCCGACCCCTCCTCTGTGGCCTCCTCAGACCAGCCCCTGGACCTTACCACAGAGGAGGGGCGGCACAGCGTGGGCAGGCAGTCGTACCCTGCCACGCATGCGGGATCCTCGGGTATGTCACTCTTCATGTCTACACCAAAAAAGAGAATTGCTAGCTCCTGATATCACCAAACTGAATCCTTTATTCTGTATTTGTAGATGTTTCGGTTGCGGGTGAAGTAGTGGGTCAGGAGGCAGCAGATAGGAGCCCACAAGACCCTGGAGAAGGTGAGTGATGTGACCCAGACTTAGCTCAAAACATTGGAGGACTGCGGAATCAGACATCCAAACTAACCATTTGGCCCATGTTTCTACAGGCACTTCTTCACAGCAGAGCCAGGAACCAGGACCTCAGGGTGTTGTCCCCAACGAGCCATCTCTCGGCCACCAACCAAGTAAGTAGTCATGTCATTCTAGAGATTTCGGTCTAAATTCCCATGAACACAAAAACACATAATGCCCTAGTCAATGCCAATATAAGAGGGACCTGTGGCCACTGAATTAGCTTAATTAGTTGCCCAACTGTCCTGTGGCCACTGAATTAGCTTAATTAGTTGCCCAACTGTCCTGTGGCCACTGAATTAGCTTAATTAGTTGCCCAACTGTCCTGTGGCCACTGAATTAGCTTAATTAGTTGCCCAACTGTCCTGTGGCCACTGAATTAGCTTAATTAGTTGCCCAACTGTCCTGTGGCCACTTACTAACCTTAATTCCTGTGATTAATCATATGTGCATTATACTTAATTTGTTTCTTTAAATACATTAATTACACAGGTGATAAACATGTATTGTTCTCCGAATAATTTGAATTTCTGATTTTTGGGAAGGGACCACAAGACAGCGACTTGCTGATATCAATCGGAGGGTCCTTGAGTTGGTGGCCGATCTGCAGGCGATGCGGGACACGTTGGGGACAACAGAAGAGGAAGACTAGTGTCCTGGTTCCTGGCCCTGTAGATTTGTAAATAGTTGTATTTGTACATAAGGCTCGATTCAGAGAGACACAAAAAAACTTTCAAAACGGTGCCGATGTCGTATTTTTTTCAAATGTTCCCGCTCTCGTATGAGCGTTCGAGCGATTCTATGCATGCATTGAAAACCTTGTGTAAAGTTTCCGTCCGTTCGTACGGCAGATTACGAATTACGCAGATGTCATTTTCCATCCAGACTTTTCCGTTTCATTTCCACTTGTTACAACGTAGGCTTTCGTTTTTGCCCTTTTCCCATCGTATCCTCCAACGAATCCTTTACGTTTCCCGATAGATTCTGTTTCCATTTTACCAAAAATAATCGTCCAGACGGAATCCTTACGATCTTGCGCCTGCGCACTACAAACTTAACTCATTAAAGTGCTCGCCTACATATTTGCCACCCTCACTTCTACTAAAATGTTTAGCTAAACCACTTAGCACTCCATCCTCCATCTTCCCTTTTGGACCCTTAAAGCACACCCAAATCACTTATCACTATCCTCCATCTTCCCTTTTGGACCCTTAAAGCACACCCAAATCACTTATCACTATCCTCCATCTTCCCTTTTGGACCCTTAAAGCACACCCAAATCACTTATCACTATCCTCCATCTTCCCTTTTGGACCCTTAAAGCACACCCAAATCACTTCTCGGTCATGTGAATATTCATCTTTAAATATTTCTGTGCCCATTAGTTTTGTGTTAATGTAGTTTGTTAATGAAATGACAATGTAACTTTTTTAAATAATTACCAGCATCAAATATGCATTTTTTTAAAATGTGTTAAATTTCAACTTTAAACAACTATAATAAATTAAATACATAGCAATGGCAGGCCACTGAACATTATTCTTCATCTGTGGTCCCCAACGAGTTGCGCAGCTCCTGCATCTCGCCCACCAACTGAAGGACCCTGACACTCAGTTGTGCCACTCTGGCACGTGTGGTCCCTGTAAATTAAAATTTGGGTATAACCTTGTTGGGGTCATACTGCAGTGCCCCCCCCCCCCCCATATGGTCCAAACACCTAAATCTGGACTTCATAGGCCAGAGGGCCCTCGCCACCACGGGCCGGGTTTTGAATAGTGCCCGATTAGAGAACCCCTGGCCCGCATTCTGCAGGCAAAGAACGGGCATCAGGAGCAAGGGCGAGTGGCACATCTTGCGGTTCCTGCAACCAAATATAAAACTCCTACAACACATTAAGATTCAAGTTCAACAATCCAAATATAATTCACAAAGGACATAAGTCAAAAAAAATATAGCAATTATATGGATGTGTGGAAAAATAAATGTTTACATGCTAAGGACTAATTTAGGTCAGCATTAAAATGCATCTATAAGGCATACATGAAATGTATTGATTCAGGTATGCATTGCTATACAATTTATGGCCTCGGCCGTGCTGATACATGCAATGCCTTGGTGCTAAAGGCGCGCAGACTCCTCCACATAGCCGCAAAACATGTTCAACAATAGCAATCCGAGTCCTCAGAGGTGTCGGAAGTGGTTTTACAAATAAACGGATTTATAGGGTGGTGAGCCGTCGGAAAACAGCTCTCTGAATCAGACGGAAACCATCCCAGCAACGGAAGTTTTCTGAAGGAACGGAAATTTTTCAATTTTGTTTGGAAATGTTCCGAATTGCTTCCGTTTATCGAAAGCGCATATACACATTCTCCCGAACGTTCGTGCGAGTGAAAAATATACGAAAAAAAGCCAAAAAATGACAAACACCCACCAAAACTTTCACAGACAGCTACGGAAGTCCGGACGAATGTGTCTCTGAATCGAGCCTATAGTTTTCTTGGTTAAACACCAAATTTCTTTGTATATAGTTTTCTGGTTTTGAAAAAGTTTTAAATTGTATATAGTTTTTAAAGTTTTTAACAAAAACAGTGTATATATTTTTAGTAAAGCCAAAACAATTTGTATATAGTTATTAATTTTTTTGGGCCAAAGTTGCCAGAAAAATTTTGCCAACAAATGGCAATTGAGCAATTAAAAACCAAAAAAAAAAAAAAACATGTTGTCCCATTTATTTGCACACATACATTGAAAAAAAACAAGGGGACAATGACATATTTGAAAATCAAGATTGTGATGTCCGTGAAGTGATTTGGGTAAGTTTTAGGGACCTAAAATGGAAGAAGAACCAAGGCGCTAAGTGATTGGGGTAAGTTTTAGGGACCTAAAATGGAAGAAGAACCAAGGCGCTAAGTGATTTGGGTAAGTTTTAGGGACCTAAAATGGAAGAAGAACCAAGGCGCTAAGTGATTTGGGTAAGTTTTATGGACCAAAAATGGAAGAAGAAACAAGGCGCTAAGTGATTGGGGTAAGTTTTAGGGACCAAAAATGGAAGAAGAAACAAGGCGCTAAGTGATTGGGGTAAGTTTTAGGGACCTAAAATGGAAGAAGAACCAAGGCGCTAAGTGATTTGGGTAAGTTTTAGGGACCAAAAATGGAAGAAGAAACAAGGCGCTAAGTGATTGGGGTAAGTTTTAGGGACCTAAAATGGAAGAAGAACCAAGGCGCTAAGTGATTTGGGTAAGTTTTAGGGACCTAAAATGGAAGAAGAACCAAGGCGCTAAGTGATTTGGGTAAGTTTTATGGACCAAAAATGGAAGAAGAAACAAGGCGCTAAGTGATTGGGGTAAGTTTTAGGGACCAAAAATGGAAGAAGAAACAAGGCGCTAAGTGATTGGGGTAAGTTTTAGGGACCTAAAATGGAAGAAGAACCAAGGCGCTAAGTGATTTGGGTAAGTTTTAGGGACCAAAAATGGAAGAAGAAACAAGGCGCTAAGTGATTGGGGTAAGTTTTAGGGACCTAAAATGGAAGAAGAACCAAGGCGCTAAGTGATTTGGGTAAGTTTTAGGGACCTAAAATGGAAGAAGAACCAAGGCGCTAAGTGATTTGGGTAAGTTTTATGGACCAAAAATGGAAGAAGAAACAAGGCGCTAAGTGATTGGGGTAAGTTTTATGGACCAAAAATGGAAGAAGAAACAAGGCGCTAAGTGATTGGGGTAAGTTTTAGGGACCTAAAATGGAAGAAGAACCAAGGCGCTAAGTGATTTGGGTAAGTTTTAGGGACCTAAAATGGAAGAAGAACCAAGGCGCTAAGTGATTTGGGTAAGTTTTAGGGACCTAAAATGGAAGAAGAACCAAGGCGCTAAGTGATTTGGGTAAGTTTTATGGACCAAAAATGGAAGAAGAAACAAGGCGCTAAGTGATTGGGGTAAGTTTTAGGGACCAAAAATGGAAGAAGAAACAAGGCGCTAAGTGATTGGGGTAAGTTTTAGGGACCTAAAATGGAAGAAGAACCAAGGCGCTAAGTGATTTGGGTAAGTTTTAGGGACCAAAAATGGAAGAAGAACCAAGGCGCTAAGTGATTTGGGTAAGTTTTAGGGACCTAAAATGGAAGAAGAACCAAGGCGCTATGTGATTTGGGTAAGTTTGAGGGTGTGAAAATGGAAGAAGAAACAAGGCGCTAAGTGATTGGGGTAAGTTTTAAGGGAGGTCAAGGGAAAAGGCAGAAGAGCGCTAAGTGGTTAGGGTGAGCTTTAAGGGAGCTCCAGGGAAAAGGCAGGAGAGCGCTAAGTGGTTAGGGTGAGTTTAGTGATGGAAGTGAAATTATGTAGGCGAACACTTTAATGAGAGAAGTTTGTAGTGCGCAGGCGCAATATCGCAAGAATTTCGTCTGGACAGATACTTTAGGAAAAAATGAAGCAGGATGTAGCGGGAAAATGATAGGATTCGTGTGAGGATACGATGGGAAAAGGGCAAAAACGAAAGGCTACGTTGGTAGTTGGGCAAAATAAATCTGAACCTTTTCGATGGAAAATGACATCCTCGTCTGCGTACTCTGCCATACGAGCACACGGACGCGCTACGGAAGGTTTACGAAGCATGCATAGAATCGATCGAACGTTCATGCGAGAGCGGGAAATTTTGAAAATCTTACGACGTCGGCACCAAACCGAAAGTTTGTTTGTGTCTCTCTGAATCGAGCCTAATATGACGGATACTTGTACTTTTTCACAAATATCGTGTTACAGGGAAGCACACGGTGGAGTCTACACAAGGTTTCAAGGTTCTGGCTAGCTACAAACTAAGAAGAAAAGATCATTTTTATAAAATCACCAAATGGTTTCATCACTGATGTTATTTTTTTCAAGTGATATGTCTTTAACTTCTGACTGAAGAAGATTATGTTAAGACGGCTTGAAAGGGTGCGAGACTATAATAAAAATGTTTTACATTTTGAAATTGTCAAACTAAAGTTCATTTACATATGTCTCATCACATCACAATGTGATTGCACATTGATTGCAAACGGTATTGTTTGCTTAAAATCATTGTAATTTTATTATTATGTGCCCCAAGTATAGGAACTATTCTCATGTCTGTTTTACAATACCTGTGTAGGATATGAAGAGAAAATCACTTGCCACATCCCCCCCCCCCCACGCCTTAAAATTTGGATGCAGACAGATGTCAGAATGCAACATACAGGTCACATACAGGTTGGTCACAGGAGGTGTGATATCATGCAGGGTGTTTCTGGTGGAGGTTGTAATGTCCATGTTTATTACAATTAGTGATTGTTGCTGTGTTCAAAGTATTGCTTTTATTCCCATGTTAATTGGCCAGGACCTGTAAAAAAAGAGGCCCAACTATAAACTATGACTTTTCTTCCTCCACCTGTTCTAAGCCTCACTTATTGAAGGCAGTGATTAGTGATGAGCAAACCCATAGATTTCGGGTTAAGCAAGTTCGGTCAAACTTGAGCCTCGATTCAGAGAGACACAAAAAAAACTTCCATTTTCGTGCCGATCTGTTTTTTTTGTGAAATGTTTCCGTTCTCGTATGAGCGTTCGAGCGATTCAATGCATGCATTGAAAACCTTCTGTAAAGTTTCCGTCCGTTCGTACGGCAGATTACGAATTACGAGGATGTCATTTTCCATCCAGACTTTTCCGTTTCATTTTCACATGTTACAACGAAGGCTTTAGTTTTTGCCCTTTTCCCATCGTATCCTCCAACGAATCCTTTACGTTTCCCGTTCAATTCTGTTTCCTTTTTTCAATAAATATTCGTCCAGACGGAAATCCTTACCATCTTGTGCCTGCGCACTACAAACTTAACTCATTAAAGTGCTTGCCTACATATTTGCCACCCTCACTTCTACTACAATGTTTAGCTAAATCACTTAGCACTCTCCTCCATCTTCCCTTTTGGACCCTTAAAGCTCACCCAAACCACTTAGCACTATCCTCCATCTTCCCTTTTGGACCCTTAAAGCTCACCCAAACCATTTCTCGGTTAGGTTCTTCTTCCATTTTAGCCCCCTAAAACTTACTCGAATCACTTCTCGGTCATGTGAATATTCATCTTTAAATATTTCTGGGCCCATTAGTTTTGTGTTAATGTATTTTGTAAATGAAATGACAATGTAACTTTTTTTTTTATTCCATCATAAAATATTAAATTGTTAAAAATTTAGAAAATTTCAAATTTTAACAACTATAAAAAACTAAATACATAGCAATGGCAGGCCACTGAACATTATTCTTCATCTGTGGTCACCAACGAGTTGCGCAGCTCCTGCATCTTGCCCACCAACTGAAGGAGCCTGACACTCAGTTGTGCCACTCTGGTACGTGTGGTCCCTGTTAAAAAACGTAAATTAAAATTTTGGTATAACCTTGTTGGGGTCATACTGTCCGGACTTCCGTAGCTGTCTGTGAAAGTTTTGGTGGGTGTTTGTCATTTTTTTGCTTTTTTTCGTACATTTTTCATTCGTACGAACGTTCGGGAAGATGCGTATATGCTCTATCGAAAAACGGAAGCAAATCGGAAGTTTCTCGTTCATTCGGGAGCATTTTTCCACCAAATCTGAATTTTTTCGTCCGTTCTGAAATTTTTCGTTATTGCAGTGGGCTTGCAATTAATTCAGAGAGCTGATTGCCGATGGGACAACACCCCATAAATCCGTTTCATTGCCGAACCACTCCCGGCACCTTTTAGACGTCGGAACTAGAGCCATGGACGAGTCTACTGCCTTTGAGGAGCATGAGGATCTGCAACTCATGGGAATTGAGATCGTCCGGAGGTCACAGACCAGACTGCATCGGCGGCGACGCATGGACATCAATAGCATGCATGACGTTGAGCTGTTCGAGCTGACCAGGCTTAATCGCGCTGCCCTCCATAAATTGTATAGTGAGCTGCGGCCATGGTTAGCCCGCACCACAAGGAAGGGGCAAGCAATTTCAGGTATGACCAAGATGCTTGGCTGCCTGCAATTTTTGGCGAACGGCTCGTTCCAGAGGCTGGGTGCCCTCTCCGTGGGGATCTCTCAGCCTACGCTGAGCCATGCACTATCCACATTTTTGGAAGGCATGGCTACCTTAACTCGGAAATATATTTGTTTCCCTGAGGATATGGTAGCCCGAAACGCCATTAAGCTGGCATTTTATAATATCGCCGACATGCTCAACGTCATGGGTGCTATTGACTGCACACACGTTGCCCTCGTCCCGCCTGCAGTTGACGAGTATATATACAGGCAAGTTGTGGCTTCCATTGTATCTAAATGTTTGGTTGTCCCTCCTTTGGCCAATACCATTATTTGTATTTCTCCATCCTTGTTTTTAAACCATCATTGTGAATAGTCCCTCCTTTTAAGCAGAGCATCCTTGCCCTTATTTACTCCATTTTTAGCCTCCCTAATTGTGAATAGTCCCTCCTTTTAAGCAGAGCATCCTTGCCCTTATTTACACCATTTTTAGCCTCCCTAATTGTGAATAGTCCCTCCTTTTAAGCAGAGCATCCTTGCCCTTATTTACTCCATTTTTAGCCTCCCTAATTGTGAATAGTCCCTCCTTTTAAGCAGAGCATCCTTACCCTTATTGACACCATTTTTAGCCTCCCTAATTTTGAATAGTCCCTCCTTTTAAGCAGAGCATCCTTGCCCTTATTTACTCCATTTTTAGCCTCCCTTATTGTGAATAGTCCCTCCTTTTCATTAGCCACTCTATGTTGCTAGTCTCTCCTTTTACATATTCCCTCATTGCAGTCCCTCCGTGATAATGCTTCCTCCTTGGCAAGAGTGTATGTGCAACAATGGACCTTCTTTTTCCATTCTTTGCCAACTTTGGCACAAGTCAAACATTTTAAAGTGTACTTGAAAGAGAACAAGTCACTCAACCTTGTAAAGGCTCGAACATACATCTTCTTTTGTTGGCCACTTAAATGTAAGGTAGTTGTTTATTGTTAGTTGTCTGGATGTTAACGTTTGACTTAGCCTGTTAGAAGTGAGCATTGGATTCGTGGCCTTCTTTTTTTAAATTTGGTTTTATCTTTATTTTTGTCACAGAAATCGGAAAATGGGCCACTCACTGAATGTGCAAGCAGTGGTGGCCCAGGACATGCGTTTTCTGAGCGTCCTGGCAGGCTACCCTGGCTCAGCCCATGATGCCTACATCCTGCGCCGTTCTGGATTATTCCGGCGGTTTGAGTCAGCAGAATTTGCGGGTGCATGGCTCCTTGGTAAGTTGAGTCCAATTACCGATTTAGAATTTATATGTGTGGCTTGAATGCTTGTGGGAGTCACCTTTCCTACACGATACCTTGCACATCACCTTGGGAACATGTGTAACCCGACTGGACCCATTACTTGATCCAAACTACATTGGCTGCAAAATTTATAGTCCTGCATTGTTTAAACTCCAAAGTGTAATGAGAGCAAAAGTCAGAAACAGTCTTCAAAACACTTTGCCCTCCAAATCTGTTAGGGACTTTAGCAGAGGGTCTGCGCCATCTTTGCTTACATGCATTTCACTTACTGAGTAGAGGTGAGCGGGATAAATTGCAGGGGCAGCCTTACACCTGTTTTGGACTAAGCCAAAACAGAAAATGGGTCAGGTAAAGTTAAACCATAATACATTGTTCTGCAGCACAGACAGGAAACAATAGCTGCTAACAGTCTGCCTGATTACCCAGCATCCACAGTATAATTGACCTACTTTGGGCCCCCATCTCTCACATATGTTTAATTGTTGTTTTGACATCTGCAATATGTATGCTCATGGTTGGGGGACAATGTCACATACCTCAGTAATATTTTTTTTAAAGCAATTTTGCGCTGCAATGTCTGAATTAATGGTAATATTAGTTTCCCTTACATTGTTGTAGGCGATTTGGGGTATCCACTACTCCCGTGGCTGATGACTCCGGTCCTCCGGCCACAGACTCCAGCCCAAGAGGCCTACAATCGTGCCCATAGAAAGACCAGGGCAGTGGTGGAGAGGGCCTTTGGACTCCTGAAGACCCGTTTTCGGTGCTTGGACCACACTGGGGGCTCCCTGCAGTATGACCCTAAAAAGGTCATTGATATCATTATGGCATGTGCAGCGCTGCATAATTTTGCTATTCTGCAAAGGGTCCCCCGATATGTTGATTGCCCACCCTCTCCACCCTCCGATGAGCCAGACGACGCCTATGTGGGCCAGCCAAGTGCGTCTGGGCAAGCTGTGCGGGCCCATTTAATAGCCACACATTTTGCCTAATTTATGTTTGGGTTTGGATGTGTTTTTTTGGACTTGGTTATTGTTTATTTTTTTATTTGTTTTTGGTATGTCTAATTTCATTATGAATAAACCAATAATGAATTTGTGTTAAAAAACAACAACAATGTTTGTGGACTTATTTGGAGACATTTTTTTTTGGATTTCTTTTGGGTCTACTTGAACTAATATTTCGCAATCCAAACACCACAGACATAAACTTGTGGAAACCAAAATATTTACTAGTTTGTAAAATGTTTCTGGCATACAAACTGAATAGGAGGTGAGTGCCCCTCACAGACTTTGGGGCCAGACATGCACATTAAATTGTTTGAAAAACATGTTCCAAAACATAATAATTGACACAAATAAGTTCTCTCCTGCTTGCCCACATTTTCAACAGACACAGGTTTTAAGCAAACCGAGCTATGCCACATCTACACCTGTAAGTCAATGGCCCACCCAAACCAGAACAGCCAGTCCCAATCCCAATCCAGTACAATCACAGCCAGGGTCCAAGGTCTTAGTTTGGCAGCCCAGAATGTCACCCAATCATGCCGCCAAACATGAGGAGCCACCACAAATGAGATTGTGCCCAAGACAGCCACGCCACAGCTTAAGTGGCCGCTTCAGTGAGTCTTGGGCTCTGGCATTGGCTAGTGGGCTACCTCACGCCTTGACTGACCTATATGGGGGCAAATCCAAAACAACCTAGCAAGAGCAGCGCAAAATGGCAGATTTTTAGCCCTCACCAGACAAGTCAATCCAGTGGGGATGTCTTGCAAAGATGTGGAACAGATTCAGGCCAAACACAAGTTAATATTGGTGATGCCCATAGAACCCAGGTTGGGGCCCTTGGGGGGGGGGGGCCCTAACCTGGGCCTGTGTGGCATTCAGAATCTGCAACTGTTCCAAAATGTTTCTTTGGTTACTGTGCATTTCGGCCATGCCTGACCTGATTTCGGAGGTCAAGTTGGCCATGTGGCTGTTATGGGTCCTCAATTCAGTCAGCACGGCACTGAAGGTAGTATTTAGGGACTCTAATTGGCCCCTAATATGCTCCTGATTTTGCTGATTTTGGCGACGAAAAAGCCGCCTCTCTTGGTGCCATGCTGACTCCATCATCTGCACACCCCTCCCCTGGGAAACTGGGCGACGTTGCTGAGTATGCCGCCCAATTCCCCGGGTTGTGGGGCGTGCAGATGATGTTGCTCGAGGACCCCCAACAGCCACAGGTATGCTCGCCAAATCCTCAGCAGCAGATCTGAAACTGGGGACTGGAGGGTCAGTCTCTGCATGCTGCCCATGATGTGCAGGCAGCATGCAGCCAGCTTCCCTCTGCTGCTGAGGATTTGACGGAGAAACATTTTGGGACAGTTGCAGATTCTGGCCCAGAGGAAGATCTTCATAATCTCCAAGGAAGCTTCCATCTTCCTCCTGCTCCTGGATTTGCTTCATCAGTGTGTGGCTCTGTTGGGGAAATTTAAAAAAAAAAGGTTCAGTGTGGGGAATACATATATAAATCAGACAAGAAAAACATGGCAAGCCACATGCATACACAACAGCATGAAAAAACACTTACCGTAGATATCGGATCCTGGGTCCTATGCAGCGCGGAAGAAGACGGCAGCGGTAACATGGCAGAGGAGTCCCCACTAGCTGAGGGATGATGCTGGGCTGCATTAGAAGAAAAAGAGCTATGAAAACACACAACTATGCATTGTTGATGTTTAAGCACACTTATGCTAAGCAAAGAAACGTGGCCAAGCAGGAATGGCCACTCCCACAATGTGGCCACTTGGCCTTCACTAGGAATGCCGTTACATTAGTGCATGGATTGTTAAACCAGACTAGACACATTGGTCACGTGTCTAAAAACAAACATGCAAGTAATGGCTGCTGTGTGAGTTGCCACATCCCTTTTAGGCAATGAAGTTAACACACTAAGGTGCAAAATAGCAGTTACAATATGATTCTGGTGGGGAACATTGTATCCCTGAAAACGTTTGTAGCAAACCATCTTAATCCGTTGGGCACCCAACCCAGCTCTTACCACATTGACCAACAGCCAAAGATGTTAGTGTGGCGTGTGCTTGTCAATTAATACATAGCACGCATTCCTTTTCTCCACTCCTAAGTTTCTTAGTTTTCTGTAATTTACTTAAACGTCATGTATGTGGCTGTCAATTTGCACATTACCAGTCCACACACATTACACACCCTGGTCAAAGTGAGCATTCCACTAAAAGCCACACCCTCGAGCCATGTGTTTAGCTAGCCCTTGCAGCCACCCCCTCGAGCCATGTGTTTAGCTAGCCCTTGCAGCCACCCCCTCGAGCCATGTGTTTAGCTAACCCTTGCAGCCACCCCCTAGAGCCATGTGTTTAGCTAGCCCTTGCAGCCACCCCCTAGAGCCATGTGTTTAGCTAGCCCTTGCAGCCACCCCCTCGAGCCATGTGTTTAGCTAGCCCTTGCAGCCACCCCCTCGAGCCATGTGTTTAGCTAGCCCTTGCAGCCACCCCATAGAGCCATGTGTTTAGCTAGCCCTTGCTGCCTATGTGTAGGTTTACACACATTTTTGGGGTCAATCACACATTACTAACCTGCTGGAATTGGCGGGTTGTCGGTGTCCTGCTGGCCCGGGTGTCCCTGTAAGGCCATAGGATGGAGCAAGCCCAGAATCATCTCCTCAGCTTGGGTAAATCTCATTTTTGTTGGAAATCCTCCGCCAGTTTTTTCGCTGTAAAACATAGTAAGCATAATTAAGCGCACTGATGGATACACAAGAATAATAAAAACCCACAAATAAGCTAGGTACCTGTACAGCTGCCTTTGACTCTGTTTCTTCCGCACTGCATATTTCAGGTCCGATATCTTCCGCTGAACCTGTTCCACATGTTTGCGTTCCTCACCCGCTGCATTGACTTGCCTGGTGAGTTCTTCCAAAATCTCTGCTTTGCGCTGTTTGCTGGTGGTTTTGGATTTGCTCCCATATAGGTCGTCATAATATAAGGTGAGCCCACTAGCCAATGCCAGAGTTTGGGACTCACCAAAACGGCCACTCAAGTGTCCTCGGCGCAATGTGCGCCCTCTTTGGGGTGGTTGTGGCTCCTCAGTGTTTGGTGGCAAATGGGGTGACATTCTGGGCTGGGGGGATGGAGGAGACCTCAAGGACTGGAGGCTGGCTGTGGATCGTACTGGACTGGGAAAGGGACTGGGTGTTCGGGGCTGGGTGGCCACTGAAGTTGCAGGTGTCGATGTGGCATAGGGGGAATGCATGACAACCTGTGCCGGAGGAGAATGTGGGCGAGCAAGAGAGGGTCTGGGCGAGCTGGAGCTGCTGCTTTGAGCCCTGTGGGTCTGTGGGGCCTTGGAGGTCGTGGGCTGGGGTGAGGCATATCTTGTGGTTCGCACACTCTTGGGCTTTGCTTTGGAGCCACGTGCGGGGGGGGGGAGGGGGCCGTTGGCCTTTGACGGCTTTTCGGGCTTCTGGACCTTGTTCGGCCCCTGCTGCGCCTTGGGCCCCTGCTGCGGCTTCTGGACCTGGACCTGGACCTGCTTCGGCCCCTGCTGCGCCTTGGGCCCCTGCTGTGGCTTCTGGACCTGGACCTGCTTCGGCCCTTGCTGCGCCTTGGGCCCCTGATGCGGCTTCTGGACCTGGACCTTGTGTGGCCCCTGCTGCGCCTTGGGCCCCTGCTGCGGCTTCTGGGCCTGGACCTTGTTCGGCCCCTGCTGCGCCTTGGGCCCCTGCTGCGGCTTCTGGACCTGGACCTGCTTCGGCCCCTGCTGCGCCTTGGGCCCCTGCTGCAGCTTCTGGACCTGGACCTGCTTCGGCCCTTGCTGCGCCTTGGGCCCCTGCTGCGGCTTCTGGACCTGGACCTTGTGTGGCCCCTGCTGCGCCTTGGGCCCCTGCTGCGGCTTCTGGGCCTGGACCTTGTTCGGCCCCTGCTGCGCCGTGGGCCCCTGCTGCGGCTTCTGGACCTGGACCTGCTTCGGCCCCTGCTGCGCCTTGGGCCCCTGCTGCAGCTTCGGGCCCTGTGTTTGGGGCCTTTGGCTATGGCCTTGGTGCCACGTGGTGGGGGGGATGTGGGGCAGGGTGGGGTGGGGCTTCGTCCCCTCTTACCCATCTGTGGGGCATGAGCTTGCCCAGCCTTGGTTTGCTTGCTCTTTGGTTGGGCTGCCGCAACCTCCTTTTTTGCCGCGGCCTTGGTGGTAGGCCTTAGCCTGGCTTTGGGCTCTTGGGAGCGTGTTCTCGGTCCCTCGGCCTGCTCAGCCCGCTTGGTCTGCTTCTTCTGGCCAGTAGCTTTTTTCGGTGCCATTTTGGGTGGACTCTCAAAGAGAATGAGCTGTGTGTGCAGGGCCCTTTAAATAAGGTATCCGGCGTGTGACGCCTACGCGTCCGCTTACGCGCATGGCCGTGCGAAACCCGGAAACCGCTGGGGCAGTGCTTATCTGCTGCCGAGAAGAAGAAGAAAGATGGCGCCCACTATCTTCACCCGCCAACAAGAAGAGATCATCATGCTCGTAAGTGTCTTTTAAGGACTTTGCTTGGCTTTCTAAATGCTGCTCTACATGTTAAGGATGTGCACGAAGTAATAGATTGTTTTTAAATTTGGTTCAACTACATGCACACCCAAGCACACGCCACACACGTGCCAAACAACAGTGCTGGCAGATTTAAAAGTTAACTTAGCCTAGAAGTGTGTGTGTGTATGTGTTCATGTGATCGAACCAAATAATGTATTGTTGCCACTTGTTGATAGGCATTTCTGATTTCTTGCTATGTTTGATTTTTGTTTTGTAGACCATGCTGGAGCGCAGGTACGACTACCTGCCCAACTCGTTTGAGAAACGAAACGTCGCCCTGGAGATCATTTCGGAGATCCAACATCAGACCGACACCACCTTCACCCACACACAGATAATGCAGCATTGGTCGGACCTGAAGCGACTGCACATGCCCCGGGTGCGGAGGTTTTTCGGGATCCATTTCCCAAGTAAGTACATAGCGCTTGCATGCAAGATGTAACTACGACAGAAGTTATGCCTTTTATTTATAATGCCTTTTCTTTGGTAGTGTTGGAAATGCCTCTGTGGCCTCCTCAGACCAGCCCCTGGACCTTACCACAGAGGAGGGGCGGCACAGCGTGGGCAGGGAGTCGTACCCTGCCACACATGCGGGAGCCTCTGGTATGTCCCTCTTCATGTATACACACACACATATACATGCTATCTCCTACCCAACTGATTCCTTTCATCTGTTTATCTAGATGCTTCTGGAGCGGGTGAGGAAGTGGAAGAGGAGGCAGCAGATGTGCTCCAAGCAGAAGCTGGAGAAGGTGAGTGATGTGAGCCAGACTTGGCAAAAGACATTTTCTGACTGAGGAATTTGACCATAAAACTGAACATATTTCCCATGTTTCTACAGGCACTTCTTCACAGCAGAGCCAGGACCCAGGACCTCAGCGTGTTGTCCCCAACGAGCCAGCTCGCGGCCACCAACCAAGTAAGTAAACAGGGCATTATTAGCATTTATGTGGTACTTGACATCAACACACAGATACATCAAGCCCTAGCCAATGGCAATTTAAGAGTGACCTGTGGCCACTTCCTTAGCTTAATGACTTGCCAGAATTACATATGTAGCCTTGTTTTATTTGTGTAACTTCAAAACATTCAATCCACAGGTGGCAAACATGTATTGGTATGAATCTAATGTTTTTTTCTCCATTTGTTACAGGGACCACACGGCAACATATTTTGCAAATGAATAGGAGAGTCCTTGCGTTGATGGCCAATATGAAGGTGATGGTTGACTCGTTGGGGACAACAGAAGAAGACGAAGAGGAGTAAAGTCCTGGGTCCTGGCCCTGTTCAGCTTAAGAATGTTTTAAATTTTTTTTTTTTTTTTTTAAATTTTAAAGATTGGCCCAGAGCCCAAAATATTTTACAGTTTTAAGGCCACCAAAAAACTTTTATAGTAAAAAAGTTCAAACAAACCAACGTTTCAGTGTCATTTCTGGTAACACATACATTTACAAAAAAGAAAGGGGCAAATACTTATTTTGAGGTCAAGATTCAGATGTCCACGAAGGGATTTGTGTAAGTTTTAGGGTGCTAAAATGGAAGAAGAATCTAAGCGCTAAGTGATTTGGGTAAGTTTTAGGGACCTAAAATGGAAGAAGAATCTAAGCGCTAAGGGATTTGGGTAAGTTTTAGGGACCTAAAATGGAAGAAGAATCTAAGCGCTAAGGGATTAGGGTAAGTTTTAGGCTGCAAAAATGGAAGAAGAACCTAAGCGCTAAGTGATTTGGGTAAGTTTTAGGGACCTAAAATGGAAGAAGAATCTAAGCGCTAAGGGATTTGGGTAAGTTTTAGGGACCTAAAATGGAAGAAGAATCTAAGCGCTAAGGGATTAGGGTAAGTTTTAGGCTGCAAAAATGGAAGAAGAACCTAAGCGCTAAGTGATTTGGGTACGTTTTATGGACCTAAAATGGAAGAAGAATCTAAGCGCTAAGGGATTTGGGTAAGTTTTAGGGTGCTAAAATGGAAGAAGAACCTAAGCGCTAAGTGGATAGGGTGAGCTTTAAGGGCTCAAAAGGGAAGAGGCAGGCTAGCGCAAAGTGGTTAGGGTGACCTTTAAGGGCTCAAAAGGGAAGAGGCAGGATAGCGCAAAGTGGTTAGGGTGAGCTTTAAGGGCTCAAAAGGGAAGATGCAGGATAGCGCAAAGTGGTTAGGGTGAGCTTTAAGGGCTCAAAAGGGAAGAGGCAGGATAGCGCAAAGTGGTTAGGGTGACCTTTAAGGGCTCAAAAGGGAAGAGACAGGATAGCGCAAAGTGGTTAGGGTGTTTTTTTTGGTATTCTGCGTGATGTGAGTGAAATAGATGCAAGCACTTTAATGAGATAAGTTTGTAGTGCGCAGGCGCAAGATCGTAAGACTTCCGTCTGGACGAAGATTTTTGGAAAAAGTGAAGCAGGATGTATCGGGAAGCGGAAATGATTCGTGTGAGGATACGATGGAAAAAGGGCAAAATCGAAAGGCTACGTTGTTAGCTGAGAAAATGAATCTGAAAAGTCTCGATTGAAAATGACATCCTCGTACGCGTACTCTGGCATACGAGCGGACGGATGCTTTACGGAAGGTTTACGAAGCATGTTTGGAATCGCTCGCACATTCATACGAGAGCGGGAACTTTTGAAAATGATACGACGACGGCGCGAAATCGGAAGTTTTTTTGTGTCTCTCTGAATCGAGGCTATAGCCACAAAACATGTTCAACAATAGCAATCCGACCCCTCAAAGGTCTCGTAAGTGGATCGGAAATGAAACGGATTTATAGGGTGGTGATCCGTCGGAAATCAGCTCTCTGAATCAGATGGAAGCTCTCTGAATCAACGGAAGTTTTCTGAAAGAACGGAACATTTCCAATTTTGTTTGGAAAATGATCCGAACTAACAGAAATGTTCCGATTTGCTTCCGATCATCGGAAGCGCATTCCCGAATGTTCGTGCGAGTAGAAAATGGACGAAAAAAAGCAAAAAAATGACAAACACCTACCAAAACTTTCACAGACAGCTACGGAAGTCCGGACGAATGTGTCTCTGAATCGAGGCTATTGTACTAAATGCCCAGTCACTACAATTCAATTGGGCACAGAACAGATTGGGTACAGTTGTATTAAATCAGATAAGATTGGCCACAGATTGGGAACGGATCACATTGAACACAGATTAAGGAGATTTTGTCACACTTTGTTGCCAGACCATTTTGCACTATTTTGCGCTCCACATGTTCAACTGTGATTTTTGAAGGGATTTCCAGGGATTTCCTAGGGAAATTTTATATTGCTTTTTTCAGCTGTCTGGGCTTTAACATGACCATGTCTTGTTTGTAATTTTTTAGGTGTATTCTCAATATTTTTGTGTGAAATGTGCGCAAAAAAATAAAAAAAAACTATAATTTACAAATAAAAATTGTAAGTTTGTCAATAAAATCCTATTGTGTGTGAAATCCCAATCTCTCCCGATTACAATGGTACCACATGTGTATTGGTAGACACTCTTTCCTGCCCAGGAGACTCTCCCAAACTGAAACAGAGCTTTAGGAGATTTTCAGATAAAATACAACTATGCTAAGCGCTAGGCGCACCTTGCAGTTAATCAATAAAAACAACCCTTTACAATTGAAACACCCCCAACAAACTATATTCTCTGGAAGTACACACCTCAAGCTTTCTAGGTGTACCAGGCTTGTTGACATGGGTGCAGTTTTCTGGACGTAATCCCTCAATGAATTCTTTGGTTGTACAAGGTTTCCCTAAGAAAAGAATAGAAAAGCAGAATCAAGGCCACATTTTCCTAAACAAACTATAAGCAAACAAGAAAAAACAAGTTAAATCTGAAAAAGCGACATGCTCCGAACAGAATACCCAACATGCATAGATAGTGTCAAGGGAAGTGTTGCCAAACACCCCAAAGTAAAGCATGCACATAACGGTAATTTTACTCGACAATGTCAGCTTTGCAGACAAAGTGCACACCTTGCACAGGTCATTTTCACCATTTTGTTCCATGTTTAACTGTGATTTTTGCAGGAATTTCCAGGAAAATTCTATATATATATTGCAGTAGAGTTTAGGCTTTAACATGAAATGTCTTGTTTGTAATTTTTCTGTGTTTTTTAAATATTTTTTTTCCAAAATAAAAAAAAATAAAAAATTATTATTTTTTTTAATTGTCTCATTTATTTTAAATAAACCATTTATTTTATTAAAGAAAACCATATTGCATGTGAAAGACCCATTTCTCTCCATTACAACGGTAGCACATATGTATTTGTAGGCACCCTTTCCTGTCCAGGAGACTCCCCAAACTGAAAATTTTCTAACATTTAGAAATAAAATACAACTAATATCCACACTATAAAGGGTTAATTAAAAAAAAGAAATTGGTGTGAGGTCCGGCATAGCCTATGGCCCCGGGCTCTTCTGCCCCCCCCCCGGGATTGAGGAGGCAGATAATTGGGGGGCTTAGGGTTAATGGCAAGTCACCCTCTAGGCGCAGGTGACTTGCCAGACCCAGGGCATTGCAAACTGGTATAAGGATCTCATAAATCCCTTACCAGTTCACAAAGGGTTAAATGTAAAAAAAACACACAGACACAGAGAAAAAATATTTTATTATAATTTTTTTATTACTTACCTTCCATCCATCTATCCCAGAGCACTGTGTCCCACGCTGATCAATTTGGCTTCTGGTCTCCTGCTGATGCTGGAAGCTTTTTATACCTACTGGGTAACAGGTAACATAGGGTTAATTTTAAAAAAATGACATAGGGCCCCCCTTCCCGGGAAGGGGGACCCCATTTATTTGGAATTTTAAGGGTTAAAAACCCAAAAATGGCGTGGAGTCCCCCCTACCCATCTTAACCAGCCCATGACCAGCTATGGGGGCTTGTAGAACAGGACGCAGGGGCCAGCTTTGGTGGCCCCTGGCCCTGCAGGCTACAAGCCAGCATAGCCTATGGCCACTGGCTCTTCTGCCCCCCCCTAGGCTTTGGGAAGGCAGGTAATGAGGGGGCTCGGGGTTAATGGCAAGTCACCCGCTAGCCGCAGGTGACTTGCCAGACCCAGAGCCTTGTGAACTGGTATAAGGGTCACATAGATCCCTTACCAGTCCACAAAGGGTTAATGTAAAAAAAAACACAGACACAGAGAAAAAATATTTTATTATAATTTTTTTAATACTTACCTCTCATCCATCCCAAAGCACTGTGTCCCATGCTGATCAATTTGGCTTCTGCTCACCTGCTGATGCTGGAAGCTTTTATACCTGTGAGACAGGTAACATAGGGTTAATTAAAAAAAAAAATGACATAGGGCCCCCCTACCCAGCTTAACCAACCCAGGACCAGCTATGGGGGCTTGTAGAACAGGGCAGAGGGGCCAGCTTTAATGGCCTCTGGCCCTGCAGGCTACAAGCCCACATAGCCTCTGTGGGCCCGGGCTCTTCTGCCCCCCCGGCCTTTGGGGAGGCAGGTAATTGGGGGGGCTGGGGGTTAAAGCCCCCAGCCTTGTGAACTGGTACAGGGGTCTCATGGACCCCTTACCAGTTCATAAAGGGTTAACAGTAAAATAAAACACACACACATAGTAAAAATTATTTTATTTAAAAAAAAATGTTTTTCTTTACTCACCTCCGATCGTCAGCTCCTCTGTCCCTCGCTGATCTGATACAGATGCCGGTGATCGGCAGCCAGAGGAGGAGGGGAGGCCGGAGATCAGAGGATCTCCTGTTCGCTCCTTCTCTCACCACTGATCACCGGCATCTGACAGCTGAGAGGCCTGGAGCTGTCATGATGCCGGCCGAGTGACGTCATAAGCCCAGAAGTGACGAAGAGGGGAGAGAGCCTGACTGGCTCTCTCCTGAAGATTGAGAGCCCTGGGGGGGAGGGATCGGAGGCCCCCGGGTGAAGAGGAGGGCCGGCGAGATCCTGCGCACATGAAGGTGAGTAAATGTCATTTTTTTTTTCTTTTTACAGGAAAAGCCAGCGCCAGCTAAAACGGGGGGGGGGGGGGAGCCTACTCCTGGCTCTCCCCTTCCTCCGGAGGAGCCCCGACGGGGGATTGGAGCCCCTCAGGGTGAAGAGGATACCTGGTCGGTTCGAATGAGGGGTCAGGTAAGTGTTTTTTTTTTTTTCTTAATTTTGCCGGCACTAGCAGGGGGGCAAAGCCAGGCACGTAGATTTTACGTGGCTGACGTTTAACAGTTGGAGAGGCAGCCACGTAAAATTTACGTGGCTGGCAATAGAAGGGTTAAATTGCTCACAGTTTGGTTAAATCTGATCAAATTAGGCACAGGTGCATTAAATCAAATCAGATTGTGCACCGATTAGATGTTGTATTAAATGTACACCAGTAACTGCCTGTTCTTGAAGTGCAATGAGGACAACAGGCAGATGCGCTTTTATGTGCCTCCCTAGCTGTCCCTGCAGCCTCTACCACCAACTCTCCATACCTAGCTGTCCTGAAAAACAGTTTTCTTGCTTCCTCACTGTCCCTCACTCTAGCAGCCTCCTCTCCCTATCTATGTGTCCTAAAAAGGATATTTTTTTTGTCCAGGACCCATTAAAAGTCCAACGAAAATGCGAAACTCAGAACATCCCATCCTCCCCTCATAGGCCGGATTATGAGGGGGGAGCAAGGGGTGCGTGCCCTGGGGCCTCCACCACTTGTCCTGCAAAGGGGGCCACCACCAACCTTTGGGTCATGGTCTGGTCCAGGAGGCTTTTCAGTCTTTGGTCTGCAGGGCAAGCAACAAAGCTATCAGCGGCAAAGGGGACCCCCCCCCCCCAGCTGGGCAGCCACATCACAGGGCAGGACGGAGAGTCTAGAGCAGCAAAGCCACCGTCAGCAATGCTACAGTGATGGGTGGGTGCAGAGCTGTCAATCAGTGGCCACTCACTGCACATTAGCCACCGAGCACAGCCGATGGCAGCTCAATGCAGGGAACTGTTTTCCGCTGGACAAGCTGGGCCACTACACAACCCCCCACCCAGAATGGCAAAGCAGGAGTTCCCGAGCAGCACGCACCCGCACAAGGGACTCGATCTGACGTTCTAGTAAGTAGGCTGGTGCCAGGCAACCACCAATCAGTTACTTGGCTGGACAATTATTTTAAAGGGAAAAAAAATACTGTATCTGGGGCCTCCACCAGATTTTGTGCCCAGGGGCCTCAACCACACTTAGTCCGGCCCTGCTCCCCCTGTTCTAAGCCCATTCGGACAATAAACCGGACCTTCACCATAATTTAATGAAAAGCCCAAACCTTTAAAAAACTATTCCCCAGCATCTAAAATTAATATATTTTACGTTTTTAGTCACTAACTTATTCTTTCCACCACTGGTCTGCAACTCTGTTCAGGACTTTAGGATATGGGAGCCGCCATCTTGACTCAGAAGCATCACATACTGAGGAGAGGAGAGGGGTATAAAGTACAGGAGGGGTGGGTTATAGCTGTGCTTTGCACAGACAGAGCAGAGCTGGGGTCAGGGAAAGGACAGCAATTCCAGAATGCAGAGCGACAAGAAGGCGCTTCTTGTTTGCAGGCTGCCTGATGCTCCATGCGCTGCATCTTGGATTTTTAAAGGTTCATAACATGCAGTAGATGCAGGTAGGGTGAGTTTTAATGTGAGCAATCTGTATGTACAGCGTGTGGGTGAAGGTCCGCTTTAAGAAATAAGCCCCCTAGATTGCCTCACGTCCATAATAGAAAAAAAATACACAAAAAAAGTACGTTACCACATAATAATCTCAAAGATTAATACAAAAAACCTTAAAGAGATTCAGTAAAGTGCAAACTGCTTATCACAATGTGACTACAAGTAATTAAACAAGAACAAATATATATAATTTTTAAAAGTGTATGCAAACCAGATAAAGAGGAAAACATTGGAGATGTAGCAGGATAGCAACAATCCTTAGGCACTTAGACAAGAATGAGGGGGGTGGGCTCCCATAATTCCACTCCACACGCTCTGTGGGGTGACCACTTTATTCTGTGTTTGTTGTTCTATTTTTATTTAATTAAAAAAAGGTATTACTTTTGTGTAGACATTTGTGTATGTGGGGCTTCTGCGTCTCTTTGGGGCCACGTGTCCCAGGGGGTTGCTTTTGGGTTTTAATATAAAAACTCACTTGATCATTCACTTGATAATCAGGGCTCTGCAAAGTGGCCATAGATTTGATTGACAGCTGGAACTTGAGTGACAGGCCGTTCACTCAATCCCCGGAGCAGCACAGCAATGCTGCTAAAAGAATTGGGTGACTGACTTGACCGACTGACTTAGCATAAAGGGCAGGAGCTTTGACTGTGGGTTACATTTTAGTTGGATGCCATACCAGCCCCACTATCCTAGGAAATGAATAGGTCTGGCTACAACCCAAAAATATTCATGTAAGTTAAGTTTTCATAGTTTGTATATCTGAAAGGGATACTAGATTGTTTTACTTCTTTTTGTTTTTATTATATCAGTGCTATAGAAATGTACAAAATAAATAAATAATTGTAAGAAACAAATCTGGAACTTAACTTTAAATGTATGTGTAATAAAACAACAGATTTCAATCATTTATGCAAAACATTTTACATTTCTAAAAAAGCTGAGTCATATTAGTGATATGGACGGATAATATAATTTTGCCATATTTTGCCATATATTTCTATATGTTTCTAACCATGAAAATGAAAACAATGCCGAGCTGCCTAAATTATTGGCACCATTTCGGATCCCTACTTATTGTCAACTCCCAACTTCCGCCTTACCCAGCATTAAAGAGTTCATGCTGCTCTGTAGCTAGGAAAATGCCATCTTATTATCAGCAATAAAATCATTTCTACTCAACTAATGTATTTTCCATTTGTTTGTGCTTTGTGCCTTGTACCAGCTGGTTTTCCACTTTTCCACTATTAATCTCACCAGGGAATAATTTTGCCTGCAGAATCTAATATGCACATTATGCCCTACATAGGAATTTGTTACAATTATTATAGCTTTAAATGACCCTTGCATTCCTTAAAATGACATTTAGCATGCAAAAGTAATTAGCTTTAATTACATCTCAAGCACTCAGCAGGATGAACAGTAAATAGTTATGACATTACTATTAAGAGTTTCTTTTTTAAGTGAATATTTTATATGCAGTTCTAAATAGGAAGAACACCTTGCTTTGCAAAATCATACCAACATTTCCAAATTTCCAAACTACAGTTTTTGGTGAGCAGCTGGTCCATACTTCAGTTGATTATTAGCAAAATTGCAGAAATAGTTACTGATTTAAAAAAAAATGGAATGCTCAGTTATTAATAAATATGTGGAAATTTCATATTGGTTCATTTGTTTGGTTGTCCCAGCTCCTGCTTTGCATGAGACAATGAACGCTGTTGTGGTCCCTGACTAGGAGCCCCCCATTGCTAGATCCCGGATGGAGGTGAGCCTTTTTTCCCTTACCTTTAAACTGGGGAAAATGCCAGCTACGTGAAATTCGTGTAGCTGGCAAATAAGGGTTAACGGTGATGGATACAGTGTGCAGGATAAATAGCAAAAGTCCAGGGAATGCACAGACTCTAGCCTCCAGCTACCAGCAACTCAGGATGACAATAACAAGGCTTGGGATGGTCAGCTAATAAAGGCCCAGCCTCATTAAGCCCAGGTACTGGCTGACTTCCCCAGGAAACTATACTGAGCAGGCATACCTGCCAGATGTAATGCATCTGGAGTCCTAGGAAGCAGAACCACTAGCGGGTAACCCAGGGGAGCTGCAGGATTCTGCGTTGTGGTAGATCACTAGACCTCATACCAGGATATTCCATCACATGGTATTATTCAAATCCTGCCATATGTTAGTAGGTCCAGTAGGAGCTGCTAAAAGTCTCTTGCATGTAATAAACTGGAGGTCAAAGGCACATTTTAGCTATAACATCTACACCTGTAGGTCCCACATTGTTGTTACTTGCCCATATGCTGTGTATTCAGGAAGCCTGTATCACGTTCTCTCATAAGTGCTTCCATGTTTTAAGGTTTGCTCCAGTACATCTTCTCCTAAAATATAGTTTAGTATAAAAGAAACCAACACTTTGCAGGAACTGAAATCACAACTTGAGCATTGCAATCCTACAGCATTTATTGGATGTGTCCTGAGGAATTACAGTTGTGCTTAGCTAGACTAAGTTCAATTTGCTCTTTTTATTGGTGTGTTTTTGCCTGGCATCGGACTAAAATCTTCTCATAAAAACAACATTTCATGCATTGTGTTTAGAAATATACATAGGAGGAAAGAAAAAGCCTGAAAAATTGAGAATGTCTTCATTGTGCAGAAACAAACAAAAATTGTGTCACAACAATCCACTTACCTGATTCCCCGTCCCGCAGGGCCCTCAACATCCTGGTCAAATGGCACCAGCCCAGATGGCATGCTGAGCTCTCCATCACTCAGCCGCCACATCAGAATGCCCTAGGATGCCTGCTGGAGCTGCTTCAGTTTGAGTGGCACTGTGGCCCTTCTCAACCGCCTGCATTCCCAGTGCCCCAGTTCATATGCGCACACAAGCTTGTTTGATAAATATACCCTCCAGTGGCGCTGCAAACAGCGCAATGTGCCCTTAATCATTGTGGGTTAATCAGCCCATAGGTAGTAGCAGTTCCCCCTGGCCAATCCTGTCCACCCATTATAGGTAATCAGAGCTCACTCATGATAGCTAGAGATGAGCGAACTTTTGAAAATTTTGATTCGACTAATTTGCCGAATTTTCAGACAAAAATCGGTTCGACCCGAATTTATTTGCGAGGAATCGCTATTAAAAACGGCTATTTCTGAGCCTCCTAGAGCCTCAATAGGGTTGTAAACCATTCTGCCTTGCTGTAACACGCATAGGATGCGTGCTGGGTTAGTGAAATAATACTGTAAATAATTATCACATGCAGATCAGAGGCATCGCTAATAGAATCGCCGAGCGGCACAATTGCAGAGAGTTGAAGTGGCATCACTATGAGGGGCCCCTATAGTGTTTGAAAAACACACCCTGGAGCTGGCAGCAGCAGGAGCCCAAAAATTAGCTGAATCACACCCTGGAGTTGCAAGCAGCAGCAGCAGCTGCAGGAGCCCAAACATTGCTTTAAAGAGACACTGGAGTTGGCTGCAGGAGCCCAAAAACTGGATGAATCACACCCTGGAGTTGCAAGCAGCAGCAGCAGCAGGAGCACAAACATTGCTTTAAAGAGACACTGGAGTTGGCTGCAGGAGCACTAAAATTGGATGAATCACACCTTGAAATTGCAAGCAGCAGCTGCAGGAGCCCGAACATTGCTTTAAAGAGACACTGGAGTTGGCTGCAGGAGCCCAAAAATTGGATGAACCACACCCTGGAGTTGCAAGCAGCAGCAGCACAAACATTGCTTTAAAGAGACACTGGAGTTGGCTGCAGGAGCACTAAAATTGGATCAATCACATCTTTGAGTTGCAAGCAGCAGCAGGAGCCCAAACATTGCTTTAAAGAGACACTGGAGTTGGCTGCAGGAGCACAAAAAATGGATGAATCACACCCTGGAGTTGCAAGAAGCAGCACCAGGAGCCCAAACATTGCTTTAAAGAGACACTGGAGTTGGCAGCAGCCACTGCAGGAGCCCAAAAATTGACTGAGACACCCTGGAGTTGGCAGCAGAAGCATGAGCCCAAACATATCTTGAAAGAGACACTGGAGTTGGCTGCAGGAGCCCAAAAATAAGCTGAATTACACCCTGGAGTTGCAAGCAGCAGCAGCAGCTGCAGGAGCCCGAACATTGCTTTAAAGAGACACTGGAGTTGGCTGCAGGAGCCCAAAAATTGGCTGAATGACACCCTGGAGTTGCAAGCAGCAGGAGCAGGAGCACAAACATGGCTTGAAAGAGACACTGGAGTTGGCAGCAGCAGCCCAAAAATTAGCTGAATTACACCCTGGAGTTGCAAGCAGCAGCAGCAGCCCAAACATAACTTAAAAGACACACTGGAGCTTGCAGCAGGAGCCCAAAAATTGGCTGAATGACACCCTGGAGTTGCAAGCAGCAGCAGCAACAGGAGTCCAAACATAGCTTGAAAGAGACACTGGAGTTAGCAGCAGCAGCCCAAAAATTAGCTGAATTACACCCTGGAGTTGCAAGCAACAGCAGCAGCAGCTGCAGGAGCCCAAACATTGCTTTAAAGAGACACTGGAGTTGGCTGCAGGGGCACTAAAATTGGATTAATCACACCCTGGAGTTGCAAGCAGCAGCAGGAGCCCAAACATTGCTTTAAAGAGACACTGGAGTTGGCTGCAGGAGCCCAAAAATTGGATGAATCACACCCTGGAGTTGCAAGCAGCAGCAGGAGCCCAAACATTGCTTTAAAGAGACACTGGAGTTGGCAGCAGCCGCAGCAGGAGCCCAAAAATTGACTGACACACCCTGAAGTTGGCAGCAGCAGGAGCACAAACATTAGCTGGAAGGCACACCCTGGAGTTGGCAGCAGCATAAGCAGGAGCCCAAACATTGCTTGAAAGACACCCTGGAGTTGGCAGAAGCAGGAGGTCAAAAATTGGCTGAAAGGCACACCCTGAAGTTGGCATCAGCAGGAGCCCAAAAATTGGTCTAAAGACATAAATATGTTTTGCACCATTGGTGGGTGGAAATACTGGCTGATCCATCTCTGATTCATTTTGACAAAGGTGAGTCTCTCCACATTTTTAGTTGACAGACGAGTTCTCCTCGCCGTAACTATGGCCCCCGCCGCACTAAACACACGCTCAGATGGCACGCTACTTGCCGGGAAGGACAGCTTTTCCAGGGCAAACGCTGCTAGTTGTGGCCACAAGCCAAGTTTGGCTGCCCAGAAGTCCAGCGGATCCTCAAGGTGTGTTGGCATGGTCATGTCAAGGTATGAAATGACCTAAAGGAGGGGGGGGTTCCCATAGATTGGGATGCCCCTAGTTGGGAGTGTTTAGTGGGTTGTTTATAAGAAACATGCTTTCCAGTATTGAAGATTGGTTTGCTTATACTCTAATTTATTCACACATATAATAGACATAAAAAACACAACACACATTAAAAATTGTTTCTCATTATATGCTCATAGTGATATAGGACCACCAATGTCCAATAGTCAGTCATAAATCTTCTGTCTTGCAGTTTGTAACAAGCGGTGTCTTTATCCATTTGGCAGTGCACTGCCATGCACTTTGCTACACACTGACAGGCTCAAGGACTGGCCCACCTTCTGTTCAACAAAAGTGTGCAGCGCTGGTACTGCCTCTATTGGCAAAGAAATGACGGCTTGGGACTCTTCACCTCGGGTCGGCACAAGCCATCAGTTCTCTGAAAGGTGCAGAGTGCACCACCTGAAAAGGGAGCGACTGCAGCCCCAGCAACTTGGACAGGAGCACATTCAGCTTCTGCGCTGTAGGATGAGTGGGCGCATACTGCTGTCTCTTGGACATGGCTTCGCTGATGGATTGCTGGCGGGATGCATGACTTGGAGGAGGAGGAGCAGGAGCGACAGAGGATGGGTATGACACACAGCTGACTTCGACTGAGGTGCTGGAGCCTTGGCTGGCATAAATTGGGAGCGGCGTGCCACTTGGTGAGGAAGCAGGCTGGATCACCTCTTCGGAGCCTCGGTTCTCCCAGGCCGCTTTATGGTGACGCATCATATGTTGATGCAGGGCCGTGGTGCCAACATTTGGGCCCTGGCCACGCTTCACCTTCTGCCTACATATCTTGCATGTGGCCATGTTACCCTCCTGAGGATGCTTCAGGAGAAACTGCCACACTGCCGAGTAGCTAATTTTCCCACCAACAGGCCGCACTGATTCACTGCTACTGTCGCCAACTCCAGGAACCCCTGCTACACTACCTCCCGATAAGGTAGTCTGCCGCGCAGCAGGTGCTCTACCCCGGCCCCGTTTGGCTCCAGGCTTTACAATTGTGCCCCCATGCTGACTGCCAACCATGCTGCTAACACCATGCTGCCTCAGCTGCTGACTCTGGGGCAACCTGCGCCCCTCTTCTCCTGATGATGACGATGAAGCCCCTTCATCACCCGGCTCCAAAGTGCGAACGGCTTCATCATCATCATCATCACCGAGTTGTGGCTGCACGTCACTGATGTTCTCGGTTTCCTCAACAGTGTCTGGCGCAGGAGCTGGAACGCTCGCAACACCCACGACACTTTCCACATCACTATTTTTCTGCCTAGCTAAAGAAGCCACCTCCATTTCTTGGCTGGGCAGTAGCTGCTGACTGTCATCTATCTGATCGTCCTCCTCACTAAAGAGTGGAGCTGAACCCAAAGCATAGGATACGTCGCTGGGGGAGGGAACGGCGTAGGACAGAGGCAATGGGAGGACAGGGACTGCTCTCGGGGCATGCCAACTCAGGTTTGTGTCAGAGGAACCTACAGACCCTAGACTTGGGGTCTCAGATGTAACTTGTGATGATGTTGATGTGCGCGTTAACCATTCTACCATGGCAGATGTGTTACTGGTGGAGACATGACCGCTAGCAGATACTGGCAGATCAGGTCTCTCACCGTGACTCCTGCTGCCACTCGCTCCTAGTCTGCTGCGACCTCTGCCTGCTGAATCTTGGCCTCTGCCACTCCTCTTTGAACATCCTTGCACTTGTCTGCCTGACATTTTTATGTATTTGAAATGCGCAATAGGTACGATAAAAAATGTGTTTACTTTAAAAAGAAGAAGCTAAATAAAGTGAGGAACTGCTTCTCTGCACCAGATACTATGAAAATTGGCAATATGAGATATCCTGCGGCCTAGTGTTTTGTCAGCAGACCAAAAACCAATTCAAATTGCAATACTTTGATTAAGCTGAGGAAGGATGAACAAGCGTATTTAGTATAACAGATGAGCTGCTAAGTGCAGGTTTGGGATGCCCTGTGGCCTGGTTTTTTTTTTTTGTTAAAGGCAGACCAAAAAACAATTCAAAATGCAATACTTTGATTAAGCTGAGGAAGGATGAACAAGCGTATTTAGTATAACAGATAGGCTGCTAAGTGCAGGTTTGGGATACCCAGGTGGGCTGGTGTTTTTTTTTGTTAAAGGCAGACCAAAAATCAATTCAAAATGCAATACTTTGATTAAGCTGAGGAAGGATGAACAAGCGTATTTAGTATAACAGATAGGCTGCTAAGTGCAGGTTTGGGATGCCCCTGCGGCCTGGTGTTTTTTTTTTTGTTAAAGGCAGACCAAAAACCAATTCAAAATGCAATACTTTGATTAAGCTGAAGAAGGATGAACAAGCGCATTTAGTATAACAGATAGGCTGCCTAATGCAGGTTTGGGATACCCAGGTGGGCTGGAGTTTTTTTTTTTTGTTAAAGGCAGACCAAAAAACAATTCAAAATGCAATACTTTGATTAAGCTGAGGAAGAATGAACAAGCATATTTAGTATAACAGATAGGCTGCTAAGTGCAGGTTTGGGATACCCAGGTGGGCTGGTGTTTTTTTTACAAGCAGACCAAAAACCAATTCAAAATGCAATACTTTGATTAAGCTGAGGAAGGATGAACAAGCGCATTTAGTATAACCGATAGGCTGCCTAATGCAGGTTTGGGATACCCAGGTGGGCTGGTGTTTTTTTTGTTAAAGGCAGACCAAAAAAACTATTCAAAATGCAATACTTTGATTAAGCTGAGGAAGGATGAACGAGCGTATTTAGTATAACAGATGAGCTGCTAAGTGCAGGTTTGGGATGCCCTCCGGCCTGGTGTTTTTTTTGTTAATGGCAGACCAAAAACCAATTCAAAATGCAATACTTTGATTAAGCTGAGGAAGTATGAACAAGCGTATTTAGTATAACAGATAGGCTGCTAAGTGCAGGTTTGGGATGCCCTGCGGCCTGGTGTTTTTTTTGTTAAAGGCAGACCAAAAACCAATTCAAAATGCAATACTTTAAGCTGAGAAGGATCAACAAGCGTATTTAAATAGCGTATTTATTTTTGCTAAGTGCAGGTTAGGGATACCCAGGTGGGCCGGTGTTTTTTTTTGTTAAAGGCAGACCAAAAAATATTAAAACTAATCCATTTATATTATGATAAATGCTTGTG
Organism: Gastrophryne carolinensis; assembly: GCA_027917425.1. NCBI lineage: Eukaryota > Metazoa > Chordata > Amphibia > Anura > Microhylidae > Gastrophryne > Gastrophryne carolinensis. The sequence goes on along the minus strand of CM051238.1, from coordinate 358,804,210 downwards.
TGTAACAGATAGGGTTAAATAAGCCACTGCATAGATGGCATGCACAGTGGCAAGGCAGATTTACAGCACAAAGAACTGAAATTGAATTGAAAACTGATCTGACTAATGAAAAAAAAAAAATTTCACTGCCACTTCTAAGCTGTCCCTGGCTGGATGGTTCCAGTTTTTCCCTATCTTTCCCTGGCTCTGTCTACCTCTCTGTCTGCCTCTCTGACTCTCCCTACCTATCTCTAACTCTCTGTCCCTGTCTGTAACGAGCTGTGCTCTGGCCGCAATAGAACGCTGAAATGCGTACAAGGAAGATGGCCGCCACTTTATATAGCACGGTGACGTCACCGGGCTTCCTGGCTGCTGATAGGCTGCATGTGACTTACCCATGATACCTTGCCGCAGGGGACATGTCTGGACATGTGCTTCCACCATCTTAGAATGCCTGTAATTGAAATAAATGGAGTTTAAAGGAAAAGCAGGTTTGGGATGCCCTGCGGCCTGGTGTTTTTTTTGTTAAAGGCAGACCTGGTTGTATATTTCTTGTTGCCGGTTATATAAATGATCTCTCCTCCCATCATTCACCATATTAATATGGATTTATATCATTGGGCCATTCGCAACAAGTCCCCTTTAATTTGCCTTATCTTCCATATGCATAAAGTTAATTTATGCTAAGCTACTGTCCAGGCACACACTAACTTGCTCCCCCCTTAAACCCATTGGGAACAGTGTCCCAATTATTGGTAAATATCTTGTATGTATTCTAAGCAATGTCCCTTTCTTTGCCTCAATTTATGAGATGTAGCTGAGCTGGGAAGAGCGTCTAATGATGTAGCTTTGTAAGTCATTAGCATGCTCTACTGTTGTCAGAGACAGCTGTGGGTACACTGTGGCTTGCTGTACTCATTCATGCTGAAAGCACTAAGGGACAGAGTGGCTGTTAGACCACTATTTTGCATGCTCATGTAAAATTAAAATTGAACAAATAAGGGCAACGTTTCGAGCTCACAGGAGAGACACATAGGACAGACATCAGGTGACCTGCTTGCTGCCATATTATTGTCATTGGGTGTACAGTTACTTTAACATTTCTGCACAGGTATGAGTTGGGTACCTTAGAAACAGAGCACGCAAGTGAAGACAATATAGAATATTTTCGCATGTTTTCCACAACCTGAACCAGGTCCCCATTGAAATAAATGGGGACCCGAACATTGGAGGGGCTATTCTACCTTTGTGGGCTTTACAGTTTGGGCTCGTCCAACACAGGAGATGTGCCCAGAGCTGTATGGTAAGCGCAAATAGTCATGGTGCAATTCAGACTTCATGACTGCATGGGTTCCCATGCAATTGTTAGCTCAGACCCCACTATTACCATGAATTGGATCATGGAGATTCCAATTGTATGTTTTAAGTGCCCTTTAATGAGGTCAAGCAATCATGGTGGGGATTTCTAGCCCCATGATAACATGGTCTAAAATGCAATAGCTACCGTAGCTCTGAACCCAACGTTTCTATGCACTGGATCATGGAAAACTTAAAGTGGACCAACACCCAGGGGGGATCAGCCTGGGAATCTATAAGATCTATCAGATCCCTCCCCGCGGGGCATCCGAAATCGGGATGCCCCGCTGTGTGAAACCCCGCAGGACGCCCAGAAACATTACCTTATACCCATTCCAACTGCGCATGCGCGAGCCGCATCTCGCGCTTCTCTCCAGCAGGGTGCGCACCCGCGCCGGCCTTTTGTGAATGGCCGATGCGGACGCGCTCCCTGTTAGACCTCAGAGCCGTTGTGGTTGTCCGTCGCTTGTCCGTACATATCACAGTGGCTCTGTGCGCTCGTATTGGACGAGCGCTCACGTAGGAGCGGAGTGAAGTGAGTTTTTTAGGGCGATCTGGGGGGTTTCACGCAGCGGGGCACCCCCGATCGTGGTGCCCCGCGGAAGTGGACCAAAACCCAGGATAGTGAAAATCCTGGGTGTTGGTCCACTTTAATTATATAGTATGATGTTTACCTGCATGCTCAGTGGATTACAATTTAATTTTCTTTTTTTTTTTTTTATTTTAATTTTTATTGCAGAGACAGGCATTACAGACAAGCTTTATCAATACAAACAAGGCGAGATATTAAACATATCTGAACTACACATCATATTGACACTACACAGTAGGGCAATTGTTTTCAGGGGAAAAATAGGCTAGAGGGGGTTGAAAGGCCCCCCCCCCACACAACCGCCAATGAAGCTCCCCATGCCGACCACCGCCAATTAAACCTTGAAAGCTCTGGTTAATTTTCTAACTCTTTAATTCAATATAAAAAGGAGCAACTCTGTCAGATATTGTTTCCTTGAAAAAACATTTTTTCTACAACATTCCTTTGCTTAGTAACAAAGTAGAAAAATTTGCCCAACTCCGATGATTCATTTTAAAATGCAAAGCGTGGCTATCATAGGAGCACTTGTCAGAGGAGACAGGAGTGTGTGATTTATTAGAGAGAACATGTAGAGTGAAAAAAAATTTAGCTTCACATCAAGTCAGAGGTCAGCGAGCTGCTTGGCATGCCAAGCTGGTAAGTGAGCATTTATTTGCCATGAAATAAGCTTCTGTACCAAATAGCACTGGTAAAACCATCCATTAAATCCCTAATATGTGTGCTTAAATCCTTGTAATTGGATTCCATTTGACGGCAGAAATGATATCTACATTGAAGTGTGAAGGGAGGGAGAGATACAGCAAAAGCATGAGAACATAGGAATGAGGATGAGACTACTGAGCCAGGAATCCCATACAAGCAAATTGTAGCAAATTTTTTACAGGATTGGATTACCAAAGCATTAAATAGAAACAAATCAAATTGCATAAACCAGTGATCTGGGCCCTAAGCATGTGCTAGATGGTACCCCAAACTTTACATTTTGTTAAAAGCAAATTGTTCTTTTGGGGCTGGATACTACTAAATACATTTGTTAAAGCAAAATAAAAATATAGTTATATGCTTACCCATCAGGCATCAGATCATAGGTGTCATAGTAGCACTAGCCCTCCCAGCATACCTTTCTTCGCTCCTGTGGTATCTATCTCATTTGTGCAGCACCAGTATCAGAAACCGGATGTTCCACTTCCCCTATCATCGGAGGTCTATGTAATTGCAACTTCTTTGCAGATAAACAGGAAGAGGACATTATAAGAAGGCAAAAAGCAAGCAGTATACTGTGCTTATACATTAGCTCATGCCAATACACTATCAGAGGCAGGAATCAATTAATTAGGAGGAGTCCTCCTTTATTAGATTTCACAGGAAGTTCACTGTATTACATTCCCTAAGATAATGTTCCGTACTGTAAAGTAATGCCATAAAGAAACAGGTAATTGGTCTGATTGCTGTAACATGTATAAAAAGCATGAGTAAAATGCCACATCATGTAAAAATAAAAATTGCCCTCGTCATCGGGCCTTTGGACCAAACGGTAAACAGAAATTTTCTCCATGGTGTGGGATTACTATTATTTTCCCAACCCTTCCTTATTTGAAACTATCTCTTTTGCATCCCTAATTGATCGCAATCAACACCTTACCACTGTATTATTTATGGTGGCCAGAAGCTGCGGATTGTAGTCACTGCTTATTGCTTCTAGATTTCTGCCCGAGCCACTCTGATTTGAGAATGCCAATTGGATGACTAGCAAAATTTCATCAAGAATAAGTATAATAAAACAGCAAATCCAACTGCCAGCATTTATTCCTAGATGTAAACCAAGGCACAGGAGTTAGCAACAAGGAATCAATGTGTAGTATGTTTAAACATGTACCAGCAACCCCATCCATTAAGGCCAGACAAGAACCCCCAACACCCACATTGTCACCCCCAAGTTTATGGTTGATTCAGAAACTCATGTTTTTTTGAGAGAAAACACTTCTTATGATTTTACCCTTAGGGCAATTCAGAGATATATTTAGCTATACAAATGTAAATTGTTACATCTAAATAGGGTGCTGAATTGCAGTGAGGAAAAATGTGTTTTCTTTTAAAAAATACTCATGGTGCTGATTCAACCCCTTATGTCTATAACACATCTATGCAATGTCCAATTATTCATTTTCTGACCCACTGCTGTCTATCGGAGTGGGCATGTCAGTGGATCTTTTGCATACCATCTTATCAGACATATTGTTCCCTGTGGACATGATTGGGAGACAAATCATTGCCATCAACACAAAAATAAATCAGCAGGACTGCAGTTTTAACAATGCAATTATGTTGATGCCATCTACATGGGAATTTCTAACCAATATAGTAGTAAACATTAAGTTAAAAGCTTTCAGGATGCACACTGTTGGCAGGTAGATTTAAATAAGGTTGTTATCTTGGCCTTGGCCATCTACAGGTATGCATAGCTAAATGCTTGTGTATAATTCCAGATGCCACATTATGGCGTTATTATTTCTTAAGACTTTAACTACAACAATTTAGGACCTCTTAAGCTGAACTATATTTAATAATAAAGAAAATAAACTCATTAGTTTTCTTGGGGCAGCCTTCCTATTCAGACTACTAAGAGTATTGGGAAAAGTATTGTGTGGCTTAGTGGTCTTTCTCCTTGTTCAGCTATAGGTCCACCTGAATGGAATGCTTCCTTAGAGTCGGGCAGGCTGATTCATCATTAGCGGCAGGTAGCGACAGATGATCGTCTGTAGCAGGCATTTTCAGAGCGCCCGCTAGTAGTCGCAGTGCTCAGCCCTGAGTCGCTACTTTATAGCGACTCAGTCACAGTTCAGTAATGTTGAATACATTGTGAGGAGTCGCTATTTGTCCAGTACAGCGCTGTATGGGAGCGCATGTTAGCGACTGCTCATAGCGACCGACTCACACCATATTCAGCAAAAAAACAGCTTCACAAATCTCTGGCGCTGAAAAATAGTTGTTTGAAGCCCAGAGCGCAGGAGGCGGTGTGTTTTCAAGCATCTATCAACTAGTAACAAAGCGAAAACATATGGAATAACATTGTAACAACATTGTAACATGAACACTTTAATGCCAGACCTGTAATGTCATTTTTGAGGAAATATTTTAAAAATGAAAAAATTATGAAAAAACTGCTTTTTCAATGCCAGAAGAGGTCAAAGAATTATTTGTGATTTTTATGGTACTGTTCAAGGCTGAACGCTGGCGCTGTTCGCTGAGGCTGTGAAAATTATGAATCAGACACTACATGGCGCTATTCCAGTCGCTAAACCGATTCTGCTTGATAAATGTGTAATTGTGTGCCGTGTCCGACGTTGACCAGTCGCTATCAGTCGCTACCTCTCATTAACCAGGCGCTACCTGACACTATCCCTTCTTAAATATGGGCCATAGTGTATGCCTCCCAGTAAGGTTAGGTAAGATACCTAGTTGTAAATATATATATATAATACCGCGCTAAAAAGTTTATATTATTATATTAGTTATCTTAAGCAGTTCTTATTTACAGGGTGCTTAACGTGCTAGGAAACTCCTGAATCTGAAAAGAGTCAATAACCATAAAGACAGAATAAGCACAGAGTTTCTATCAGGGCGAGAGATTATCTCACCATGAAAAAGGGAGCTCTGTGCTTATTCTGTCTTTAAGATCCCTAGTTGCTCACAATATTTCTAATCTCTGGATCTTGGCTTGGCGGGTATCCTAGAGATATCATTAGGTAGCAGTTAAAATTAACCTTACTCAATGAGGTATCAATAATTAAGTTTCTTGCATCAGGTGTTATAATGACTTATATTTTCTAAGGTATGGGACCTGTTCAATATGTCTTGGAGTAGTGGTCAAGAGTATAGTGCATTTCATTGTTCAGAGCTAGTTTTTATAGTGAAATGCTGTATAGCTTCCATGCTGCAAGTCATTCTATTTGTCAGGGGAAAGCAAAAGTCTTTACTAACCTTCGCTGGCATATTTTCTTGCACCAGCAAAACTGGCTGTCCAGATACTTTGTTATATTCCTCCAATGAAGCCTTGTCAGGTCCAAATAGCCCAGCCACAAAATGGAGCGTTTGATGGATTGCCCTAAAACTCTCAAGGTGATCAGGCATAGCAGGGATTTGCTGTGCCCTTCTATCCCCGTCTCACTGTGTGTTTGCTGTTTTCATGGCATTCGTTTGCTGACGCACTCAACTCTTCTATGAATCACTTTATCCGAACAAATTTTATAGAAATAATATTTTACTTCTGCCCGATAAAAAAATATATTAAACATAAGGTTGCACCTTCGCTGCCAGCAAAACCTGAGCAGCTGTAAAAGTATCTATAGCAGGGTTCTAATTTACCAAGCTAGCTTAGAAAATTAATTAAGGCAATTTTGAAGCATATTGTGACGAACATGTGTTAACAGATTGTGACATTTCCACTGGAAACAACTGCTCAACTTGCAGCATGGTTTGTTAAATAAAGTTTAAAAAAAAGTTCTTTATTTTTAACCCAAAGCATTCGCATAAAGCACAGTGTTTTACTTTTCATGGTTAAGGAGATAATTGCTTTGAGATTAGAATGTTATATGTTTTTCTAAAGAGATTACTGTCTAGTGTTTGTGTGTTTATCTAAAGTAAAGTATAGACTAATTAGTATCAACTAGTCCAATCTCATATTTACATACTGCAGTCAAACTGTGATGTGTACACTGGTAGTACATACTGGTAATTACACTTGTAAGGGGTCTAAAAAGATCTCTTAAAGCAAATCGAAATCCCATAATCAAGTCCATCTATTCTAAGTATGTCACACACCCCGCTTCAAGATATTCATTACCTGTGGGTAGTATGGTCCTGTAGAGGGCTTCTGCAGAGATGATTGGAGGAAAGAAAGCCCCTCCCAGTCCATAAGTACCTGGGACCTCTCACCCATTACCCAGTCTTCATCTCTGCAGACGGCGAGCAAGCAGCAGATGATATCTCCTCCTTGCACAGGGGGACTTTAAGGTAGCCGGGTCTACTCCCGGCCTATATATATTTTTATTTCCGTTCGGACTCTTTATTCCCTTTATTAATATATAGCTATTTAAATGCCTCCCAGTCTTGACTGCTGTCCGAGCGAGGGTATAACAGCACCTCAGGTGCTCAGGAGCTATGCTCCACCGCGAGACCCTATAAAGAGGGTAGGCGGTTATACCGGGTTGGTGACTCCGGTTTGGGATGCCCTGTCCAAGAGTTTAATTTTCCCCTTAAATGGCCTATTCCCCTTTTTTAGTTGTGTGGAGGCCTCTTATTCAGCTTCTGGTGTTTTTCTATGGGGGCGTCTGGAAAATAGATTTATTTGAAATGTTTGTTTAAAATGTTTACTTTTCTGGTATGAATAGTTATAATGTAAACTTGTTGCAATCTTTTTTGCTGACAGACACTGGTTTTTCAGGCTGAACTGCCAGGAATTTTTTCAGGTTTCTCCTGGTCCTAGAGTACCTGGGTACTTTTGCTATTTATTACAAAACCTCCAACTTGGACAATATAAGGGCATCCCGGGTTGCTTAATAGCGTAATTCCCTCACTCATAGCGACTATTCAAGTTCACCTTATGGAGGCATCCCAAGATTCCGGGCTCCCCTCGGGACAATCCCGGAAGTGTATGGGTTGTGGGGTATCCCTAACAGGGGATGATTTTTTCCTATGTTTATCATGTGCACAGCAGACTATTACATGGCAGTCCGGTCCCCAGGCATCTGGGTCAGCGCAGCCGGCTTCATCCTCTCCCCCTCCCACTTTGACCCGTGCCCCGTGTGAGATTGCCACGGGGGGGGCAGTCGAAATCTGATGTGTGTGCCAGATTGGCCAGTATTGAAAAATTCATTTCCTCCACGGTTGCCAAGAAAGCACCGGCTAAGAGGAAGCATTTATCACCGGTTAATCATTTTAAATATGATGATGACGAGGACGGCTTGGATTGGTTAGATTATTCCCCTCTAGAAGAAGGGGAATTATTTGAGGATTCAGATATTTCTGATGATCAGCAATTTGTTGGTGCTGATTCCGATCGGAGCTCAGGGACTTCCTTGGATACTCCTAATGTTCTGACTCAGATGTTTGAGGTGCTTGCTATCTCGCCTCCGGCGGAGGTTCCTCAACAGCAAGGGGAGTTTTATGACGAATCCAAGCCGCGGTTGGAATTCCCTAATCAAAAGCATTTTGATAATATTATTTCTAAGGAATGGGAAAGGCCTGCCCGGCTCCCAGGCATTCCCCAAAGTTGGGATAAGAGGTATCCTTTTCCAGTGGATACGGTTAAGCGCTGGGCGTCTCCCCCCGAGGTGGACGCCCCTATTTTGGGGTTATCCAACTCAGCCGTATTGAACAACCCTGATTGTTCCTCTCTTAAGGATGGTGAGGATAAACGCATTGACCAGATGGCTTGTCATGGTTTTGCCAGTATTGGGGCAGCAATAAGGCCTGTTTGTGCCTCATCGCTGTTGGCGGTGGCTACGAGAAAGGTGGTCAGGCACTTGTTATCCTCCTCCGGTTTGAATCCGGACAGTGAGGAATTTCGTGAACTAAAACAATGTGAGGGGTTTTTGTCCTTCATGGTGGCCGCTTTGGATGATTCCTTGATGATGAGTAGTAGAGCCTCTGCTCTAATGGTTACTATCAGGCGTTCAATTTGGTTACGCCAGTGGGCGGCTGACTTTGGGTCAAAAAAGTCACTAACAGCTCTTCCCTTCGTTGGGTTACGGCTCTTTGGAGACAAGCTGGATGCCGTGGCCAAGGGGGGCAAACTACCTCAATGCAAGAAGCAACGTCGCCCCTTTCGAGGAGCGTCTTCCTTCACTCCTTCCTTTCGGGGATCTAGAGCAGGAAGAGGTTTCGCCTTCCCTTCTACAAGGGGAAATTCCTGGAATAGGGGCAGAGGACGTGCCCGTTCAGGATACAGTTGGGGCTCAAAACCCAAACCCGTGGCCAAGCCCGCTCAACAATGAGGGGGCGCCCTCACCCGTGCGGGTGGGGGGACGGCTAAAGCACTTCTCCCAGGTCTGGAACCGAGAGGTCTCGGACAGGTGGATCAGGGAAGTGGTGTCTTCCGGCTACAAGCTGGAGTTCGAGTCCTACCCTCCCCCGCGTTTCCTCAGGTCTCGGGTGTCCCCGGAGGCACTGGCTGCGCAGCAGCTCTGGGCGGCAGTATCGAGTCTTCTGGAAATGGCAGTCATTTGCCCAGTTCCGTCATTAGACCGGGGTCGGGGTTTTTACTCAAATCTGTTCATGGTCCCCAAAAAGGATGGCTCCGTCCTGCCCATACTGGACCTAAAGATTCTCAACAAGTTCGTCAGACTGCGAAGGTTTCGCATGGAAACGTTGCGCTCGGCTATTCATTCTCTTCGTCAGGGGGACTTCATGACGTCCATAGACATTCAGGACGCTTACCTCCATGTTCCCATTTTTCCCGCACACCAGAGGTTTCTGAGGTTCGCGGTGGAGGATCGGCACTTTCAGTTTGTAGCTCTTCCCTTCGGTCTCACCACAGCTCCAAGAGTTTTCACCAAGGTGCTTGCTGGGGTGATGGCTCTCCTCAGAGCGCAGGGGATTCGCATTGTGCCATATCTGGACGATCTCCTCATCATGGCACCGTCATCCAGCCAGGCAGAATTGGACACCAGGACGGTTATATCCACTCTGGAGAGGTTCGGCTGGGTGATCAACTACCCCAAGTCCTCCCTACACCCGTCCAGGACAGTATCCTTTCTGGGAATGTCTCTGGATACAGATCTGGCCAGAGTTTTCCTTCCTCAGTCCAAGGTTCTTCTGATTCAGGAGTTGGTTCGGTCGCTCATGTCCATGGAGGGGCTTTTGGAAGGATCTGCAAGTTCAGGGTTTGTGGAGTCCCCTGGAAGCTCACGAGTCTATCAATGTTCTGGAATTGAGGGCCATCAGGTTGGTTCTTTGTCATTTGACTCATCAACTGCGAGACTTGCCGGTACAGGTCAGGTCGGACAATCGGACGGCGGTGGCCTACATCAATCACCAGGGAGGAACCCGCAGCAGGAATGCCCTCAAGGAAGTGTCTCTGATCCTGGACTGGGCAGAGAGACATGTCCCGTGTATCTCAGCAGTTTACATCCCAGGTGTGGAGAACACGGAGGCGGACTCTCTGAGCAGGATGTCAGCCTGCAAGGGGGAATGGTCTCTCAATCCCAGGGTCTTTCACTCAATTTGTCTCAGGTGGGGGTCACCGGCGGTGGACCTATTTGCCTCCCGTCACAATCACAAACTTCCGGCTTTTGTGTCTCTGGCGAAGGACCCACTGGCTCTCGCGACGGACGCCATGTCCCTGAACTGGAGGGATCTGGGGTTTCTGTACCTGTTCCCTCCGTTTCCCATGGTGGCCAGAGTAGTGCGCAAGCTTGCTCTGGAGAGAGCAACAGCAATTCTGGTAGCTCCAAGGTGGCCAAGACAGGTCTGGTTCGCAGACGTGGTAAGGTTGGCAGAAGATCAGTTCGTTCTGCCCCTGCTGCCAGATCTGCTCACACAGGGTCATCTTCGTTACCCCAATTTACCAACGCTGGCTTTGACGGCGTGGCTGCTGAAACCTCCATCTTGAAGGAGGAAGGTCTTTCTGACGCTGTTATTCAGACTCTCATTCGTGCTAGAAAGAAGTCTTCTTCATCCATGTACTATAGGACTTGGAGGTCTTATATTGATTGGTGTGAGGCTAGGGCCTTCCCTTGTAGGGAATTCTCTGTTTCTAGAATTTTGGAGTTCTTGCAACATGGTCTGGACTTAGGGCTCCAACTCAGTACTCTGAAGGGGCAGGTGTCTGCCCTGGCGGTATTTTTCCAAAAGTCTTTTGCACTACATCCTTTGGTTAAGACCTTTTTCCAGGGGGTTACGCATGTGCGGCCTCCTAGGAAGCCTTTGATTCCGGTTTGGGATTTGAATTTGGTTCTTTCTGCGCTACAGGGTCCCCCCTTTGAGCCCTTGCATGATAGTCCTTTGTCTTCCCTTACGCAGAAGGTGGCATTTTTGGTAGCTATCACTTCAGTTAGACGTGTTTCTGAGTTGGCGGCTCTGTCTATTCAAGCTCCATATTTTGAAAGACATCAGGATAAAGTGGTTTTCCGTTTTAAGACGGACTTTCTTTCTAAGGTGGTTTCGTCCTTTCATTTAAATCAGGATATTGTTCTGCCCTCTCTCTGTCCTAACCCCAGCAATGACAAGGAGAGGGTCCTGCATTCTTTGGATGTGGTTCGTGTTGTGAAGTATTATTTGGTGGTAACATCTGCCTTTCGCAAGACTGATGCATTCTTCGTGGTGCCTTTTGGGACCAAGAAGGGTCTAGCACCCACAAAGTCTACCATCAGCAGATGGATCCGTCAGGCCATTGTAGGGGCCTATTCTGCTAAGGGGAGAGATCCTCCCTTTCGTGTTACTGCTCATTCTACTCGTGCGGTTGGGGCCTCCTGGGCTTTTCAGCACCAGGCCTCTGTTGAGCAAGTTTGCAAGGCCGCTACCTGGTCTTCTGTTCACACTTTTTCAAAGTTTTACAAGGTTGATGTGCGGGCCTCAGCGGATGCTGTTTTTGGCCGCAAAGTTCTGCAGGCTGCAGTAGTTTGAGTTGTGCTTTATACCTTGTTTTTGGATCCCCACCCTTTATGGACACTGCTATTGGATGTCCCACAGGTAATGAATATCTTGAAGCGGGGTGTGTGACATACTTAGAATAATACCATTTTGTGAATACTCACCTTGTAAAATGGGTATTATAAGTATGTCACACACCCCGCTTCAACCCGCCCTTTGGATTCTGCATCCTTCATATGGTGAACTTTGCGTTGTTATGACTGATATTTGGCTCTTCCTGGTCCTTTACCTTACTGCTTTCTTTATACTGGGCAATGAGTGGGAGGTCCCAGGTACTTATGGACTGGGAGGGGCTTTCTTTCCTCCAATCATCTCTGCAGAAGCCCTCTACAGGACCATACTACCCACAAGTAATGAATATCTTGAAGCGGGGTGTGTGACATACTTATAATACCCATTTTACAAGGTGAGTATTCACAAAATGGTATTTTTTTGCTTCCCCTCCCCAGGTATCCAACATTATTTTATTTCTACAAATAATTGTAATTGCCGGTGTTGTCTTATGTCCCCACACCGTCCGCCCAGTAAAAGAATGGGTGAAATTTCTAGGTGTGGGAGCACTAGGTAAATTTACCCGCCCATTAGACTGCCATGCTGGATGTGAGGGACTGCAGGTTTCGTGCATCTTGCTTTATATCTCTTAAAAGTCCTACTGAATTCTCTCTCCTTTTCTGGACCTCCCCACATTTGTATGAGTAATCCCCATTCAGTCTCAGACTGTGAATCTCCCAGACAATTTTAAATTATTGGGTGGACTGTATTTGACAAAGGGCTTGTCAGGAACTGCAAAATGCTGGTGAATGGAAGAAAGCAGAAAGCTAATTTAGCACTTTACCTGGAATCATGGGTGAACGTAGCTGTTCTGCTGCCTGAGGCAATCTATAGAGAGACCTTTTCTTCCATGGCCTGTCCTGAGCAAGTCCAGTAAGGATCTCTTGACACATTAAGCACAGACCACAGTGCATAATGAGTTCTGCTCAGCTTGTCACTGAAACATTGCTCTAGGCACTTTTAGGGCTCATGCCCCCTATTCATCTGCTCCCTCCCAGTTATACTCAACTGATCCAGTACAGGTTTCTAGGGCATAGGAGACCAGAATCCAGAGCAAAAACTGTGGAAAACAGCACCTCCTCCAAATCAGTTTTAGTTAAACTTAGCATTGCAGTGCATGCTGCCCCTCCCACCTCTGCTGCCTGTGGTAGCCACCTCCTTGGGCCTCATTAGAATGTCCCTTTAAAGTAGTGTTAGAGGATGGATATTATAGTGTTTAGTCTTGTAACCAAGTTTAGATATTAGGTTTGGGATTGAGAAGTTTATAAGGCATGTACACAATATTTGCCCAAACCAAAAGGTTAACAACATATTTACTTACGCATATAAAATTGCATGCATTTAACAGCCTCTCTACCTATGGATGTGTTAAAGTGGACCAAAACCCAGGATTTTGACTATCCTGGGTTTTGGTCTTTGCTCCCGGGCACCCCAATCGGGGATGCCCTGCTATGTTAAGTCCCCCCAGGTCACCGGTTTTCTTCCACCCTTCCTCGGTCCTATGGTGCATGCGCAACTTCTCATCTAGTCAGCGTGCTCGGATCCGCTCCCACCCCTTCGTCCTAGAGCTCGTCTAAGGCAAGGGGATCCGAGCACGCTGGCGGCCACATCCCCTGCTACCCTTTAGGGAGTGTGCCTTTTCAGATGCCTGGCATGGACGCAAGCCCTGCTAAGGGGAAGCAGGGATGCAGCCGTTGCCCCCGGGGGGCCGAGTATGCCTGCCCTGAAGTCTCATAGACTCCAGGGTAAGTTTTGGTCCACTTCAACATCCTTTAGTATTGTTTTATTTAAGTAGTATGACTGTTCGTTCTGAAATCATCTGATTAAACATTTATTGTGTGGGGGTCCGGTCAAATATATCTAAACATTTGTTTGCACCCAAGCATGCTGCTTCTAGATAGGGCTCCCCACAATCTAGAAGCATCACGCTCGGGTGCAAACAAATGTTTAGCCTCTCTACCTATCCAGAACTGTTATACAGGTTTAAAGATATACTAATATTAAAGTACCTTGTCTTTTGAACCTGATGTCACAAAAAAAAAAAAAAAAGTAATTACAAATAGCAATGTGTTGTAGGGTTTCCGATTGTCAGGGAAGGATTTAAATTTATTAAAGATAAAGGTTCTCTAACCTGGTTTTTATAGATGAATTCTCTTCTTCGGCAACATGAAAATCAAGCAGTTGGCAACAGGGGATTTTAGCATTTTCAAACTTCCAGACAGAAATCCTATAAAAATTTACAGGCCAACCTCAAAGCCCACTGATAGCTGCAATATGAAGCTAAATATATGAAACTAGTGGTGCAGGGTGGGAATCTTACCACCATCTTCATAAAGGACATAACTTTTCTGGCGATGGACTGTACATATTTTAATCACAGACAGATTTCTTACTCTCAACTGTAAAATGTGTTACATTTTTACAGTCACCTACTGCAGAGTAAACACAACTGGCTGTTACTTTGTGATACACTGTATGATAGAAGATCGTTACAGTGTATCACAAAGTAATGGCCAGTCATCTGTGTTTACTCTGTAGAGAAGAATCTAACGAATGTATCAGCTAAGAGGAAGAGAAATGTCTGTGATGAAAATATACTTGCCCTTTAAATAGCTATAAGAGACTGTCACATATATCAATAGAAGCAGTGTGGTTACATTCAACACTACTCAACTGGGTACTAGATCATGGTCTGAGCTAAATGCACATTGGTGTGTGTGTGGGGAGGTGGTCATTTCCTTTGATCTATAATGATATGTAGCAACCAGGTTGGAGTTAGTCAACTAGGCACTAATCCCCAAAAGGCCTCCTGTCTGATCAAAACCCTTAACATTTTCTTATTACCTGTTTAACGATGTCCTTTACTAACATGTGCTACTATGCCTGTAATTAATCAGGGTGGTGTGGGGTGGTGATTTCCTTGGGGCATTGCAGGGACAACACACAACACGGGGAGGCCGATTCATCAATAGCGCCAGGTAGCGACAGATGAGCGACTGAAGTATGGCGCTATGAGCGCCGCTAGCGTCAGCCGCGGGCGGTAGCGATTCGCTATAGCAGGCCTCCTCAGTCGCTACCTGGCGTTGTTGCGAACAACGCCTACATTGCTGAATATGATGTTGGCCCTCAGCTTTGTAGGCGCTGTCAGTCAGTGTGACCACGCTATTCTACACAGCGCCTGTTAGTTTTGCTGTGTCCTGGCCATCCAGTACCTTCTGAATAAAACACATTGCCACATTTGTTAAAAATTTAAAGAGTTTTTATTTTGTGTTGAAAAGGAAATTAAATTCAACCAGATATTCTAATATAAATGCAAAATAAAACATAATTAAACACATAGCCACAATTATTTTTTTTTTTTATTTGTTAAATAAAAAGGAAATACAATTAAACCACCAATGAGAAAGAAAAGGAAAATAAAAACAGAACAGAGAAAGAAAAGGAAAATAAAAACAGAACAGAGAAAGAAAAGGAAAATAAAAACAGAACAGAGAAAGAAAAGGAAAATAAAAACAGAACAGAGAAAGAAAAGGAAAATAAAAACAGAACAGAGAAAGAAAAGGAAAATAAAAACAGAACAGAGAAAGAAAAGGAAAATAAAAACAGAACAGAGAAAGAAAAGGAAAATAAAAACAGAACAGAGAAAGAAAAGGAAAATAAAAACAGAACAGAGAAAGAAAAGGAAAATAAAAACAGAACAGAGAAAGAAAAGGAAAATAAAAACAGAACAGAGAAAGAAAAGGAAAATAAAAACAGAACAGAGAAAGAAAAGGAAAATAAAAACAGAACAGAGAAAGAAAAGGAAAATCGAAAAGGAAAATAAAAACAGAACAGAGAAAAAAAAGGAAAATTAAAATAGGAATTAGAATGAAAAGGAAACTTACAACAGAATTAAACACATAGCCACATGTATATATATAATTTTTTTTTTATTTTTACTCTAAAAAAAAATTAATAATAAAACAGAAATGAAATTGAAAATGAAAAGTCCAACAGAAATTCTAAAGCAAAGTAAAGTCCAGGAAAGTTTTTGAAAAGGAAATTAGGGATCAGGGTGCATCTCTTTGTGCCTGAAAAAATAAGAAAAATGCAGTTAGTATAGATCTTTATAGTTGTTTTGTGGTTTCAAAAAAAAAAATGCATAACTTGATAACCAACATTGGCGTCTTACACCCCCCTTAGAGTGGTTTGAGTCATCTTACACCCCCCCTTAGAGTGGTTTTGGTCATCTTACACCCCCCTTAGAGTGGTTTTGGTCATCTTACACCCCCCCTTAGAGTGGTTTTGGTCATCTTACACCCCCCCTTAGAGTGGTTTGGGTCATCTTACACCCCCCTTAGAGTGGTTTTGGTCATCTTACACCCCCCTTAGAGTGGTTTGGGTCATCTTACACCCCCCTTAGAGTGGTTTGGGTCATCTTACACCCCCCCTTAGAGTGGTTTGGGTCATCTTACACCCCCCTTAGAGTGGTTTGGGTCATCTTACACCCCCCCTTAGAGTGGTTTGGGTCATCTTACACCCCCCTTAGAGTGGTTTGGGTCATCTTACACCCCCCTTAGAGTGGTTTGGGTCATCTTACACCCCCCTTAGAGTGGTTTGGGTCATCTTACACCCCCCCTTAGAGTGGTTTGGGTCATCTTACACCCCCCCTTAGAGTGCTTTGGGTCATCTTACACCCCCCTTAGAGTGGTTTTGGTCATCTTACACCCCCCCTTAGAGTGGTTTGGGTCATCTTACACCCCCCTTAGAGTGGTTTTGGTCATCTTACACCCCCCCTTAGAGTGCTTTGGGTCATCTTACACCCCCCTTAGAGTGGTTTGGGTCATCTTACACCCCCCCTTAGAGTGGTTTGGGTCATCTTACACCCCCCCTTAGAGTGGTTTGGGTCATCTTACACCCCCCTTAGAGTGGTTTTGGTCATCTTACACCCCCCCTTAGAGTGGTTTGGGTCATCTTACACCCCCCTTAGAGTGGTTTTGGTCATCTTACACCCCCCCTTAGAGTGGTTTGGGTCATCTTACACCCCCCTTAGTGCGTTTTTTTGCTCTTTTGGATGGGAGGTCAAATACATTTAAACAGTAGTGCAGTACTTGCATTAGAGTGAAGGGTAGTTAGCTTACCGCAAAAAAAGAAGTGATCAGCCTTTCCCTTAGCTCATCGCCAGTCTGGGTGTCCTCACTTCTATCTGCGGGCAGGTTGGGGATTTCTGGCACCAGTGCTGTCTCCTCGGGGGCTTGGATTCGGTGACAAATGCAAATGTTGTGTAGCACACAGCAGGCAAGGATGATCTTGGAAACCTTCTGTGGGCTGTAGAGCATCTCTCCTCCTGGCCGTGCCAAACAGAGAAAGCGTGCTTTCAGCAGGCCGATGGTTCTTTCCACAATGCTTCTGGTCTTGCGATGCGCTGCATTGTAGCGTTCATGGGCAGAGGTCCGTGGGTTCCTGACCGGAGTCATGACCCACGTTCTCTGCCCATATCCCTTGTCCGCTGTAGAAAAAACACAAGGAGAGAGACAGCAATTAGTACTAGTACATGTTTTTTGGTGGTAGTTTGGTTAAAATTGGCTTACTAGGCCACATATTAGCAAAATACATAGACATGGTTAATTTATTACCCAGTAGCCAGCCAGCTGGCATTTCGTTGTTATCAAACTTCCGGCACAGGACTGTCCGCTGCAAGACGTAAGAATCGTGGCATGAGCCGGGGAACCCCGATCTCACCGCCCGCAGCCTCATGTCCGGGTCACAGACCACCATGATATTAAACGAATGGAACTGCTTCCGGTTTCTGTAGGACAGCTCCTGTGCACGGGGAGGGCGGAAAGGGATATGTGTACCATCAACGCACCCTAGCACATTCGGGATCCCTCCCATCAGATAGAAAGCATGTTTTATTTTGGCAACCTCTTCCTCATCCTCAGGAAACTTGATGTAAATTGGGATTAAATCACAAATTGCCAGAACTACCTGGATTAGGATGCGGCTCATAGTAGCCTGGCTTATCCCGCTGAGGAGGGCTGAGGTTGCCTGGAAGGTCCCTCGTGCCAAAACATTAAGAGTGGCACACAGGCGTACTATGCCTGGAATGGAATGAGTGCGTTTGGTGGATGGCTCGATTTTGGTCTTAATCTGATCATATAGGGACTGTAGTGCAGCACGATTCAGACGGAAGCGGCTCCTGATCTGCTCGTCACTTAAGTCCCATACTGAAAGGCGGATTGCAAAGGAGCGGGGTGCCCTAAGCCTCACAACACCCCGCTCCCTTTCCTCCTGCTCTTTCAGCATACACATACATCCATCCACCCAGACACCATACATCACCCTCTTATCCATCACACACACTAAAGATATATACAAAAACAAAAATAAACAAAAAAAACCACTAACACACAACACACACACAAACAATCACACTACACACACACCCGCTACAATGCAGCTCACCACAAAACCAGAACTATAGTGGTCCAAACCACCAGCCTGCTGAAAACCAGCTTTCTAAGTTAAGCACAACCAAGAGGGGAGTTGCTGCACAGCCCACAAAAGGCCCCAAAATCAAGCCTCACTTGCTGTATGCTACACAATATTTGCAGATGCCACCAAAACCAAGCTCCTAAAGAAACAGCACTGATGTCAGAAATCACCCAACAAGCCACAGAGAGTGAGGACAGAAACCAGACAGAGGCTCAAATGAGCTAAGGGAAGCGAGCACAGCACCACACCACAGCCTTTGCCACAGTGTAAGAATAGCAGAAGCTAGAACATTCCTTCCTTTTATACTTCATTTTCTAAAGTGACAGGTCCGCTTTGCCGCCTTTTGCGTCGCTCTGCTATTTCCGGGCGCCAATTAGCCGACCCAGGTGTGCGTAAAACAGAGTGCGCATGCGCACGCTAGTAGCGCTACTAGCGTACTTGAGCCGTAACTTGCGTGCATTAACGGACATGGGCCAAAAATCAGGTGGGGACCAATGAAAGGGAAGCTGTTGTTTTTTTAAATAGCCGTTAGGCTAAGCACATGTCACAAGGGTTTGAGATACATCAGTCCATTGTTGGATTTGGGTGTGTGTTGTTTGTTTAATGAGGTCTGTAATGAGTTAATTGGCTAACACACATGCTTCTGTCAGTGCAGTGGAGGTGTGCCTAGAAGGAACTGGGCTGTATGTGTGAATCAATTAAGTGGGCTGCTTTTGGATTGGCTGTTAGAGCACATAAAACCTGCCCAAGCCTAAGAGATTGCGATGCCATTCTGTAGTGTGCATGCGTGCTTGTGGGGTGTTGATTTGTGTGTGTGTGCAGCTACAGGATGGAGCCAAATACAGGACATCTGCCGGCCACAGCAGGCCCGAGTAGGAGTTTGGTGGGTGCTGTGCGCAGACCTCCCTTACGGAAAAGGGCACAGCCTGAAGGTGGGGCAGCACCCCAGGCTAAGCGTCCAGGTGCCAAGAGGGAGCCTGAATTTAATTTGGCTGAGAATAATCATCTTGTGCGCCTGACACTTGCGAAATGGGAGCTGATATTTGGCTCCCAAAGCAAGTCCATAGGCAAACAAGAAAGAAGCAAACTGTGGGATGCCATTGGTGTGGAGCTTAGTAGCACAGCTCAACACCCACGTAGTGGCCCATCCTGCAGGAAACGCTTCTACACTTTGCGAGGGGCCCTTATGAAAAAGATGAATCACGATCTTGATGTGGACAGTGGGTTCATCCAGGCTCCAAAGAGTACCTACAGGCCGTATGAGGAGATGCTGAAGGCCAAAATCCCACTGGCTCGGCTGCAGGGTGTGGATCCTGGGGATGACACCACCGGTTGGGCTGAAGGTACATATTTTCTGGCTTTTACAATAACCTAATGTTAATGTATGTGATTTGCATTTTTACATTCTGACCAACTAACAGTAGGACCTGTGAAGTATTACATTACAGCTCAAACATTTGTAACTTTTCTGTCTGTTGCTTTATGCATAGGTGCACATGCTGCTGTCCGGGATGTGGCTCAGGACACCCAAGCTCCTGCCCTTCCAGCAACCTCAAGGCTACCCCAGTCTGCCATTGAAGGTATTTACCCATAATTTGGTTGCTGGTTTTTTTAAAAACAAATGGGTGTGGGAGCAGCTCAAACAATCAAGGTTTGCCCTGTTGAGTATTAATAATATGTGCCTGCGCCCTAATTGCACGCCCACTGTAACACTCACAGCAAGTAACTAACAAGGCCCTAACATGTGTAGATATGTAGGACGCCAGAGATGTGTAGCCATATATCGGCATATCAATGTGGGAGCCACACTTGGCTTGATTAGTCAATATTATTGAAAGAGCTGCTCACACACCTTAATGCATGTTGTATTTTGCAACGCACATTAGCTATGGCTCAATGTTGGTTTTATTTTGGCCTAGCTCCCATGCCCTTGGCCCCAGCATCTCCTCCGGATCCCACCTACTCTTTGGATGTCGGTAAGTGCATGTGTTCACCTTGCTTGATCCACTTTGACTCAAGTGCATGTGTCTCATTCGTCTTTTTTCTTGGTAGGCCAAGTGACTGGTTCATCTTTGGACCCCACTTCCGATGTTGCCGGTCAACAGGACCCTGTTGGTGTGTAGAGCAATACATGATGTATCCTTTATGCTGTTTAGGTTACACTGGTTCAATTTGGTTAGTCTACTAAGCTACATGTTTGCTTGGTAAACTTGAAGATGCCTCTTGGGAGTGCTGGTTGCCTCCCCAGGGTCAGTCTATTAGTTATTTGAGTGATAGCAATGTATATTTGCGGACATATTTTTAGCCAAACATTCCCTGTAGTAGTTTGCTGATTATTTAGAGACATTTTTTTTTTTTTTTAGTTGACCCGAATATCGGAAGTGGCTGTCCAGAAAGGGCCCCTCAAGTTCCAGCTGCCAGAGATGAGGGTAAGTGGTTTGGCCTTGCTCTAGTCTGTATTTTGGCTCTAATGTTGTGCCACTTGCTTCTGGCAACTTGTGTGTCCACATGTATTTTCAAGGTCCAAGCTCGAGTGAGGACCCCACTCCAGACATCTGGGATATTGGGGGTATGTTTAATTTAAGCAATGTTTATGATGAGATTTGCAGAAATTAGTGCGTCTTAGTCCTGTAACATACATGTTAACAATCTGAGTTTAACAGAGACCTTTGGTCTAGTGTGTATTTTGTAAGTTTTTAGAGGTATGGCCTCGATAGCCTAACCAGGTTACATTAGAGTTTGGCCCACAGACCTACTAACCTGATTTTCCTGTTTAGCATATGCCAACTTGCCCGACATCTCGGATGTTGAATTGCGACTCTCTGGCAGCGATACCTCGAGCCTACCTGTGCCGGAGGACACGCAGGTAACATGGCTGATGTAGACGACCTCGAAACCCATTGGCATATTCGTGGGTAGTGGAAGAAGCAACATGTAACATTTCCTTTCATTGTTGTTTTGGCAGGAGGCGGAACCAGAACCCCAAGCTGGGACCTCTTCCCAAGTCCCATGTGGCCAAGCTTCAGAGGCTCAGACAAGGGTAAGTTGTATAGTGAGTGTTTATGGTAACTTTTTGGAGGGGCATAACTGCATTGGTTCTGTTTGACTAAAATGTGGTTTACTATTTGTTTAGCCTCCAACCACAGCAAGAGGAGGTGTGGCACCAACCAGTGTCGATTTCTACCAACTAGGGGTCCGGATGCTGGAGGACTACAGTCGCCAACAGCCGCGTGATGGAACTAATGAGCGCATTGCGGCGTTGGAAAATCAGGTGCTGATGTGTCAGCAACAAAATGAGGCCCTGCAGCGCCAGGTGGACCAGTTACGGCAAAACCTACTACAGAACCAGGACCTTGGTCGCCTGGCAAATGTTATCGAGCAATCTGTACAGCGCCAGGAAGAAGCAATACAGCGCCAGGCAGAAGCAATACAGCGGCAGGACCAAACTTTGTTGTTGCTACAACAGCTCATACAACAGCAGTCTATATTTTTTACTGCACTGTTGTCCCCCAACACCGCCCCTAGCAATGACTCCCAACCTCCCCGGCCACCCAGCCAAGAATATTAATTTGTAAACCTTTTTCTTATGATTTATGTAAATATATTTTTGAAAACCACCTCTAAATTGTGTTTATCCATACATGTGAAAGCGAAATACACAGTCATGGATGATTTGCTCAATCATCTCTAATATTATGCCACCATTTATGTGCCACATTAGTTAACATTGCTTACTATGGTGTAAACATGTACTGGCTCAAAATGGCTGCCTAATTTTAGACATAATGGTTATTGGAAATCGAAACCTATGCTGGTCAAGGAACAACACAGTTATTCGTAACAAAAATTGTATTCAAACAAATTGGCCCAACACGGCCAACATAGGCCAACAAAGCCACTAAAATTTGACATGGCAGCCATCCCCCCCACCCTAACGTCTCCGACGCCTCTTCATGGCCAGCAGCATCCCTTTCATCTGTCGGAAGGCCCGCCACAGTCTGCGATGCTGGCGTATACAAGCTGTAGAGATGTGATTAAAAATAATATATTAGAATTTGATTGGGAACTCAACATACACAGATGTAGCAATGTAATGTCAGTGTTTCTAACTTGCTAACACTCACATTAACATTGGTGAACAATGTGCCCCTAACATTTTAAATAAAAGTTTTAATATTGGCTTGAAAACATGTTAGGACCACATACCTTTACTCTTAAAGTGGACCAACACCCACAATATAGTTTATCATGGGTTTTGGGCCACTTTGTTGTTGCTCACAGATCTGTTTTTCCCCTGATGTGTGTATACACACAGTAATCCATAGCCACTCACCTCTCCATGCTCCAACGTGATTGGCACAAAAAACGCACGCTAACGTCTATGCAGGGAACAGGAATGTACACTCCTCTTCCGCCGCCTCTTCACGCATGTCACTCTCTGGCTGCTCATGGGGACCCGGCGGCCATTCACAGAGGCCCAGGGGGGAAAAATGCACGTCTGGAGTGGTGCGCGGGAGCCAGCGGAAGATAAGTTCCGATAATTAGGGGTTTGCTTGGTGGGTTGGACCCGCGGCACCTGCACTTATCGTATGTTCCGCGGGGTGTTAGTTGTTAGTTGTTGGCAAATTAAATGTTTAATGCACATTAAACACCCTTGGTGTTGGGCCAGGTTAACTCTTGCAAATGTAATAATGTTTATGGCCAAGTAAGGACATTTATGTCTTTAGTCCCAGCCAAACATCAGTGCCTAAGGATGATGGAAGTTTGCCCTATAATGTTCTGGGTAAACACCTAATCAGCCCCATTTGGTTGTCTATACGCCACAAATAGTCCGTATGTGTCCGTAACAAGAATGTGAGGCAACTATCAAGGATGGTGACTGGCATGTTGGATTATTGTCCAAACACATTTAACCTAGATGTGTGTGAAATTCACACATTGGTAAATTAAAAATTTCTACATATGTAACTAGAAGAGAAATGTTTCAAAAGTATTTACCCATATGAATTTGGATGTACTCACCATCGCAGCTGTGGCGGTGGCCCATGCTGCTGGCCGTCCCTGGAGCTGGTGTGGGGAGGAGGAATTCTGCCTCCGTCTGCGTAGCGACATCTGTCCATAAAAAAACAAAATACAAAACAACATTTAGTGGAGCTATGACACCCGAAGTTTTGACATCAATCTGGTTATTGAGTCTTACCTCCAAAAAAAAAAACTTGTTTACATACATGTTAAACGATATTTGCTATATTCCTGGTCCATTAGTTAATGTGAAGTGTTTATGGTTGCCACATGTATCCATTATGAAAATCTGGCACTAACCTTTACATTGCAATGTAAATGACTCATTACCAATTTAATGGCTAATGTTACCAGTGTGCAACATGTGTTTGCCCTAACTACTTCACGTAAATTAACTATTGCTAGCACACATCATGGTGTGGCCAGAAACATAGGGGTGGTTGCCAGTTGGCTAGCACTGTAGTGTGGTTTGTGATGTTAATGTACATTAGCAAACCAGCTGAGACAATGGACCAGGAAACGTGTCTGTTAAAAGTGGTCCAAGACCCAGGATTGTGAATATTCAGTGTTTTAGTCTACTTTGGCAGAGCAACACAATTTTAGTCCGCCACCGCCCCTGCCTTCCGCACATCACTCCTCCAGTGTGTGCGCACGCGCATGCCAGTATGAAACAGAGCGCAGGCGCACACACATCTCGAGTGCCACACAGGAGGCAGGGACAATGGCTTCTGCCACCCCCAAAGAGGGAAGTAGTTTGTGGTGTTTGGTTGGGGGGTGGCCCTGGGTGAGGGATGTGATTGGGCAGGGAAGGCGCCAGAATCCAAGCAATATCATCAATGTTTGTGGGTCCACTTTAAGGAATGACATAAATTCCAAAATGAGCTGGCTATAAACATACACTTACCACGACTATGCCCGAGGAGGATTTGACGCCAAAATTCCATGGAGGTGCCGCCTATATGATGCCCTGCAAATTACAGAGGAATGGCAAGGGCTAAGCACAAATGGTCAGATGAAACCTGTCACAGACTAACAATTAAAACATGTAAACTCACCAGGGGATGAAGCGCCACTTGAAGCCCAGGGAGGGCTCTGAGGAGGAGGCGGGGAGCCTCGGCTCCTCACACTCTGCTCAGAAGATCCACCAGGCAAAGGGCCACCCTCCTCCCTCTCACTCCCTGCTTGAGAGTGGCCCCTTGCCTGGTGAGAGTCCTCAGACTCAGAGTGTGAGGAGCTGAGGCTTGATCCAGCCTGCCCCCCAGCAGCACACTCCTCTGGGGCGTCATCCCCTTCCTCCCCTGGGTCCTCTAAATAGGACCCGCGGGAGGGACCCTCCCCCGATGACTCCCCCGAGTCCGCCTGCCTGGTTCGGGGGAGGAATCCCTTCCCACGTTTCCCCAGGGGAGGACGCTTATCTGTGTGGAGGGGGTGAAAGCAAATAATTAATATAAAGAGCAAAAAAGGACACAGCTTAGCAGATGATTCTGCACAAAGGCAAAAAAGAACATAAGCTTTAACTTACCTGATGCGTAGGCATCATATAGGCGGTACACGCCTTCTGGGTCCCGGCGCTTGAAATCAGACCATTTTTGCTGGATGGCCCGGATGGTCAGGTCGGTCTGGAAGCGCCGGGACACAGTGGCCTTCACCTCCATGGCAAGGCGTTTTTTAGCTCCTCGGGCATAGTCGTATTCGGCCAGGCAGAAGTCCTAGGAAAAAAAAAAAATAAATAAATAAAATAAAATACATGACCTCAGAACAATGTCATAAACAGTTATACAGAGACAAGATCAAAGTGGACCCACACCCAGGATTTACATTATTCTGGGTTTGGGTGCACTTTTGTGGGCCACAACTATTGTGGGTGGGCCACTGTCTGCAACCCCCTTGGAAGGCCCCAAATACACCGCTGAGGACACTCCCACGTCACTCCGCAAGCCAAACACAGCGCTCCACGCCGGTGTGGTATGCGCATCCAAGGCCCTTGGGAGGTGCATACCAGCTCAGCTGTGTCTGCACGGCAAAGTACGCATGTGGCGTTTGACTCTAACAGGGAGTGCGCCTGCACACAAAATGAAAATATGTATGGCGCAGGGGTACACCCTGCTAGAGGTAAGCGCAATAGGCATCCGCAACTCACGCATGCACATATGGGACGGGGCAGAGGTAATTTTTAGGGCCCTCCAGGGGGGGGGGGGGCCATCCAAGCAGGACATCCACAATGGGGATGCCCCATGTGGAGTGTTAAATTTTGGCCTAAAAACAATACAAATTCTGCCCCTATCCCCCCTGTGTGTTTATAAATTTTTAAGCTAAAAATACATAACTAAAATACTCACTTTCACAACCTGGCCATTTACACGGCTATCCACCCGGGTGCGCCTTTGTTTCCTGGGCCCAGGAGGGGAATGGGTGGGAGGGGTGGTATTTGGGGAAGGTGAGGTAGGTGGGGGATGTGGGGGAGGGGTGGTGGGTCCGGAATCTGAGGAGGAGCTGGGGAGGCGCATTACTCGGCGTTTTGGAGCCATATTGGAAACGCTAAGGAGGAAACAGGAACCGGAAATGACGCTAGCGACATTAGACAAAAAAAAACAAAACCTAACAAAAATACGCACCGCGCCCCAGCAACAAGCTATTCTCAGCTATGTGCAAGCTAAGTGGCGGAAAAACTAAAATGACGCTTCAAAACAAGCTAGTGGCATAAGCGCAAGACAGTTTTACCTTAAGGTGGCGTTGAAACGCAAAGGAGGATCCCGGAACCGGATATGACGCTAGCAACTGTGCTTCAAAATTCAAACACAAACATGCGCGCAGCAGGGACAAGCTAATATCAGCTATGTGCAAGCTAAGTGGCGGAAAAACATTAAAATGACGCTGCAAAACAAGCTATTGGCATAAGCGCTAGACATTTTTACCTTAAGGTGGCGTTGAAACGCAAAGGAGGATCCCGGAACCGGATATGACGCAAGCAACTGTGCTTCAAAATTCAAAAACAAACAAGCGCGCAGCAGGGACAAGCTAATGTCAGCTATGTGCAAGCTAAGTGGCGGAAAAACATTAAAATGACGCTGCCAAACAAGCTATTGGCATAAGCGCTAGACATTTTTACCTTAAGGTGGCGTTGAAACGCAAAGGAGGATCCCGGAACCGGATATGACGCAAGCAACTGTGCTTCAAAATTCAAAAACAAACATGCGCGCAGCAGGGACAAGCTAATATCAGCTATGTGCAAGCTAAGTGGCGGAAAAACATTAAAATGACGCTGCAAAACAAGCTAGGGCCAAAGGCGCCACGAATTATTAGCTTGATTTAGCAGGGGATTCTACATACTGTAATGCATAGGTCCTTCTAAAGCATACACCGTTGTGCTTAAATATACAGATCTTATTGCTTCACAAAGTCATCACACAATCTAACTAGACAACTACCTGAAAATGTGGCACACATGAGAATGCATAACGGGTTGTTATGAGCTGGTACGACTGAATGTTAATCCTGCAATATGTGGCCAGGCACGCTCACAACTACAGTGTATTCATTAACAACGACTGGGGTCGCGGGAAGTGAATTCCTTGCAAATGGCAGAAGGGCACATGTATGAACAGCACAGCGCCGCACAACGCAGCGCAGCGAGGCACAGCGACGCTCGCGCCGCCACATAGCGAATTCAAACAGCGACTGCACAAACACTGACCAACACAGATTCATCAAGGACAGGGCTGCCGAATAGCTTGGGCGCTGACAATTTCTAAGAGCGAACGTGACCGCCCAACCTGACAGGCTACAAAATAGCTTTACAAGCCCCGTTTGTGTGGAAAACCAGCGATTTTGAGGCCAATGAGTTTGGGTGGAGGAGATGCAATTCCCATGTCACTCACAACATTACATTGTGAAAAATAAAAAAAAAATCTAATACATATAAATAACCAGCAAGATTCATAAAACATATCAATATAAACATGTGTTGAATTTTGTACCAAAGAAAAAAAACCCCAAACCAATAAAAACAATCATTGCAGCGTCTGCCATTGAAATGTATGGGAGAGCGGCAGGTAGCGCCAGGTAATACGTGTCGCTGTGAAGGAATTTGCAGCGGCGCTGTTCGGGCCAGCCGGCTTCATGATGAATGCCGCGCTAGCCGTCGCTCTCGCCGGCGCTAGCCTCATTTAGCTTGATAAATGCGTCATTGTGACCGCCGCCGGGCGTACTTGAGTCGGTAGTCGCCGTTAGCTGCCGCTACCTGGCGCTCGTCAGACACTACCTGGCGCTATCGCTTGATGAATAAGGGCCAAAGTACAGTCACACACTATTTCCTTCAACTTCCTAGTCTGAAGGTTTTTTCACAAGTAGTACTCAGCATTTTCACTGTTCTTCCATGGTCCCATTATACTAGCGCAGTTGCCTCACTCCCAGAGATAACCGTCACAAACAAGAGTTATAAGAGTTATAACTTATAAGGATAGGATGTTTGCCTTAAAGAAACTGTATCCTGAAATTGCATAACATTAAAAATCTATAGAAGACAAAGTGAAGTACTCTTGAGTAAGGCATCCAGCCCCAAACTGCTCCCAGGCTGCTGTTGCTAGGGCAGCCCACCACTCTGGCATGTACCTCATTTCAGGGGTGACAGATTTTTGGACATGCTCTATTTCACTACCAGTGTCCTGAGCCAGCCTGTGGAGAGCAGCAGCGTTAATCACTCTCATAAGTATCCCAAACATTACGTAATGGGTAAAAGCATCTTTCACTCATCAGAATAATAGCAATAAACTAGTATTCAAGCACAAGCAGGCTCAGGGGAAAGGCAGCTGGATTTAAGCAGATCTCCTATGTAAAAGCTTTAGCAATTAATTCTATTAATCATAAAGGTTGATGTATATAATTGGTCCTAATTAGTGTTGGCAGAACCGAAACTTCACGAGTTCGGGTTCCCAAACCCGAACACGGACTTTAGCCAGAAGTCTTTGTATGAATTTAGCATTCAGCCCGAACCTGGAAAAGCTGGTTAATGGGCTGCTGAGCAGTAGCAGCTGTTCAAAGTTTGGCCGAACTTGCGGAACCCAATCCTCTAGGGGTTTGCCCAACACTACTTTTCTACTTTTTCCTCTGTTTATAGATTGCTACACCCCACAGTTCATTTAAGGCCAAACTTCGCAGGTATGATTCACACAGTATTCCCCCCCCCCAAAAAAAAAAAACCCTGCCTGTATGCATTAGGGTATAGTTTCAGGAGTTGTCTTTTCAATCCTTAAATGATTTACATTTGTTCTTTTTTTTAAGTCCAAAATTGATAGCTACCATAATATGGCGAGCCAACTCCCCCCTCCCATTTTCTTTGTGGCTGCAGCTGCATAAAAAACCTTGGATATTTGTTCTGTGCACATTTTGTGCCTGTGGGCTTGGGTGATGGACAGGCACCATTGCAGTTTGCAGCGTGAGGTGTAGATATACTAATTTTTAACTACTGTTCTGGTTCCTACATGTGGTTTCCCAGCATCTGTGCAGCTCCACAATATGATATTAGCTGTCAGATGACACCTGTATCATACTGGTGTGGTGCGTTACTAGCACGCTGGAAAACCTGGCACCCGGGCCAAGAAATGGTTCTGGCCATGACATGAGCCATTCGGTCCTGCTTCCCCAGGCCATTGCCATATTTTCCTCTGCAATAAGAGAGCCCTGCACTTGCCAACCCTTATTGTTTTGGGTCCAGTTAGGTCTTTTGAGTGTGTGGGTGTTGAACTGTAACTTATGCTTATTTTTGAGATAGGGCTAATATTTAAATCATCCTGAAAAATCCGGTAATTCAGGGTAGGTCTTATTTTTTAAGGGAAACAGGGCATTCTGACAATTCCTTTTTCATTGGAACATTATTAGTGAATAAAGAGCTGCTATCACCTAATTATTGAGCAGTACTCTTTCCAGGCCACTTTTAAATTTCTCCACTTCGGAGTGTCATTACTGGCTTTTCATAAGACCTACAGCATTGCCTCTGTCTTCAGCAGATCCTCCTCACTAACAATCAACTGCATCACTCCTCCTTTCCATTCTTTTTCCAGTGACCCATGTATTGTCTCTGTTTGTGCACTTGGGATTACACAAACGAGCTATACGCTTTGTTGATGAAGATTCTCCAAGGGGATAGACTCAAGGGCACCTTTAAGGACCTTCATCACCAAAACATGGGGGGGGGGATTTCACCCCACAGGGGGGATTTCTTGGTAACCCTGCAGTCCAGTTCAAGCCTGCCTATAGAGGTCTTCATAGGCCCCTTAAAGTGTATCTATACCCAGATAGGAAGTTGAATTCCATGCCATATGCTAATTCATTCTGTTCCAAGGTAAACTACCACATAGTGGATGTTGAGCTTGTAGTGCTTTCAGATTTATTGCAGTTATTATAACCAATAAGACTGACACCCAATGCTGAGGTGTGTTTAACCCTTCTAATACCTGCTAATTGACGCAGCTGCCTCTCCTGACGTTAACTGCCAGCTATGTAGATTTTACGTACCTGGCCTTCCCCCCTGCTAGTGCCCCCCCCCAAATAAAAAGACACTTACCCTATCCCTCAATCAATTCAGCCAGGTCTCCTCTTCATCCGGGGGGCCTCCAATGCAGGCTCTTCTTGCTTCAGGAAGTCGCCCGCAATAGGCCCTCCCACTTCAGCTGCCGTCATCATTTACTGTAAAAAATGATATTTACCTACCTGCGTGCTCGTTCCCTCCCACTAAGTCTTCTCTTCAGACGGGGGGAGGGGCATGTTGAGGAGAGCCTGAAAGATGCCCCCTCCCCCACCTCCAACATAGTCATCACTAGTCCCGCCTCTTGTGGGCAGAGCGTCACCCTGGGGTTTATTTACTTAAAAATATTTTTAAAACAGTGGAAAAATTACAAACAAGACATTTCATGTTAAAGCCTAAACTCTGCTGCAAAAAGAAAATTTTACTGGAAAAATTCCTGCAACAGAGATAAAATCTCAAGTAGATTGGCAGTCAAAGGGGTTAAAAGCACCTATGTATGTTGGGTATTGTTCTGTTCGGGAGACCTTACACTTTCAGATTTAGGTTGTTTGTTGCATATTGATATTTTAGGAAAATGTGTTTCTTATTCTGCTATTTTATACATATTTTTACTTTTTTTAGGGAAACTCGGTGCGACCAAATATTTATTTGAGGGAATACTTCTAGAAAATGATGCCATTACAATAAGCTGGGTATACCTAGAAAGTTTAACATGTGTTCTTTCAGGAAATATATGGTCCCAAACTTACTTGCCCGATCTGCATGTATGCTACTAAATCATTGTCAGCATTTACATTTACTCCTGTACCTACGCACAGCTAAAATTGCCTCACCAATTTTCTCCTGGTATTCCCTTCCCAAAATCCCAGCCTTGTTGCCTGGATTCAACTGACATAGCCCACAGTGCACAGTGGAAAAAAAAAACCCGGAGCACTTCCTCTTTGCAGGTGCCCTGCAGCTTCATGAAACACCATTTTTGTTGTAAAATTGACCATGGCAGAAGTTAAAACAAAGGTAAATGGATTTTTATGTGCAGCAATCTGAGTTGCCCTGGGGAGGGTGTTGGCCCTGTTTAACGGAATGTATCATCGCCGGAAAGCACCAGGTAGCAATATGGATGACTCTTTGGACAGAAGTCTGCATCCGGTTTGTGTTTTTATGAATATTGGGCAAAGGTTTTTTTTAAAAACAGAAACACAGGCTGTTTTAGGGTGATAATATAAACTTCTTTTCTGGGTATAGGATCACTTTACAAGACCAGTAACTTAAAACATAGCCCTGGAGTCTTTGTATAGACCAATTCATCATTTTGCCAGCCATCCAAAAAGGTCAGACTTCTAGCCTATCACACTAGTCAAAGGAAACTCACAGACAGCTCCAACCCTCCCCAGGGCTCCACCTGGGAGCAAGGACAAACCTCTGTAGGTCCAATCAAAGGCCTCGATTCACAAAGCGTTGAAAAATACTCTCATGGTAGTAAAAAATTCAATTCATGAGAAAAAAGCCTGAGAATTTCACTGATAGTGAATCACCAGATAGGAAGACAATGAAAATCAATGGAATTTTTACTACAGGTAAAAAGGAGTAAAAAGTTTAATACTTTTTTCAAGAGTAAAAAAGTGCCATTGACTTTCATTGTCTTCCTAACTAGTGATTCACTAACAGTGACATTCTCAGGCTTTTTTCTCATGAATTGAATTTTTTTCTACCATGAGAATTTTTTTCAACTCTTAGAGGCCGATTCATTAACAGCGCCAGGTAGCGACAGATGAGCGACAGTAGCGTTATTTTCACAGC
Organism: Gastrophryne carolinensis; assembly: GCA_027917425.1. NCBI lineage: Eukaryota > Metazoa > Chordata > Amphibia > Anura > Microhylidae > Gastrophryne > Gastrophryne carolinensis. The sequence continues at coordinate 358,772,765 of CM051238.1, read as the reverse complement.
GCCCGCTAGTATTCGCTGTGCTTGGGCGTTGTTCGGCTGTTGACAGCGACTCAGTTGGTGTGCGGTAATGTTGAATACGGGGTTAGGAGTCGCTGTTTGACAGGTTCCGCGCTGTATGGGAGCGCATGACAGCGAACGGCCATAGCGAACGGCTCCCAGCATATTCATTAACAAATCACGCTCCAAAATTTCTCGCGCTGTGAAATGCTTAAAAGTAGTTTTTTTTACCCCCAAACAACCATAATTTTCGAAAAAAAAAAAAAAAAAACATGTTTTTCAAAACATTTTGTAATATGAATACATTAATATCAGACCTGAAATATCAATTCTGCACAAATTTTTTTTTTTTTTTTTTTTTAGCTTAAAAAAAATCTAACATTGCAGAAGTGGTCACAGAATTTTTGACATTTAAAAATAATAAAAAAAAAAACATTAATAGCAATTAATTATGAATATTTAAAGATTGCTCCATTGAAATGCATTGGAGAGCGCCAGGTAGCGAGAGGTCATACCTGTCGCTGTTCAAGGTCGCTCGCTGGCGCTGTGGGGTGAGGCTGGAATAATGATGAATGATTCGCTATCTGGTGCTCTGTCAGTCGCTAAGCAGGATCGGCTTCATAAATGTGTGATTGCGGAGGGGAGCCGGCGTTCTCGTGGCGGTGAGCGTCATTACCGTTCGCTCACCATTCGCTACCTGGCGCTATCCCTTGTTAAATAAGGGCCTTAGTGAATCAAGGCCAAAGTCTCTGTATAAACATTAAGCTGCCCAGGTCCCATAAAACGTAACTTTTACTACAACAATTAGAAAAAACATATGATTCCTGTGCTGAAGAATGTGCAAATGATGCCCCCTCAGGAGATTTCGCGTTTCAGGGTGTGACCCCCTTAATCATACCTGATCTGGGAGAGGCAGGAGCTCCAATATAAGGGGTGTCCTCCTTGCAGCAGCTGGCGCCGTTGTGCTGGTGCACGAGAGCGTCCGCGCAAGAGCATGCGGCGGCCGCTGCCATTGGGTGAACTGCGGCCAATCTCTGACTATATTGGGCCACAATCCACGGCTGCCATTAGTTAAGGAGTCACTAGAGAACCCACCCCTTGCCACACTGATTGGCTGGTGGTAGATGACACTTCCAGTAGCAGCTGACGTTGTTACCTGGAAACATACAGCTAAACATTAGCATCCACTAAATAGCGATGCCTGCATAAATGAAATCAAGACCTGTATACGGCTATCATATGCTGTGTACATGAGGATAAGGGCTTACATTAGAAACGTTATTAAATCAATTATATGGATAAACGCACTAAAGTGTGCAATTCTCCGTGGGACAGTTCAAAAAAATTTTTTCTTCTAATCACCACGTGGATTTCCAAGTTAATTAATTATAAGTGTATCCATCACCTGTCACACTACACACGTACCAGATAGTGAAAGACAAAGCGCTTCTCTATATATCCAATGGTTGTTCCTTTGTTAGATATTTTTCATACAGCCAAGAGGATAATTTTCCTTTTTATCCAAATAAATTCCTTTTCTTTCTCTCATATAATCATCAAGACTTGGATTATATATAAATGTTTCCTCATTTATTTAGATTTAGCATGTAAAATAAAACATAAGCCGCACATAGCGTGATACCATAACAGTAATTTCTGTGCGCAGCACTTAGAAAACTGCTTACCAGATAAAAATTGAATACAAGCGTTGTAATAAAATATTCGTATACAAAGAATCCTGATGCTCAAAGTTCCAGTCCTCCAAGTTAAACTTTGTTTAGCTGTTTAGATATTCACAGTCGCCGCAGCGCATACATTACCGAGACCTAGGCCTCTGGACTCGGCTGGCGTCGGCTCTGCTCGGAGGTCACGTGATTAAAGGTAGGCTCCGCCCAACGCGTTTCGTCACTTGGACTTGTTCACAGGCGCCAATTATAGTTGTCAAACCCTCACTACCCGATTACTCTCTGCTGTGTATATCAAGGAAAGCCAATTGTAATCAAGACTTACTACCCCTATCAGTCTCTGCTGTATATATCCAGAAAAAACTGTTGTAATCAATTCAAAATTATATCATAGGGGAATATGCCCAGAAGGGAATACCCCATACATACAAATAATCAATATATTCTTGGTTTAAACAAATAAGAAATATATAAAAAAAACACAGCGCTATAATCTTATACAAAATTTCATGTAAAATACTCAATAACAAATAATTTAAAAGTTTTGCTGCAACGTGTCGAACCTTTCATTCACAAAAAGTCCCACAACATTAGACAATTAAAAGACACGGAGCAATAAGGACACAGTATAATGTGACCACAAGAAGCAGTCTTTAAAGTGTTTTTTGAGGAGGTATCCCACGGTGCATGCACATCCACAGAAATGATCTTGTCACACGTGCCTGTCACCTCCACACATATGCGCTTACCAGATTAATAAGATTTAGAAAGCCTTGAAACAATTTCTGTTATTAGGAGATTCCAGGTGCTTCAATGCTTCAATGCGCAGTTTAGACACTCATCACGACCATTTATAGGATCCGTTCATATAATTTAAAAAAGCACAAAAGAAATCTAGTGCAACCCCGTGAGGACTTCTTTTTTTAAAAAGCAATTTAATAAAAAGGTACACTCACATTTATTTTAAGGAATAAGCGCCTGTAAATGTATACAAGTTAGGAGGGAGTCCTTTTCTTCCCCTTTTCCCTTGCAACCGTTGAAATGGGCGCCAAAGCTTGGAATGAATAGAACGGTAGCCGCCGTCTCCTATCTCCTAACGCGTTTCGTTGCGTGCGCAACTTTATCAAAGGATGATAGGCCACCTATACAAACAGTAAAACCTATACCTGACTCCTTAATCACTGGAGCCAGGAATGGAGCATACAAACAAGAAGTGCTTTAAAAAGCCTAAAAAATGGCCTCAAAGGGGCATATTATATCCTCTATCACACTAGTCATGCCCTTACTTATCAATCTGAGTTGGGGCATGGTCCACCTGGAAACCCCCTGTAACACTATCTGTAACATAATAATGACTATTCATCATGCTACATTTTTACTAATAGAGATACCAAGGTCACAAGGAAGATAGATCATGAATGCTTTTGTGTCGCCACACAGAGAAAAGTTGTACTCTGGATTTTAACTTGACTATTTATTGTATTTTAGGTTTCCCTTCTGGCAAGTGTAAGAGCTTCTGTTCAGAGATTTTCAAGGTAACTACATCACGTGATAGCGATACAGCTCCCATTGAGAATTAGAGGCTGATGGACACAGAGGGCGGGTGCTAAGGCACAGCGGTGTCCACAGGGAAAGAGGTAAATCTCAAGTTATATTATAATGAGATGGAAGAGCCATATGAGTCACTCAGCTTTTACAGTCAGAAACCAATAAGCTGGTCATTCAGGAAGCGCGTGTTTCAGGTCTGATTGAAATCCATTTAATGCATTTCAGAAACAAAGTAATGAAGTACTTACTTAGCGGTAATAAGACGCCAGCACTATTGGTGCCAGTGTCTAGCTGCAATTAAATCAACACTGAATGACTCTACTTGTGTAATGCATTCAATGTGGAATTTTCCTCTCTAATTTAGACTAAGCAGGTGTGTTGCTCACACAGAGAACCACAGTCAGGAGTTTATGGAGCCCACATCAACACAGAGCACTTGTTATGTTCTGTTTTCTCTAACACCTGCCACTTATGATGATGAAAAATGCTAACAAAGCTTGTAAATTGTAATTTAAAATTCAAACATCAGTCAGCAAATGTATACGGGGGGATCACAGGGACATTAGTACGACAAGTATACCAAAGCTTTCTTCCGGTAGCTCAACTTTTGAACTGCAGGTAAGGGCTGGACTCAGGCTGGGGGGGCTGTTTCCCAGTAGAGAAGAAAAATAGTCATAAAATCTAACTCTTAATATAGTTTTAAAATATACATCCAGTCCAAAAAAAGTTTTAAAAAATGCTCCCCTACATTACATTACATATGCTGTTTCGGGGGGTTTACACAATGCAGATGCTGTGGAATATATATGCAGATGCTGCACCTCTGAACTACATGGGAGTGAGTAAAGGGGATGGGAGTCGCTCCATCACTATTATTTATACAAAATTATTACATTATTATTCAGGGCCTGGGAACCAATTTACCGCCCAGTTTAACCCTCTCATCATCCAAGTATTAAGCACCAAACATGTCTACTCTTAATTTTGAGTCCCCAAAGTTGGGACATGCAATGCAGACAAATATTTGAGAGCTACTCACCTGGGAAGCTGCCAGCCTCTCTTTAGAACACTTCACAGGGAGAGATCCATATTAACTGAATTCCTTCCTGCTTGTGCTCATGGCAATTCAAATGAATAAAGGGGGGTGGGAGCAGCTCAATCACTATTATTTATACAAAATTATTATTATTATTCAGGGCCTGGGAACCAATTTACCGGCCAGTTTAACCCTCTCATCATCTAAATATCAAGCAACAAACATGTCTAGCTGTGTGGAAAGACAGAGATTTGGTTGCATATATCTGCAGATACATGTGGAAGCCACACCGCCCCGACAAGGCACTCTGTGTTTAGTGCCCCTTGGCGGGGCAGTGTGGCTTCCACATGTATCTGCAGATATATGCAAACATAGCTAGACATGTTTGGTGCTTAATACTTAGATGATGAGAGGGTTAAACTAGGCGGTAAATTAGTTCCCAGGCCCTGAATAATAATAATAATTTTGTATAAATAATAGTGATGTAGCTACTCCCACCCCCTTTGCTCAGTTTGAATTGCCATGAACACACACAGGGAGGGATTCAGCCACTATGGATCTCTCCCTATGGAGTGTTCTAAAGGGAGGCTGGCAGCTTCCCAGGTGAGTAGCTCTGGCTGTATTGCATGTCCCAACTTTGGGGACTCAGAAATAAGAGTAGGGACCACACTAAACACAGAGTGCCTTGTCGGGGCGGTGTGGCTTCCACATGTATCTGCAGATATATTAGTTTGGGGTAACCTCTACACCCCCTGCCAAAAAGCCCAACAGAGACTAACTATTGCACTCAAACAATCAATTTATAAATCCATTTTATTGTAGCATATTGTTTAAAACCAATTTAAAAACAATTTTACTGAACCATATGATACAATAAAATGGATTTATAAATTGATTGTTTGAGTGCAATAGTTAGTCTCTGTTGGGCTTTTTGGCAGGGGGTGTAGAGGTTACCCCAAACTAATACATTTGGTTTTGGGGTATTAACCCACAGAGCAGTGCACCTATAGAAATATTTACTGGTGCTGCCCACATTTCTTATCCATAGCCCAAATGGATGTTTATTACTATCTGCAGATATATGCAACCAAATTTCTGTCTTTCAACATAGCTAGACATGTTTGGTGCTTAATACTTAGATGATGAGAGGGTTAAACTGGGCGGTAAATTGGTTCCCAGGCCTTGAATAATAATAATAATTTTGTATAAATAATAGTGATAAAGATACTCCCACCCCCTTTACTACATGGCAGTGGTCATATTGCTATACACTTGAGAACCCTGATTACACATGTGCACTGTATATGTGTCATTCAGTGTGAATCTTCCTAGTGTCCATAGGGCATAGAAAAAAGTGCAGCATCCCCAATGTCTCAGGTGGTTAACCACCCTTTTTCACACACCTGAAATGCGTAACCCCCAGGATACAATTTTTTTATTCTTTGAACTATGGACACTAGGAAGAATTTAAAGGAATAATAAAAGTTATGTTTTTTGGTTATGTTTTTCAGTTATGTTTTAAGGTGCTGGATTAGTAGCGGACCAGGGCCAAATAACAGGCGAGGATTTTACAAACCCCTGGATGGCCCATGACCAGTCTATGTCTTCCCTGTTGATGCCCCATTGTGTTTTTCGGTTAGTTAATGAGTGTACTGCAATGATGGGGCTACAGCATTGCAAGGTCAGATCACATGCATGGGTGGATATAGCCACTCTCAAAGTTTTAGTATTGTAGGGACAGATAACTTGGCAGGAGTGGGTATAGCCCCCCTTAGCCTTGACGCTGAGGCTATATAATTGCCAAGGCAAAAAATTGGCTGGTGTTTCTTTGTGGCTTTGGGGTACAATGGGGTGAGGTACATGGGGCTGGGGTGTATACTTGGGAAAGGCTTGCTCTATGGTTTTAGAAGCAGCAGCCCAACCATCCCAAAAACAGTGCAACCCACTGGGAAATCTCCTGGTTCTCTCTATGGCCAGTCTGCCCCTGTGAGCAGCTGTAATTTTAACCTTATGTATTGCATGGCTGTGCGTCACTCTCACAATTGACACTGTGCGGATGTCAATATAGTAGAAAATGAGTACTGTTCTGATTTAACTTTTTACAAATGGTGCTGAATCAGCCCCTAGATACTTATATGTAGATATAAGTACAAAAAGCTTTACATTTCAAAAGGCTTTTTTTTATATTTTGTATACCTGAATATGTTTTAATGTGGAGCATGTCTTTAAATCAGATATAAAAATATTCAATAGAGGTAAATAGCAAGAAGGCAAGAAGTAAGGGAAAAAAATTAGTGTCTTTTTTCTGGTACTGAGCATAATAAATGATAGTTTCTCCCTTTAATATTAAATGGAATGACCTGCTACCTTAGTGGGTTGCCTTTCATATGATTACCATTATAAAAAAAGTATTTTTCATGTAATTATGTATGTCATACTGAGTCATTTCAGATGGCCATTATAAAGGAAGGATGCGCTAAGTCATTCTCACACAAGATGGGGGTGAGAGAAAGGAACTGGGAGTTTGTTATTTTGACATTTTAAATTGAATTAATAAAATGTCAGAAATGACATTTTAAAGTACGGTTTCAACAGCTCTACTTATTGAATAATCCCCTACAAGACTGCACGTGGCATTCAGATTCACACAGTGATTTGTGGGGGACTCAAATCAATGCCTTGCTAACCGGGACACTTTCCCTAACGTTATTTTAATTAACAAGAGTTATTCCTAAATCAAAGTTATGTTTTAGTTGACAGCTATAATCCAGTAATAGCAAATAGTAAGTATACTGTAAATCAATGAAGCCAACACAGCATAATCAGCCTGAGACAGACCCGTGGGTGTACATACACATTATATGTTGCCAAAAATATGTGGACACAGTGTGACAAATAATGGCGACCTCCTTTACCAAAGTCCATGCTGGTACAACAACAACGTTCACTCTTCTGCAAATGCTTTCTATTGGATATTGATTCCATGCTGTGGGGAAGTACCTGCCATTTAGAGTCAGCCTGACTGTCTTTTTTTATTCTATTTAGTGTTCAGCAGGATTTGGGTCTCACACTAGTCCAATTCAACATTGTAAAGAAAAAGGGGGAGGATATGCACAGCCAATAATGATGGGGTTCCGACCCTGGGAAACTCACAAAATCACTACTATAGTTTAGGGGACTCTGGAGCTGTCCCCCAATAATCCCAAAAAATGGCAGCACACATACATTTTTTTAATAGTTGAATCATATTTAATATTGTTTTCAAATCTTAACGTGATTAGCCCCTGTTTTTTCTCCTGCTCCATCTCCAGCCATTATATGTTTTTTAACCATTGTTACAAATGTTTGTATTGTGATGTCTCATATGTTCCTTTTTGCACTAAGCTTTTTGTATTTTAATGTTACAATAAATGAAATATATTTTTATTATTTTTGAACGTATGCGGCCATTTTCTGGGATTATTGGGGGACAGATCCAGAGTCCCCTAAACTATCTTTTTGTAGGGCACGCTGTGCAAAGAGACACCAGTAAAACTGTTATAATAAAACAGAAAGGACAGAAAATTGCTAGATGGCGAAATGTCAGGCTCTGAAGGTTCGACAGAATAGCAGTGATCAGAATGAACGTTCAACCCAGAATCCCTTTTCCCATTTCCAAATGATCCCAATAGTATTTTCAAAAATGATTTCCTAAGTCTGCAGAGCATGATATCTATGGCTTGACAGTCAACACAGAATCAGTTTCTCTACCCTCATGAAACCCAAAACTAGTGGGGGTCTTGGTGCTCCTAATCTAGACTCTCCACCAGGTATGCATTCCTAGTTCCTAAAGGACTGGTCCCCCAGAGCCTCACATTTCTTATTCAAGGGCAGTATAAGATCCTGGTCTGATATACACTTTTGGAGCTACCCACATATACTTCACTTCCTAACAAGCAAGAGTGCCACAGACAAATTCTGTAGCGCACCTACCTCACTAGAAAAAGTCTGCTTAGGGCAAGGTCCAGAGAACCACTATCTCTCATGTGCTTACAAAAATGAGGACGTCAGTGGGAAGAAGAACCAGGTACCAAACTTTTAACAGAACAATGGAATACAATTTATACAGAATCGTTCCTGGGGTCACAAGCAAATGCTGGAGGTGTGAAGCAGACAAAGGCTCTCTAATGCACATGCTATGGTCCTGCGGTAAATTACAAACCTTCTGAAAAGATATCAAGTTAATAATTGAGGAAATATCAGAAGAAAAATCCCCTCTAAACCCTTTCCACTACATCTTACACTACCTTTCAACCATCGAACAAGGTTTCTCTCACACAGTAATTTCAGACCTATTGAATACTTAAGCCTTGACGTACTACAGAAGTTCTGACAATGAAAGAAGTTCAGATGAACTACATAGCAGAAATAGAGGAGATTATGGCCTAAAACAAGATAAGATAAAAATTTTTGATGAACAATGGGTGCTCTGAGTCACCTTCAAAAATCAGCAAAACACAACAGCATTATGCTTAGCACCCACTGGGCAGGATTATTCCAAGTACCAAATTTTTATAAGTGCTAAGAAGAATTACACTCAAATTAAGATCATCACACCCCTCTCTCTCACCAACATGTATGTTAGAGCTTTCTCTTGCCTCCTTTGAAACCAACTGAAGCTGATTTCTCCATCTGCAGCGATTAGTTTTAACCCTTTGATTACTGCTTTATTCATTCTAAATCTGGGTATGCTACAGCTGTCCCTTGAGGCTTCCTCTGAGACAATGTTTGTAATTTTAATTTGACTTATCATTGTGTAGATATGATATAATTCTATAGATATAGTCTCCTTGTTTCTTAATACTCATGTCTTTTTACAACCCCTCCACTTGTTTATATTTTCTCTGGCCTTTCCCTTGTGATCTGTGAGGCGTTGTGCTTAACAATACCCAATTTGTAGTCCTACCCCTGACCCAGCTATGGTCAATCAAGGCTTCATTTCACAACTAGTATTTAACCAGTCCTGATGGCTGGGCTGAATTTTTATAAGTGCTAAGAAGAATTACACCCAAATTGAACCTGAAGAGAACTGAAGTGACTATGTATAAAATTCTGAACCTTCATCCACTGTTAATTTTTGCCTGACTATTGTGCTTCCAATCATCCCCCTGCTATTGGTAGATCTCTCTTCATCTTCCTCTCACTTCTACCCCCGCATATCTCCCCTCATGAATTTCTCTGCCTCACTCTCTTTTTTTTATCAATATTGCACACACTACCTCTTTTTCTTCCAACAGCCACCTCTTCTTCTTTCGCTCCTTGCTCCTCTTGTCACTGGGGACATCTTGCCTAATCTGGACCCAGGTCTCTGTCAGCATCCTCCCCTCAACCCCATCTCCAAAAGCATTACTAACTCCCTCCACTGCACTACACCTCGCATTCATACCCCTACTAATCTCATAAACATAACACCTTACCCACTCTCCCCAACCTCTGTTACCTGTGCTCTTTGGAAAGTTAGGTCAGTATGTAACAAACTTACATCTGTCCATGATTTGTTCCTCACCAAATCCTGGGCCTAACATAGACATGGCTAACCACCTCAGACACAGTCTCTCCAGCTGCCCTTATGAGTGCTACAATTCAGCCACAGCCCCAGGCCCACAAACAAACAAGGTGGGGGTTTGGGTTCTTGCCATCATCATAATTTTCTATCATTTCCTGAAGTTTACTCCGTTTGCCTATACTCCCCGCTCCATCTTCAAATTGTAATCATCTATCGCCTCCCTGGCCCCAATGCCCTTTTTCTTGACCACTTCTCAACCTGGCTCCTTAACTTTCTCTCTACTAACATACCTGAAATAATGTGACCACACCCTTCTATCTCTGACCCTCTCTTCCACTCCCTCTACTTCTGCTACCCACACACAGGCAATCTTGTGCCAAAACGTATGCTCGCTTGACCTTCATTAACTCGCTGATTCTTTGAAACCTCTGCAAAAATCAAAATCAAAAACAAAATCTGAAGCCTTGCTCTACCACAACCCATTAACTTCAGCCATGGACACTGTTGCCCACCCTCACCCACAGCCACCCTCAACCTGCTAACAAACAACCATGGCTAAACATGAACATGACTAAACTGAAACGGAATTCCAGAGTTACTGAACGGTGCTAGTGGAAATTGAAATCCAATGAGGCTTTCTTTCCCTTAAGCCCTTCAGGAACTCTGGACTGCTCTTTGATCCACTAAGCAAACATACTTAACCTCTCTCAAATCTACACAGTCCTGAAATCCCGAACAACTATTTAAAACTCTCTGCTTCGTCCACAACCTCTCAAATAACAGTTGAGCAGCTTGCTACGTTCTTCACTTACAAAATTGACAGCCTTTGTACTGGCTTAAATCCCCTAACTCATTTTACTCCCAGGCCCACCTCACTATTTGCTCTCTAGACCCCATTCCATCTGACCTTATTCCGCAACTGACCCCTTTCCTCACACCGGCTCTCACATCACTATGTAAAGTGGACCAAAACCCAGCTCGATTCCCTCCCCCCGGGGCATCCAAAATCGAGATGCCCCACTGTGTGAAACACCCCAGGTCACCCGTTCACTTACCTTTCTTCCCTGTCCAATGGCACATGCGCGGGCTGTGGATGCATCCCCGCTATCCCTCTAGCAGGGCCATTTGTGAGAGGGAAGCGAGGGATGCATCCACCAGCGCGCTCATAGCCACTGGCTTTAGACGCTGTCTTAGATGGTGTGACGTTAGCAGCTCCGAGCGCGCTGATTGGACGAGCGGTCGTGCATGCACCGTAAGAACTGTATGAGGTGAGTTTCTTCTGGTGATTTGGGGGGTTTCACACAGCGGGGCACTACGGGGGGGGGGGGGACCAAAACCCAGGATAGTCAAAATCCTGGGTTCTGGTCCACTTTAACCTCTCTGGCACCATTCCTTCACTATTCAAACATGCCGTTATAATGGCTCTCACCAGTTACCGCTGCTTCCTTTCAATCTGTATTCCGTTTCGAACACTCTACTGAGTGTGGGAGCAGCTCAATCACTATTATTTATACAAAATTATTATTATTATTCAGGGCTTGGGAACTAATTTACCGCCCAGTTTAACCCTCTAATCTAAATATCAAGCAACAAACATGTCTAGCTGTGTGGAAAGACAGAGCTTCCACATGTATCTGCAGATATATGCAACCAAATCTCTGTCTTTCCACACAGCTAGACATGTTTGTTGCTTGATATTTAGATGATGAGAGGGTTAAACTGGGCGGTAAATTAGTTCCCAGGCCCAGAATAATAATAATATTTTGTATAAATAATAGTGATTGAGCTGCTCCCACCCTCCTTTATTCATATTGTCACATACTTTTGTATTAGATTTTTTTTCAAGAGAATTAAAGACAATCAATGGCATAAAGAAACATAAAAATACCTCTCAGTTACTTATAGTTCCACTCTTTTAGCACTGATTGGCTTATTGTGTCTCAGTTAGGGCCAGTCTTGTCTTAAATGTTGCCCTGTGTATGAGTTCAGGATGTTGCCCCATCCCATGGAAATTCACACTTGAGGAAATCAGAGAAGGGACAGAGATAGATGGATGGTGCATGGAAAAAAAATTAGAACAAAAAGGAAGAGAGAAACTGAAGGTAGAAAAGATAGAGATTGATTAGGAAATACGATAAAAAAAAGAGTTAAGATAGGTTGACAAGAGATAGACAGAATGTGGACAATAGCGATAAAGGGGAGGTTTAAAGTAGGAGTGAATCTGGAATAGAGAGAGAGAGAGATAAATAAAGAAAAAGAAGGTGAAAGAAGAAAGCAAGGTAGAAGGGAGGTGAAGATATAAAGAGCTGGAAGGAATATGGAAACAGAGATGGAGGGAAAAATGTTAAAGCAATAGGATAAGAGTTAATATGAAAAAGAGAGAAAGAAGAAGGGAATGTGTAAAAAGAGACGATCCCTACAAGGTGAAAAAAGAGGGAAATGGAAGGAGATGATAAAAGATAGAGAGGAACAGAATGTGGAGGAGAGATGGAAACCTAAAAAGAGAAGGATGGGGTTGAAAAAGAAAAGAATGAGCATACATTGAAAGGAGAATGAGGAGGAAAAGTGAAATGATATGATAATAGAGGGGAAAAGACTGAGACAGAGAAAGGTAAGAGAAAAGAAAAATGAAGAGAATGAAATGTCTAAATGGTGTCTCCTGGTGCCCCCTTACAGAGAGATCAGGATGGCACCATGTGCAGCTGCACAGCTGGCACACCCCAAAGTCCAGCGATGGGCTCAGACATATAGGTTCGGTCGAGCAATTGTTATTTTTATATATTTTTTCTATGTATGAGCGAATATCTACAGTAAGACACAATGGAAAAACACAATCAGTATCAGTCAGTACCATATAAGGGGCAGTTGTGGCCTAGAAAGGGGCAGTTGTGGCCTAGAGGTAAGGGGAGCGGACTTGTGACTGGAGGGTGGCAGGTTCGAATCCCGGTCCTGGGACATGACTGAAGTGCTCTTGAGCAAGGCACCTAACCCCGCTACTGCTCCCCGACCGCTCCGGGCACGTGTACACTCACTGCGCGGATGGGTTAAATGCGGAGGATGAATTCCTGTGTGTGCGCAAGCATACAATGGCCATCTATGCATTAAAAAAAAAAATATACCAGACATGATAGAGGTCATGCTAATTAAAAAAAGTCATGTGCATATATGATTTCTACATGGACCTCATCTGCATTTTTACAGGTGAGATCCATAATTTTTTTCAGTGAGATATAGATAATATTTGGAATATTTGGAAACCACAGCACCCTACTGTATGGGATACAATGTTGTACCTCTAATAAGTCATGCGTGGTAGCTGGCCTCAGGCAGCACTGTATGATTTTAACTCATTAACGGTTCAGTGCAGACTGGTTCACTGCATGCTGTCATGTTTTCAAGTTAATCATTGGTGGCTCAGCAGCCTCAGCTCCACCCTTCGTGGTTGCTCTATTATGGAGTAGAGCTGCACGTGTGTGTGTGGGGGGGTGCCTTTCCACAGATTGCCTCAGGCAGCAGAGCGGCAAGGTTCACCCCTGATGGGATATACAGGAAAAGACCTTTTTTAGCATACCCCATATGAAGCTGTTTTTTCCAAACCGACAAATTAATATCCTGATTTTTTTGGGAGAAAATAGAACAAAATAAAAAAAAATATTATGGCCCTTTTGATAACGCCCTTTTAATTTGCCCCCATGTGATAAATGAACTATTTACAATTATTTACATCACCAAGCACAAAGCAAATGGACATCAGCCAGTACAGACATACATTTATCAAACTAATTAGCAAGTCAGTTATAGTCGTGATTAAAGTTATCCTAAAGGCAAGTTTGATTGTTGACCTATCCCAGGCTATACGTTGCACTGTCCTAAACTTCAATCCATTTTCAAAAAGACCCTGTAGCTCCTAAGTTATTGGTAAAAATAGTAAAGCATTGGAGATGCAGAGAAAAATATAGATAAACAGTGGGTGTGGCAAAAGCAATGTGATGTAAGCACACTGAGATTGTCAGCAGCCTGTCAGCTCAGTGTGAGCATATCATGGGGGTGAGAGACATGGCGTAGACTGAGATTGTCTGCAGCATGTGCAGTGTGGCTGATAAATGGGGGTTTCCTGATGCAGGATGGGTGCCTGACCTGCGGCAAGGCTGACCAACAGAGATATACGCAGGAATACAGGGTGGCAGGCATGGGCAGGCTGCTGATTGCTGACAGCCTAATCAAAGACTGGAACCAGATGTCTTAAAACTGAAAACTGAGGAGGTCTGGGGAGGGAGTGGAGGGTGTTTCCTTTCTCAGTCCACTGGTCAGTCCCCCAGTTGATTGAAGGACCAGGTCAGCGGGGTGGAGACTGAAAGCCAAACGAGGAAGTGATTTACTAACTAAGCAGACTGACATAGAAAGAAGGACAATGCTGGAGGGACTCAATGTAAGGTAATATACTGATATTTTTTTTTTACCTTTTGACTTGCCAATCACATTAAATACATGAGAAGTCACAAGCTGCATAACATTTCTAGTATTGTTGTGTGTTTTGGGGTAATCCTCCTTATCAATACATAATAAGATCTGTGGGAAATTATGTGAAGGGGCCGGGTCCTCCTGAGCTTCTGTATGGCTGCGCCGGCTTTAATCCTGTCTTGTGCCTGACCCTAGAAATAGCTTGATGAAGCGAGCGGTGAACAGTTCTCTCACTGACGTCAGTTTCTCACAGTATACATCTTGGTAGTGAGGACAGATTCTTTTTATGCACACATTTCAGCACCTTCTCAAAAGTCAGATTATGTTACCTTGTCTGGCCTATCACTTTGCTGTTATTTGTTTCTACCCCTCAATATTTTACATATAAAATGAAAGAGAAAAAAAAGAGAAAATGGCACCAGGGGCTCAAATACAAAGAGTGCAGAGGTAGCAACCACAAAGAGGCCAATGAGATATTCATATGGCATCGTGCACAAAAGAGATAGCACCATTATATTTGCTGTTTCAGTGTTTAGTAGTTTACCTGTATTTAACTTACTATACATTTGTCATCTTAGGGGTTGAGTGTGACAGGGAAAAATTTTCTGTATGAGTAACACATGAGCCCCTATACAATGTCTGCACCAGGGCTCGGTCACAATAAGGTTAAGTTATCGGGCAGTGGCGACATCCAAAAGATAAGAAGGGCCCAATGGAGGAGGTGGATCGGCCACACTTTTCTTTAAGCCTGGTGTTCCTCTTTAAAAAGATGTCAATCTTAATATAAAGGGCTCAAAACAGACCAAAAATTCCTCTATTTAAATGCAAAAAAGAGTAATGAGAGACCGGTGCCTGGTATTGGTCATATTAATGCAGAAAAAAACCCTGGTATGCCGGACCGGGCCGCTGGCCTTTCTTTGGAGCATCCCAAATTGGGATGTCACACTTTTGCCCCATGTCATCACAAATATCAGCTTTTCCAATGGCTATCTTGGCAATGTAAACAATAGCAGCTGTGGCATCTTTGGGCTGAGGCTCACCCATCGATTCATATAGGCTAAGGGGGGAGCGCTCCCCAATCTAAAGGGAACTGGGGATGTGGCTGCTGATTGCTGTGCTCTGCATCTGAAGAGAGCCATATAGCTGATCATAAATATGCATAGCTCTGATAGGGCAAGCATTCACGCATGTGGTGTAGGCCCCAGATTTTTTATGGAAGACCTGGGGGGTTTTAACTCATCCCAAATCAGGATATCAAGGGAGAACAACTGGAATAGGTAAAATCAGGGTTTTGTTCTGCGTTAAGCTAAAGTGCAAAAGGCAACATACTTTTCTGAACAGAAAGTCAACATTGCTATTGAAAATATTTTACATAAAGCAAGCTGTAATTTATGTTAATAGAGCCTTTGGAGAAACAAATCACTCCAATTAGCAAGATATCATTTTAATAAGAAAGCTGAAAGATGAAACGTTCGATAACAATTACTTTTAGTTATATGTTCAAGGTGAGAGAGCAATAAATTTACACTCTTTTATTTGTCATCTTATAATACAGGCGGGGTGATTTACTAAAGCAAGATCTCTCATTTTTAATGAAGGTAACTGAACACACAAACCATATTTATATCACCTTGCTGATTAAAATGGAGAGCTCAGTTAGTACATTATCATTCTTTGCTTTTGGTAAAGGCTATCGTTGCATCATGTCTGCATGCATAGTGTTCACAGACCAGAACATACCAAGAAAAGGTATGTCTGACCTAAGTGGTAATTAGTAGAGATCAGCTGAACAGACCCCTTTGTGATTCTCAGGCTGTCCAGATGAAGTGTATTGTGACGATTGCACGGGTTGGTCAGACCTCTTGATCGTTCATCTGATCAAACCAGCCAATCGCACTCCATGTGTGTCCCAGCCACGCTTAGACGCTGTTCAATTGGCAACACGCGTGTCTGTACAAGGCTGCCACCATACAAACAGTATTCACACATAACACAATCAGATCGAACTAATGTGGAAATTGAGCACCCTAGGCAAGTAATGTAGCCAGGCTCTTCAAAACTAACGTGAGCTTTTTTAGATCCTTAGTTCGGAGCATCAGTGACCCTCTGCTGTATTTTTAAAATGTATTTAAAAAAACATAAAAACACAAAACAACAAGAAAAACGATGCAAGGTAATAAAACAGGATTAACTATAAAATACCGTAAAATAAATCAATAGCAATACAAATAAAAAGGGGAAAATACTTCTGTCTGGGCTGTGGTTCAGTTGAATCAATTGTCTGTCAGTCCTCACACGTCTCCCTATCCCCTACCCCTATCCAATACCCCTCCTACCAGGGGTTTTGGAATCACAGCCTGCCTCAGAATATTCCAAGGGCATTCATGTTCCCTTTCCAAGCAGATTTAAATCACTGCTAG
The DNA here is from genome assembly GCA_027917425.1 of Gastrophryne carolinensis. NCBI lineage: Eukaryota > Metazoa > Chordata > Amphibia > Anura > Microhylidae > Gastrophryne > Gastrophryne carolinensis. The sequence goes on along the minus strand of CM051238.1, from coordinate 358,756,073 downwards.
AGGGTGGATGCAGGACAGATGGAGCAGTGGCAACAATGAGCACATCCCAGTTCTTACCTCATTGCCACTGTACCCAGTAGCATGTCTGGGCCCTTTGCCATGCACTTATCTACCGCCATTTAAATCTGTCTGATGTAGGGATCACCATACAGACCATGGGATCACGAAATAGAGTATAGAGTAAATATAGAGCAAAATCAGGATGGGACCAAAGCCCAGGTAAAGCCTGTTTTTTTGTCCGCAGATCAAATCTGCTGTCTAATTAAGAGAAGTCAACCCATCAAAGGGTAACTCCAATCAAAAGTGGAGCTTCTATCACCGATGCAGCACAGCCCTGATTTAGAGACTCTGCTGTTCAAGCCGGTAACCATGAAGTGCACACTCACTACTTCCGCATTCCCCTGCTCCACATGACTTTTAACAGCATATCAGGTTTACCTGCCGGGTTTGCCCTTCAGTATGCACCCCAGGTGGCTGACACCCCCCTCAAAAGAGCAGATATACTGTATTTTCTGATACTGCAGATTGCTATGGTTCAGGGTTGGCTGCAGTGGTGGCACCTATTTCAGTGGTGTTGCTGCAGTACAGAGGCAGCAACAATGACAGTAATGAAACTGTTGCCAGGCATTTTAAACTCCCTCTGCTGCTGCACTGTACAATGTAATTAGCAGGGAAGAGTCCTTTCTGTTACATTGTAAAAAGTTGGGCAGCTCCCTTTTGTGTTGTATTGTAACAGCCGTTATGTATAGCAGTTGTATAGCAGATATGAGGCTGTTTACAACTTTCTGCAATGTGTGAATAATCTCTCCATGGTAGCGTTCACACATGGCAGACAGCCGATCACTGCGGCTGCACGCAGTGTTGTGCTGTCTGCCTGGAGTTTAAATAGGATGGGCCATAGGCTTAACAGGATGGAACAAAGATACCATTAACTTGTTCCCAGAGCTGTTGGCACCCTAAATATAAAACAAACCTCACCGGGTGGCCCACAGGTGCTGCAAGGTACATGAAGGCAGCTTGAACTGGGCCCCTTTAAGCCATGGAGGGAACAAGGAGCAGTAAGTATGGGCTGCCTTTTCTCGAGCTTCATGGTGGGAAGATGTGCAGCAAGGCATGCAAATCAGGGTGCTCTTGTGCTGTCGTAGTGAGTGGAACCCCGGTAACCCCTCTCTTAAAAAAGGAGCAAGCAGCCTAGAGTCTATAAAACTCCCTTTTTGTGGGGTTTGCCTTGCTGTTTGAAACCCCAGGGATCACCCATAAACTTATTTCACCCAAGGGCACCTCACCTTCAGCTTAGAAAGTGTACCCATGGCAGCCATTTCTGAATCGCTGGTGGGGGGAAACGGAGGAGCAGGGGAGTGGCCAGTGGCGCACACACCATTCAGCTTTACTTGCTGCTCTGAGCTCATAGTGGCATAGTAAAAATGTAATGAAACACAAGCCACTGATTGGCTGGCAGCATGTGCAGTTAGATTGCTGGTAGTATGTTATTACAGCCAATCTGGCGGATTTCCCACTGTGGGGCATCCCAACTCAGGATGCCCCGGGAAGGAGGAACAAAACCCAGGATAGTAAAAATGTTAAACCCTTACCTGCTGTTATGCATCCATTTCACAAATGGTATTCTTTTTAATAACAGTAAATGCTTTGCCAATGCTTCATTCTGCCATGCATTGGCTTTATATTTTCTATTACTTTTAAGTGCTTCACTCAACTGTTTTTCTTTTCAAAACTGTATTAACCTTTATTGTTTTCCTAGCGTTAATTTACATACATAGATTTTTGGCTTGATTTATATACATAATACAAACTTTTTCAATTTCTCTTTACTGCGTACAAATATTTTAATTCAACATACTTTATTATTGTTGGTTGGTATTATAGGTTCATTAAATTGGATGTTTAATTTACTCATGACTAAGTGGACACATTTTTGCAAATAACTGTGATGAGTTGAAACTTATATAGTGCCATGAGGTCTCATTTAAAAAACATGAACTACTTTAAAGTATACTGTACCTGTCAAAAGAGAATAATGGAGTTTGCCATTATTGACTCTCTCGAGAAATTGCTGTTTGCATGGCTGGCACAACCATATAACTATTTAATCAGTCACTAGCCTGCAACAATCATGGTGCTAATAACACCTGCAAATAGTAAAAGCACCTTATCTTCATATGTGCACCAGGTCATCGACTTACCATTTGTTAATGTGCATGTTGTTTGCTTCAGTATTGCACATGCTATTTCCAATATAACTTAAAGGGTAATTACAAGTTTGATGACATTTTTTAACGTTCCATTATCATGTGCCAATATGATGTGCTCAAGGTGCTAAGCTTATGTTTATTTTTTATTTGTTTGCAACTCCGTGTTATAAAAGAAGACAGTTTTCCCTAGCAACAATGTGTTTACCTTAGCAATGTACATCAAGTTGGTGTTCTGCTTTACATTTCAGAAACTTCCTGACTCTGATTTGCTAATCATCTGGCTGAGACAGAGACAAGAAGTTTAACCCATCTGCATTAATTCAACCTCTTTAGATAGGGGTAATTACAGTCTTGTGAACAAGTAGCAAAAGGGTTGCTAGCAACATTCTCAGCTGTGGAGGTCATTATTACTGCAGCCAAAACTGCTAATGAGCTCACCTGTTACAGCGGAAGCATTCTGGAAGTTGTAGTCAGAAAGGATACTGAGAGCTTTACTAAAGGCCAGGAAAGCCAGTCCCACTTTACCAAGACAGAGTCACAGGAATAAAGGAAACTTGGACACAGCGTGTTGATAAGTAAATAAACTTGGACACTGAGTGTTGATAAGAAAATCACAGGCACCACACAACATGAAGGTTTACTTTATACCCAGGAAGATGAAAACAATAAGGCAGTGCAACAAAAACCTTACAGAAAGAGTTTTCCTTTAAGGATTCAAAACAAAAAGCCATACATAACCTATCCTTCAACATGGTAAAAAAATGGTACAAATTCTTCTGCCCTATTCCTTCAGGTTCCTGGCAAGCTTTACCCATTGGCTTAAGTATATATTACTTCCTACAATCACAAAGGGAAATGTTCCGTCACATCCTGGGGGGGGTCGTTGGTTGTCAACACCAATTGCTTGTTTTGCAGCATTGAGTTCTTAGCTCAGCAGGTGGTAGCCACCAGAGCATCTGGCCCTGCACTTGGCCATGTCTGTAAGATAAAGTTTAGCAAATATTAAGCTCTGAAAAGTAAAGCTCTGGGCCAGGGGTCCTCAAACCTCCTCCTCGAGAGCCAAAACAGCCAGTTTTTGTCATAATTAGGGCTATAGCTCTGTCTCAGAATCAGTCTGTTGGGAGTCAGATGTTAAGCTATTTACATTGAAACACAGTACATAGCAGACGATCTGATCCCATAAATGCGTGTCAGCGTGCACAGCTCTGCCCTTTGGGTTTCCCTGTTCGCCTTGTGAGAGGCTGAGGGTGTGCATTTCACTTCCCCTCTGCTGTCCTGCCCCCAACCAATCAGAAGGGGAGTAGGCAGGGCCAGGATATGACAGGGGAGGGCCACAAGCTAGGAGGACAGCTCCCAGGCTGGCCAGAAAACAGGCAAGCGCACACAATGTTCTGCCTGCTAAGAAGTATAATGGGGGCTCTGTCACAGTCTGCTATGGGATGATGGGGGCTCTCCCACAGTCTTCTGTGAAAGATGATGGGGGGCTCTGTCACAGTCTGCTATGAAAGATGATGGGGGGCTCTGTCAAAGTCTGCTATAGGGATGATGTTTTTTTTTCTGCCATGCAGTCTGCTATGGGGTGATGGGGAATTCTGTCACACAGCCTGTTACAGGGTTATGGGGGGGGGGTTCTTATAATTTTTTTTATAAATTATACATATTAGTACTGCGCCTACCACATTTTGTGCAGGGCAGTCACCCTGATGTTACCCCCAATTTGCCCTCTGACGCCTGTAAAAAATTAATATTTTATATTTTTATTTCTTTTTGTATTTATTTATTTTTGTCTGTGATTATTTGTAGTATTTGTAGTACTTTTCCTATCACATTTTATGCAGGGCAATTGTCCTGATGTTACCCCATTTTCCCTCTGACACTCATAAAAAATATTTTTTATGTATTTTTTAAAATTTATTTTTAATGTATTTATTTATATATGGGGAGGCCGATTCATTAATAGCGCCAGGTAGCGACAGATGAGCGACTGTAGCGTGATTTTTTCAGCGCCAGCCAGTATTCGCTGTGCTTGGCCGGCATTAGCTTGATGACAGCGACTCAGTCGGTGTGCGGTAATGTTGAATACGGGCTGGGGGGTCGCTGTTTCACAGGTCCAGCGTTGTATGTGAGTGCCTGACAACGAATGGCCAGAGCGAACGGCTAGCTTCATATTCATCAACAAATCACGCTCCGAATGTGCTGTCGCTGTCCATTCGTTGTTTAAACCCCAGAGCGCTGGCGGCGATGTGTATTAACTCGTTTTTAACCCCTAAACAACCATATTTTTTGAATGTAACATTATACATGTTTTTAGAATCATTTTGTAATATGAATACATTAATCTCAGACCTGTTAGATCAATTCTGCACATATTTTTTTTATTTTTTTTTTTGACTTAAAAATAAATCCTAACATTGCAGAAGTGTTCTCCGATTTTTTGACATAAAAAAAAAAAAAAAAAAAAAATTAATACCAATTAATTATGAATAATTATAGATTGCTCCATTGAAATGCATTGGACATCGCCAGGGAGCGACAGCTCATACCTGGCGCTGTGAGGGAATTTGCAGCGGCGCTGTTCGATCCAGGCGGCTTCATGATGAATGCCGCGCTAGCCGTCGCTCTCGCCGGTGCTAGCCTCATTTTGCTTGATAAATGCGTCATTGTGACCGCCGCCGGGCGTACTTGAGTCGGTAGTCGCCGTTAGCTGCCGCTACCTGGCGCTCGTCAGACACTACCTGGCGCTATCGCTTGATGAATAAGGGCCTTAGTTTTTTGTTTTCTGTGATTATTTGTAGTACGTTCTCTACCCCAGAATTACCCTCTGACAACCATATAAAGAATGTATATTTTAATTTTTATATTTATTTAATTTTTCAGTTATTATTTTGAGTACTTTCTCTACTCCTTCGTCCCTTAATCCCCCCCCCCCCCCGAGTTGCAGCCCTCTGGCCCTTGCTGCCCCATTTTACAGCCATTTTTGGGCCCCCAAGTTCAGGTCCCCTTTGACTTCAAAGGTGTTGGGGTTCGGGTCAAGTCCAGGTACCTAAATCAAATTTTGGCAGTAAGTTCAACCGCGCTTGACGAACCCGAATTTCTGCGGGTTTGCTCATCACTAGTCATAAAAATGTATAATATACCACAATGTATTTGACATGTAAAGTTACATTTTTCAACATCTGTATGTTGTGTGCTTCTGGGATCTTCTGGGCTCAAGTCACAGACTGAACACCAGGGGAATTCAGCTCAAATGTACATATTTACTTAACAGAATAATAAGCTTTATAACAGAAGCCAATTTCATTATATGAACTTGGCCTCTGGGACTTACTTCCAGTTCAGCCACAACTCAAGGTGTCCAACCTGAAACAGGTCACTTTGCTTTTGTCTAATCTGCCTCTCTGCATTTTGGCAGCAGTTAGGTTGTTCATGCCCTCTAGTCAACTACACCAGTGCCTTTATCTTCACAAAAAACTCTCCATAACCTGGCTGCTTGTGCCTCCTGCACCTTTTAGCCCCTACTACAACCCCTTTATAGCCCTTCCGACATAGAATACAAAGACTGGTTACAACCTTCCATTAAAAAAACCTTCCAGGTAGCCACTTAAAGCGTCAGTATCTTAACACATGGTACTTCTTCTAGAATGCTTGTTTAGCTCAAACTAACTTTTTTAATATTATGATTTTTAGAACCGTCCTACCTACCAGGCTGTCACAATGTGCAGACTAGAGTGGTCCTAGCTTCCCACATTATGATAGTGTCTCTATATTCAAGAGAAACTATTTTCCTTGCTTATTTCCTTATTACCTGGAACCACCCATTTCATTCTAAAAGTATCTCAGGAACAACAAAGCAAATCCATGCACTGATTAACAGTTGCTTCCATGTGTCAAATTCATCTGATGGTGGTACCACATCTTCACATTTTTAATACTTTGTAAATTCCTGAAGGACAATAGGTGAGCCAATAAGACAGTAAAGATGTTTCCTAATTAAATTTTGATCTACACACTCTCACCTGTGCCACCGGAGATTGCTGATCCCGCTAGGAGGGGCGGGGGGATTACAGATCTCCATGTCTGAGTTAATGTTCCCCTGCTTGGCATGAGTGCTGCCAGTGACGTTAATTAGGTTTCACTGGTACAAAAAAAAAGTTATTTTGTAGTTATCAAATGGGTGCTTGAATAAGCAAGTGCATTGTAAAAACGCAATTCAGCAAAAGTTCTCGTATTACTCAAGGTGCATCTGTACAAACATTTACTAACAGTTTTATATAGATGCTTGTACACATATATCCCCAAACATTTCTTTTCTATAAATACCCTCTCCTCAATGCCCTTGTGGATTGAAAAAATATGTTGTTCTGAAAATAATTTAAAAGGGACTATCTAGGCAATGGCAATAATAAGACAGCAAATAGCTGACTTGATTCCTTGGCCAGGGGCGTACTGACCATAGGGAGACTCAAAAGAATTTCCGGTGGGCCGCACTGCTTTGGGACTTGGTTGGGCTGCTGCTTCTAACACTCCCATCTAACCCCAGCCTCCTTTACCAAACCTTACTGTACCTCTGTAGTTAAGCAGCCAAACATTTTCAGCCCCTGTTCTGTCCCTATAGCCTCAATATCATGGATGTGGGGGGCCAACCCACCCAGTCCGCCACTGTCCCTGTCCCATATGCCTCTCCATCATTTCCTGAAGCTCAAGGTAGATGTCTTAACATGGATCCAACATTTGCCCTTCCTTTCAATTTCCTTCAAGGACCACAAAAATTGTCTAACAGCCAATCGTTCCCTTGGAGCTCTCAGCATGAGCAAGCCTAGAAAACCACAGTAGTTCCACAGCTGTCTCTGGCCACAGCAGAACATGCTCATCACTCATAAAGCTGCACTGTGACATGCTCTTCCCAGCTCAGCCACAACCCAGAAATTGAAGTGAATAAAAATGCTTAGAATACATGAGCTATTTTTATATAATAATAGATTTGGAGATGCTTTGAAATTGCTCATTTTACACTGTGTTCAAAGGAGGATAAGGTGGGAGAAAGTTAGTGTGTGCCTGACTTTAACACTTGGAAAGTGGGTGGCACAAAATGATCTTGAAAAGCCAGGAGAGTATTGTGGGCTTGTTCCCAAAAGAGTGTTGGCAGGACTGGTGAGCCTTGGGTAAGTGCGTTGGCCATGTAGTGTGATGATTGGCAAAGTGCAGTATTCTCGACAGCTGTGGTGGTGATCCTCCTGGTGATTCTCCTGCACGTGGTTAGGAGCGGACTGGTGAGCTTTGGTAGAGGTGCCTGGTTGTACGTCTGGCGTGCACAGCTAAAAACTCTGGACGTACAAACCAGGCACCCCTACCAAGGCTCACCAGTCCTGCTGACACTATTTTGGGAACAAGCCCAAAAAATATCTGACTGGGTAAGCTTTAAGTACTGGGCAACCTTTTAACCATTCGATACGTAACAAAATGCATTTTTCACAAACCTGCCCTTAAGTGAAGCAACCTGTTAAATACATACCTATTAGGATCCTGTAATCACTGATGTAATTGATTATGTCATTATACATATCACCTCAAGTGGTTCATAAATGCATATATGTTACTCGGTAAACATACTCTTGTTCTTTGCTTTTTGTACTGCTCGGTAAAATTTGATTTATACTGTTACCAACAATTTGCATACTTATTTAACCATTCAGTCAGTTTTTAGCCTCAATTTGTTTCTAGTGCCCTGACTGATGCACTGATTGGTTTTCCAAAATCTACCTTTCTCAACACACGACCTGCTCCTTAAATTGGACCAAAACCCATGATACTTTTGACTATCCTGGGTTTTGGTCCTATCCCGGGGGACCCTGATTGGGGTTCCCAGCTGTGTAAAACCCCCCAGGACGCCGCAGTGAATTTGCGTCTTCCCGGTCCCATAGCGCGTCTAAGAGCAGCTGGCTGGCGTGGGCACGCGCACTGCTAGAGGGAAGCGGAGGATGCGGTCATTAGAGCCGCTGCTCTTAGATGCGCCGTGGGACAGGTAACAGGTGAGCTGTCTGCGGCGATCTGGGGGGGGGGGGGTTCACACAGCGGGGCACCTCCGATCTGGGGAAAGGATCCACTTTAACCTGACCTGCTCTGTATACCTTGGCATCTAACCTGGGAGAGTTCGCTGCTGCCACGGCGCCTTATATCCCTTTCTCTGACAGCCTATCTGGAGATTTTGTCACCCTTGTTGCCAGACCATTTTGCACTATTTTGCACTCCACATGTTCAACTGTGATTTTTGATGGGATTTCCAGGAATTTCCCAGGGAAATTAAATACTGTTTTTTTCAGCAGTCTGGGCCTTAACATGAAATGTCTTGTTTGTAATTTTTTAAGTGTATTTTTTTATTTAAGTGTATTTTTTTACAATTTGTAGTGTTTTGGTGCAATAAAAAATGTAAGTTTGTCAATGAAATCTTATTGCGTGTAAAAGCCCCATTTCTCCCGGTTACAACGGTACCATATATGTATTGGTAGACACCCTTTCCTGCTCAGGAGACTCCCCCAAACTGAAACAGCGCTTTCAGATAAAATACAACTATGCTATGCGCTATGCGCACCTTGCAGTTTTTCAAGAAAAACAACCCTTTACATTTGAAATACCCCCCACAAACTATATATTCTCTGGAAGTACTTACCTCAAGCTTTCTAGGCGTGTCAGGCTTGTTGACATGGGTGCAGTTTTCTGGAAGTAATTCCTCAATTAATTATTTGGTTGCACAGGGTTTCCCTAAAAAAAGAATAAAAAAACAGAATCAAAGTCACATTTTCCTAAAAAAACAATATTCAAACAAGAAAAAACAAGTTAAATCTGAAAAAGCAACATCCCCCGAACAGAACAATACCCAACATGCATAGCTACTGTCAAGAAGAGTTGCCAAACACCCCAAAGTAAAGCATGTGCGTAGCGGTAATTTTACTTGAAAATTTCAGCTCTGCTGACAAAGTGCGCACCTTGCGCTTTTTCTACCAGAATAACCCTTTATATTAGGAATACCCCCCACAAACCATATGGTCCCTGAAAGTACACATGTTAAGCTTTCTAAGCGTACCCAGCTTGTTGTAGTCGGCTCAACTTTCTAGAAGTAATCTGTCAAAGAATTCTATGGTTGCAGAGGTTTTCCCTAAAAAATGTATAAAAAAGCAGAATAAAAAACCTTTCCCTAAAATATCAATATGCAAACAAGAAAAATCAAGCTAAGTCTGAAAGCGCAAGATCCCCTGAACAGAACAATACCCAACATGCATAGGCACTATTAACCCTTTTAATTGCCAGCCTACTGAAATTTTGTCACCCTCTGTTGACTGCTCATTTTTCCCCATTTTGCGCCATGTTTAACCGTGATTTTTGCCAGAATTTCCAGGAAAAAAAAAAAAAATATTGCATGTGAAAGCCCCATTTCTCCCGATTACAATGGTGTCACATACGTATCGGTAGCCCCCCATTCTTGCCCAGGAGGCCCCCCAAACCGAAAACAGCACTTTATAACATTTGCAAATAAAATAATACTATCCACACTATAAACAGAAGGGGTAAATTAAAAAAAATAATTACATGGGGGGGGCATTTTGTTGGGAATTTTAAGGGTTAAAAACTCCTAAAAATCCCCCCAAAAATGACGTGGAGTCCTCCTTAGCCATCATAACCAGCCCGGGACCAGCTATGGGGGCTTGTAGGAAACGGGCGAAGGGGCCAGTTTTGGTGGCTTCCCCGCCCTGTCGGCTGCAAGCTCCGTGGGCCGGGCTCTTCTGCCCCCCCCCCCCTGGGCTTTGGGGAGGCAGGTAATTTGGGGTGCCGGGGGTTAATGGCAAGTCACCCGCTAGCCGCAGGTGACTTGCCAGTCCCCAATCTTGTGAACTGCTATAGGGATCTCATGGATCCCTTACCAGTTCACAAAGGGTTAACAGTAAAAAAAACACACAGACACATAATTAAAAATGACTTTTATTAAAAAATAAAAACTTTTTTTTTTTTACTTCACTTACCTCCGATCGTCAGCTCCTGTGTCCCTCGATGTGATGACAGATGCAATCATCGCTGGCCACAGAAGCAGAGGGGCAGACGATGATCTGATCACCTGCCCCTCTGCTTCTGTGGCCAGCATGATTGCATCTGAATGAAGAATAGCCGGGAGCCAGGATGACACCCGGTGAGTGACGTCAGAAGCCCCGCCCCCAAAGGGCGCCCGTCGGGAGAGGAGGGGGGGCCTGTCAGGCTCTCCCCTGAAGCTGAAGAGCCAGGGGGGGTGGTGATCGTAGGCCCCCCTGGTGAAGAGGAGACCCGGCGGGTGAGTAAATGTAATTTTTATTTATTTTTTTTTTTTACAAGTAATTCCGGCAGGGGGGCTATTCCGGGCCCTCCCTTGCACCCGGGGGGCCTGGATCGAACAAGGGGTCAAGTGAGTGTTTTTTTTACTTTACTTTACTGTTACTGCAGTCAGGCACGTAGATTCTACGTGCTTGGCGCTTAAGTGGAGTGGAAGCGAGCACATAGAATCTACGTGCTTGGCACTGAAAGGGATATACCCAACAAAATCTGTGAGGTTACTATGCCTATGACACCTCTCTGGAGCCAGAGAGGTACTGTTGTATGACTGTTGTATGACCTTTTTATATTGGCTGCCACAGACAACATGAGGCCAAATCTTCTCAGTGGAACCACCAAAATAATTGCACACAATAACTCTATTGTTTCGCTATGTTATTAAATATAAAAGGAAATGTTCTGGATGATGTTTAACTTTAATACAAATTTTAATTACTTGTCTATAAACATAAATAATACCATGTACTATATATTGTTTAATATGCTTTTGCTGTCAATCTCAAACCAGCAGCTCTACAAACGGTACGGTATAAATAGACTGCAAGTATTAAATTGTAAATATAATAAATAGTTGTTGATGTCTATCGTATATGTCCTACTGGATTCAGTAACTACTCTGGGTATCAACAAAAAGTAAACTTGAAAATTAATAAATCCAGCTTCCGTAGTAAAATGTTATTGACAGGGAAAAGGAGGTCTCTTGGTAGATTAGTTGATTGTTTTCCACTGTCACAGCTTGTATATTGTAGTGCTTGGCAGCAGGCTTTTGCAATTTGTAAAGTCAAACACACAAGACACATACAGTATAGCCTCGATTCAAAGACACATTCGTCCGGACTTCCGTAGCTGTCTGTGAAAGTTTGGGTGGGTGTTAGTCTTTGTTTTGCTTTTTTTCATTAATTTTTCATTCGTACGAACATTCGGGAAAATGTGTATATACGCTTTCGATGAACGGAAGCAAATCGGATCATTTCCGTTAGTTCGGATCATTTTCCAAACAAAATCTGATATTTTTCGTTCATTCAGATAACTTACGTTGTTGGGATGTGCTTACGTCTGATTCAGAGAGCTGATTTCCAACGGATCAGCACCCTATAAATCCGTTTCATTTCCGATCCACTTACTTGACCTTTGAGGGCTCGGATTGCTATTGTTGAACATGTTTTGCGGCTATGTGAGGAGTCTGCGCGCCTTTAGCACCAAGGCATTGCATGTATCAGCATGGCCTAGGCAATACATTGTATAGCAATGCATACCTAAATCAATACATTTCATGTATGCACTATAGAAGCATTTTAATGCTGACCTTAATTAGTCCTTAGCATGTAAACCATTATTTTCCCACACATCCAAATAATTGCTTTATTTTTTAGACTTATGTCCTTTGTGAATTATATTTGGATTGTTGAACTTGAATCTTAATTTGTTGTAGGAGTTATTGTTTTAGTCGGTTACCTTTGCTTTGTGTAATTATTTTATATTTGGTTGCAGGAACCGCAAGATGTGCCACTCACACAACATAAAAGCAGTGTTTGCTCCAGCTATGCGATTCCTCAGTGTTCTTGCAGGGCATCCAGGGTCGTCCCATGATGCTTATATATTGCAGAGCTCCGGCTTATTTCGTCAGTTTTAGTCAGGAGAATTATCTGGTGGATGGCTCCAGGGTAAGTTTGCTCACATTCCATAAATCCATTTTCACTGTATGGCAATGAATATAGTTGATGACTCATGTCTTAACCTATGGCTGTTTTTAGCCCTTGATGACATGTTAAACAATATTGTAGCTTAGAATGTGTATTTTATGTTAGTATTTTTAAATTCTTTCAGGGGATTCTGGATATCCACTCCTGCCCTTGCTCCTGATGCCCATTCTTTGCCTGCAGAATGCGGGCCAGGGGTTCTCTAATTGGGCACTATGCAAAACCTGGGCTGTGGTGGCGAGGGCCCTCTGGCTTTTGAAGTCCAGATTTAGGTGTTTGGACCATACAGGGGGGGGCACTGCAGTATGACCCCAACAAGGTTATACCAATATTTTAATTTACGTTTTTTAACAGGGACCACACGTGCCAGAGTGGCACAACTGAGTGTCAGGGTCCTTCAGTTGGTGGGCGAGATGCAGGAGCTGCGCAACTCGTTGGGGACCACAGATGAAGAATAATGTTATGTGGCCTGCCATTGCTATGTATTTTGTTTTTTATAGTTGTAAAAATGTGACATTTTCAAACTTTTTAACATTTTTATGATGGAATCCAAAAAAAAAAATGTTACAGTGTCATTTCATTTACAAAATACATTAACACAAAACTGATGGGCCCATAAATATTTAAAGATGAATATTCACATGACCCAGAAGTGATTTGGGTAAGTTTTAGGGGGCTAAAATGGAAGAAGAACCTAACCGAGAAGTGGTTTGGGTGAGCTTTAAGGGTCCAAAAGGGAAGATAGAGGATAGTGCTAAGTGGTTTGGGTGAGCTTTAAGGGTCCAAAAGGAAGATGGAGGATAGCGCTAAGTGATTTAGCTAAACATTGTAGTAGAAGTGAGGGTGGCAAATATGTAGGCGAGCACTTTAATGAGTTAAGTTTGTAGTGCGCAGGCACAAGATGGTAAGGAAAAAGGGAAACAGACTCTAACGGGAAATGTAAAGGATTTGTGGGAGGATATGATGGGAAAAGGGCAAAAACGAAAGCCTACGTTGTAACGTGAAAATGAAACGGAAAAGTCACGCTGGAAAATTACATCCTCGTAATTCGTAATCTGCCGTACGAACGGACATAAACTTTACAGAAGGATTGCAATACATGCATAGAATCGCTCGTACACTCATACGAGAGCGGAAACATTTCACAAAAAAACAGACTAAAAAGGAAGTTTTTTTTTGTCTCTCTGAATAGAGCCTTATGTGCAAAACAAATGCCTGTAAAACACTCATTTGGAGTAAACAACATCAGTAAAGTTACTACGTGTGTCAAAATCATCCAAGCTACATTCTTAAGTTCCTGGCCAATTTAAGCACATAGGCACATGCAGAAAATTATGTTGATGGTAAATACCCATTTTGACATAGGAATCTGGTTTTTGATAGCTGTCATATAGCTGTCATATACTAGTCTTAGTCTTAGTGAGATAACACACTAAAAAATGAAGGCCTGCTGTTTTTTTTTAAGGCATGGTCATTGAGCTTGCAGAGCTTTTGAACTGCTCCACTGCAAAGTCGGGCACGTGAGATTTTTTTAGTGGTTTACTGGGAGCTGAATTGAAAACTCTCCAACGTCAGTTGACAGATATCAAAAAATAGAATGAGGCAAGCATCTCCAAATTTTAGTAAATTACCTCCTTTTTGTATGATACATTGATTGTGTGTCAATAAGGGGAAGAATAATTAAAATGTGGCATGCTCTCAACTTCATTTGAAAGCTTTATGTTTAGTGATGAGTGAACCTAAACCGTAAAGTTTGGGTCCGTGCCATTGCAAGTTTGTTTACCCATGGTGAGATCAGCGAGGTAACATGTTAGTGTGCCTGAAAAAGTTGTGTCCTTGGCTGAGTTTGCTGGGCAAAAAGGTCTGAATGCAGCCAGACCTGGGACACTGCATTTTCGGGCACACTAACATGTCACGTGGCTCATCTTGCCGTTGTTACCCTAGCAAAGGTCATAGCCATATTTCCCAGAGTAACACAAGATAGAGGAAATGGTGCTTATGGACATGACTTCACTCCTACACCCCTATAGGCACCACACTATTCCATGCTCACTACACAGACCGCCAGCACCCACTTTGGTATACCTTCCCCAACAAGACGACTGAACCAGTAACTATACTAGTAACTTGCATCCCACCCTATCGGGGCTGCTACTAAGCAACATTATATAGATCTCTTTTCCCAGTGCAATTAAACTGAGGCACAAATATTCCCAATGTGGTCTGCTTTTATCCATAGTGCCGCTTATATATTGTATTGTACTATTGAATCCACATGATTCCTTTCACTTTACCTGGACAATATAACTGTTTGCAAATGTATACCATATGTGCATATCAAAACTTTGTGCTTGATCAACTGGATGCTGCTATTACAACATTCATCACACTAATCTATTGACAATAATAACACAGCTAGGAGATAAGGACCTTTTTGTAGACAAACTATTTTTTTTTTTATCCTTCTGTTTGATCACGACTTGGGAAGGCATTATGCCTAAACCCAACAACGAATTTAAGATTCTGTTGTGCGGCTAAGAGGACTGACTTCCTGTATATGGCTTCAGCTAGCTGGTTGACTCTAGTGTTATCCTGTGGCACTATGCTTCCTGGAGTGATAACCTGTGTTTTATTTGGTCTTTCCCTCTAAAGACCAGCTTTAAGGTTTAAGGGTAACTGTGTGCTGGGATGGCATATAACACCTTCTGAGACTGGGCAGTTATTACTCAATTTCCTGTGAACTGATACTGTAGCAGG
The DNA here is from genome assembly GCA_027917425.1 of Gastrophryne carolinensis. Taxonomy (NCBI): domain Eukaryota; kingdom Metazoa; phylum Chordata; class Amphibia; order Anura; family Microhylidae; genus Gastrophryne; species Gastrophryne carolinensis. The sequence goes on along the minus strand of CM051238.1, from coordinate 358,741,051 downwards.
GTTCTGAAGTTTATCTCTCTTTTTCTTTCCATTTCTCTACGACTCTGTTTCAAATGTGGTTGCATGGCCACTCCATTGCTTAGCATTCCAAATGGGAGTGAGCCCCTCATTCCAAACTTGGCTAAGTCATGCTGGAAGCACTAAGGCACAAGAGCAGCCATTCAAACACATTTGTTCTTTGTCGTGGAGAAATGCAAATGAAAGGGGGGGAAAAACTACTAGAGCATTTAAAGCGAGCTGCAGGAAAGGGGGGGGTGCACATGGAAAAAGCTTCAGGTGAGCATCTTGTTTCCTTATTACTACCATTGCCTTGGTATTCTTGGTTGCTAATGTATGCTGGACAAGTTCTTAACTTGTTAAGTTGTATTGACCATGTTACCTTGCCCAGAAACCCTTTACTATTTGTACATTTTGCCCCATTAATGAAATTTGTATTTTCTTTTACAAGCTTCCTTTTCAGCATAGTCAGCTACTAAGGTGCTTAGTAATACTATAGTTTACACTAAATGTTCTGGCTGTGTGAATGCTGAGACAGCAATGAATGCTAAAAGAGCCTCTTCTGGCATAAACTTCTCTATACAATGTAAGGTCATATTAGGAACTACAGAGATGAGAGGTTTGTTGCAAAAAAAAAATACAGCAAGTTATTAAAGGAGCTGTATCATTGAGATTGGGGGTAGCAACATATTTGAATGAGATAAGGCCACAATAAATGTGGAGGTGTGGGGGACCTTGGCAACTTCACACTGAATGGGCTTTGGTACCTGTTAAGTCTCACAATTTCCTTGTCAGCCTGTTAGCAGCTGTGCTCTCACAAGGAGACAAAAGAGAGCTTGCCACTGAGTGATGACTGCTGGGAGGAGGTGCGGGCTTGATCCACTGGGCTTCTAAGGCTGCAGGTGGGGGTGGAGGCATCCCCTGCCTGACTCCAGCAGACAGGTGGGGGTACTAGCTTCTCATGCTCTGCTCCTGGGGCAGTGGGTTTGCCCCGTCCGGCTAGTGGTGGTATGTGGGTGTGCTGTCACCTCAGGAGGTGGGTGTGCTGGCACCTCGGGCTTCCCCCCTGTGTTTATTGCCCAGCAGGGGAGTAGTGGGGAAACCAACTTGCACCAGCAGCCAGCCGCTGGACCAAAACAATGGGGAAGCCAGCATGTGTATGTGTGCAATACACAGCACAGTGGGAGTGGGGGAGGCTGGCCGCACTGTCAGCTGTGCAAGTCAGCTTGGATCCAAGCATGGTGCTGAAACGAGGATGGTGGTGAGTTTTATTTTCTTTTCTCTGAGGTGCAGCCCAACCCACCGCCCGAGGTGCCAGCACAACCACGGCCCGAGGTGCCAGTGAATTTCAGGGAAAATCCCCCTTCAAGGCATGGACTAAGCTACACATGCCATTGCTCAGCTTATAATAAATTGAAAGAAAAGATGGCTGACATGCACTGAACTCAGTAGATCCAATTGAAGTAGTCGCCCAGCCAAAATACATTTATAATGCAAAAGATCTTTATAATATGGAGGGAAAAACACAAAACAATAAGACAAACAAAGCACAAACTGGCTGGGCCACAGCAATATGTAACACAGCCTCTTTTGTATGGAAATGTGGACAATGGGTGCACTCCCATGGGTGCACTTGAAATGAGGCATTGTGAGACAGCCACCTCGGGAGGCACTGCATAAGGTGCGGCAGTTAGTGAACTGTGTACCACATTTGATTTATTGTCTAAAGTCAGTAGGAATTGTATACCACATTTGATCTACATTATATAGTCAGTAGGAATTGTATACCAAATTAGATATACCACATTTAATCTACAAATCTACAGTCAGTGGGAATTGCATACCACATTTTATCTGCATTCTGCAATCTGTGGGTATTGTATACCGCATTAGATCTACATTCTACAATTAGTGGGTATTTTGTATACCACATTTGATCTTTCTTCCATGTAACTGCATTTCCTGGGACAAGCTGCCATTAAACTACGTCCAACAATGCAAAAAGCAATAAAAAAGGCACAACGATGTGGCAGTGGTTCTGCTACTACCACTGCAGGCGATGGATGGATGGTGATGGAGCTGGTGCCGTAGGGAGAGGATGTGTTTCATTTGTGCCTGCTATACCTGCCTCTGGTACAAGCAGGTTCCAGGGTTTGCAGTGTCTTTTTGTAGGCCCCAATACCACTGCCACAGTGGTGAGGCCAGAACAAGTTCAGGCAGTCGTAGATTATATGGCACACGGTGCTACCAGTTCCATGGGATTGTTTTCCACCCACTCCAATTTTGCCGAAAGTGCAGAGCCGTCCTCCTCCACCCCTTGAAATCAGCAAGGGCATCCCAGCCATAAGTCATGGTGTCACTCTATGATCACACTTGCTGGCATACCGTGGGCCATCCACCTGCCCCAGTTGCAGAGCTAGGATTCCTAGATGCCCAACAACTTCTCACAGGACACCTACAATGATGATGAAACCCTAGTGCCGACTGCTATGCCTTCCTGCAGTGTGGAGGATAAGAGGGAGGGTATTGTGGAGAAGGTGGTAGAAGATGATCCCAGGGGTGATGATTAGAGATGAGCGAACTTTTGAAAAGTTCGATTCGGCCGATTCGCCGAATTTCACAAAGAAATTCGGGTTCGGCCGAATCGAACTTTTACGAAGTTCCCCATCAAAAATGCCGGCATGGTGGGAGCGAGCCGGCCGGCCCGCTCCCACCATGCCGGCATTTAAAAAACAAAAAAAAAAACATTTTTGCCGGCATGGTGGCAGCGGGCCGGCCGGCCCGCTCCCACCATGCCGGCATTTTAAAAAAAAGTAAACACTTACCTGCAGGTCCGGAGCGTGGAGGCCGGCGCCGCTCTCAGCTGTCATCTGAGGGCGCGTCATCAGAGGGCTGACAGCGGAGCCGGCCGGCCCGCTCCCACCATGCCGGCAAAAATGCTTTTTTTTTTTTTTGTTTGTTTTTTAAATGCCGGCATGGTGGGAGCGGACTGGCCGGCTCCCACCATGCCGGCTTTTTTTTTTTTTTTAAGTCTCACAATTTCCTTGTCAGCCTGTTAGTAGCTGTGCTCTCACAAGGAGACAAAAGAGAGCTTGCCACTGAGTGATGACTGCTGGGAGGAGGTGCGGGCTTGATCCACTGGGCTTCTAAGGCTGCAGGTGGGGGTGGAGGCATCCCCTGCCTGACTCCAGCAGACAGGTGGGGGTACTAGCTTCTCATGCTCTGCTCCTGGGGCAGTGGGTTTGCCCCGTCCGGCTAGTGGTGGTATGTGGGTGTGCTGTCACCTCAGGAGGTGGGTGTGCTGGCACCTCGGGCTTCCCCCCTGTGTTTATTGCCCAGCAGGGGAGTAGTGGGGAAACCAACTTGCACCAGCAGCCAGCCGCTGGACCAAAACAATGGGGAAGCCAGCATGTGTATGTGTGCAATACACAGCACAGTGGGAGTGGGGGAGGCCGGCCGCACTGTCAGCTGTGCAAGTCAGCTTGGATCCAAGCATGGTGCTGAAACGAGGATGGTGGTGAGTTTTATTTTCTTTTCTCTGAGGTGCAGCCCAACCCACCGCCCGAGGTGCCAGCACAACCACGGCCCGAGGTGCCAGTGAATTTCAGGGAAAATCCCCCTTCAAGGCATGGACTAAGCTACACATGCCATTGCTCAGCTTATAATAAATTGAAAGAAAAGATGGCTGACATGCACTGAACTCAGTAGATCCAATTGAAGTAGTCGCCCAGCCAAAATACATTTATAATGCAAAAGATCTTTATAATATGGAGGGAAAAACACAAAACAATAAGACAAACAAAGCACAAACTGGCTGGGCCACAGCAATATGTAACACAGCCTCTTTTGTATGGAAATGTGGACAATGGGTGCACTCCCATGGGTGCACTTGAAATGAGGCATTGTGAGACAGCCACCTCGGGAGGCACTGCATAAGGTGCGGCAGTTAGTGAACTGTGTACCACATTTGATTTATTGTCTAAAGTCAGTAGGAATTGTATACCACATTTGATCTACATTATATAGTCAGTAGGAATTGTATACCAAATTAGATATACCACATTTAATCTACAAATCTACAGTCAGTGGGAATTGCATACCACATTTTATCTGCATTCTGCAATCTGTGGGTATTGTATACCACATTAGATCTACATTCTACAATTAGTGGGTATTTTGTATACCACATTTGATCTTTCTTCCATGTAACTGCATTTCCTGGGACAAGCTGCCATTAAACTACGTCCAACAATGCAAAAAGCAATAAAAAAGGCACAACGATGTGGCAGTGGTTCTGCTACTACCACTGCAGGCGATGGATGGATGGTGATGGAGCTGGTGCCGTAGGGAGAGGATGTGTTTCATTTGTGCCTGCTATACCTGCCTCTGGTACAAGCAGGTTCCAGGGTTTGCAGTGTCTTTTTGTAGGCCCCAATACCACTGCCACAGTGGTGAGGCCAGAACAAGTTCAGGCAGTCGTAGATTATATGGCACACGGTGCTACCAGTTCCATGGGATTGTTTTCCACCCACTCCAATTTTGCCGAAAGTGCAGAGCCGTCCTCCTCCACCCCTTGAAATCAGCAAGGGCATCCCAGCCATAAGTCATGGTGTCACTCTATGATCACACTTGCTGGCATACCGTGGGCCATCCACCTGCCCCAGTTGCAGAGCTAGGATTCCTAGATGCCCAACAACTTCTCACAGGACACCTACAATGATGATGAAACCCTAGTGCCGACTGCTATGCCTTCCTGCAGTGTGGAGGATAAGAGGGAGGGTATTGTGGAGAAGGTGGTAGAAGATGATCCCAGGGGTGATGATTAGAGATGAGCGAACTTTTGAAAAGTTCGATTCGGCCGATTCGCCGAATTTCACAAAGAAATTCGGGTTCGGCCGAATCGAACTTTTACGAAGTTCCCCATCAAAAATGCCGGCATGGTGGGAGCGAGCCGGCCGGCCCGCTCCCACCATGCCGGCATTTAAAAAACAAAAAAAAAAACATTTTTGCCGGCATGGTGGCAGCGGGCCGGCCGGCCCGCTCCCACCATGCCGGCATTTTAAAAAAAAGTAAACACTTACCTGCAGGTCCGGAGCGTGGAGGCCGGCGCCGCTCTCAGCTGTCATCTGAGGGCGCGTCATCAGAGGGCTGACAGCGGAGCCGGCCGGCCCGCTCCCACCATGCCGGCAAAAATGCTTTTTTTTTTTTTTGTTTGTTTTTTAAATGCCGGCATGGTGGGAGCGGACTGGCCGGCTCCCACCATGCCGGCTTTTTTTTTTTTTTTAAGTCTCACAATTTCCTTGTCAGCCTGTTAGCAGCTGTGCTCTCACAAGGAGACAAAAGAGAGCTTGCCACTGAGTGATGACTGCTGGGAGGAGGTGCGGGCTTGATCCACTGGGCTTCTAAGGCTGCAGGTGGGGGTGGAGGCATCCCCTGCCTGACTCCAGCAGACAGGTGGGGGTACTAGCTTCTCATGCTCTGCTCCTGGGGCAGTGGGTTTGCCCCGTCCGGCTAGTGGTGGTATGTGGGTGTGCTGTCACCTCAGGAGGTGGGTGTGCTGGCACCTCGGGCTTCCCCCCTGTGTTTATTGCCCAGCAGGGGAGTAGTGGGGAAACCAACTTGCACCAGCAGCCAGCCGCTGGACCAAAACAATGGGGAAGCCAGCATGTGTATGTGTGCAATACACAGCACAGTGGGAGTGGGGGAGGCCGGCCGCACTGTCAGCTGTGCAAGTCAGCTTGGATCCAAGCATGGTGCTGAAACGAGGATGGTGGTGAGTTTTATTTTCTTTTCTCTGAGGTGCAGCCCAACCCACCGCCCGAGGTGCCAGCACAACCACGGCCCGAGGTGCCAGTGAATTTCAGGGAAAATCCCCCTTCAAGGCATGGACTAAGCTACACATGCCATTGCTCAGCTTATAATAAATTGAAAGAAAAGATGGCTGACATGCACTGAACTCAGTAGATCCAATTGAAGTAGTCGCCCAGCCAAAATACATTTATAATGCAAAAGATCTTTATAATATGGAGGGAAAAACACAAAACAATAAGACAAACAAAGCACAAACTGGCTGGGCCACAGCAATATGTAACACAGCCTCTTTTGTATGGAAATGTGGACAATGGGTGCACTCCCATGGGTGCACTTGAAATGAGGCATTGTGAGACAGCCACCTCGGGAGGCACTGCATAAGGTGCGGCAGTTAGTGAACTGTGTACCACATTTGATTTATTGTCTAAAGTCAGTAGGAATTGTATACCACATTTGATCTACATTATATAGTCAGTAGGAATTGTATACCAAATTAGATATACCACATTTAATCTACAAATCTACAGTCAGTGGGAATTGCATACCACATTTTATCTGCATTCTGCAATCTGTGGGTATTGTATACCACATTAGATCTACATTCTACAATTAGTGGGTATTTTGTATACCACATTTGATCTTTCTTCCATGTAACTGCATTTCCTGGGACAAGCTGCCATTAAACTACGTCCAACAATGCAAAAAGCAATAAAAAAGGCACAACGATGTGGCAGTGGTTCTGCTACTACCACTGCAGGCGATGGATGGATGGTGATGGAGCTGGTGCCGTAGGGAGAGGATGTGTTTCATTTGTGCCTGCTATACCTGCCTCTGGTACAAGCAGGTTCCAGGGTTTGCAGTGTCTTTTTGTAGGCCCCAATACCACTGCCACAGTGGTGAGGCCAGAACAAGTTCAGGCAGTCGTAGATTATATGGCACACGGTGCTACCAGTTCCATGGGATTGTTTTCCACCCACTCCAATTTTGCCGAAAGTGCAGAGCCGTCCTCCTCCACCCCTTGAAATCAGCAAGGGCATCCCAGCCATAAGTCATGGTGTCACTCTATGATCACACTTGCTGGCATACCGTGGGCCATCCACCTGCCCCAGTTGCAGAGCTAGGATTCCTAGATGCCCAACAACTTCTCACAGGACACCTACAATGATGATGAAACCCTAGTGCCGACTGCTATGCCTTCCTGCAGTGTGGAGGATAAGAGGGAGGGTATTGTGGAGAAGGTGGTAGAAGATGATCCCAGGGGTGATGATTAGAGATGAGCGAACTTTTGAAAAGTTCGATTCGGCCGATTCGCCGAATTTCACAAAGAAATTCGGGTTCGGCCGAATCGAACTTTTACGAAGTTCCCCATCAAAAATGCCGGCATGGTGGGAGCGAGCCGGCCGGCCCGCTCCCACCATGCCGGCATTTAAAAAACAAAAAAAAAAACATTTTTGCCGGCATGGTGGCAGCGGGCCGGCCGGCCCGCTCCCACCATGCCGGCATTTAAAAAAAAAGCAAACACTTACCTGCAGGTCCGGAGCGTGGAGGCCGGCGCCGCTCTCAGCTGTCATCTGAGGGCGCGTCATCAGAGGGCTGACAGCGGAGCCGGCCGGCCCGCTCCCACCATGCCGGCAAAAATGCTTTTTTTTTTTTTGTTTGTTTTTTAAATGCCGGCATGGTGGGAGCGGACCGGCCGTCTCCCACCATGCCGGCTTTTTTTTTTTTTTTTATTTCAGGAAAAATTCGATCGGCACGAACCACAAAATATTCGGGTTCGTGCCGAATCGAATATTTCCTGAAATTCGGAGCGAATTCCGGTTCGTCCTAGTGATGATGAGGTCCTGGACCCAATGTGGACATCAGAGCTTGGAGAAAGAGGTGGGAGTCACGCAGCCACAGGCAGCCAGAAGAACAGGGAGAAGGGTGCAAACCCACAGCGGTCAGCCACTTGATAGGACTCAGAGACTGAACACACCAAATCTGGATCAAATGATGTCACCAGAGTGTCATTTTTTCAGGAAGTGCACAGATGACAGTACATGGGTCATTTGCACTGTGCCACCACTCCCTGAAGTGAGGGACAAGTGTTAATAATCTCTGCACCACGTCCATGACAAGGCATCTGCAATCCAAACATGAGCTGTAGTGGCAAAATGACTTGAAAAACAATGAAACACCTGAGATTCCCTCTGCTGCTTTGGTTGTAGTGTTGTAGTGCTTCCAATACACCACCAATATGGTCAGCGCTGATGATGCCATTGTCAGCATTACCATCCCCATCCTTTGCCTGCTGAAGAAATGCTTTCAGGCCACGGTAAAGGATGTGATGGGGGCACAGGAGGAAGAAGGGAAGCACATTTTCCCTGGTGTCAGGCCGCTCCACAAGTGGTTTGCAGATTGGGCTGATGGGTCAACAGTGGTTAAGTACTCCTCTGTCCAGTCAGCGAACAATTTTTGTGGAGGAGGACTTTCTCTCACAGCATGGTGGCACCCAGCGCAGATCACTTGCATCATTGGAGCATTGGTGGATGTGGAGGAGGAGAAGACACCTGCCACTGAGGACAGCTTCTCCTTGACTCAGGGAAGCCTGACTCCCATAAGCCACTACACGCTCCAGTGCCTGTGGAACAATTGCATAGATGCCTGCATTGTCAACAGTTGATTACTGGGTGGCCTACCTGCTGGATCCTCCTTGACATCACCTTCTTGATTTCAACTTGTGACCAAAAAGTGAGGGAGTGCAAATGCATTCAGGTGGATGCACTACCGGCGAGATTCCCAGCTGAATTCGAGGGCACAGTGGCGGCACAAGGCAGAGGAAGAGGAGGAAGTCGCCAGCGCTGCAGGGGCACCAGCACTACCTCGCAAGGGAGGATGAGCATGGCCACAATGTGGAACAAATGGTGGAACATCCACCACCATCAGATATAGCCCATATGTACTTTTTTAATTGTTAAATAATTTCCACCTAGCAGTCACTAGGCTGCCTTATCATGTAGCTAAATTAGCTGCCTTCAAAGAAATCATTAATATCCATTGTGATATATACCTTACAGAAATAAAAGGGTTAAAAAACAAGAGTAGACCAATATGGCAAAACCCAAATGTAAGGGGGGAAATAAATAACAACATAAGCATTTAAACTTTCCAAGCAAGAAACAGTAAAGATAAAAATAAACTATGCAAACAACAGAAAAGGCCAGCAAAGCTGGTGATGGAAATACTAATTGCCAAAGAGAGTTAAACTAATCCCAAACCATTCTTTAGCTACATAAACAGTAAAAGATACAAACCTGAAAGTGGGCCCCCTGATAACCATGGAGGGCAACTATAGAGAGGAATGAGGAGAAAGCAAACTTACTAAAAATCTTCTTGGCTACCATATTCACAGAGGGACATGATATGGCAGGTGAAATGTAGAGAAATGACCACGTTTCTCCATTAAATGTCACCTGTCTAACCAAAGAAAAAGGGCAGCACCACCTTAAACGGATTAAAATACAGTAGACAAATGCTGGGGACCAGATAGCATTAATCCCAGGTTTTAAGGGAATTATATACAGAAATAGACAAGCCATTATTTTCAATATAACTAAAAGGGAGCCTGGGAACTACAGACCAGTTTAACATCTGTCCTGGAGTATCACAGTAAAAATGACCTTTTTAATACATAAGCATGAATTTATGAGGAATCGCTCCTGCCAGACAAACCGAATCAGCTTTTATGATGAAGTAAGTTCAAAACTGGATCAGGGGGAGTCATTGGATGTCATATATCTTGACTTTTCTAAGGCTTTTGATACAGTGCCACATAAGGGACTGGTACAAAATATGAGAATGCTTGGACTGCAGGAAACCGTATGTAAATGGGTGAGTAATTGGCTTAAACAACACAGAAACAACACACCTCCATTCACTAAGCTTCCTGTTGCTCCCTCAGCTCACTTCACGCCAAAGGAGCCAGGTGACACCGAAAGGAACCAAGTGGCGCTGAAGGGAGCCGAGTGCACTGCCAGCCGCATCCCCACCCACCTCCTAGCCATCGCGTGCCCATGTCAGAGAACAGCTGGAATCATGTGATGCATCAAGAGGGAATTGGTGCCCATAACCAGAGCATCATTTTACTACTCTATAAGTAATTGGTCAGAGCCCATAAGTAATATTGTGTGCAGTTCTGGGCACCAGGGCACAAGAAGGACATATCAGAACATGAAATATGGTGACTAGTGTACCTTGAAAGTTAGGTTTATTTCATCTAGAAAAGAAATGCCTAGGGGTGATCCAAAAACTATGTATAAATATATGCAAGGTCAACAATAGATCTGTCCCACAATTTTTTTAAAACCCGGAGTGTAACCATAACCCAAGGGCATCCACTAAGCTTAGTGGAAATACGCTTCCTCCACCGACATAGAAGGGGATTTTTCTCTGTAAGAGTTCAAAAGCGGCCCGGATGCCAGCTATGGCTTCTAGACCTTTGGATGGATATATTCTTTTCTATACAGGCTCAACTGCATGGACTAAAGTCTTTATTCAGCCTTACATACTATGTTACTATGAAAGTACAACTTTACCTGCAGTGCACATACGCAGCTACCGCCTCACCACATAGCTCAGATCATGACCACCCCTGTAAAAAGGCGGTACATAGCCGGTAGGCAGGTGTGCCAGGGAAAGAGTGCTGTCATGGGACCTTCTATTGTCAGATACTTTAAAAACAATGCCCAAAATATAAGAAAAAGTATAAACCATGAAGAAGAAGAATAAAGCAATGAACATTACGTAATTAACACCTGGAACATGATATTAATGTATAGTATACTCAAATCTGCTAATTCACTCTCTCACAGTGTTGCATATGTAGCTACTGTAAAATTACAAATCTGTTTTCAAGATAAAAGGAAAACTCCCTTTTGTGTGTTTCGGGGTGTTCTGCTTTATTGTTTTTCTCTTTTGGAATGTAAAATAAACACATGGATTAGGATTTTCCACCCATACCTGTAATTTACTTATTAGCATGCTGTTTCCAAGTTTCTTAACTTCCTGTTATATTCATGTTGCTCTATGTTGCTAAAGCTTTCTAGTCCCTGAGTAAAACAGCTGTTACAACAGCAGTTACAACAAATCCCAAAATCCTTTCACTGTAAGAGGTAAACTTATCAACAGCTTTCAGCATATCAGCAGCTTTGGCTGAATCAAGCAGCAGTAATGACCTTCCCAGGTGAGCACTCTGGCAGTAAAATTTTAGCTACTGGAACACATGATTGTGATCCCCCCGTCTGAAGAGGATGAATTGGCAAAGGAGGGGTTAAACCTGTGCGCTGAGAATTGTGGAGTGTTGTCTCTGCCTTAGAAACCCAGAGTCAGAAAGTCTCTGCCAGGGGCAGCAAATACACTAGTTTGTGTAAGTTGCTAAGGTGAACACACTGTTGCTAGGGAAAACACAGAGTTGAAAACAAATAGAATAGAAAAAGTAACAGTTAAGTCACACCCGTAAGTGCATCATTTTGGCACACACTAATGGAAACCTTAAGAAAGTGGAATTACCCATTTAGTAAGGGGCCTAATCAATTGCCCAAGTCATTTTGCTTCAACATTTGGGCACATATAACAGCATGAGCAGGATGAACATAGGGTGCTAGCATATACCAAATGTCATTTAAACCAACATAAGACCTATTTTGTGGCCAATTAAAATGCATTTTTTGTAATTCCAAAAATAATACAATTTAATATAAGTTTAATATATAGATAACAAAATAAGATATGCCTGAGCAGCAATGACTACACAACTGCAACGAGTTACTGTAAATGATGGAACTAATGTAGAAAAGAACAAGGAGTTGTACATTTTTATATTTAGCTGTGTTTTTTCTTAGATTGCTCTTTAACAAAATTGTCCCCTGTATGACCTGATCTCTCTGTCAATTGGACGCTTTCCCTAGACTGTTCTATATAGATTTTGCCATTGGCAAATACAATGTACATGAGGCTTTTTCTGAAGTTGTGCTCTCAGTCAGCCAAAATGCGCATAACTGTTTATCCATAAAGCAAATACAGTTTTAGAATATTCCATAAAGTGAATTAACCCTTTAACTGCCAGCCCAACTAGAGATTTCGTCACCCTCTGTTGCCAAACCATTTTTCAATATTTTGCACTGTACATTTTCAACTGTGATTTTTTAAGGGATTTCCAGGTATTTCCCAGAAAATATTCTGTATTTTTTTCTGCTTCTGCCAGGCAGTCTGCCACAGTTAACATCTCCAACAGGGTTGACCAACAGCCTGGCACAGTTGGAAAAGAAAACTCCCCAAATTTCACTTGTCCCATCTGCGTGCTTGATACTGAATCCTTGTCAGCACTTACATTTGCTCCTGCATCCCCTCAAAGCTTAAACGCCTACTCACAGATTTTCTTGTGGTAGGTGCCATTCTGAAGCTTTCTCTCCCAGCATTAAAATTCAACTGACATAACTGACAATTCACAGTAACAGGAAACCCAGCAGCACTTTCTGCTTGCAGGTGGCCAGCAGGTGCACAAGATGGCATTTTGTTTTTAAAATTTACCAAAGCAGGAGTTAGAAAAAGGTAAATGAATTATTATGTGCAGCAGAGTAATTCATGTCAAGACATCAAGGTGCATTCTTTATTATTATTTTATTATTAATTTATTCATACATTACATTATATATTTTAGTTACCATAACTATGAATTAACTATTACTGTTTCTAACTACAGTAGTCTAAGAGGCTGATTTATTAATAGCGACATGTAGCGACAGTTGAGCGACTGTAGCGGTATTTTCACAGAGCCCGCTAGTAGTCGCTGTGCTTGCCGTTGTTCGGTTGTTGACAGCGACTCGGTCAGTGTGGCTAAATGTTCAATACGGGGTTACGAGTCGCTATTTGACAGGTTCCGCGATGTATGGGTGCGCATGATAGCGACTGGTCAGAGCAACCGGCTTCCACCATATTCATCAAAAAATCACGCTCAAAAAATTCAAGCGCTGTGAAATGCATGTTTAAGCCCCAGAGCGCTGGCGGCGATGTGTTAAAAGTAGTTTTTTAACCCCCAAACCACCATATTTTTGGAAACCAAAAAAAAATTTAAATAATTTAGTAATATGAATACATTAATATCAGACCTGTAATATCAATTCTGTACAATTTTTTTTTTAATTTTTTTCCCTTAAAAAAATATCTAAAATGGCAGAAGTGGTCACAGAATTTTTAAAGATTGTTCCACTGAATTGCATTGGAGAGCGCCAGGTAGCGAGAGGTCATACCTGTCGCTGTTCAAGGTCGGATGCTGGCGCTGTGGGCTGATGCTGGAATAATGATGAATGAGTCGATATATGGCGCTATCTCAGTCGCTAAGCAGGATTGGCTTGATAAATGTGTGATTGTGGTGGGGAGCCGGCGTTCTCGTGGCGGGGCCCGTCATTACCGGCCGCTCACCAGTCGCTACCTGTCGCTATTCCTTCATAAATAAGGGCCTATGAGGCTGATTCATCATTAGCGGCAGGTAGCGACAGATGAGCGTCTGTAGCAGGCATTTTCAGAGCGCCCGCTAGTAGTTGCAGTGCTCAGCCGTGGGTCGCTACTTTATAGTGGCTGTTCAGTAATGTTGAATACATTGTGAGGAGTCGCTATTTGACCAGTAGAGCGCTGTATGGGAGCGCATGTTAGCGACTGCTCATAGCGACCGACTCACACCATATTCAGGAAAAAAACAGCTTCACAAATCTCTGGCGCTGAAAAATAGTTGTTTGAAGCCCAGAGCGCAGGAGGCGGTGTGTTTAAAGTCTGTTTTCAAGCATCTATCAACTAGTAACAAAGCGAAAACATATGGAATAACATTGCAACAACATTGTAACATGAACACTTTAATGCCAGACCTGTAATGTCATTTTTGAGGAAATATTTAAAAAATGAAAAAATTATGAAAAAACTGCTTTTTCAATGCCAGAAGAGGTCAAATAATTATTTGTGATTTTTTTGAAAAAAAAAAAAACAGTTTAAAGAGAAGAAAAGGATCGTCCATTGAAATGTATGGGGGAGCGACAGGTAGCGAGAGGTCATACCTGGCGCTGTGCAAGGCTGAACGCTGGCGCTGTTCGCTGAGGCTGTGAAAATGATGAATCAGACGCTACATGGCGCTATTCCAGTCGGTAAACAGATTCTGCTTGATAAATGTGTAATTGCGTGCCGTGTCCAGCGTTGACCAGTCGCTATCTGTCGCTACCTCTCATTAACCAGGCGCTACCTGATGCTATCCCTTCTTAAATAAGGACCTTAGTATATCTGTTAAACTGCCATTACCCATACAGGTGCTTCTAAATAGTAACCCCTATCGGGGTGTACTTCCTTCTCTTTGTAACTGTTTAAATAGAGGTGTATAGTGTTGCTATTACATTATATAACAGCTTTTGTCAGATGTTATGTAATGTGATAGAAAGTTGCTAGCAAGTATAAAGTAAAGTTAATGTTTAAAAGTTTATGATCTCTCTATTAAAGCTGATGGTGTGTGCTGTAATTGACATTTTATTTTTTACGGCTCTGGGTTAGAGCTGAGAGGTGGCAGAAAGATGAGAGCGCCAAGACATACAAAACTTTCTTCTTAGTCAATTATATTAATCAGAGATGTACTTGTTTGAGGGAGCTTTCAAGAGCTCACCTTTTTGGTTTATATTCAGCACATATCCCTAATTATTAAAAGATGGATTATTATCATCATCATTTTTAACTCTAAAAAATTAGAGCTTGCCATTTTGATAAAGTTGTTAGTAGCAACTAGTTCATTATGTATTAAACCTGATTGCTTTGTTTTAATGGGATAAGATGCTCGCTTTGTTTCATGTGCCCTTTGAAAAGGTTGTTACACCATTTTTAAATGTAGACTGTGACAGAAATGTTGCATCTTAATTAAAAGAGAAGGAGATAAACAAATGACTGGTGATAAAAAAGGGAAAATATTAAAAATACAGTAGGAAACAAACTCACTCCCTCTCTGTATTTTTTTGACCCATTAGACACAGTATTATTCCCCCAAAAGTGTATGTGTGGGGGGTGCATTCGCTTTATGGGGCGAATGTAAAAAGAAAAAAAAGTCAACTCACATGTACCGGTGCTCCCGCACTGCCACTGCTTGCCAGGCTGCCACCACTGGAAGCCAGGAGGAGATGAAGGAGCAATAGACGCTGTCCCTGTCCCCGCCGCTGCTGCTGCCATGCTCACCTGCTGCACAGCGCCAGATATTTGCTTGTTCCTCGGCTGGAGGAAGCAGCGACGGTGTCTTGGACGTTGACAGCATCTTCTTCTGGCCTCCCGTGGTGTGGCAGCCCGGCCAGCAGCGCAAGATCGCCAGGACATGTGGGATGACTTTTTCTTTCTTCTGCCGCCTGTGGGGAATGGAAGGAGGGATGCCACACTGCTTGAAGGGCATGCAAGGGGAGAATGTCACACTGCCTATGGGGTTGGAAGGGGGAATGCCATACTGCTTATAGGGAATTCGAAAGGGAATGCCAAAATGCCTATCGGAATGGGAGGGGGGAATGCCACGCTGCCTATGGCTAATGGGAGGAGGTTACCGGCACTGCAGGTAATGGGAGGGGGAATGTCACACTGCTTATAGGGAATGGGGGGGGGGGGATGCAACACTGACTGTGGGAATGAGAGGGGAGAAATGCCACACTATCCATGGGAACGGGTGGGAAGAATTCCACACTGCTTATTGGGAATGGGAGGAGGGAATGCAACACTGACTGTGGGAATGAGAGGGGAGAAATGCCACACTATCCATGGGAACGGGTGGGAAGAATTCCACACTGCCTATGGGAATGGGAGGGAGAATGCCACAGTGCCAAAAATGGAGAATGGGATGGAAGGTATGGCACACTGCCTGTAATTGGGAGATTCTGCATCTCGCCTAATATTTGGTTCACAACATCAGAATATTATTTTTCATTTTCCCTCATCTACACCTCCTCTACACGGTGCATCTTATGGCCCAAGTTTTGACTGCAGAAAAATAGTCCAAAATGCCTTCTCCATTCTTCGTTGTGGGTATGGTTCCTTTTGTGCAATAAAACTTTTATTGAAAAAATAATGGTACAAGGTATTTCCATACATCAATACAAGAATATAGCATACATCATATCTTTATAGTAAAATAACATATCCTAAATAAAAAATACCCTTCTGAGGGGCGTGGCTTGTGCATGGAGAGATAGGGTGTTGGGACTCGAGGCTCCCCACTTAACCCCCTTAATATTTGCAATATGACGCATAGGCAGCAATCAGACCAGATGTCCAAACGCAGGAAAGTCAAGAGCACACCTCGGTCCCACAGAGGAGCACACATCACAGCGTACTTCGAAGCAAACACTCCTGAAATCCCCAGACCCCCGGCTGCCAAGATGGCGGCACTGTGTGTGGAGATGGAGGAGGCGGAGGACGTTCCCCCCCACGCCGAGGCACGAGCGGACCCACCTGTTGTCCTGCCCACAGAAAGGGATGCGGAATGCCGTTCACCCGAGCCACCAGAGGAACCTCAGAGCTCGCCGCAGCATCAGCCCACGTGTCCGGAGGAAGAGGGCAATATGGCGCCGACCACGCCGGGACGCATCGGGAGCTGGACCCTGCTGCGGACCCTCCCTGAGCCCGGACGGAAGAAGGGGAGAGCAGAGGACTGGCGCCGGGCTCCTCTCGCATTCAGTGAGAGAGGAGCATATGCAGCACCGCCGGGAGAGTGAGAGGCGGAGAGCGGGCGGCTGCGAGCCGTCATCTACAGAGCAGCCGCCTCCTGCACGGCAACAGGTGACGGCCGCAGCGTCATACCCGAGCCCCGCAGAAACAGCTGTGCCTCGAGATGGGGGCCAGCTGAGCACAGCTACGGATCCAGCTGTGCTGCGGAGGGCAGCTATCAAACAGGTGGGTGCCAGCAGCCCTGGAAAGGAAGGGAGGGTAGACCCAAACCCAAGCCCAGTAGCAGACATATCAGCTCCTATCATGGGAACAGCGGGGGAGGGGAAGGCACAACTAAATATGAATATGACATCTGAGAGAGGGAGACAGATGATGTCTGTGCCATTGTTACATGGCAGCCCGATGACGCAGAGAGCCCAGGGGGCCGGACCAGATAACACGGAGTGGGGGCCCACATATGGGAGGCTGGGATACCCAGGACCGCGGACTTATGCTCATGATCTAATGTCTGGTGGGCGGTAGACTCAGTGGGCTGCGTCCGAGGAGTGGGGGACCACTTGATTGCTGAACTGAGTTCAATCTTTATACTTGTTGATTGTGTTTTGGCTCCTTTTCGCCGGGCTTCCACTTCCCCCTAATAGTCCAGGTATCCTCCCGGGAGAAGCTACCGGAGACTCTCGCGGGAGGCACCGGACAAGACTCCCCTGTATTAGGAGAGTTAGTATAATCACTTTAATTGTTACCCAAATTGTTTTTGGGTTTCTCCGGAATTTAAAAGTTTTTGATCTATATTCTCTGTTCTGTTTTGAATCTCAATTTTTTCTTGCCTTTCCTCACATCAACCCATTTACAGGCACCTGGGGGGGGGGGGCTGTGGGAAGAGAGCAGAGATGATGGCGGTGGCAGATGGTGTTCTGGACTCTCCGGACGCCTCCATGAAGGTGGTCTCCATGAATTGTAGGGGGCTTAATATAGCAGAAAAGCGCTCGGCGGTAATCGCAGAGCTGAAATGACTGAAAGCCCAGATAGTGTTCCTTCCAAAGACCCATTTTAAAAAAGATAGCCACCCGAGGATCTCCTCCAGATTGTACCCCCAGGTATTCACGATCCCCCGGCTCAAAAACTAAGGGAGTGGAGATTCTCTTGTCCGGGTCCGTGCCTTTCCAGCTCCACAGCGTGAGCACGGATGGAGAGGGTAGATACGTTATGGTCAAAGGAACGATCTCAGAAGAGACATATACCCTTGCCTCGATTTATGGACCCAACTCCGGCCAGGTGGACTTCCTTCTGGAATTTTTTACCAGGTTGGCTGAATTCCAAGCCGTGGTCAGAGGAGTCCTGATCCAACAGGCCGCTAGATTGAAAAGAGCGAATACTACCAAGCGAGATCACCTGTTGACCCAGATTCAGAATCTGGAAAAACAACATAAGGAGACCCAACTAAGGGAAACCCTGAAAGAGCTGACAACACGCAGAGAGGAACTAAACTCCATTTTGCTGCAAAAGACGGCGTTTGCAATAAAGAAGTGCAAACGCTTCAACTATGAGTAGGGTAACAAAAGCGGCAGGCTCCTTGCGAGGGCCCTGAGGAAACAACGTTCTCTGAACTTTATTGCAGTAATTAAGGATGGACAACAACAGAAATGGCATAAGACGCCGCACATCGCTAAGGTGTTCCGGGAGTATTATCTCTCACTCTATACAATTATATACATTATATCACATACATTATATCACACTGCTACAAAAGGAGAGTGGATCCGAGAAGTTAACAGAATTAGGGAAATGGAGGAACTGACGGTGACCTCCCATGACAGGGGAGAACAATCCAATGCAGTTTGGACCCCCTGGTATTTATTTAGAGACTCTCATTGCTCGGAGTTTGGAGCCGGACCCCCCCATCCGCCTCCCCTGACCCCAGACGTGAGTGAGGTGGGCTTCCCCCCCTCCCCTCCCCCTTTTATCCTACCCAATCATTCTCCAGTTTCTCCCCCTTTATTTTCTTCTTTCTCTTTCTTTCTGCTTACTTCGCTCCAATGCAGCAGAGTGGCAACAACCCCAGCCCAAGTGACAAGCAAGAGGTGGGGCTCTTGGTAGACCCGCACTGAAACACAGGCTTAAAATGACCATCTGGGACGCAAGATGTTCACACGGACCTCATATTAATAAAGGAGCAACGGACACCTCCATGGTGCCCCTTTCTGTGTTTGTGTTTCTTGTTCTAACTTGAAGTGTTACTTGACTACTTGCTTCTGTACTGTCTGTAATGAAAAAAAACTAAATAAAGAGTTAAAAAAAAAAATACCCTTCTCCCGAACTTAAAACGTGGTTCTTTCAATAACACTTGGACCGCATCTCCCGTTTCACAGCAGATCCCCTTAATAAATGATTGCCAAAAAATATCGTACTATTACTATGGCTCTATGCAATAATCAACAAAAGGCCTGAAAGAAAAGAAGAAAAACAGAAGAAAAATGCCTAATCCTTAAGACTAGATACCACTAGCTCAGACAAAGAGAGGTTCAAAGATTTTGGTTTTGTAATGTTCAGCTTTAACCCAGAAATGTTGTCAAAGGTCTTCAGGATCCTGAATAGGTTTGAGGGAGGTGTGGGGAAAGGAAACAAACAAGAGAACATCATCAGCAATAATGGAGCAAGTATGGTTCTTTTGGTGATGGGCAGTGTTTGCACCAAACATACCATTTTAAGTTTTGTTCAAGTCATGTTCATTTTAACCTTGTTCTCATCAGACAATAATGAATTCTTCTGCAGGCAGACTTGATGTAGAGGTTTGTATGTTTTAAAATGTGAGAAAAGGCCTTGCCACTCTACCCCACAACCCAGACAAATGAAGAATATGTGTTTGCCACATGTACTACACAACCAGTATGTACTTGCCAGAATCCACCGTAGCTTCTTTAATGTTGCTGTAGGCCTTTTGGTCTTAAGTAAATTCAATGGCATATGTAAAGCCTTATAAAAATATTATAAATTACACCCTTTTCCTGAACCTTCAAAAATGAGAACCCTTTGATGTGTTAAAAGCTATTTACGGACCAGGAGTTAGCTGTAAACCACAACTAAGAAAATGTCAGGAAAATCCCACAAAAACAACTAAAATTTATATGGGATTAACTAGCATCACTTTTATTCACCGGAGTCGAACCTCCTCCTCAAGGGCCACCAACAAGCAACGCAGATGCAGAAATGAAGTAGCAAGTGCAGCAGCAGTGCAATTGAACCAGTTATGTGGAAACCCACAAAACAGGACTTGCTGGTGACCCTTGAGGAGGGTTGTTTTTACTGTTCATTAAATTGCAGAAGCTATGTACTGACAGCATAAATGTGATTAGATAGTTTTGAACACGACATTCCAAATTCTAAGTGTGTGTTTAGACTAGTCCCCCCCCCTCCCCTCTAAATTATTTTAGTTTGTTATTTAAATTGAACAGGTCATGTATCACATTAAAGAGGAAAAGTTTTTTTTTAATGCAACCTGGCATTTTAATAGGTGTGTAGCCTTTTTATATCCACTGTAATACCCACTAGCTTTTCCAGTAAACTGATATGATACCATGATAATAAAAACACAATAAATGTTGGCTTGACCAATAATTTGATTGACAGTCCTGAACATAAATTCCATCCATTACATTTTAACTTCACCCAGCTGATACTCACTTGCAGTAGAACCCCTTTATTATAGTTATACAAAAAGATAAGGCAGCAAGGCAACAAGGCCATCAGCATATCACAAGTTATTCAGCAACAGCCTCCGCAGGTTTATTTTATAACTTTGAATGAGATTCCCTTTTTAAGAACAAGTGATAAAAGGAATAAGCATGCTTTAACTAAATAGACTATAACGAAATACATACACTTGAACCTAAAATAGTATTTTTTCACAACTGGTTATTGTATTTTCAGGTCCAATATTTGCTCATTTATCACAAAAGGCATATGTCTAATAAGGACTAAGACTTTCAGGAAATACTGAGTTTCTTTACATATCTTAGGATGAAGTGACACCGGTGAATTTTCTGTGAGACCACAGATGATAGAAAGGACATTTATTTTTCGCTGGGGTTCAGCTTTAATTTAAGATTCTAATTAGAGATGAGCGAACTTTTGAAAAATTCGATTCGACTGATTCGCCAAATTTTCCGACAAAAATCGCTTCGACCCGAATTTATTCGCGACGAATCGCTATTAAAAATGGCTATTTCTGAGCCTCAATAGGGTTGTAAACCATTCTGCCTTGGTGTAACACGCATAGGACGCATGCAGGGTTAGTGAAATAATACTGTAAATAATTATCACATGCAGATCGGAGGCATCGCTAATAGAATCGCAAAGTGGCACAATTGCAGAGAGTTGAGGTGGCATCACTATGAGGGGCCCCTATAGTGCCTGAAAAACACAACCTGAAGCTGGCAGCAGCAGGAGCCCAAAAATTAGCTAAATCACACCCTGGAGTTGCAAGCAGCAGCAGCAGCTGCTCCTGCAGGAGCCCAAACATTGCTGTGAAGAGACACTGGAGTTGGCTGCAGGAGCCCAAAAATTGGATGAATCACACCTTGGAGTTGCAAGCAGCAGCAGCAGGAGCCCAAACATAGCTTTAAAGAGACACTGGATTTGGCTGCAGGAGCCCAAAATTGGATGAATCACACCCTGGAGTTGCAAGCAGCAGCAGCCCAAACATAGCTTGAAAGAGACACTGGAGTTGCAATCAGCAGGAGCACAAACATTGCTTTAAAAAGACACTGGAGTTGGCTGCAGGAGCCCAAACATTGAATGAATCACACCCTGGAGTTGCAAGCAGCAGCAGCAGCCCACACATAGCTTGAAAGAGACACCAGAGTTGGCAGCAGGAGCCCAAAAATTGGATGAATCACACCCTGGAGTTGCAAGCAGCAGCAGCAGCAGCCCAAACATAGCTTGAAAGAGACACTGGAGTTGGCAGCAGGAGCGCAAAAATTTGGATGAAACACACCCTGGAGTTGCAAGAAGCAGCAGCAGCAGGAGCCCAAACATAGCTTAAAAGAGACACTGGAGTTGGCAGCAGGAGCCCAAAAATTGGCTGAATCACACCCTGGAGTTGCAAGCAGCAGCAGGAGCCCAACATAGCTTGAAAGAGACACTGGAGTTGGCAGCAGGAGCCCAAAAATTGGATGAATCACACCCTGGAGTTGCAAGCAGCAGCAGGAGCCCAAACATAGCTTGAAAGAGATATTGGAGATGGCAGCAGGAGCCCCAAAATTGGATGAAACAAGCCCTGGAGTTGCAAGCAGCAGCAGCAGCAGCCCAAAACATAGCTTGAAAGAGAAACTGGAGTTGGCAGCAGGAGCCCAAAAATTGGATGAATGACACCCTGGAGTTGCAAGCAGCAGCAGGAGCCCAAACATTGCTTTAAAGAGAGACTGGAGTTGGCAGCAGGAGGCCAAAAATTGGATGAATCACACCCTGGAGTCGCAAGCAGCAGCAGCAGTAGCCAAACATAGCTTGAAAGAGACACTGGAGTTGGCAGCAGGAGCCAAAAAATTGGATGAATCACAACCTGGAGTCGCAAGCAGCAGCAGGAGCCTAACCATAGCTTGAAAGAGACACTGGAGTTGGCAGCAGGAGCCCAAAAATTGGCTGAATCACACCTTGGAGTTGCAAGCAGCAGCAGGAGCCCATACATAGCTTAAAAGAGACACAGGAGTTAGCATCAGGAGCCCAAAAATTGGCTGAATCACACCCTGGAGTTGCAAGCAGCAGCAGCAACCCAAACATAGCTTGAACGAGACACTGGAGTTGGCAGCAGGAGCTCAAAAATTGGATGGATCACACCCTGGAGTTGCAGGCAGCAGCAGCAGCAGGAGCCCAAACATTGCTTTAAAGACACACTGGAGTTTGCAGCAGGAGCCCAAAAATTAGTTGAATCACACCCTGGAGTTGCAAGCAGCAGCAGCAGCAGCCCAAACATAGCTTTAAAGACACACTGGAGTTTGCAGCAGGAGCCCAAAAATTAGTTGAATCACACCCTGGAGTTGCAAGCAGCAGCAGCAGGAGCCCAAACATTGCTTTAAAGACACACTGGAGTTTGCAGCAGGAGCCCAAAAATTAGTTGAATCACACCCTGGAGTTGCAAGCAGCAGCAGCAGCAGCCCAAACATAGCTTGAAAGAGACACTGGAGTTGGCAGCAGGAGGCCAAAAATTGGATGAATCACACCCTGGAGTTACAAGCAGCAGCAGGAGCACAAACATTGCTTTAAAGAGACACTGGAGTTGGCAGCAGGAGCCCAAAAAATGGATGAATCACACCCTGGAGTTGCAAGCAGCAGCAGGAGCCAAAACATTGCTTTAAAGAGACACAGGAGTTAGCAGCAGGAGCCCAAAAATTGGATGAATCACACCCTGGAGTTGCAAGCAGCAGCAGCAGCCCAAACATAGCTTGAACGAGACACTGGAGTTGGCAGCAGGAGCTCAAAAATTGGATGGATCACACCCTGGAGTTGCAGGCAGCAGCAGCAGCAGCAGCAGCAGGAGCCCAAACATTGCTTTAAAGAAACACTGGAGTTTGCAGCAGGAGCCCAACAATTGGCTGAATCACACCCTGGAGTTGCAAGCAGCAGAAGCAGCAGCCCAAACATAGCTTGAAAGAGACACTGGAGTTGGCAGCAGGAGGCCAGATATTGGATGAATCACACCCTGGAGTTGCAAGCAGCAGCAGGAGCACAAACATTGCTTTAAAGAGACACTGGAGTTGGCAGCAGGAGCCCAAAAAATGGATGAATCACACCCTGGAGTTGCAAGCAGCAGCAGGAGCCAAAACATTGCTTTAAAGAGACACTGGAGTTGGCAGCAGGAGCCCAAAAAATGGATGAATCACACCCTGGAGTTGCAAGCAGCAGCCCAAACATAGCTTGAAAGAAACACTGGAGTTGGCAGCAGGAGCACAGAAATTGGCTGAATCACACCCTGGAGTTGCAAGCAGCAGCAGCAGCCCAAACATAGCTTGAAAGAAACACTGGAGTTGGCAGCAGGAGCCCAAAAATTGGATGAATCACACCCTGGAGTCGCAAGCAGCAGCAGCAGCAGGAGCCCAAACATAGCTTCAAAGAGATACTGAAGTTGGCAGCAGGAGCCCAGAAATTGTCTGAATCACACCCTGGAGTTGCAAGCAGCAGCAGCAGCCCAAACATAGCTTGAAAGAAACACTGGATTTGGCAGCAGGAGGCCAAAAATTGGCTGAATGACTCCCTGGAGTTGCAAGCAGCAGCAGGAGCCCAAACATTGCTTTAAAGAGACACTGGAGTTGGCAGAAGGAGGCCAAAAATTGGATGAATCACTCACTGGAGTTGCAAGCAGCAGCAGCAGGAGCCCAACCATAGCTTTAAAGAGACACTGGAGTTGGCAGCAGGAGCCTAAAAATTGGATGAATCACACCCTGGAGTTGCAAGCAGCAGCAGGAGCCCAAACATAGCTTGAAAGAGACACTGGAGTTGGCAGCAGGAGCCCAAAAATTGGCTGAATGACACCCTGGAGTTGCAAGCAGCAGCAGGAGTCCAAACATTGCTTTAAAGAGACACTGGAGCAGGCAGTAGGAGCCTAAACATTGGATGAATCACACCCTGGAGTCGCAAGCAGCAGCAGCAGGAGCCCAAACATAGCTTGAAAGAGACACTGGAGTTGGCAGCAGGAGCCCAGAAATTGGATGAATCACACCCTGGAGTTGCAAGCAGCAGCAGCAGTAGCAGCAGCCCAAACATAGCTTGAAAGAAACACTGGAGTTGGCAGCAGGAGCCCAAAATTTTGATGACTCACACCCTGGAGTTGCAAGCAGCGGCTGAATCACACCCTAGAACTGCAAGCAGCAGCAGCTGCAGCAGCAGCCCAAACATAGCTTGAAAGAGACACTGGATTTGGCAGCAGGAGCCCAAAAATTGGATGAATCACACCCCGGAGTCGCAAGCAGCAGCAGGAGCCCAAACAAAGCTTGAAAGAGACACTGGAGTTGGCAGCAGGAGCCCAAAAATTGGATGAATCACACCCTGGAGTTGCAAGCAGCAGCAGGAGCCCAAACATTACTTTAAAAAGACACTGGAGTTGGCAGCAGGAGCCCAAAAATTAGCTGAATTTCACCCTGGAGTTGCAAGCAGCATCAGCAGCAGCTGCAGGAGCCCAAACATTGCTTTAAAGAGACACTGGAGTTGGCAGCAGCCACAGAAGGAGCCCAAAAATCGACTGACACACCCTGGAGTTGGCAGCAGCAGCAGCAGGAACCCAGAAATTGGCTGGAAGGCACCCTGAAGTTGGCAGCAGCAGGAGCACAAACATTAGCTGGAAGGCACACCCTGGAGTTGGCAGCAGCATAAGCAGGAGCCCAAACATTGTTTGAAAGACACCCTGGAGTTGGCAGCAGCAGGAGGCCAAAAATTGGCTGAAAGGCACACCCCGAAGTTGGCATCAGCAGGAGCCCAAAATTTGCTGAAAGGCACACCCTGAAGTTGTCATCAGCAGGAGCCCAAAAATTGGCCTAAAGACATAAATATGTTTTGCACCATTTGGAAAGTGTAAAACGTGACACCATGCTGAATCTAGTTGCATGCATCAGCCATTGATGGGTGGAAATCCTGGATGATCCATCCCTGATTCATTTTGACAAAGGTGAGTCTCTCCAAATTTTTAGTTGATAGACGAGTTCTCCTCGCCGAACTATGGCCCCCGCCGCACTAAACCCCCGCTCAGATGGCACGCTACTGGCCGAGCAGGACAGCTTTTCCAGGGCAAACTCTGCTAATTGCAGCCACAAGCCAAGTTTGGCTGCCCAGAAGTCCAGCGGATCCTCAAGGTGTGTTAGCATGGTCATGTCAAGGTATGACATCACCTGCTGGTTGAGGTCCTGCTCCAGGTCTTCCTGCTGCTCACGAGTAGCCTCACTATGCGGGTGTAGAAAGCTACTCATTAGCAACTGAAGACTGAGGCTGCTGCTGATGGAGCTGCTGCTGCTGCTCCTGCCAACCCCCCAGCAGCCATGGCAGTGGAAGGTGAGCGCAGAGCACCCCCTGAGTCAGACCTGCGAGAGTATGGACCATGGCACAGATAGGCATCAGCCAACTGACTACGCAGTATGTCTTTGTATTAGTTCAGTTCTTTGTAGTAGTTCAGTTTGTCCTCCCTCTCGGCGGGTTTAAAAAATGCCCCCATTTTGTGCCGGAAGGGAGGGTCCAATAAGGTGGACAGCTAGAAGTCATCCCGCCGACAAATGGAAACAATTCTGGGGTCACTCCGCAAGCACGTGAGCATGCTTCCTGCCATTTGCGCAAGTGACTTGGAGGGACTACCTGTCTCCATCTCCACTGCATACTGCCACGGTGTGTCCGGGTCCTCTGTCTCGCCTTCCTCAAAACCCTCTAGCTCCTCTGGCTGCTCCTGCTCCTCCTCTCCTGTCCGCTGACTAGATAAACCAGCCATTTCGCCAAGCCTAAACTGTGTTTCACTGGGCAACTCCTCCTCCTCTTCCTCCTCCTCCTCCAGTTCAGCTCCAACGGGGTTCATGTGGCCGTCAGATGTAGACGCCATGTCTCCAGTGCCCTGACCAGCCATGGTTTCCAACATGTGCTGTAGTACATGAAGCAGTGGAATCACGTCGTTCATCCCATAATCCTGCCGACTGACAAATAAAGTGGCTTCCTCAAAGGGCCTGAGCAAACGGCAGGTGTCACGTAGGAGCTGCCACTGGTAGACATTGAAGTTACACAGGGGAGTCCCCCTATCCGCTTGGATCATCAGGAAATCCGTGATGGCTTTTCTCTGTTCATATAATCGGTCCAACATGTGAAGGGTGGAATTCCAACAGGTGGAAACATCGCAAATCAGACTATTGGGTTGATTCAAAGAAACATGTAACAGCTTGGATTTTGCTCACGATCATCCTATTTTTCACGTCCGCTCGTGCGTTCGTATGAACTTGCGAGTGATTCAATAAGCAAATACGTTTCTATCCTAAAAGATACGTCCGTTCGTATGATATCTCCCGAACTTGCCTCAGTCAGTTGCCAATCGTAAAAATCACGTTCATGTGCTCACCTGTTGCGGCGGCAGCCTGTTTTTTCGGCTGCTTCCATCGTCAAGCTCTTCCAATTACTTGCGTTTGCCTCTTGTTTTCATTGGTTTTTGGCCTCTTAGATTCGTGCGTTCGTATGTTTATAAGATCTTGCGCATGCGCACCCTCAACCAGAAACTTACCTAAACCCCTTAGCGCTTGCATCCCACTTCATTTCTCGGTCCCTCAAACTTACCTAAACCCCTTAGCGGCTGCATCCCACTTCATTTCTCGGTCCCTCAAACTTACCTAAACCCCTTAGCGCTTGCATCCCACTTCATTTCTCGGTCCCTCAAACTTACCTAAACCCCTTAGCGGCTGCATCCCACTTCATTTCTCGGTCCCTCAAACTTACCTAAACCCCTTAGCGCTTGCATCCCACTTCATTTCTCGGTCCCTCAAACTTACCTAAACCCCTTAGCGCTTGCATCCAACTTCATTTCTCGGTCCCTCAAACTTACCTAAACCCCTTAGCGGCTGCATCCAACTTCATTTCTCGGTCCCTCAAACTTACCTAAACCCCTTAGCGCTTGCATCCCACTTCATTTCTCGGTCCCTCAAACTTACCTAAACCCCTTAGCGGCTGCATCCCACTTCATTTCTCGGTCCCTCAAACTTACCTAAACCCCTTAGCGCTTGCATCCCACTTCATTTCTCGGTCCCTCAAACTTACCTAAACCCCTTAGCGCTTGCATCCAACTTCATTTCTCGGTCCCTCAAACTTACCTAAACCCCTTAGCGGCTGCATCCAACTTCATTTCTCGGTCCCTCAAACTTACCTAAACCCCTTAGCGCTTGCATCCCACTTCATTTCTCGGTCCCTCAAACTTACCTAAACCCCTTAGCGGCTGCATCCCACTTCATTTCTCGGTCCCTCAAACTTACCTAAACCCCTTAGCGCTTGCATCCAACTTCATTTCTCGGTCCCTCAAACTTACCTAAACCCCTTAGCGCTTGCATCCAACTTCATTTCTCGGTCCCTCAAACTTACCTAAACCCCTTAGCGGCTGCATCCAACTTCATTTCTCGGTCCCTCAAACTTACCTAAACCCCTTAGCGCTTGCATCCCACTTCATTTCTCGGTCCCTCAAACTTACCTAAACCCCTTAGCGGCTGCATCCAACTTCATTTCTCGGTCCCTCAAACTTACCTAAACCCCTTAGCGCTTGCATCCTTCTTCATGTTGACGACCCTAAAACTTACCCAAACCACATAATGTACATATGTCTATATGTTTATAAGCGTGTTTTTTCTGTTTTGTGTAATTGTTTTTGGGTGCGCATATTATAAAAGACACATTTATGAATGCTTCAAATATAATTTATTTAAATTATTTAGTTTTTTTTTTTTTTTTTGTAGTTTCAAACATAGTAAAATGTTTTTTACTTTTTTTTCAAAACTTAGTAAAATTTTGTTTTATCTTTTTTCCATAGTAAAATGTTTTTTTTTTTTTTTTTACAAACATAGAAAAATGTTTTTTTTTTTTTTGGTTTCCAAACATAGTAAAATTTTTTATTTTGTTTTTTCTAAACATAGTAAAATTTGTTTTTTTTTATTAAAAACATAGCAAAATTTTTTTTTTTTTTTTTTAAAACATTAAAACGTTTGCAATAGATAAAAAAATGTTAACCGAGTTAACAAAAGTAGCCAGGACCAAGGGCACTAATCATCCTCCTCTTCTTCATCTGTTGGCCCCAACGTCGCCTGTATGGCCAGCAGCTCGGCCACCAACTCCTTCATTCTTTTTTTTTTTTCATGCACGGTTTTTGGGATAATCCCTGTAAGCAATAGAGAAATAAACATAAATAGGAGTCCCAGACCGGTTTGTATGCTGGAAATAGATTTGGGGTTAATCAAATACATGTAAATGCATGACATATGTCATTCTTCCAAGGGATAAAGTTAATGCATTTCCCACAGGTAAGTCTTTTAACTCCTGACACCGGACCTTCAACATTATTTAATGAAAACCAATAACTATTCCCAAATGATTCTGCACCAGATCAAAGTACATTTTGGAGGTTTTTGGATTACAGCGCCGCCATCTGGACTCTGAAGCATAACACTTAATGAGGAGTGGAGAGTTGGATAAAGTACAGGGGAGTAGGTTACAGTGGTGCGTTGGGAATCCCGAGCATAGCTGGGTTGAGGGAAAGGTCATCACTCACACAATGCATGGCAGCACCTTCCTTTTTTCAATCTGTATCCCATGCTGCCTGTAAATATTGTGCATTCCATATTCCCCAATATTGGTTTGGTTCAGTCTAATAACATGCATTAGATGGGTGAAGGGTGTTTTTCCATGTTTCTAATCTGTAGGTACAGTGTGATGGCTAAGTCTTTGGTTCTTAATACTAGTTAGGGTCCTCTTTAAGCTAACGAAGTGCCCACATGAAAGTGTGAACTACACATTGGCTACGCCTTTAGTTATGTGTGTGTTATTAGCTAAGCAAACATTAATATGAATAATGGCATGGAGACTTACGGAGTTGGTGGCCGACAGATGGCTGGTTGGGGCCAACAGGCTGCCCTTGGTCCTGGCTCTGCTGTGAAGAAGTCCCTGGAGAAACATGTGACATTTGGTTAGTACTTGTAGAGAGTCACTATTCCCAACATATCTGGCTCCCAGTCTGGCTGACATCACTCACCTTCGCCAGGATCGACTTCAAGCATCTCTGCTGCCTCCTCCTCCACTATCTCACCCGCTCCAGAAGCTTCTACAAATACATAATAAAGGATAACTTAGTTTTTGGCCTGCCATGTATATCTTTGTGCCTATACATGAAGAGTGACATACCAGAGCCTTCCCCATGCGTGGCCAGGTATGACTCCACGCCCACGCGCCTTGGCCCCTCCTCTGTGGTAAGGTCCAGGGGCTGGTCTGAGGAGGCCACAGAGGAGGGGTAGGTCCGTCGCCCGGGAGATCCACCACCTTCACTCACAGATGCAGAGTCATGCAGCACTGGTCGGCCTGTACGTCTCCGGGTGCGGCGAATTCTGAAATCCATTTCCAACACTACCAAAGAAAAGTCATTATAAATAAAGGCATAACTTAGACATTTGGAACATATACCATGCAATTGCTTTGTACTTACTTGGGAAATGGATCCCAAAATACCTCCGCACCCGGGGCATGTGCAGACGTTTCAGGTCCGACCAATGCTGCATTATCTGGGTGTGAGTGAAGGTGGTGCTGGTCACACGGTGGATCTCCGCGATGATCTCCCGGGCGATGTCCCTTTTCTCGCACACATTGGGCGCGAAGTCATACCGGCGCTGAAGCATGATCTGAAAAACATAATGGACACAGAGCTTTTACTTTTACACACAGACCCATATGTGTTGCATGACAAGTTGAGAATTTAATGTCATTAACACACACATTTCGAGTGGCCGCCATTTTTGGGGAGTGCCTTAAAGAGGACGTTGACTGTGATTGACAGTCTGGTCTTATGTTATATGTATCACACACCATGTACATACAGATAATAGCCAACATCAAGAATCAGGCCACCTGCATCTATGGCATGTTAGGATGGTTTAAACATCCAAGATGTAGCCTAATGCTTAGGCTTTTGGACCACGTGTGTGGCTTCCCGTTGTGTTTTTATGGCTTAGGAAAACAGTGTTCGTCAAACATCCGCATCAAGGTCCGAGACAGGCCAGGTTTGCCAGCTCGCCCCGCTACTCCACAGGTTAATTAACTGTTGCTAAGCCGGAGCAATTGGCCGAATTAGGACATCAGCATAGACAGTTGAAAACGTGGCCAGGCTCGGCCCTTGAGGATGAAGTGTGAGGAGCCAGTGATTAAACATTAAGATACCCCAAACTAGTTCCAAACGCATCATTTACATTTAGGCCATCATTGACTATTCGATTAAAATGCACAGGCAGCCACTTACCAGCATGAGGATCTCTTCCTGTTGACGGGTGAAGATAGTGGGCGCCATCTTTATGCTTCTTCCAGGCAGCAGATAAGTGAAACCCCAGCGGTTTCCTGGTTCCGCTCGAACGTACGTTCGTACGAGCGCGTAGTCGTGCGCATAGGCGTCACACGCTGGGCTCATTATTTAAAGGTCCCTGCACCCAAAGCTCATTCTCTTTGAGCATTTGTGTACGATGGCACCAAAAAAGGCGATGAGCAAGCGACCCCAGGCAAGCAAGTCCGCGGAGGGCCCCACAACAAGGTCCCAGCAAGCTGGCCGAAAACTGAGAGCCAAGACTCCCACCTCGGCCCCACCAAGGGACCCTGGACCCTCAGGTACCAAAAAAAGGGGCCCCAAGCCCCGTGCCCCTCCTGCAGCCAAAAAGCTGGCAACTGCAGCACCCACCACCTCTGCCCCCAGAACAGGCAGCACCAGTGAGCCCACACCGGCCATGCCTTCAAGTCGGGCAGTTCGGAAACCCATGCCCCGCAGCAGGGCCCGAACCCCATCCAGGCCCCGAAGCACAGCCAGAGGCCGAAGAACCCAATCCAGGGCACGAAGCCCAGCCAGGGCCCGAACCCCATCCAGGGCCCGAACCCCATCCAGGCCCCGAAGCACAGCCAGAGGCCGCAGATCCCAAACCAGGGCCAGAAGCCCCTACAGGGCCCGCCGAACACAATCCAGGGCCAGAAGCCCATCCAGAGGCCGCAGATCCCAAACCAGGGCCAGAAGCCCCTACAGGGCCCGCCGAACACAATCCAGGGCCAGAAGCCCATCCAGAGGCCGCAGATCCCAAACCAGGGCCAGAAGCCCCTACAGGGCCCGCCGAACCCAATCCAGGGCCAGAAGCCCCGACAGGGCCAGAAGAACAACATCCAGGGCCAGAAGCCCCTACAGGGCCCGCCGAACCCAATCCAGGGCCAGAAGCCCCGACAGGGCCCGCCGAACCCAATCCAGGGCCAGAAGCCCCTACAGGGCCAGAAGAACAACATCCAGGGCCAGAAGCCCCTACAGGGCCCGCCGAACCCAATCCAGGGCCAGAAGCCCCGACAGGGCCCGCCGAACCCAATCCAGGGCCAGAAGCCCCTACAGGGCCAGAAGAACAACATCCAGGGCCAGAAGCCCCTACAGGGCCCGCCGAACCCAATCCAGGGCCAGAAGCCCCCGACCTGGCACCAGCCGGGAACAGAGCCCCCGACCTGGCACCAGCCGGGAACCTAGCCCCCCAAGAGGGCCCCGAATTGCCCCCATGACCACATCTACACCTGGAAGTTCGGTGGCCAGCCACGCAAGAACACCCAGTCCCTTGGCCAGTCCAGTCCAGTCATTGGGAAGCCACCAATCCGGCCATTCCCCTACCCAGCCCCAGGCCATAATGTCACCACATGTGTCTGCACACATGGAGGAGCAGCCAAGCCAACCATCTGGCCGCACATTGCGCCGCGGCCAGTTGAGTGGGAGATTCTCCCATGACCAAAATATGGCATTGGCTAGTGGCCTTACATTATACTATGACGAGCTATATGGGAGCAAATCCAAACACACCACCAAGCAGCGCAAGATGGAATTGTTTGAAACCATCCTCCGACAAGTAAATGCAGCGGGGGAAGAGAGGAAAGATGTGTCCCAAATTCAGAAGAAAATCTCTGATCTGAAGTATGCTGTACGGCAAAAAGAAATTAAAAGGCATAATTACAGGTAACTAAATGTTTACGCTAAATCTAATGTTTTGGATGTACTGTATGCACCTTTTCAGAGTACCAAACGATTTTCTCTTTTCAGCATGAAAACTGGCGGTGGCTTTCCATCTAAATTGGAGTTTACCCCTGCTGAGGAGATTGTGCTTGGACTTCTCCATCCGGTCGCGGTCGGTGGACATGCTGGTCTAAGGGACACAGACTCACCGACCCGTACCCACGGTGAGTACTCTTAAATCTGCATGTTTGGCTGTTTGCTAAATAATCTACAGTTCACTAGTAACAAGCTAACGGGATGCCCCTATGGTTTGCCTTGCTTGGCCTCGCACTACTGTGGCTGTTTGTGTCCTCTTTTGGTCCCTGGGAATCACACATTTAGGCCCACAGCCATTATGGCAAAGTTCAAATGTCCAATTGGATTGTTAAAGTCATGAAGTTTCGCAAGATAAGTGAGATATTTGGAATCAATCACAAAACACACATCATTATGTATGGGTTGCCTTTTGGTTGTGTGAGTTGTGTTTTAGTTAACAATTTAATTAGCCACCCACAAACATATCTGACCTAGAGCAGCGAGACTCAACTGGCGGCCCGGGGTCCCAATGCGGACCTTGGCACCACATTCAAGGACCCCTGCCCAGACAGCCCTGCACTCAGTTACTTCTGTGTTGACGTGCTCAGAGCTGCCCCCTTGATCGGCCATGTAGTGGTTGGTCTCCTGCCCAATGTCATGGCTCCCTGAAACATAGCATTGCAATATGAAGTACTGCACAGGAAGTGGCATTGCAAGGTACACAGTAACTTTTTAAAAATTTCTCTGGCCACAATCGTGTCCCGCTGCCCCTGCTCTGGCCCATCTGCCACAGTCCCCCCATGCCCCCCCCCACATAAGCCCCATACATTTGTAACAGATTGGCTCCATCCATCCCATCACCATCAATACGTTAACTCCCCCCTTTAGCCATCCAATCCCTGTCCCCTCAGCTCTGGCCCATCCAGCCCAGCAAGGGCAAGCAGCCTTTATTAGTTGGCACTTTGAAATCTCCAGCCCCTCCACCAGTGTATTTATTTTTAACTAGACACCCCCTGCGTCAGCACCATGGCCAGACATTCACCTCTCACCACATACCTTGAAATGGGCGTTTCCAACAATTGTTTGAGTACCCCGGACCTAGCGAATGGTAGGCTAAATCCAAAAATGTGCCTTGAAAGTTGTATGCTGACTGGGTACACTTCATGACTTAGAACTGAGGTCACTTAGCAGTTTTTCAGAGCCATTGCACCTATGTAAACTTGCGTGTGTTTGAACAAAGGTCACCATTGCTCTAGAGTTGACTAATATTACAAATAGAGCTATATTTGATTACCTATCCTAAAAAAGGTTATGTGTGTGTGTTTACGTGGTTTGTTTTTCTCTTCTTCAGCCCAGCATGATCCCTCAGCAAGGGTAAACTCACCCCCCAGTTTGGTTATGCCTACCAGGTCCGTACAGCATAGGAGCCCAGATCAGAGATTTTCGGTAAGTTAATTTAGTAGCATAAATACTACCAAGTGCTTAAGAATGTGTTAAACTGTTGAAATCCAAAATTTGGACGCCAACTTAGCCTTTTTTTTTTGATATGTCCCTACAGACCCGCACACTCATGGAAGAGATCCAGGACATGGAGGAAGATGATGATGTCTCCGTACAGGGCACGTCGGATGAACTCCCCCTGGGTCCCAATTTGGAACTGCTCCATAATGTTTCTCTGGCCAATCCTCAGCAGCAGAGTGAATCTCCATCCATTGTGCTTGCACATGGGGAGACTGACACTACAGTCCCCAGTGTTCACTCTGCTGCTGAGGATTTGCAAAGCAGGCCGGTTGCTGTTGAGGGTACGACACCACGCGGCAGGGCACGCCCAAGAGCCAGGGTAATTGTGCGGCGGACGCCATTACGCCGCCCCACAATTTCCCAGGGGAGGCAGAGTGCCCTGCTTCAATTATGGACCCAACAAAGGGACTCTTATGACGCCCAGCTCGTTACAGAGCGTGAGCAAAGGCATGCCGACATGGTCAACATCCATACCAGTCTACAGGGCATCCTCGCGGAGTTGCGTACCCTCAACAGCAACGTGGCCAATGCTAGTAATGGCATCCAGTCAGCCATGGCTGAGATGACCAATATGCAGAGAAACATTGTGGAGCAGTTTCAAATTCACAATGCTGCCATGGCCCAGGCTAGGTCCCATTCCCATGGACCTCCACCTGGACCTCCACCTGGGTATTATGGGCAGCCACCCTATTAAGCCATGGGTGTGTGGGACATCTTTTCTCTTAACCCCCACTGTATTTACTTGTCCTTTGAGGTTTCAAACAATCCATTTTGTGTTGCTCTGGCAGGTTGTGTTTTGTATTTGCTCCCATATAGCTCCTTAGAGTAATGCTTAAGGCCACTAGCCAATGCCATAGGTCTATGTGGAGTTTATCTGGCCACTTATGGCTTGACCTATGTATTTGGTTGGTGCTCCTCCTGTTTGCAGACATGTTTGTGTGACATTATGGCCATGCCCAAATATCCCTGGGCACAGGCAATATTAATGACTGGACTAGGCTGGCCTTTGGACTGGGTGTCCTTGTTTGGTTGTGCCACTCACTTCCAGGTGTAGATGTGCTCGATGTTTTTTTTTAATGTTATCCATTTGTTACCACAGATGTATGTGGACTGATTTCTGTTAACCACTATAATTTTTCATTTTCAAAGTAAAACAAAAAATTCACTTACAATACTTGTGGCGTTTTTAGTGGGAAGACATTTTTAACAGCTTGGGCTAAACCAGATAATTTTGGTTTGAAGAGGTGTAACAATGCAAAGCTAAAGCTAAGGAAACTACATGAAATACATTAGGCAACAATTAAGGTCTAAATGTTTTACTTAGAGGTAATGCCACATTACGGCAAAACAACATATGTAACAAAAAGGATAACACAGACATACAGAATGGTGAGACAGGGAAAAAAGTTAAGTAAAATGCTGGCTGATCAGGTTGGCTCGAACAGATTGGCCAGACTCACTGGGGGGCCCCTCAAAATTCTCGACTTCATCCTCGACGGCTGAAGAGGGCAGGCTGTCCACATAACGTGGGACACGTTCCATGATGGCAAAATTGTGCAAAACAGCACATGCCATTATAATGTCGATCACTTTCTTGGGATCATATTGCAGGGCCCCCCCAGTATGGTCAAGGCAACGAAAACGTGTCTTCAGCAGACCAAAGGCCCTCTCCACAACAGCCCGGGTCTTGCGATGCGCACGGTTATACGCTTCCTGAGAGGCATCCTGGGGCCGCAGCACAGGCGTCATGAGCCAGGGTAGAAGTGGGTACCCGGAATCACCTTAAACAGAGAATTAAATGTAATCAAAATTAAAAAGGCAACACAACCAACACCAAAAATTTCACAGATATCATAATGATGTAAGGTAAAGTGTTCCCCCAAAAAAACAGGGCACATTAGGGCCCCCAAAAATTGCACTAAGGTATAACCTAAATAAAAATGGCACTTCTATATACCAATTAATTAACAAACATCTGCACGGCCAAGGGTATTTGTATTTTACATATATTTGTAGTTTTCAGACATGTTACAATTAGGATGCTGCTGAGGGCCTATCCACATTTCTCTGGAAACTACAATGTATGCAGTTTAAGTCCACTTTGACATTTAACGACCAATAGTACAAAAGGAGCCAAAGGTCAAAGATCCCTATCCACATTTCACTGGAAACTACAATGTATGCAGTTTAAGTCCACTTTGACATTTAACGACCAATAGTACAAAAGGAGCCAAATGTCAAAGATCCCTATCCACATTTCACTGGAAACTACAATGTATGCAGTTTAAGTCCACTTTGACATTTAACGACCAATAGTACAAAAGGAGCCAAAGGTCAAAGATCCCTATCCACATTTCACTGGAAACTACAATGTATGCAGTTTAAGTCCACTTTGACATTTAACGACCAATAGTACAAAAGGAGCCAAATGTCAAAGATCCCTATCCACATTTCACTGGAAACTACAATGTATGCAGTTTAAGTCCACTTTGACATTTAAAGACCAATAGTACAAAAGGAGCCAAAGGTCAAAGATCCTTGGGTATAAACTCCAAACCAATATATTTAGGCACAAGGAACTTACAGACATCCTAACTAAAGGGAAAACATCCTGAAGGCCAAAGCGAGACAAGGATTTTTTGGGTAAGTTCCTAATATATGAGCCAAGAAAAAGGCAGTTGTACGCTTCTGTAAAGTTTTCAAAAACAAACATATCAACAAATACAAGATTAATGCCACATTTAATAACACACAAATAGGACACACTTACCAAGCAGCCATGCCCCCGAAAATTCACCTGCCTCAAATCTCCGAAACAACCCAGATCGCCGGAGGATATAGGAGTCGTGGGACGATCCGGGGTAGCCGGCAAGGACACTCATAAACCGCATATCCGGACCAACCACGGCCTGGACATTAAGTGAGTGTCCCATTTTACGATTCCTTAAGGCAAAAACATACAAAAAGGGTAATTGATATTTGACCCAAACTAATAAATTAACCACAAAACATGTCTGCACTCTATTGGGAAAGACTAATGAAAAGCCGAGATAAATCAGCTACACAAATGAGGGATAAACAAATATGCTGCCGCAAAGGAAAACAGGTTACATGACACGTTGGGCAACATAATAACCAATCTCAATACCTATATATATACTCGTCGGCTGCCCTAGGTACGAGTGCCACATGTGTGCAGTCAATTGCACCAATAACGTTGGGCATGTCGGCCACATTATAAAACCCAAGCTTAATGGCGTTTCTGGCTGCCATATCATCTGGAAAATAAATATATTTTTGAGTTATGGCAGCCATGCCTTCCAAAAATTTAGACAGTGCGCGGCTCAGCGTAGGCTGTGACATCCCCACAGAGAGGGCACCCAGCCTCTGGAACGAGCCGTTCGCCAAAAATTGCAGGCAGCCAAGCATCTTGGTCATACCTGAAATTGCATGCCCCTTCCTTGTGGTGCGGGCTAACCATGGCCGCAGCTCACTATATAATTTATGGAGGGAAGCGCGATTAAGCCTGGTCAGCTCGAACAGCTCAACATCATTCATGCTATCGATGTTCATGCGACGACGCAGGGGCAATCTGCTCTCAGACATCTCGATCAACTCAATGCCAAAAAGCATAAGCCCTTGATGTGCCACAAACTCGCTCCGCTCCATCCTACTCCCGAGGCCAAATAGCTGCCGGCAAACATTTCGTAAAGCAGCTCTTTAATGGGCTTCAAAACAATTAGCAATCACCTCTCTGAATTGGGCGCAAGCCCATGTGAAGGACGTAAAAAATAGGATCGGACGCAAATAATACGATTTGGATGGGAAAAACACACGAACTAACGCAAATTATACGATTCTCGTACGAAATGCGTATGTTCATATACGTCTATGCGCGAACGATCGTGCGAATACGAAATGGCCAAAAAAACAAGAAAAAATGACAAACACCCACCCAAACTTACGATTCTCGATACGAAATCAATTAACTTTTGCTCTTTGAATCGAGGGGTATGTTAGGGGCTACCGTTCTGACGCTGTAGCTCAAGAAGGGTGTGTTTGGCGGTGTATAAGTGGCTGAAGTGCATGCAAAGTTTCCTTGAAGTTGTTAGGATGTCTTGCAGATGGGGGGAAGATTTCAGAAACCGCTTGACAACCAGATTAAAGCTTCCTTGGCGCAGCGCAGACAAAATGTTCTTCCCATTGTCGGTAACCATGATTCCCATTTTAAGTTTTCTTGGAGTAAGCCATGTTTGGATTTCCTGATGAATAAATTTAAGCAGTTCCTCCCCTGTGTGACTCCGTTCGCCAAGACAAACCATGTGAAGCACAGCGTGACACCTCCGTGCCCTGCACACATGGTAGACTGGAGGGACACTGAGACTTGAGCCTACAGGGGAGGGTGAGGAGATGGCGGAGGATGAGGATGCCGAATTGCACGGTGTCACAGGCCCAATGGGCAGGGAGCATGGACGCCGAAGCGGCGTGACCTGTCCAAGTAAAACGACATGTACTGTCCCTGACCGTAGTTACAGCTCCAGACGTCGGCGCTGCCATGCACTTTGCTACACACCGACATGCTCAAGGTCTGGCCCACCTTCTGTTCAACAAAAGTGTGCAGCGCTGGTACTGCCTTCTTGGCAAAGAAATGACGTCTTGGGACTCTCCACCTCAGCTCAGCACAAGCCATCAGTTCTCTGAAAGGTGCAGAGTCCACCACCTGAAAAGGGAGGGACTGCAGCACCAGCAACTTGGACAGGAGCACATTCAGCTTCTGCGCCATAGGATGAGTGTGCACATACTGCTGTCTCTTGGACATGGCTTCGCTGATGGATTGCTGGCGGGATGCATGACTTGGAGGAGGAGGAGCAGGAGTGAAAGAGGATGGGTGTGACGCACAGCTGCCTTCGGCTGAGGTGCTGGAGCCTTGGCTGGCATAAATTGGGAGTGGCGTGCCACTTGGTGAGGAAGCAGGCTGGACCACCTCTTCGGAGCCTCGGTCCTCCCAGGCCGCTTTATGGTGACGCATCATATGTTGACGCAGGGCCGTGGTGCCAATATTTGGGCCCTGGCCACGCTTCACCTTCTGCCTACATATCTTGCATGTGGCCATGTTACCCTCCTGCGGATGCTTCAGGAAAAACTGCCACACTGCCAAGTAGCTACTTTTCCCACCAACAGGCCGCA
This sequence comes from Gastrophryne carolinensis, assembly GCA_027917425.1. Lineage (NCBI taxonomy): Eukaryota > Metazoa > Chordata > Amphibia > Anura > Microhylidae > Gastrophryne > Gastrophryne carolinensis. The sequence goes on along the minus strand of CM051238.1, from coordinate 358,702,041 downwards.
CTGATTCACTGCTACTGTCGCCAACTCCAGGAACCCCTGCTCCACTACCTCCCGATAAGGTAGCCTGCCGCGCAGCAGGTGCTCTACCCCGGCCCCGTTTGGCTCCAGGCTTTACAATTCTGCCCCCATGCTGACTGCCAACCATGCTGCTTACACCTTGCTGCCTCAGCTGCTGACTCCGGGGCAACCTGCGCCCCTCTTCTCCTGATGATGATGATGAAGCCCCTTCATCAACCGGCTCCCAAGTGCGATCGGCTTCATCATCATCATCACCGAGTTGTGGCTGCACGTCACTGATGTCCTCGGTTTCCTCAACAGTGTCTGGCGCAGGAGCTGGAACGCTCACAACACCCACGACACTGTCCACATCACTATTTGTCTGCCTAGCTAAAGAAGCCACCTCCATTTCTTGGCTGGGCAATAGCTGCTGACTGTCCTCTATCTGATCGTCCTCTTCACTAAAGAGTGGAGCTGAACCCAAAGCATAGGATACGTCGCTGGGGGAGGGAACAGCGTAGGACAGTGGCAATGGGAGGACAGGGACTGCTCTTGGGGCATGACAACTCAGGGTTGTGTCAGAGGAACCTACCGACCCTAGACTGGGGGTCTCAGATGTAACTTGTGATAATGTTGATGAGCGCGTTAACCACGGCAGATGCATTACTGGTGGAGACACGACCGCTAGCAGATACTGGCAGTTCAGGTCTCTCACCGTGACTCCTGCTGCCACTCGCTCCTACTCTGCTGCGACCTCTGCCTGCTGAATCTTGACCTCTGCCACTCCTCTTTGAACATCCTTGCACTTGTCTGCCTGACATTTTTATGTATTTGAAATGAGCAATAGGTACGATAAAAAATGTGTTTACTTTAAAAAGACGAAGCTAAATAAAGTGAGGGACTGCTTCTCTGCACCAGATACTATGAAAATTGGCAATATGAGATACCCTGTGGCCTAGTGTTTTGGCAGCAGACCAAAAACCAATTCAAAATGCAATTCTTTGATTCAGCTGAGGAAGGATCAACAAGCACATTTAGTATAACAGATAGGCTGCCTAATGCAGGTTTGGGATGCCCTGCGGCCTGGTGTTTTTTTTGTTAAAGGCAGACCAAAAACCAGTTCAAAATGCAATACTTTGATTAAGCTGAGGAAGGATCAACAAGCGTATTTAGTATAACAGATAGGCTGCTAAGTGCAGGTTTGGGATGCCCTGCGGCCTGATGTTTTTTTGTTAAAGGCAGACCAAAAACCAATTCAAAATGCAATACTTTGATTAAGCTGAGGAAGGATCAACAAGCGTACTTAGGCCCTTATTTAAGGGATAGCGCCAGGTAGCGAATGGTGAGCGAACGGTAATGACGCTCACCCCCACGAGAATGCCGGCTCCCCTCCGCAATCACACATTTATCAAGCTGATCCTGCTTAGTGACTGACAGAGCGCCAGATAGCGAGTCATTCATCATTATTCCAGCCTCACCCCACAGCACCAGCGAGCGACCTTAAACAGCGACAGGTATGACCTCTCGCTACCTGGCGCTCTCCAATGCATTTCAATGGAGCAATCTTTAAATATTCTTAATTAATTGCTATTAATGTTTTTTTTTTTTTTTTTTTTTAAATGGCAAAAATTCTGTGACCACTTCTGCAATGTTAGATATATTTTTTAAGGTAAAAAAAAAAAAAAAAAAAATTTGTGCAGAATTGATATTTCAGGTCTGATATTAAGGTATTCATATTACAAAATGTTTGTAAAAACATGTTTTTTTTTTTTTCCAAAAATATGGTTGTTTGGGGGTTAAAAAACTACTTTTAACCCATCGCCGCCAGCGCTCTGGGGTTTAAACAAGCATTTTACAGCGCGAGAATTTTTTGAGCGTGATTTGTTAATGAATATGCTGGGAGCCGTTCACTACTTTTAAGCCATCGACGCCAGCGCTCTGGGGTTTAAACAAGCATTTTACAGCGTGAGAATTTTTTGAGCGTGATTTGTTAATGAATATGCTGGGAGCCGTTCACTATGGCCATTCGCTGTCATGCGCTCCCATACAGCGCGGAACCTGTCAAACTGCATCTCCTAACCCCGTATTCAACATTACCGCACACCGACTGAGTCGCTGTCAACAGCCGAACAACGGCCAAGCACAGCGAATACTAGCGTGCGCTGTGAAAATAACGCTACTGGCGCTCATCTGTCACTACCTGGCGCTATTAATGAATCGGCCTCCCCGTATAACAGATACTGCTAAGTGCAGGTTTGGGATGCCCTGCGGCCTGGTGTTTTTTTGTTAAAGGCAGACCAAAAACCAATTCAAAATGCAATACTTTAATTAAGCTGAGGAAGGATCAACAAGCGTATTTAGTATAACAGATAGGCTGCTAAGTGCAGGTTTGGGATGCCCTGCGGCCTGGTTTTTTTTGTTAAAGGCAGACCAAAAACCAATTCAAAATGCAATACTTTGATTCAGCTGACGAAGGATCAACAAGCATATTTAGTATAACAGATAGACTGCCTAATGCAGGTTTGGGATGCCCTGCGGCCTGGTGTTTTTTGTTAAAGGCAGACCAAAAACCAATTCAAAATGCAAAACTTTGATTCAGCTGAGGAAGGATCAACAAGCGTATTTAGTATAACAGATAGGCTGCCTAATGCAGGTTTGGGATGCCCTGCGGCCTGGTGTTTTTTTTTGTTAAAGGCAGACCAAAAACCAATTCAAAATGCAATGCTTTGATTAAGCTGAGGAAGGATCAACATGCAAATTTAGTATAACAGATAGGCTGCCTAATGCAGGTTTGGGATGCCCTGCGGCCTGGTGTTTTTTTTGTTAAAGGCAGACCAAAAACCAAATCAAAATGCGAAACTTTGATTCAGCTGAGGAAGAATCAACAAGCGTATTTAGTATAACAGATAGGCTGCCTAATGCAGGTTTGGGATGCCCTGCGGCCTGGTGTTTTTTTTGTTAAAGGCAGACCAAAAACCAATTCAAAATGCAATACTTTGATTAAGCTGAGGAAGGATCAACAAGCGTACTTAGTATAACAGATAAGCTGCCAAGTGCAGGTTTGGGATGGCTTGCGGCCTGGTGTTTTTTTTGTTAAAGGCAGACCAAAAACCAATTCAAAATGCAATACTTTGATTAAGCTGAGGAAGGATCAACAAGCGTATTTACTATAACAGATAGGCTGCCAAGTGCAGGTTTGGGATGCCCTGCGGCCTGGTGTTTTTTTTGTTAAAGGCAGACCAAAAACCAATTCAAAATGCAATACTTTGATTCAGCTGAGGAAGGATCAACAAGCGTATTTAGTATAACAGATAGGCTGTCTAATGCAGGTTTGGGATGCCCTGCGGCCTGGTGTTTTTTTGTTAAAGGCAGACCAAAAACCAATTCAAAATGCAAAACTATAATTCAGCTGAGGAAGGATCAACAAGCGTTACTTAGTGTAACAAATAGGCTGCCTAATGCAGGTATGGGATGTCCTGCGGCCTGGTGTTTTTTCTGTTAAAGGCAGACCAAAAACCAATTCAAAATGCAATACTTTGATTCAGCTGAGGAAGGCTCAACAAGTGTATTTAGTATAACAGATAGGCTGCCTAATGCAGGTTTGGGATGCCCTGGGGCCTGGTGTTTTCTTGTTAAAGGCAGACCAAAAACCAATTCAAAATGCAATACTTTGATTCAGCTGAATAAGGATCAACAAGCCTACTTAGTGTAACAGATAGGCTGCCTAATGCATGTTTGGGATGCCCTGCGGCCTGGTGTTTTTTTTTTTGCTTAAGGCAGACCAAAAACCAATTCAAAATGCAATACTTTGATTAAGCTGAGGAATGATCAACAAGCGTATTTAGTATAACAGATAGGCTGCCTAATGCAGGTTTGGGATGCCCTGCGGCCTGGTGTTTTTTTTGTTAAAGGCAGACCAAAAACCAATTCAAAATGCAATACTTTGATTCAGCTGAGGAAGGATCAACAAGCCTATTTAGTATAACAGATAGGCTGCCTAGTGCAGGTTTGGGATGCCCTGCGGCCTGGTGTTTTTTTTTTTTTGTTAAAGGCAGACCAAAAACCAATTCAAAATGCAATACTTTGATTCAGCTGAGGAAGGATGAACAAGCGTATTTAGTATAACCGATAGGCTGCTAAGTGCAGGTTTGGGATACCCAGGTGGGCTGGTGTTTTTTTGGTTAAAGGCAAAAAAAATTTAAACTAATCCAGTTACATATTATGATAAATACTTGTGTGTAACAGATAGGGTTAAATAAGCCACTGCATAGATGGCATGCACAGTGGCAAGGCAGATTTACAGCACAAATAACTGAAATCGAATTGAAAACTGATCTGGCTAAAGAAAAAAAAAAGTTTTCACTGTCACTTCTAAGCTGTCCCTGGCTGGATGGTTCTGGTTTTTCCCTATCTTTCCCTGGCTCTGTCTACCTCTCTATCTGCCTCTCTGACTCTCCCTACCTATCTCTAACTCTCTGTCCCTGTCTCTAACTAGCTGTGCTCTGGCCACAATGCAAGGCTGAAATGCGCACAAGCAAGATGGCCGCCACTTCCTGGCTGATAGGCTGCATGTGACTTACCCATGATACCTTGCCCCAGGGGGTATGTCTGGACATGTTCATCCACCATTTTAGAATGCCTGTAATTGAAATAAATGGAGTTTAAAGGAAAACTTCGATCGATCGAATCGTGGGGAAATTCGGATTCGTTCAGAATCGAATTTTCCATGAAATTCGGAACAAATCCGGGTTCGTCTGCATCGATTCGCTCATCCCTAATTCTAATTGCTTAGAGGTAGAACTGTAAGGGCACCACAAACACAATATAAATGCTGAATTCTATGGTACCGTGGGTGCACCACAAATCCCACAACAACCAGAGTTAAGCAGTCACATATACATATATGGGATTTGAAAAGCAATGGGCCTTGGTTTAAGCCCGGATATGGTCCGCATAATATTGTCAAATCGGCCCTGTGTTACATATTATATGTTAATAACTTATATATATTTTTTTGATTAGGTATGTTATTATTCACTGTAGAGATATAGTCACATAGTGCTGTATTTTGTATGCCACTGTTTTATCTGTTTATCTCTCCGGCTGGCTGTGGCGGCGTGCGGCGGCCGTGTCGGGGTTTGCGCCCGGCTGGCCCGCCCCTTTGCTTTGCATACGATGATGGTGGCCGGGTCATCGGGGGGCGTGTCTGTCGAGTGGGAACGCTGACGCGCCCGGCCTTTGTCTTCATGGCGGGGTTGCATATGACACAGCGTGACGTGCAGGCCGGCTAGGCGGAGATAAAAGCAGCAAACAGATGCCACCTTATTACCCCGATTAGCAGCCGTGGGTGCAAGGCGGAGCACGCGGGGCAGCGGTGGAAGTCCCGGGATTCACATTGGCGGTATTTCTTTGATATGATTGATTTGATTATGTAGTTGCATGTCTTTGTACTGCGCTCTCCTTGCTCCCCTCTTAGCATTAATATGGCCCTGAATAGGCCACTCTAGAACATATACACACACCTATTAGAGGTTCATACTATAGGAGTGATTGGGAGGCTGTTGATGTTGGGGGGAATGGATATTGATATTGATTTTGTAGTGCTAGCATAAGATTCATAGGGGATCGTGTTGCTTCATTAATTGCTTGTTTATAATTCTTATTTCATTTGGGTTTGTTTGAGTTTATTAGATTCACATTGTTATTCAATACACTTTTAGAATGAGTGTGTCTTTCTAATTCTTCATATATGTGGCTTTATTGGTAGTTCATAACACTGTTTTGTATATTATATATGTATATATAGTCATTGCTGCACTGGGCACTTTATGCTATTTGGCACTTAATGTATAGTATCCCCTTTTGATATCCTGTCTTCCCCATGTAAAAGTACTAATTTATCATGAGGGGGCAGTATTTTTGATATTTTTGAAATTTATTAGCATTTATATTTTTTATTTTGCTTTGTTTATATTAATAAATACTGTGATATTATTAGTTTAAGTATATACCGGGAAACCACTAGTATTCTCTTTTTAAATTTGTCCTGTACTTGTCCTGTACTGGTAATACAGCACTTTATAATGAATTTATAATAAATTTATTTTTTACTTTATATTCAGTGGAGTGCCCATTGCTTTTCAAATCCCATATATGTATATGTGACTGCTTAATTCTAATTGCTAAAAGTTATACTTTATTTTTTTCAGTCAAACAATAAAACTGAGATGCATTTACTGCACACGCAGACACGTACAGGTTAATTTTACAATAAATTTATATTTTTAAAAGTGTGTTTAGTCATAAATGATCTCAAAAAGAAAACAACATCGTTGTGAATGGCTACAAATTGTGTTTGAATATTCATGGTGAAGCTGCAGCTGCAAAGTCACAAAGAAAGTTGGCAGCTTTTATGAAGCAATGGTGGAGGGAAAATAAAATAAAATATTTTAAAGCATTAGCAATAAGCAGAATGGGGCATGCTACTGCCTGTACAAATTGAAATGCTGGCATACAAAGATGGTGGCCAAATTATGCCCTTAAATATACATGTCATGTTTCTTCACTGAATAACTATGTATACATATGCAATTGCTTTATAGCTTCAAGATGTCTTTTTAGTTTTTATGGGGAAAGTTGTGCTTATTTTTTTTTGTTGTTGCTGCCTTCCTGACTCTGCCTTGTAAATGTTGCCTCACATCTTTGTTCATTCTTTCAGAACAGAAGGTTAATGTAAAATAAGATGTGTGTTAAAAACGGCATTATGAGTGGGAGGCATCAAAGTACAATGGAGCACACATTTTTGCAGTGTTTCAATGTTGCCTGTATGACATTTTGCCAAATGCAGTACACCAAACTTTTGCCTGCTTTTCACTATGCTTTCATTGACTTCCATTGACTACTGTGACATACATTGTAGAGGCTGATTCATTAACAGCGGCAGGTAGCGACAGTTGAGCGACTGTAGCTGCATTTTCAGAGCGCCCGCTAGTAGTCGCTGTGCTTGGCCGTTGTTCGGTAGTTGATAGCGACTCAGTCCGTTTGCCGTAATGTTGAATATTGGGTGAGGAGTCGCTATTTGACAGGTTCCGCGCTGTATGGGAGCGCATGATAGCGATTGGCCATAGCGACCGACTCCCACCATATTCATTAACAAATCACGCTGTAAAATGCATGTTTAAACCCCAGAGTGCTGGCGGCGATGGGTTAACAGTAGTTTTTTAACCCCCAAACAACCATATTTTTGGAAACCAAAAAAAACAAGTTTTTAAAATAATTTTTGTAATATGAATACATTAATATCAGACCTGTAATATCAATTCTGTACATTTTTTTTTTTTTACCTTAAAAAAATTATCTAAAGTGGTCACAGAATGTTTCACATTAAAAAAAGATTGTTCCATTGAAATGCATTGGAGAGCACCAGGTAGCGAGAGGTCATACCTGTCGATGTTCAAGGTCGGACGCTGGTGCTGTGGGCTGAGGCTGGAATAATGATGAATGAGAGCTATCTCGTCGCTAAGCAGGATTGGCTTGATAAATGTGTGATTGTGGTGGGGAGCCGGCGTTCTCGTGGAGGGGCCCGTCATTACCGGCCGCTCACCAGTCGCTACCTGTCGCTATCCCTTGTTAAATAAGAGGCCGATTCATTAATAGCGCCAGGTAGCGACAGATGAGCGGCTGAAGTATGGCGCTATGAGCGCCGCTAGCGTACGCCGCGGGCGGTAGCGATTCGCTATAGCAGGCCTCCTCAGTCGCTACCTGGCGTTGTTGGGAACAACGCCTACATTGCTGAATATGATGTTTCAGATCAGCTTTGTAGGCGCTGTCAATTTGACCACGCTATTCAACACAGCGCCTGCGCTTTGCTTTGCTGTGGGCTTGAAATCAATGTTAGTACCTTCAGAAGTAAACACATTGCAACATGTTTCTTTTTATTATTTTTATTTTGGTTTTAAAATCCTGCCCTTCAACCAACCTCCAGCCTAACCCAGTCTGCCATTGAAGGTATTTAACACTAATTTAGGGGCTGGTTGTTTTTGCCCAAAATGGGTGTGGGAGCACCTCAAACAATAGCTTGTACCACTGTTGAGGATTACTAATATGGACCTGCGGCCTAATTTCACGGCCACTTTAACCCTCACAGAAACTAACTAACAATGCCCTAACCGGTGTAGCTATGTGGGAAGCCAGAGATGTGTGGCCATATATCTGCATATACATGTGTAAGCCACACTGGCCTTGATTAGTGAATATTATTGAATGAGCTGCTCACACACAACTAAATGCATGTTTTATTTTGTGCCGCGCATTACCAATGGCTAAATGTTTGCTTGGTTTTTGCCTAGCTGCCCCGCCATTGGCACCAGCATCTCCTCAGGAGCCAAGCTACTCTTTGGATGCCGGTAAGTGCATGTGTCAACCTTGCTTTATCCGCTTTACCACAAGTGCATGTCTATCATTCCTCTTTTTGATTTGTAGGCCAAGTGACTGGTTCATCTTTGGACCCCACTGTTGCAGGTCAACAGGACCCTGTTGGTGTGTATTGCAATAAATAATGTATCCTTTCTGCTGTTTATGTTACACTGGTTCAATTGGGTTAGTCTAATAATCTACATGTTTGCTCTGTCAACTTGAAGATGCCTATTTTGAGTGCTTTTTCCATCCCCAGGGTCAGTCTAATAGTTTTTGGAGTGATTGCAATGCATTTTTTGGGTATATTTAAAGACAAACATTCACCCAAGTAGTTGGAGGAATATTTAGAGACATTAATTGTGTCTTTTAGTTGGCCAGAATATCGGAAGTGGCTGTCCGGAAAGGGCCCTTCACGTTGAGGCTGCCAGAGATGAGGGTAAGTTGTTTTGGCTTGATTATCTACTATGGATTTTTGCTATACTTTTGTTGTACTTTATTCGGCCAACTTGTGTTTAAACATGTATTTTCAAGGGCAAAGCTCGAGTGAGGGCCCCACTCCAGACATCTGGGAGATGGCGGGTATGTGTAATTTTAGCAATGTGTCTGATCTTATTTGGCCCAATTATTGCCTCATATTCCTCTTACATACATGTTAGCAATCTGAGTTTCCAAGATACCTTTTGGCTAGTGTGTAATCTGGCACTTTGTGGAGGTATGGCCTCGATAGTCTATCCATGTTACATTTGAGTTTGGTTCACTGACCTACTAACCTGACTTTCCTGTTTAGCATATGCCAACTTGCCGGAGCTCTCTGATGTGGATTTGCCCCTCTCTGGCAGCGAGACCCCGCTCCTACCTGTGCCGGACGTCACGGAGGTAACATGGCTGATTTTGAGGACCAATAACCAAATTGGCATGTTCGTGGGTAGGCAATGAACCAACATGTCACATTTCCTTTCTTGGTTGTTTTGGCAGGAGGGGGGACCAGAACCCCAAGCTGGGACCTCTTCCCAAGTGCCATGTGGCCAAGCTTCAGAGGCTCAAACAAGGGTAAGTTGTATTGTTACAGTTTGGCCAAATGATTTGGAGGGGCATAGCTGCATTGGTTCTGTTTGACTAAAATGTTGTTTTCTATTTTGTTAGGCTCAAACCAGAGCAAGAGGAGGTGTGGCACCAACCAGTGCTGACTTTTATGAGCTAGGGGTCCGGATGCTGGAGGACTACAGTCGCCAACAGCCGCGTGATGTAACTAATGAGCGCATTGCGGCGTTGGAACATCAGGTGCTGATGTGTCAGCAACAAAATGAGGCCCAGCAGCGCCAGATAGACCAGTTGCGACAAGCCCAACAACAACAAAATAACCAGGAACTTGTTCGCCTCTCCAATCTGATGGAGCAATCTCTCCAGCGCCAGGAAGAATCTCTCCAGCGCCAGGAACAAAGTTTGTTGTTGACACAACAGCTCATACAACAGCAGTCTATTTTTTTTTACTGCACTGTTGGCCCCCAACACCGCCCCTAGCAATGACTCCCAACCTCCCCGGCCACCAAGCCAAGAATATTAATTTGTTTGTGGTTGTAATTTTTTTTTTAAATATATTTGATTACCCCACCTCTAAATTGTGTTTTTCCTAAGACATAGCTAAGAACACAGTCAGGGATGAGTATCTTGATCTACATATGTAAATGTAGGCAAAAATTAATGCCACACATTGGTGACCATAGCTTACTATGGTTTACACATTAAATGGCTACAAAGGTATGGCAAAATTTACACACGAATGGGTTTGTAGACACTTAAACTATGCTTGACAAGGCACAACACACTGTAATTAGCAAAATACAAAATATTTATTAATAAAGGCGGGCAACAGGCCCAACATTTGGCCACAAAGTGGCTAAAACCAGGGGCCAGTCATCACCCCACCCTAACGATGCCTCTTCTTGGCCAGCAGCATAAGGCGAAGACGCTGATTTTCACAAGCTGTAGAGAGTAGAAAACCAGATTTTAAAAATTGAATGTGACCTCAACAGACACAGATGTAGCAATGTAATGTCAGTGGGTCCAATTAGCTGACGCTCACATTAACATTGTTGCCCACTGTGCCCTTAGGTGTTACCATTATATGAGTACTAGTGGCTGGCTTAAATGTGGCCACCACATCCCAAGCATACATTTACTCTTAACTCTTGGGAATAAAAGAAGGTATAAGTCCCAGTGTGGACATTTATGTGTTTAGTCACAGTCAAACATCAGGGCCTAAGTCCTAACGAGTAAACTAGTTTGTCCAAGAATCTTAGAGGTCATGACCTAAGCAGGCTCATTTGGTTGGGTAGAAACCACAATTTGTCTCTATGTGGCAAACTCAAGAATGTGAGGCAACAATCAAGCATGCAGACATGCATGTAGGATTGTTGGCCAAACACATGTAACCTGGATGTGTGTTGATTAAACACATAGGTACATTGTAAATGTCTGCAGATTTGACTATAAGACATAGGGTTCACAAGTCTTTAGGCATATGAAGTGGGATGTACTCACCATCGCAGCTGTGGCGGGGGCCCATGCTGCTGGCCGTCCCGGGAGGTGTGGTGGGGAGGATGGTCACTGGCTCCGTCTGCGTGGCAACATCTGTCATGAGAAAGCAAAAGAGAAAAGCAAAATTAGTGGGCCAATGACACATGACTATTTGTCATCCATCTGGTTATGGAGTCTGCCAACTCAAATGCTTGCATGCTTACACACAGGTTGTCCAACATTAGCATCTTTCATGGTCCATGAGTTCATGTAAATTCTTTTGGGTTGCAACATGGACACATAAAGATAATGTGTCAATAACCTTGTCAGTGCAATGTTAAGGACTAATTTGCAGTTGATTGTAGAATGTTACTAGTGTGCAACATGTGTTAGCCAGAACAACTTAACAAAATAACACATTTGCTAGCCCCCATCATGGTGTGGACAGAAACATAGGGGTGGTTGCCATTTGGATTGCACTGTAGTGGGGTTTGTGATGTTAATGTACATTATCAAACCAGCTTGTACTAAGGACCAGGAAACATGTGTCTGTTAAAAGTGGGCCAAGACCCAGGATTGATACTATTCTGTGTTTTGGTCCACGTTGGCAGAGCACAACAATTTGAGTGAGACACCGACTCACTGAGACACGACTATGCCCGTGGAGAAGGCGTTGCCAAAAGGCCATGGAGGTGCCGCCTATATGATGCCCTGCAAATTAGAGAGGAATGGCAAGGGCTAAGTACAAATGGCCAGATGAAACCTGTCACAGACTAACAATGACAAAATGTGCACTCACCAGGGGATGATCCGCCACTTGAAGCCCAGGGAGGGCTCTGAGGAGGAGGCGGGGAGCCTCGGCTCCTCACACTCTGCTCCAAAGATCCCCCAGCCAAAGGGCCACCCTCCTCCCTCTCCCTCCCTGCTCCTTAAGGGAGTGTGGCAGAGTCCATTCCTTCCACCCCACTTGGACTCCCCACTTGAGAGTGGCCCCTTGGCTGTTGAGACTCCTCAGAGTCAGAGTGTGAGGAGCTGAGGCTTGATCCTGCCAGGAACAAGCTAATATCAGCTATGTGCAAGCTAAGTGGCGGAAAAAGTAAATTTACGCATTACAACAAGCTATTGGCAAAGACGCCATTAATTATTAGCTTGATTTAGCTGGGTGTTCAAGATCCTGTAATGCATAGGTCAGAGAAAACCAAAAAGCTTGTTGCTTAAAAATAATCTTATTCCTTCATAAAATAATAACACAATCCAACTACATGATAATGTGGCACACAGGAGAATGCATAACGGGTTGTTATGAGCTTGTACGCCTGAAGAAATCCTGCAGAATGTGGACATGCACGCTCACAACTACAGTGTATTCATTAAGAACGACTGGGGTCACGGGAAGTGAATTCCGGGAAAATGGCAGAAGGGCACATGTATGAACAGCACAGCGCAGCACAGCGACGCTCGCGCCGCCACATAGCGAATCAAAACAGCGACTGCACAAACTCTGACCACCACAGATTCATCAAGGACAGGGCTGTCGAATAGCTTGGGCGCTGACAATTTCAATGAGCGAACGTGAGCGCCAAACATGACTGACTAAAAAGTAGCTTTACAAGCCCCGTGTGTTGTGAAAACAAGCTATTTTGAGCCGAATGTGTTTGGTGGGAGGAGATGCATTTTAGATGTCACTCACAACATTACAGTGTAAAAATTACAACTTTCATCTAAAAAAGAAAAATAACAAGACAGATTAATAAAACATATCCCAAAAAACATGTGTTGAATTTTGTGCAAAAGACAAGAACACAAAAACCACTTAAAACAATCATTGCAGTGTCTGCCATTGAAATGTATGGGAGAGCGGCAGGTAGCGACAGGTCAGACCTGGCGCTGTGATGGGATTAGCAGCGGCGCTGTTCGTTGCAGTCGGCTACATGATGAATCCCGCGCTAGCTGACGCTCTCGCCGGCGCTAGCCTCATTTAGCGTGATAAATGCGTCATTGTGGCCGACGCCGGGCGTACTTGAGTCGGTAGCCACCATTAGCTGGCGGTACCTGGCGCTCGTCAGACACTACCTGGCGCTATCGCTTGATGAATAAGGGCCTAAGGGCCGTAGTCCAGGCATGTAAAACTTGTGGCCCAGGAATCCACATGTGGCTCTTGCAGCCACGTGACATGGCCCTCTGCCTCAAACCTTAAAAAAAGGAAAAGTGAAATGCAGAGTAGATAGAAGCATTATGTGGGGAAGGGTGTAAGCACTCTGCTGTGGAAAAATGTAGGAGGCATAGAAAGAACTAGCACATAAAGGAAGTTAAATATAGGCTCAGTAAGGACAGCAGTTTATGGGCATAGTATTATAGGAGGGTCACATTTGCAACTAGAGGAGGCAGTGTTGGCTTGGAGAAACTGATTGAGAGCTGTCATGGTTGGTTGGTGTGCAAAGTTTGTGTCCACAAAGGGCGCCATCATTATAGGGGGCACCACTGGGATGCCAAATGCATCTTTCTGCAGACAGAAAATTGGTGAAACTCTCGTCTCTTGGTAGGTTTACTTATTTCCACTGGCTCGGTTTTGCAATGTGGGGCTGTTTGGGGTTTTTGCTTGGCTGGGTGGGAAGGGGGCCCCATCAGCACACATTTGGGGCCATGTCTGATTGCTTTCCACCTGCTTGCCCTGTCATAAGAATTTTTCAGAAACAACTGGGACTATTGGAAGTAGGAAGGCAGACAATCTTTGTTCCGGGGGCGCCACCCTGCAGTCTTGCACAGGAAACCGTTTAACTTAAGGCGGACCCTGACAGCTGTATCCCAGCAATTCCAGATAACAATATTGGAGGAAAATTCTTGTACAGCACCACATAGCCCCTTGATAAAACATATGGGACTGATGGAGGATTGGGCTATGTACAGTAGAAATTGTTAAACCGGACCTTCAGCATAATGTAATGAAAAAGCCCAAATCCTTAAAAAAACTATTCCCCAGCATCTAAAATTAATATATTTTAAGTTTTTAGTCGCTTACTTATTATTCTTTCTCCCACTGGGCTGCAACTCTGTTCAGGATTTTCGGATATGGGCTCCACCATCTTGCCTCAGAAGCATCACATAATGAGGAGAGGAAGGGCAGGTGGGCGGGTTATAGTTGTGCTTCGCCCAGAAAGAGCAGAGATGGGGTCAGGAAAAGGTCAGCAATCCCAGAATGCAGAGCAGCATATTCAGAAGACGCTTCCTGTCTGCAGGCAGCCTGCAACTCCACAGGCAGCCATCTTGGATGTTAAAAGGTCAAAAAGACAAAACTGGTGCAGGTAGAATGATTTTTAATGTGGGCATGTAGGGGGTGAGGGAAACATACAAAATAGACTCTTGTTCAGGGTGAAGGTCCGCTTTAACTAATACATCCCAGCTTGGCTTATTGTGATATCTCACAAAGAAGCCATGAAAGCAGCATCTGTATATGAAATCCATATATCCAAAAAACGGAGACAATCGCATTTGTATTTGTAGCATGTTACATATGAATGGTGTAATAGGGTGGGGCAATGGAAAGACATAAGAGTGTAAACATTCTCTTTTGTAATAGTAGTAGTCAGAAAAAGTGGCACTGACTCATCTGCAGAAAACGTTATGGCTGGGATAAAGGTGCCCATAATGACATTAGCGCCCAGGGCCATCGCCCTGCTCGCCCTTCCCTAGAAACAATTCTGTGGGTGTATTATGTGATGGCCGTATGGGATAAGTTATGTGTGATCTGAATGTGTTGAGCATTGTGTGGTGATGGGTATAATTTTTCATTCATGATTAAACAGTAAATAACCTCATTGTTTTTTGGAATCTTCATTATGGTATTCATAATAATAGGTAAGACTTGAGACTTGTCAAAGCGGCAGCTCACTTTTTGGGGGAGCAGCAGGGTACTGGTGAGCTGGCTGGGCAGGTATCTGGGTCCTCTGCTCGGCTGCAGTTCTATCAAATACCCTCAGGTGCCATTGAGCATTATGGGGCACTCTCAAACCTACAATGGAAGGGAGACAAGGCATCATAGTTTAAATCTGAATAAGGATCTGGAAAAAGAAACACACAGCCGGGCTGTGTTTTTAGAAAAATAGCTCATTCTTCTTTCTATATCATATTCCTGGGTATGCAGTGTACAGTACATGTACAGACATGTGCCTACTCACGCCTCTGTTATCAACATTGTCCGAAAAAATGCTAAAGTTTCAGATTTAGTCCAAAATTTAGAACTAAATACTGGACTTGCCAAATTGAGTCACTTAAATTGAACATTTAAACAAAACCCTATGCAGTACTGCAAGAGGAGTTTTCATTTCATTATGGATTTTAGGTCTACTTACTTAAGGTGGACCTAAAATTGATAATGAAATATGGCCCTTATTTATGAAGGAATAAAGCTAAAGGTAGCGACTGGTGAGCGGCTAGTAATGACTGGCCCTGCCACGAGAACGCCGGCTCCCCACCACAATCACACATTTATCAAGCCAATCCTGCTTAGCAACTGAGATAGCGCCATATAGCCACTCATTCATCATTATTCCAGCCTCAGCCCACAGCGCCAGCGTCCGACCTTGAACAGCAACAGGTATGACCTCTCGCTACCCGGCGCTCTCCAATGCATTTCAATGGAACAATCTTTAAATATTCATAATTAATTGTTATTAATTGTTTTTTTTTTTTTTTTTTTTTTATGTGAAAAATTCTGTGACCACTTCTGCCATTTTAGATTTTTAAGGTAAAAAAAAAAAAAAAAATTGTACCGAATTGATATTACAGGTCTGATATTAATGTATTCATATTACAAATTTATTTATAAATGGTTTCCAAAAATATGGTTGTTTGGGGGTTAAAAAACTACTTTTAACCCATAGCCGCCAGCGCTCTGGGGTTTAAACATGCATTTTACAGCGCAAGAATTCTTTGAGCGTGATTTTTTAATGAATATGGTGGGAGCCGGTCGCTAAGGCCAGTCGCTATCATGCGCTCCCATACAGCGCGGAACCTATCAAATAGCGACTCCTTACCCAATATTCATCATTACGGCAAACCGACTGAGTCGCTATCAACTACCGAACAACGGCTAAGCACAGCGACTACTAGCGGGCGCTCTGAAAATGCCGCTACAGTCGCTCAACTGTCGCTACCTGCCGCTATTAATGAATCGGCCTCCCTGTGTGCTTGAGTTTTTATTATTTCAAGTTACTAGTCATAGGTATTTATTAGACAAAATTACAGTATGTAATTGGTACTATACAATGTGCAGATTTAATTTTATTAATAATATATATAACGTAATTGTTCTGGCCAGGTCCACATGTTGTACTTCAAATCTCCAACATTTTTTTTTTACCAAGGAATACACATAAGCGTGAGAGTCGGAAGGGTCTCCATTATACAAATGTATATTGTTGTATCCTGCTGCTGTATTATACACATTGGGGCTGGGAATCAAAACTGCAGGTTTTCAAACAGCTTAGCCTGAAGTAATTGAAACTTCACACAAATTGCCTAAATTCAAAGAATAATGAGCGCTGAATGCCTGCTAATTGGACACTTGTAGGAAAATAGTACAGTTCTATGGTAATGCCTAAGGAGTGGAGTGTTGGGGCATAATCAAACCTGCAATAGAAGTCATTCAAGGCCTTTGTAGTTTAAATTTCATTAAGGCTCAGGAAAGAAAAACAGAGAGAAATGTTTAATTTCATCTATCTGGGAATCATTTCCAGCACTGCAGACTGTATTAGTGAAGCAAAATCAATACAACATAGAACATACACCTCCCGGACAGGTGGCAATGTAGAGGAGGAATGTAAGGTATGATTAGGGGACACAATGCTATTATTGTAGCTTTTGATGTATACGCTGGAGCTGCTTAAAAGAAAAATAATCATTTTTTTCATCTTTCCATTATTTTTTCATGGTACA
Source organism: Gastrophryne carolinensis (assembly GCA_027917425.1). NCBI lineage: Eukaryota > Metazoa > Chordata > Amphibia > Anura > Microhylidae > Gastrophryne > Gastrophryne carolinensis. Next base: position 358,685,178 of record CM051238.1, on the reverse strand, counting down.
CATATCAATGCAAAGGGATATAAACAGCCCAGCCTGATTGTCCACTGCCCCTGTAGGGGGGCATCACAGGGCAAATGGCTCATCAAGAAGCGGGTATCTCAAGACCTGACATGCCCTCTCCATTGCAGTAAATGGAATCTATTGCTTAATGGATGGAGCCTGGGTACAGCCAGCTGCCATTGAAAACAACATAAGTTCCTGGTGCACATAGGAAGAGGGAGGTTGTGATGCCGCTGTATAGAGCCTTGGTGAGGACACAGCTAGAATACTGTGGGCAGTTCTGGAGACCTTACCTGCGAAAATACATTATTCAAATAGAACGTGTCCAAAGGCGGGCAACAAAAACGGTAGAACTTAAACTTAAAACTTTAATCAGGAGAGTCTTAAATAACTTAATTTGTACAGTTTAGAGGAAAGAAGGGAGAGAGGGAACATGATTGAGACCTTTAAAGTGGACCAAAACCCAAGAATTTGACTATCCTGGATTCTGGTCCTGTTCCCCCAAAAGGGGGTGCCTCGCCATGTGAAACCCCCCAGATTGCCTTAAGAAACTCACCTCATCCCAGTCCTACAGTGCATGCATGACTGCTCATCCAATCTGCGCACTCAGGGCCACTGACGTCACGCAATTTAAGACTGCGTCTAAAGCCAGCGGCTCTGAGTGCTCTGGCGGCCGCATCCCCAGCTTCTCTCTAACAAGGAGCATGCACTGCTAGAAGAATACCGGGGATGCGGCTACAGCCCGTGCACCAACCAATACACAATAGCACCCCTTCTGTGAAGCCACCGTGGCTTGCTATGGTCACTCACATTGGTGTAGATTAAGAGCCAGGTGAGAAAACTCACTTTTTAGGAGCAAAAACTGCCATTGACTTGTCTAAGTAATTGTCTAACTTGGGAACGATTCAACCAGGTTGGAATCAGCCCCAAGGTAGACAATGAAAGTGAATATCAATTTTCTCTCCTAAAATAGGATTGAGTTTTATCCCATGGCTCTGAATCAATCCCATTGAGAGTACCAAGGGGCCAGTTGGTTGTTAGACCTCTTTTTTAGTGGCCCTGGATGGCAAAATTTGGAGCCCTGCTACAGCTTTTACCCGGTGCTGCAGAATATTGAGGAGAGACACATAGAGTGGGCATCAGATGAGCTGCTTGCTGCCTTATTACTGTAGTTGAGTTTACAGTACCTTTAACTCTTTCTAACCACTCCTGAGGGGTGCACCACTTATCACTATAATATATTGTGCTCACTCTAAACAATTCCAACAATTCCAATGGGAGTGGCCATGTAAGCCACACACCTCCCTCCCTACAAGGAGCACCAAAAATCTACCAAAGCTTAATATACAAAGTTTATTGTAGCATATAAATTCATAAAAACATATATACACACATGACACAAGACAATTTAAAACCAATTGTTGGGTCCCAATTCATCTAATTATCTAGAAAAATCCATAAGCCCCAATCCTGGGGAATCTCATATCATATATATTGTGCTGCAAACAAAACTCCAATGTATATATTCAATAGTGGACAATAGGAATACCCATATATATAGTATCGGGGTCTGTGCATGCAGAGGTAAACTACCCCTACACCCACTTATCCCGATACCTGTGCCGGCACACTAAGGACCAAATCAAGGGTCTCTGTTAACTTATACAATCCTATCCCCGATATACAGATCCAATATATTAAAAAATTTTATAAATATAGTAATACATTTTTTTTTTTTTTTTTTATAATCAAGATACAATTATTAAACAAGAACGCTGTGTAATGTCTTTAAATAAAGTGCTAAGTGCAATGCTACAAAACTAAAGTGCTAAGTGCTATCTACATGTGATCACAAGAACATCCTGTGTAACTCTACTACAACTGTATAAATCAAAACCAATCTAATCTAATTCCTAAATAATAAGAACTGAAGTGAATCAAAGTGTGAACTCAATAAACTATATACAGATAAACGACCATATACTGAATAGCTGAATGTAATATGTCAGGTGATATAGGATATACTGTATAAAGAACACAAAAGCACAGGTAAAATATCAGCACAGGGGATCAGAGTGTGTGAAACCAGTGCCCAACGTTACTTATATAGAACCAGGAGCATGTCAGCAGACGTCTTTCAAAAGGGACCACACGAAAAAAACCCGGCCACCAGCGCCCGCCGCCCCCATGCGGCTTCAGAAGGCTGAAGCCGCACGGGGGCGGCGGGCACGGGTGGCCGGGTTTTTTTCGTGTGGTCCCTTTTGAAAGACGTCTGCTGACATGCTGACATATTACATTACATTACACTGTGATTTGAAAACAAAACTCGATGTACAGATTATTTTACTTCAAATTTGGATAAATGCTCCATTTTCCCATGACATATTCCAAATCAAAATCATGATGCCTAGAAAGATTTCATTTACATAAAGATCACTCCATGGGATCCCATAGACACATGGTATGATCCACTAGATAATCAACAGAGTACCACAAAAACAAAAGCAATATCAAAAACAATACACATCTCACAATATAATTTGTCAGGAAAAAAATAAGGATGGACATATCTGTACAGAAAAAAATGTTAAAAAACAAATGTCGCCGGGCATAAGAAATATAATAAATGACTAAAGGTGTAACTGGTAAAGACTGCAGAATTATTGGAAAGCCTTTGAAATAGCAAAAATGCCATATAGATGATAAAGATGCAATTTTAGGCAGCATTAAGCTTATTGTGGTAATTAGGGATGAGCGAATCGATCCGGACGAACCCGGATTCGATCCGAATTTCAGGAAAAATTCGATTCGGATCGAATCCGAATTTCCCCGCGATTCGATCACTCGAAGTTTTCCTTTAACATCCATTCATTTACATTACAGGCATTCTAAGATGGCGGGCGGGACATGTCTGGACATGTATCCCGCGCCAGTGCAAGCTGGGGCAGTCACATGCAGCCTATCAGCAGCCAGCAAGCCCGGTGACGTCACACAGCGGTATTTAACGGCGGCCATCTTGCTTTTCCTCATTTCTCTATTGCATTCGTGACAGACAGACAGAACGCTGTGTAGCTGAGGCAGTTAGACAGGCTGGAGACAGGGACAGACAGGGACAGGCTGGAGACAGGCAGGAGACAGGCAGGAGACAGACAGGAGACAGACAGAAAGCCAGGGAAAGGTAGGAAAAACGGAGCTGGCTGACAGGGAGATTTTTTTTTTTTCATCCAGCCTTTGTTAGCGTTTTCAGGCTGCTTATAGTAACTAACTGTGCATATATACTGAACTGATCTTAAGTCTGCTGTGAGGCATCCCATTCTGTGACTAAAGCAGCCTCTGTTTAAGACCATATAAGCATTTGCTCTTATCATATTTGAAATTAGCCTGATAAAGACACTTTTGCTGGCCAAAGCACTACTGGACCCTGCCAGCTCGATTCCTGCCCGGGGCATCCCATTCTGTGACTAAAGCAGCCTCTGTTTAAGACCATATAAGCATTTGCTCTTATCATATTTGAAATTAGCCTGATAAAGACACTTTTGCTGGCCAAAGCCCTACTGGACCCTGCCAGGTCGATTCCTGCCCAGGGCATCCCATTCTGTGACTAAAGCAGCCTCTGTTTAAGACCATATAAGCATTTGCTCTTATCATATTTGAAATTAGGCCTGATAAAGACACTTTTGCTGGCCAAAGCCCTACTGGACCCTGCCAGCTCGATTCCTGCCCGGGGCATCCCATTCTGTGACTACAGCAGCCTCTGTTTAAGACCATATAAGCATTTGCTCTTATCATATTTGAAATTAGCCTGATAAAGACACTTTTGCTGGCCAAAGCACTACTGGACCCTGCCAGCTCGATTCCTGCCCGGGGCATCCCATTCTGTGACTAAAGCAGCCTCTGTTTAAGACCATATAAGCATTTGCTCTTATCATATTTGAAATTAGGCCTGATAAAGACACTTTTGCTGGCCAAAGCCCTACTGGACCCTGCCAGCTCGATTCCTGCCCGGGGCATCCCATTCTGTGACTACAGCAGCCTCTGTTTAAGACCATATAAGCATTTGCTCTTATCATATTTGAAATTAGCCTGATAAAGACACTTTTGCTGGCCAAAGCACTACTGGACCCTGCCAGCTCGATTCCTGCCCGGGGCATCCCATTCTGTGACTAAAGCAGCCTCTGTTTAAGACCATATAAGCATTTGCTCTTATCATATTTGAAATTAGCCTGATAAAGACACTTTTGCTGGCCAAAGCCCTACTGGACCCTGCCAGGTCGATTCCTGCCCAGGGCATCCCATTCTGTGACTAAAGCAGCCTCTGTTTAAGACCATATAAGCATTTGCTCTTATCATATTTGAAATTAGGCCTGATAAAGACACTTTTGCTGGCCAAAGCCCTACTGGACCCTGCCAGCTCGATTCCTGCCCGGGGCATCCCATTCTGTGACTACAGCAGCCTCTGTTTAAGACCATATAAGCATTTGCTCTTATCATATTTGAAATTAGCCTGATAAAGACACTTTTGCTGGCCAAAGCACTACTGGACCCTGCCAGCTCGATTCCTGCCCGGGGCATCCCATTCTGTGACTAAAGCAGCCTCTGTTTAAGACCATATAAGCATTTGCTCTTATCATATTTGAAATTAGGCCTGATAAAGACACTTTTGCTGGCCAAAGCACTACTGGACCCTGCCAGCTCGATTCCTGCCCGGGGCATCCCATTCTGTGACTACAGCAGCCTCTGTTTAAGACCATATAAGCATTTGCTCTTATCATATTTGAAATTAGCCTGATAAAGACACTTTTGCTGGCCAAAGCACTACTGGACCCTGCCAGCTCGATTCCTGCCCGGGGCATCCCATTCTGTGACTAAAGCAGCCTCTGTTTAAGACCATATAAGCATTTGCTCTTATCATATTTGAAATTAGCCTGATAAAGACACTTTTGCTGGCCAAAGCCCTACTGGACCCTGCCAGGTCGATTCCTGCCCAGGGCATCCCATTCTGTGACTAAAGCAGCCTCTGTTTAAGACCATATAAGCATTTGCTCTTATCATATTTGAAATTAGGCCTGATAAAGACACTTTTGCTGGCCAAAGCCCTACTGGACCCTGCCAGCTCGATTCCTGCCCGGGGCATCCCATTCTGTGACTACAGCAGCCTCTGTTTAAGACCATATAAGCATTTGCTCTTATCATATTTGAAATTAGGCCTGATAAAGACACTTTTGCTGGCCAAAGCCCTACTGGACCCTGCCAGCTCGATTCCTGCCCGGGGCATCCCATTCTGTGACTACAGCAGCCTCTGTTTAAGACCATATAAGCATTTGCTCTTATCATATTTGAAATTAGCCTGATAAAGACACTTTTGCTGGCCAAAGCACTACTGGACCCTGCCAGCTCGATTCCTGCCCGGGGCATCCCATTCTGTGACTAAAGCAGCCTCTGTTTAAGACCATATAAGCATTTGCTCTTATCATATTTGAAATTAGGCCTGATAAAGACACTTTTGCTGGCCAAAGCACTACTGGACCCTGCCAGCTCGATTCCTGCCCGGGGCATCCCATTCTGTGACTACAGCAGCCTCTGTTTAAGACCATATAAGCATTTGCTCTTATCATATTTGAAATTAGCCTGATAAAGACACTTTTGCTGGCCAAAGCACTACTGGACCCTGCCAGCTCGATTCCTGCCCGGGGCATCCCATTCTGTGACTAAAGCAGCCTCTGTTTAAGACCATATAAGCATTTGCTCTTATCATATTTGAAATTAGCCTGATAAAGACACTTTTGCTGGCCAAAGCCCTACTGGACCCTGCCAGGTCGATTCCTGCCCAGGGCATCCCATTCTGTGACTAAAGCAGCCTCTGTTTAAGACCATATAAGCATTTGCTCTTATCATATTTGAAATTAGGCCTGATAAAGACACTTTTGCTGGCCAAAGCCCCACTGGACCCTGCCAGCTCGATTCCTGCCCGGGGCATCCCATTCTGTGACTACAGCAGCCTCTGTTTAAGACCATATAAGCATTTGCTCTTATCATATTTGAAATTAGCCTGATAAAGACACTTTTGCTGGCCAAAGCACTACTGGACCCTGCCAGCTCGATTCCTGCCCGGGGCATCCCATTCTGTGACTAAAGCAGCCTCTGTTTAAGACCATATAAGCATTTGCTCTTATCATATTTGAAATTAGGCCTGATAAAGACACTTTTGCTGGCCAAAGCCCTACTGGACCCTGCCAGCTCGATTCCTGCCCGGGGCATCCCATTCTGTGACTACAGCAGCCTCTGTTTAAGACCATATAAGCATTTGCTCTTATCATATTTGAAATTAGCCTGATAAAGACACTTTTGCTGGCCAAAGCACTACTGGACCCTGCCAGCTCGATTCCTGCCCGGGGCATCCCATTCTGTGACTAAAGCAGCCTCTGTTTAAGACCATATAAGCATTTGCTCTTATCATATTTGAAATTAGCCTGATAAAGACACTTTTGCTGGCCAAAGCCCTACTGGACCCTGCCAGGTCGATTCCTGCCCAGGGCATCCCATTCTGTGACTAAAGCAGCCTCTGTTTAAGACCATATAAGCATTTGCTCTTATCATATTTGAAATTAGGCCTGATAAAGACACTTTTGCTGGCCAAAGCCCTACTGGACCCTGCCAGCTCGATTCCTGCCCGGGGCATCCCATTCTGTGACTACAGCAGCCTCTGTTTAAGACCATATAAGCATTTGCTCTTATCATATTTGAAATTAGCCTGATAAAGACACTTTTGCTGGCCAAAGCACTACTGGACCCTGCCAGCTCGATTCCTGCCCGGGGCATCCCATTCTGTGACTAAAGCAGCCTCTGTTTAAGACCATATAAGCATTTGCTCTTATCATATTTGAAATTAGGCCTGATAAAGACACTTTTGCTGGCCAAAGCACTACTGGACCCTGCCAGCTCGATTCCTGCCCGGGGCATCCCATTCTGTGACTACAGCAGCCTCTGTTTAAGACCATATAAGCATTTGCTCTTATCATATTTGAAATTAGCCTGATAAAGACACTTTTGCTGGCCAAAGCACTACTGGACCCTGCCAGCTCGATTCCTGCCCGGGGCATCCCATTCTGTGACTAAAGCAGCCTCTGTTTAAGACCATATAAGCATTTGCTCTTATCATATTTGAAATTAGCCTGATAAAGACACTTTTGCTGGCCAAAGCCCTACTGGACCCTGCCAGGTCGATTCCTGCCCAGGGCATCCCATTCTGTGACTAAAGCAGCCTCTGTTTAAGACCATATAAGCATTTGCTCTTATCATATTTGAAATTAGGCCTGATAAAGACACTTTTGCTGGCCAAAGCCCTACTGGACCCTGCCAGCTCGATTCCTGCCCGGGGCATCCCATTCTGTGACTACAGCAGCCTCTGTTTAAGACCATATAAGCATTTGCTCTTATCATATTTGAAATTAGCCTGATAAAGACACTTTTGCTGGCCAAAGCACTACTGGACCCTGCCAGCTCGATTCCTGCCCGGGGCATCCCATTCTGTGACTAAAGCAGCCTCTGTTTAAGACCATATAAGCATTTGCTCTTATCATATTTGAAATTAGGCCTGATAAAGACACTTTTGCTGGCCAAAGCACTACTGGACCCTGCCAGCTCGATTCCTGCCCGGGGCATCCCATTCTGTGACTACAGCAGCCTCTGTTTAAGACCATATAAGCATTTGCTCTTATCATATTTGAAATTAGCCTGATAAAGACACTTTTGCTGGCCAAAGCACTACTGGACCCTGCCAGCTCGATTCCTGCCCGGGGCATCCCATTCTGTGACTAAAGCAGCCTCTGTTTAAGACCATATAAGCATTTGCTCTTATCATATTTGAAATTAGCCTGATAAAGACACTTTTGCTGGCCAAAGCCCTACTGGACCCTGCCAGGTCGATTCCTGCCCAGGGCATCCCATTCTGTGACTAAAGCAGCCTCTGTTTAAGACCATATAAGCATTTGCTCTTATCATATTTGAAATTAGGCCTGATAAAGACACTTTTGCTGGCCAAAGCCCTACTGGACCCTGCCAGCTCGATTCCTGCCCGGGGCATCCCATTCTGTGACTACAGCAGCCTCTGTTTAAGACCATATAAGCATTTGCTCTTATCATATTTGAAATTAGCCTGATAAAGACACTTTTGCTGGCCAAAGCACTACTGGACCCTGCCAGCTCGATTCCTGCCCGGGGCATCCCATTCTGTGACTACAGCAGCCTCTGTTTAAGACCATATAAGCATTTGCTCTTATCATATTTGAAATTAGCCTGATAAAGACACTTTTGCTGGCCAAAGCACTACTGGACCCTGCCAGCTCGATTCCTGCCCGGGGCATCCCATTCTGTGACTACAGCAGCCTCTGTTTAAGACCATATAAGCATTTGCTCTTATCATATTTGAAATTAGCCTGATAAAGACACTTTTGCTGGCCAAAGCACTACTGGACCCTGCCAGCTCGATTCCTGCCCGGGGCATCCCATTCTGTGACTAAAGCAGCCTCTGTTTAAGACCATATAAGCATTTGCTCTTATCATATTTGAAATTAGGCCTGATAAAGACACTTTTGCTGGCCAAAGCCCTACTGGACCCTGCCAGCTCGATTCCTGCCCGGGGCATCCCATTCTGTGACTACAGCAGCCTCTGTTTAAGACCATATAAGCATTTGCTCTTATCATATTTGAAATTAGCCTGATAAAGACACTTTTGCTGGCCAAAGCACTACTGGACCCTGCCAGCTCGATTCCTGCCCGGGGCATCCCATTCTGTGACTAAAGCAGCCTCTGTTTAAGACCATATAAGCATTTGCTCTTATCATATTTGAAATTAGGCCTGATAAAGACACTTTTGCTGGCCAAAGCCCTACTGGACCCTGCCAGCTCGATTCCTGCCCGGGGCATCCCATTCTGTGACTACAGCAGCCTCTGTTTAAGACCATATAAGCATTTGCTCTTATCATATTTGAAATTAGCCTGATAAAGACACTTTTGCTGGCCAAAGCACTACTGGACCCTGCCAGCTCGATTCCTGCCCGGGGCATCCCATTCTGTGACTAAAGCAGCCTCTGTTTAAGACCATATAAGCATTTGCTCTTATCATATTTGAAATTAGCCTGATAAAGACACTTTTGCTGGCCAAAGCCCTACTGGACCCTGCCAGGTCGATTCCTGCCCAGGGCATCCCATTCTGTGACTAAAGCAGCCTCTGTTTAAGACCATATAAGCATTTGCTCTTATCATATTTGAAATTAGGCCTGATAAAGACACTTTTGCTGGCCAAAGCCCTACTGGACCCTGCCAGCTCGATTCCTGCCCGGGGCATCCCATTCTGTGACTACAGCAGCCTCTGTTTAAGACCATATAAGCATTTGCTCTTATCATATTTGAAATTAGCCTGATAAAGACACTTTTGCTGGCCAAAGCACTACTGGACCCTGCCAGCTCGATTCCTGCCCGGGGCATCCCATTCTGTGACTAAAGCAGCCTCTGTTTAAGACCATATAAGCATTTGCTCTTATCATATTTGAAATTAGGCCTGATAAAGACACTTTTGCTGGCCAAAGCACTACTGGACCCTGCCAGCTCGATTCCTGCCCGGGGCATCCCATTCTGTGACTACAGCAGCCTCTGTTTAAGACCATATAAGCATTTGCTCTTATCATATTTGAAATTAGCCTGATAAAGACACTTTTGCTGGCCAAAGCACTACTGGACCCTGCCAGCTCGATTCCTGCCCGGGGCATCCCATTCTGTGACTAAAGCAGCCTCTGTTTAAGACCATATAAGCATTTGCTCTTATCATATTTGAAATTAGCCTGATAAAGACACTTTTGCTGGCCAAAGCCCTACTGGACCCTGCCAGGTCGATTCCTGCCCAGGGCATCCCATTCTGTGACTAAAGCAGCCTCTGTTTAAGACCATATAAGCATTTGCTCTTATCATATTTGAAATTAGGCCTGATAAAGACACTTTTGCTGGCCAAAGCCCTACTGGACCCTGCCAGCTCGATTCCTGCCCGGGGCATCCCATTCTGTGACTACAGCAGCCTCTGTTTAAGACCATATAAGCATTTGCTCTTATCATATTTGAAATTAGCCTGATAAAGACACTTTTGCTGGCCAAAGCACTACTGGACCCTGCCAGCTCGATTCCTGCCCGGGGCATCCCATTCTGTGACTAAAGCAGCCTCTGTTTAAGACCATATAAGCATTTGCTCTTATCATATTTGAAATTAGGCCTGATAAAGACACTTTTGCTGGCCAAAGCACTACTGGACCCTGCCAGCTCGATTCCTGCCCGGGGCATCCCATTCTGTGACTACAGCAGCCTCTGTTTAAGACCATATAAGCATTTGCTCTTATCATATTTGAAATTAGCCTGATAAAGACACTTTTGCTGGCCAAAGCACTACTGGACCCTGCCAGCTCGATTCCTGCCCGGGGCATCCCATTCTGTGACTAAAGCAGCCTCTGTTTAAGACCATATAAGCATTTGCTCTTATCATATTTGAAATTAGCCTGATAAAGACACTTTTGCTGGCCAAAGCCCTACTGGACCCTGCCAGGTCGATTCCTGCCCAGGGCATCCCATTCTGTGACTAAAGCAGCCTCTGTTTAAGACCATATAAGCATTTGCTCTTATCATATTTGAAATTAGGCCTGATAAAGACACTTTTGCTGGCCAAAGCCCTACTGGACCCTGCCAGCTCGATTCCTGATCGGGGCATCCCATTCTGTGACTACAGCAGCCTCTGTTTAAGACCATATAAGCATTTGCTCTTATCATATTTGAAATTAGGCCTGATAAAGACACTTTTGCTGGCCAAAGCCCTACTGGACCCTGCCAGCTCGATTCCTGCCCGGGGCATCCCATTCTGTGACTACAGCAGCCTCTGTTTAAGACCATATAAGCATTTGCTCTTATCATATTTGAAATTAGCCTGATAAAGACACTTTTGCTGGCCAAAGCACTACTGGACCCTGCCAGCTCGATTCCTGCCCGGGGCATCCCATTCTGTGACTAAAGCAGCCTCTGTTTAAGACCATATAAGCATTTGCTCTTATCATATTTGAAATTAGGCCTGATAAAGACACTTTTGCTGGCCAAAGCACTACTGGACCCTGCCAGCTCGATTCCTGCCCGGGGCATCCCATTCTGTGACTACAGCAGCCTCTGTTTAAGACCATATAAGCATTTGCTCTTATCATATTTGAAATTAGCCTGATAAAGACACTTTTGCTGGCCAAAGCACTACTGGACCCTGCCAGCTCGATTCCTGCCCGGGGCATCCCATTCTGTGACTAAAGCAGCCTCTGTTTAAGACCATATAAGCATTTGCTCTTATCATATTTGAAATTAGCCTGATAAAGACACTTTTGCTGGCCAAAGCCCTACTGGACCCTGCCAGGTCGATTCCTGCCCAGGGCATCCCATTCTGTGACTAAAGCAGCCTCTGTTTAAGACCATATAAGCATTTGCTCTTATCATATTTGAAATTAGGCCTGATAAAGACACTTTTGCTGGCCAAAGCCCTACTGGACCCTGCCAGCTCGATTCCTGATCGGGGCATCCCATTCTGTGACTACAGCAGCCTCTGTTTAAGACCATATAAGCATTTGCTCTTATCATATTTGAAATTAGCCTGATAAAGACACTTTTGCTGGCCAAAGCACTACTGGACCCTGCCAGCTCGATTCCTGCCCGGGGCATCCCATTCTGTGACTACAGCAGCCTCTGTTTAAGACCATATAAGCATTTGCTCTTATCATATTTGAAATTAGCCTGATAAAGACACTTTTGCTGGCCAAAGCACTACTGGACCCTGCCAGCTCGATTCCTGCCCGGGGCATCCCATTCTGTGACTAAAGCAGCCTCTGTTTAAGACCATATAAGCATTTGCTCTTATCATATTTGAAATTAGCCTGATAAAGACACTTTTGCTGGCCAAAGCCCTACTGGACCCTGCCAGGTCAATTCCTGCCCAGGGCATCCCATTCTGTGACTAAAGCAGCCTCTGTTTAAGACCATATAAGCATTTGCTCTTATCATATTTGAAATTAGGCCTGATAAAGACACTTTTGTTGGCCAAAGCCCTACTGGACCCTGCCAGCTCGATTCCTGCCCGGGGCATCCCATTCTGTGACTACAGCAGCCTCTGTTTAAGACCATATAAGCATTTGCTCTTATCATATTTGAAATTAGCCTGATAAAGACACTTTTGCTGGCCAAAGCCCTACTGGACCCTGCCAGGTCGATTCCTGCCCAGGGCATCCCATTCTGTGACTAAAGCAGCCTCTGTTTAAGACCATATAAGCATTTGCTCTTATCATATTTGAAATTAGGCCTGATAAAGACACTTTTGCTGGCCAAAGCCCTACTGGACCCTGCCAGCTCGATTCCTGCCCGGGGCATCCCATTCTGTGACTACAGCAGCCTCTGTTTAAGACCATATAAGCATTTGCTCTTATCATATTTGAAATTAGCCTGATAAAGACACTTTTGCTGGCCAAAGCACTACTGGACCCTGCCAGCTCGATTCCTGCCCGGGGCATCCCATTCTGTGACTAAAGCAGCCTCTGTTTAAGACCATATAAGCATTTGCTCTTATCATATTTGAAATTAGCCTGATAAAGACACTTTTGCTGGCCAAAGCACTACTGGACCCTGCCAGGTCCATTCCTGCCCAGGGCATCCCATTCTGTGACTAAAGCAGCCTCTGTTTAAGACCATATAAGCATTTGCTCTTATCATATTTGAAATTAGGCCTGATAAAGACACTTTTGCTGGCCAAAGCACTACTGGACCCTGCCAGGTCCATTCCTGCCCAGGGCATCCCATTCTGTGACTACAGCAGCCTCTGTTTAAGACCATATAAGCATTTGCTCTTATCATATTTGAAATTAGGCCTGATAAAGACACTTTTGCTGGCCAAAGCCCTACTGGACCCTGCCAGCTCGATTCCTGCCCGGGGCATCCCATTCTGTGACTACAGCAGCCTCTGTTTAAGACCATATAAGCATTTGCTCTTATCATATTTGAAATTAGCCTGATAAAGACACTTTTGCTGGCCAAAGCACTACTGGACCCTGCCAGCTCGATTCCTGCCCGGGGCATCCCATTCTGTGACTAAAGCAGCCTCTGTTTAAGACCATATAAGCATTTGCTCTTATCATATTTGAAATTAGCCTGATAAAGACACTTTTGCTGGCCAAAGCACTACTGGACCCTGCCAGCTCGATTCCTGCCCGGGGCATCCCATTCTGTGACTAAAGCAGCCTCTGTTTAAGACCATATAAGCATTTGCTCTTATCATATTTGAAATTAGCCTGATAAAGACACTTTTGCTGGCCAAAGCACTACTGGACCCTGCCAGGTCCATTCCTGCCCAGGGCATCCCATTCTGTGACTAAAGCAGCCTCTGTTTAAGACCATATAAGCATTTGCTCTTATCATATTTGAAATTAGGCCTGATAAAGACACTTTTGCTGGCCAAAGCACTACTGGACCCTGCCAGGTCCATTCCTGCCCAGGGCATCCCATTCTGTGACTACAGCAGCCTCTGTTTAAGACCATATAAGCATTTGCTCTTATCATATTTGAAATTAGGCCTGATAAAGACACTTTTGCTGGCCAAAGCCCTACTGGACCCTGCCAGCTCGATTCCTGCCCGGGGCATCCCATTCTGTGACTACAGCAGCCTCTGTTTAAGACCATATAAGCATTTGCTCTTATCATATTTGAAATTAGCCTGATAAAGACACTTTTGCTGGCCAAAGCACTACTGGACCCTGCCAGCTCGATTCCTGCCCGGGGCATCCCATTCTGTGACTAAAGCAGCCTCTGTTTAAGACCATATAAGCATTTGCTCTTATCATATTTGAAATTAGCCTGATAAAGACACTTTTGCTGGCCAAAGCCCTACTGGACCCTGCCAGGTCGATTCCTGCCCAGGGCATCCCATTCTGTGACTAAAGCAGCCTCTGTTTAAGACCATATAAGCATTTGCTCTTATCATATTTGAAATTAGGCCTGATAAAGACACTTTTGCTGGCCAAAGCACTACTGGACCCTGCCAGCTCGATTCCTGCCCGGGGCATCCCATTCTGTGACTACAGCAGCCTCTGTTTAAGACCATATAAGCATTTGCTCTTATCATATTTGAAATTAGGCCTGATAAAGACACTTTTGCTGGCCAAAGCCCTACTGGACCCTGCCAGGTCGATTCCTGCCCAGGGCATCCCATTCTGTGACTAAAGCAGCCTCTGTTTAAGACCATATAAGCATTTGCTCTTATCATATTTGAAATTAGCCTGATAAAGACACTTTTGCTGGCCAAAGCCCTACTGGACCCTGCCAGGTCGATTCCTGCCCAGGGCATCCCATTCTGTGACTAAAGCAGCCTCTGTTTAAGACCATATAAGCATTTGCTCTTATCATATTTGAAATTAGGCCTGATAAAGACACTTTTGCTGGCCAAAGCCCTACTGGACCCTGCCAGCTCGATTCCTGCCCGGGGCATCCCATTCTGTGACTACAGCAGCCTCTGTTTAAGACCATATAAGCATTTGCTCTTATCATATTTGAAATTAGCCTGATAAAGACACTTTTGCTGGCCAAAGCACTACTGGACCCTGCCAGCTCGATTCCTGCCCGGGGCATCCCATTCTGTGACTAAAGCAGCCTCTGTTTAAGACCATATAAGCATTTGCTCTTATCATATTTGAAATTAGCCTGATAAAGACACTTTTGCTGGCCAAAGCACTACTGGACCCTGCCAGGTCCATTCCTGCCCAGGGCATCCCATTCTGTGACTAAAGCAGCCTCTGTTTAAGACCATATAAGCATTTGCTCTTATCATATTTGAAATTAGGCCTGATAAAGACACTTTTGCTGGCCAAAGCACTACTGGACCCTGCCAGGTCCATTCCTGCCCAGGGCATCCCATTCTGTGACTACAGCAGCCTCTGTTTAAGACCATATAAGCATTTGCTCTTATCATATTTGAAATTAGGCCTGATAAAGACACTTTTGCTGGCCAAAGCCCTACTGGACCCTGCCAGCTCGATTCCTGCCCGGGGCATCCCATTCTGTGACTACAGCAGCCTCTGTTTAAGACCATATAAGCATTTGCTCTTATCATATTTGAAATTAGCCTGATAAAGACACTTTTGCTGGCCAAAGCACTACTGGACCCTGCCAGCTCGATTCCTGCCCGGGGCATCCCATTCTGTGACTAAAGCAGCCTCTGTTTAAGACCATATAAGCATTTGCTCTTATCATATTTGAAATTAGCCTGATAAAGACACTTTTGCTGGCCAAAGCCCTACTGGACCCTGCCAGGTCGATTCCTGCCCAGGGCATCCCATTCTGTGACTAAAGCAGCCTCTGTTTAAGACCATATAAGCATTTGCTCTTATCATATTTGAAATTAGGCCTGATAAAGACACTTTTGCTGGCCAAAGCACTACTGGACCCTGCCAGCTCGATTCCTGCCCGGGGCATCCCATTCTGTGACTAAAGCAGCCTCTGTTTAAGACCATATAAGCATTTGCTCTTATCATATTTGAAATTAGGCCTGATAAAGACACTTTTGCTGGCCAAAGCACTACTGGACCCTGCCAGCTCGATTCCTGCCCGGGGCATCCCATTCTGTGACTAAAGCAGCCTCTGTTTAAGACCATATAAGCATTTGCTCTTATCATATTTGAAATTAGCCTGATAAAGACACTTTTGCTGGCCAAAGCCCTACTGGACCCTGCCAGGTCCATTCCTGCCCAGGGCATCCCATTCTGTGACTAAAGCAGCCTCTGTTTAAGACCATATAAGCATTTGCTCTTATCATATTTATATTTTAATTATATTATATTATAATATACACTTTTGCTGGGCATAGGCTTACTGCTGCCTGCCAGGTGCACTTCTGTTGAGGCATCCCATTCTGTAACATAGCATACCCCTCTTTATTTACACTAAGCAGCTCTCTTATTTACACTAAGCAGGCCTGTTGGAGGCTGAGTGTTACTGCTCACTTTTGGTGTGCATTATATTCTGTTTTATATAGACCCACTGCTGCCTGGGGGTTCTTAAAATATCACCTACTACCACGCCAGTTAGACTATGTCGGGCAGACAAGTGCCTGGAAGTGAAAAGAGGAGTGGCAGAGGCCAAGATTCCGCAGGCAGAGCTCGCATCAGACTGGGGGCCAGTAGCAGCAGGAGTCACGCTGAGAGACCTAATCTGCCAGTATCTGCTAGCGGTCGGGTCTCCACCAGTAACGCATCTGCCGTGGTAGATTGGCTGACGCGCTCATCAACAACATCATCACAACTTACATCTGAGACCCCCAGTCTAGGGTCGGTAGGTTCCTCTGACACAACCCTGAGTTGGCATGCCCCGAGAGCAGTCCCTGTCCTCCCATTTCCTCTGTCCTACGCCGTTCCCTCCCCCAGCGACGTATCCTATGCTTTGGGTTCAGCTCCACTCTTTAGTGAGGAGGACGATCAGATACAGGAGGACAGTCAGCAGCTACTGCCCAGCCAAGAAATGGAGGTGGCTTCTTTAGCTAGGCAGACAAATAGTGATGTGGACAGTGTCGTGGGTGCTGCGAGCGTTCCAGCTCCTGCGCCAGACACTGTTGACGAATCCACGAACATCAGTGACGTACAGCCACAACCCGGTGATGATGATGATGATGACGATGAAGCCGATCGCACTTGGGAGCCGGGTGATGAAGGGGCTTCATCGTCATCATCAGGAGAAGAGGGGCGCAGGTTGCCCCGGAGTCAGCAGCTGAGGCAGCAAGGTGGTAGCAGTCAGCATGGGGGCACAATTCCAAAGGCTGGAGCCGGCCGGGGCCGGGGCCGGGGTAGAGCACCTGCTGTGCGGCAGTCTACCTTATCGGGAGGTAGTGGAGCAGGGGTTCCTGGAGTTGGCAACAGCAGCAGTGAATCAGTGAGGCCAGGGGGTGGGAAAAGTAGCTACTCGGCAGTGTGGCAGTTTTTCCTGAGGCATCCGCAGGAGGGTAACATGGCCACATGCAAGATATGTAGGCAAAAGGTGAAGCGTGGCCAGGGTCCAAATGTTGGCACCACGGCCCTGCGTCAACATATGATGCGTCACCATAAAACGACCTGGGAGAACCGAGGCTCCCAAGGGGTGGTCCAGTCTGCTTCCTCACCAAGTGAGCTCCCAATTTCTGCCAGCCAAGGCTCCAGCACCTCAGCCGAAGGCAGCTGTGCGTCACACCCATCCTCTGTCGCTCCTGCTCCTCCTCCTCCTCCTCCAAGTCATGCATCCCGCCAGCAATCCATCAGCGAAGCCATGTCCAAGAGACAGCAGTATGCGCCCACTCATCCTACGGCGCAGAAGCTGAATGTGCTCCTGTCCAAGTTGCTGGTGCTGCAGTCGCTCCCTTTTCAGGTGGTGGAATCTGCACCTTTCAGAGAACTGATGGCTTGTGCCGAGCCGAGGTGGAGAGTCCCAAGCCGTCATTTCTTTGCCAAGAAGGCAGTACCAGCGCTGCACACTTTTGTTGAACAGAAGGTGGGCCAGTCCTTGAGCCTGTCGGTGTGTAGCAAAATACATGGCAGCGCCGACATCTGGAGCTGTAACTACGGTCAGGGGCAGTACATGTCGTTTACGGCCCACTGGGTGAATGTGGTCCCTTTGCAGCAGCAACTTGGACAGGTCACGCCGCTTCGGCCTCCGCGCTCTCTGCCCATTGGGCCTGTGACACCGTGCGACTCGGCCTCCTCATCCTCCGCCATCTCCTCACCCTCCACTGTAGGCTCAAGTCTCAGTGCCCCTCCAGTCTACCATGTGTGCAGGGCACGGAGGTGTCACGCAGTGCTTCACATGGTTTGTCTTGGCGAACGGAGTCACACAGGGGAGGAACTGCTTAAATGTATTCATCAGGAAATCCAAACATGGCTTACTCCGAGAAAACTTAAAATGGGAATCATGGTTACCGACAATGGGAAGAACATTTTGTCTGCGCTGCGCCAAGGAAGCCTGACCCATGCCCCCTGCATGGCTCACGTCTTCAATCTGGTTGTCAAGCGGTTTCTGAAGTGTTCCCCCCATCTGCAGGACATCCTAACAACTTCACGGAAACTTTGCATGCACTTCAGCCACTCCTACACCGCCAAACACACCCTTCTTGAGCTACAGCGTCAGAATGGTATCCCCCAACATAGTCTGATTTGCGATGTTTCCACCCGTTGGAATTCCACCCTTCACATGTTGGACCGATTATATGAACAGAGAAAAGCCATCACGGATTTCCTGATGATCCAAGCAGATAGGGGGACTCCCCTGTGTAACTTCAATGTCAACCAGTGGCAGCTCATACGTGACACCTGCCGTTTGCTCAGGCCCTTTGAGGAAGCCACTTTATTTGTCAGTCGGCAGGATTACGGGATGAACGACGTGATTCCACTGCTTCATGTACTACAGCACATGTTGGAAACCATGGCTGGTCAGGGCACTGGAGACATGGCGTTTACATCTTACGGCCACATGAACCCCCTTGGAGCTGAACTGGAGGAGGAGGAGGAGGAAGAGGAGGAGGAGGAGTTGCCCAGCGAAACACAGTTTAGGCTTGGCGAAATGGCTGGTTTATCTAGTCAGCGGACAGGAGAGGAGGAGCAGGAGCAGCCAGAGGAGCTAGAGGTTTTTGAGGAAGGAGAGACAGAGGACCCGGGCACACCGTGGCAGTATGCAGTGGAGATGGAGACAGGTAGTCCATCCGAGTCACTTGCGCAAATGGCACGAAGCATGCTCACGTGCTTGCGTAGTGACCCCAGAATTGTTTCCATCTGTCGGCGGGATGACTTCTGGCTGTCCACCTTATTGGACCCTCGCTTCCGGCACAAAATGGGGGCATTTTTTAAACCCACCGAGAGGGAGGACAAACTCAACTACTACAAAGACATTCTACGTAGGCAGTTGGCCGATGCCTATCTGCGCCATGGTCCATACTCTCGCAGGTCTGACTCGAGGGGACCTCTGCGCTCACCTTCCACTGCCATGGCCGCTGGGGGGGTTGGCAGCAGCAGCAGCAGAAGCTCCATCAGCAGCAGCAGCCTCAGTCTTCAGTCGCTAATGAGTAGCTTTCTACACCCGCATAGTGAGGCTACTCATGAGCAGCAGGAAGACCTGGAGCAGGACCTGAACCAGCAGGTCATGTCATACTTTGACATGACCATGCCAACACACCTTGAGGATCCGCTGGACTTCTGGGCAGCCAAACTTGATTTGTGGCCGCAACTAGCAGAGTTTGCCCTGGAAAAGCTGTCCTGCCCGGCAAGTAGCGTGCCATCTGAGCGGGTGTTTAGTGCGGCGGGGGCCATAGTTACGGCGAGGAGAACTCGTCTGTCAACTAAAAATGTGGAGAGACTCACCTTTGTCAAAATGAATCAGGGATGGATCAGCCAGGATTTCCACCCACCAATGCCTGATGCATGCGACTAGATTCAGCATGGTGCCACGTTTTACACTTTCCAAATGGTGCAAAACATATTTATGTCTTTAGGCCATTTTTTGGGCTCCTGCTGCTGCTACTGTCAACTCCTGCCAACTCCAGGGTGTGATTCATCCAATTTTTGGGCTCCTGAGGCCAACTCCAGTGTATATTTGGGCTCCTGCTGCTGCTGCTGCCAACTTCTGCCAACTCCAGGGTGTGATTCATCCAATTTTTGGGCTCCTGAGGCCAACTCCAGTGTATATTTGGGCTCCTGCTGCTGCTACTGTCAACTCCTGCCAACTCCAGGGTGTGATTCATCCAATTTTTGGGCTCCTGAGGCCAACTCCAGTGTATATTTGGGCTCCTGCTGCTGCTACTGTCAACTCCTGCCAACTCCAGGGTGTGATTCATCCAATTTTTGGGCTCCTGAAGCCAACTCCAGTGTATATTTGGGCTCCTGCTGCTGCTGCTGCCAACTTCTGCCAACTCCAGGGTGTGATTCATCCAATTTTTGGGCTCCTGAAGCCAACTCCAGTGTATATTTGGGCTCCTGCTGCTGCTACTGTCAACTCCTGCCAACTCCAGGGTGTGATTCATCCAATTTTTGGGCTCCTGAAGCCAACTCCAGTGTATATTTGGGCTCCTGCTGCTGCTGCTGTCAACTCCTGCCAACTCCAGGGTGTGATTCATCCAATTTTTGGGCTCCTGAAGCCAACTCCAGTGTATATTTGGGCTCCTGCTGCTGCTGCTGCCAACTTCTGCCAACTCCAGGGTGTGATTCATCCAATTTTTGGGCTCCTGAGGCCAACTCCAGTGTATATTTGGGCTCCTGCTGCTGCTACTGTCAACTCCTGCCAACTCCAGGGTGTGATTCATCCAATTTTTGGGCTCCTGAAGCCAACTCCAGTGTATATTTGGGCTCCTGCTGCTGCTGCTGCCAACTTCTGCCAACTCCAGGGTGTGATTCATCCAATTTTTGGGCTCCTGAAGCCAACTCCAGTGTATATTTGGGCTCCTGCTGCTGCTGCTGCCAACTCCTGCCAACTCCAGGGTGTGATTCATCCAATTTTTGGGCTCCTGAGGCCAACTCCAGTGTATATTTGGGCTCCTGCTGCTGCTGCTGCCAACTTCTGCCAACTCCAGGGTGTGATTCATCCAATTTTTGGGCTCCTGAGGCCAACTCCAGTGTATATTTGGGCTCCTGCTGCTGCTACTGTCAACTTCTGCCAACTCCAGGGTGTGATTCATCCAATTTTTGGGCTCCTGAAGCCAACTCCAGTGTATATTTGGGCTCCTGCTGCTGCTACTGTCAACTCCTGCCAACTCCAGGGTGTGATTCATCCAATTTTTGGGCTCCTGAGGCCAACTCCAGTGTATATTTGGGCTCCTGCTGCTGCTACTGTCAACTCCTGCCAACTCCAGGGTGTGATTCATCCAATTTTTGGGCTCCTGAGGCCAACTCCAGTGTATATTTGGGCTCCTGCTGCTGCTGCTGCCAACTTCTGCCAACTCCAGGGTGTGATTCATCCAATTTTTGGGCTCCTGAAGCCAACTCCAGTGTATATTTGGGCTCCTGCTGCTGCTGCTGCCAACTCCTGCCAACTCCAGGGTGTGATTCATCCAATTTTTGGGCTCCTGAGGCCAACTCCAGTGTATATTTGGGCTCCTGCTGCTGCTGCTGCCAACTTCTGCCAACTCCAGGGTGTGATTCATCCAATTTTTGGGCTCCTGAGGCCAACTCCAGTGTATATTTGGGCTCCTGCTGCTGCTACTGTCAACTTCTGCCAACTCCAGGGTGTGATTCATCCAATTTTTGGGCTCCTGAAGCCAACTCCAGTGTATATTTGGGCTCCTGCTGCTGCTACTGTCAACTCCTGCCAACTCCAGGGTGTGATTCATCCAATTTTTGGGCTCCTGAGGCCAACTCCAGTGTATATTTGGGCTCCTGCTGCTGCTACTGTCAACTCCTGCCAACTCCAGGGTGTGATTCATCCAATTTTTGGGCTCCTGAGGCCAACTCCAGTGTATATTTGGGCTCCTGCTGCTGCTACTGTCAACTCCTGCCAACTCCAGGGTGTGATTCATCCAATTTTTGGGCTCCTGAAGCCAACTCCAGTGTATATTTGGGCTCCTGCTGCTGCTGCTGTCAACTCCTGCCAACTCCAGGGTGTGATTCATCCAATTGTTGGGCTCCTGAAGCCAACTCCAGTGTATATTTGGGCTCCTGCTGCTGCTGCTGCCAACTCCTGCCAACTCCAGGGTGTGATTCATCCAATTTTTGGGCTCCTGAAGCCAACTCCAGTGTATATTTGGGCTTCTGCTGCTGCTGCTGCCAACTTCTGCCAACTCCAGGGTGTGATTCATCCAATTTTTGGGCTCCTGAAGCCAACTCCAGTGTATATTTGGGCTCCTGCTGCTGCTGCTGCCAACTCCTGCCAACTCCAGGGTGTGATTCATCCAATTTTTGGGCTCCTGAGGCCAACTCCAGTGTATATTTGGGCTCCTGCTGCTGCTACTGTCAACTCCTGCCAACTCCAGGGTGTGATTCATCCAATTTTTGGGCTCCTGAGGCCAACTCCAGTGTATATTTGGGCTCCTGCTGCTGCTACTGTCAACTCCTGCCAACTCCAGGGTGTGATTCATCCAATTTTTGGGCTCCTGAAGCCAACTCCAGTGTATATTTGGGCTCCTGCTGCTGCTGCTGCCAACTTCTGCCAACTCCAGGGTGTGATTCATCCAATTTTTGGGCTCCTGAGGCCAACTCCAGTGTATATTTGGGCTCCTGCTGCTGCTACTGTCAACTCCTGCCAACTCCAGGGTGTGATTCATCCAATTTTTGGGCTCCTGAGGCCAACTCCAGTGTATATTTGGGCTCCTGCTGCTGCTACTGTCAACTCCTGCCAACTCCAGGGTGTGATTCATCCAATTTTTGGGCTCCTGAGGCCAACTCCAGTGTATATTTGGGCTCCTGCTGCTGCTACTGTCAACTCCTGCCAACTCCAGGGTGTGATTCATCCAATTTTTGGGCTCCTGAAGCCAACTCCAGTGTATATTTGGGCTCCTGCTGCTGCTACTGTCAACTCCTGCCAACTCCAGGGTGTGATTCATCCAATTTTTGGGCTCCTGAAGCCAACTCCAGTGTATATTTGGGCTCCTGCTGCTGCTGCTGCCAACTTCTGCCAACTCCAGGGTGTGATTCATCCAATTTTTGGGCTCCTGAGGCCAACTCCAGTGTATATTTGGGCTCCTGCTGCTGCTACTGTCAACTCCTGCCAACTCCAGGGTGTGATTCATCCAATTTTTGGGCTCCTGAAGCCAACTCCAGTGTATATTTGGGCTCCTGCTGCTGTCAACTCCTGCCAACTCCAGGGTGTGATTCATCCAATTTTTGGGCTCCTGAAGCCAACTCCAGTGTATATTTGGGCTCCTGCTGCTGCTGCTGCCAACTCCTGCCAACTCCAGGGTGTGATTCATCCAATTTTTGGGCTCCTGAAGCCAACTCCAGTGTATATTTGGGCTCCTGCTGCTGCTGCTGCCAACTCCTGCCAACTCCAGGGTGTGATTCATCCAATTTTTGGGCTCCTGAGGCCAACTCCAGTGTATATTTGGGCTCCTTCTGCCCCTCATAGTGATGCCACTTCAACTCTCTGCAATTGTGCCGCTCTGCGATTCTATTAGCGATGCCTCTGATCTGCATGTGATATTTCTTCAAAGTATTATTTAACTAACCCAGCACGCATCCTGTGCGTGTTACAGCAAGGCTGAATGGTTTACAACCCTATTGAGGCTGTAGGAGGCTCAGAAATAGCCGTTTTTAATAGCGATTTGTCGCGAATTTATTCGGGTCGAAACGATTTTTGTTGGAAAATTCGGCGAATCAGTCGAATCGAATTTTTCAAAAGTTCGCTCATCTCTAGTGGTAATGGTCCCCTGAATGTCTACATACTCTCTGGAGTTGAAACAAACTAAATGCTGCTGTGCTTTGTGCATATAAAGATTGAGCAGTTGCTGGTTTACTTGGCAGGATCATTAATCTGCATAAACAGGACTGCAGTTATTAGTATGACATCATCTAATTCATACAGACATCATCTAATTCATACAGCCAGTCAGTGAGGTCTGTTGAGGCTAAAACACATTACTATTGTGAATATTATAGTGCAACCAGTCACCCAAGTTAGTGGCAACTGTGGTCAGCACAGAAACAGCCATATCACGCGTCACTCCCCCGATTGCCTGCACTGACTTCTTCTTCCAATATACTGTTTGAACACACCCCAAGGCTATTTCACATATGTTTATATGTCAACAGGGGAGCAGGCAGGATATTTACCTGGGTGGGGGTCTGGTAGGGAATAGGGCACAGGTGGGTCCTGCATTCCCCAATTGCTGAACATGAATATCTGCATATTGCATAACTATTGATGGGTAATTGGCATGACTTTCTGGGTATTCCTGCTGCTGCTAAACTCTTTGTGTCCAGGCACCCACTGTGACCAGGAACCTCTTGAACCGTGCTAGCACACTTTACCTCCTCCTGAGATGTGTCCTGAGCTCCATGAACTTGAAGCTTATATGCTCCCTCTTCTACATCCTCTTCCAAATCGCTGCTTTTCCTGCTGCTCCTCCTGTTTACATAGTTGTTGCCTGGCTGCTCATTGATGCCAATCATCCTCTAATGCAAACAGTGACCATGCTGCTCTCAGGGTGTCCACAAAAGGGAGCTGCAGCATCGCTGTGCTCCATCAGGTTGGGGGGTGGTCCAGATCCTCAAAACATGATGCTGCAACCACCAAGTTTTACTATTGGATGCTGTTCTTGGGGTGATGAGATGTGTTGGTTTTCCTTGATAGACAAAAAGTTATATTTTGGACTCATTTGACCAGAACACTTTCCTCCATATATTAGGGAGTCTCCCACATGCCTTTTAGCAAATGCAAAGCAAGCCTTACCATTTTTGCCTGTAAGTAAAGGCATTTGTTTGCCACTCTTCCCTGAAACCCAGCTCTATAGAGCATATGGCTTATTGTGGTCATACAGACAGATACTCCAATCTCTGCTTGGGAATTCTTCACGGTTACATAGGAACATAGAAGGTTGACGGCAGAAGGAGACCATACGGTCCATCTAGTCTGCCCTTATGTGTATACTGTATGTACTCTTTATCTTAGGATAGATGTGTGCTTATCCCAGGCATGTTTAAATTCAGTGACTGTTGATTTTTCAACTACCTCTGCTGGAAGTTTGTTCCAAGCATCTACTACTCTTTCTGTAAAATAATATTTTCTAACATTGCTCCTGATCTTCCCCCCGACTAGCTTCAGGTTGTGCCCCCTTGTTCTATCATTAAGCTTCTTCTTAAAAACACTTCCCTCCTGAACCTTATTCAATCCTTTCACATATTTAAAGGTCTCAATCACGTCCCCCCTCTCCCTTCTTTCCTCCAGACTGTACAAATTAAGTTCTTTAAGTCTCTCCTGATAAGTTTTAAGTTTAAGTCCTTCCACCATTTTCGTTGCCCACCTTTGGACACGTTCTATTTGAATAATGTCTTTTTGCAGGTAAGGTCTCCAGAACTGCACACAGTATTCTAGCTGTGGCCTTACCAGGGCTCTATACAGCGGCATCACAACCTCCATCTTCCTACTGGTGATGCCTCGAGCTATGCAGCCGAGCATCCTGCTTGCTTTTCCCACTGCCTGGCTACACAGTCCGCTCATCTTGCAGCTATCAGTAATCAGTACCCCTAAATCTCTCTCCTCCGAGGTCCTGGCTAACACAGTGCTGCCCATACGGTACTCAGAGCAGGGATTCCTTCTACCCAAGTGCATGATTTTACATTTAGAGACATTAAACTCTAGTTTCCACAGTTTTGACCATCTATCCAGTAAAGCTAAATCATTTTCCATGTTGCAGACACCTCCAGGAATATCCACCCTATCACTAACCTTTGTATCATCAGCAAACAGACAAACTTTTCCTACCAAGCCTTCTCCTATGTCACTTACAAATATATTAAAAAGAATGGGGCCCAGGACAGAGCCTTGTGGCACACCACTTGTAACTCGCCTTTGTTCAGATTGCACACCATTTACAACGCTCTGATACCGATCTCTCAGCCAACTGGAAATCCACTGAACTATCCAGGGATTGAGTCCTACCTTCAATAACTTATCTATGAACTCCTTATGTGGTACAGTGTCAAAGGCTTTGCTAAAATCCAGATAGGCGATATCCACAGCACCACCTTCATCTAACACTTTAGTGACATTGTCAAAGAAATCAATAAGATTGGTCTGACATGATCTGCCCTCAGTAAAGCCGTGCTGTTTTGGGTCCAATAGGTCATTCATTTTTAGATGGGAAATTATGTTTTTTTAAGAGTGTTTCCATGAATTTGACCACTATAGATGTTAAACTAACTGGCCTGTAATTACTGGCTTCTTCTCTACTCCCCTTTTTATGGATTGGTACGACATTGGCCATTCTCCAATCATCTGGAACCTCACCAGTTGAAAGGGAATGGTTAAGTAAATCAGTCAGAGGGGCTGCAATCACAAACCTAAGTTCCCTTAGAACTCTGGGGTGGATTCCATCTGGACCCATCACCTTACTTACCTTTAGATGTGCCAGCTCAGATAGGAAATCAGCCTCCAAAACTCCGGAGCTGTGCCCTCCCAGCGGGTTTCTGTGCGATGGCCATGCCTGCTACTATCTGAAAATACCGAACAAAAGTAGCTATTCAGATGGTCAGCCACAGCCTTATCTTCCTCAATATATTTATTTTCCCTATTTCTAACTGCATTGTTTTTCTTCTTTCTGTCACCAATATATCGGAAAAAGGTTTTATCTCCCCTCTTCATAGATTTGGCCATTTCTTCCTCCTTTTGCCCTTTAGCAGTCCTCATAGTCAGTTTTGCTTCCCTCTGTTTAATTTTATACGCCTCTCTGTCAGCTACACTTCCACTTACTTTATACTTCTTATAGGCAGACTTCTTATCTTTTATGATAGTGCTGACTTCCCTAGTAAACCATAATGGTTTCTTCTTCCTTTTATTCTTGCTAGTTTGTTTCACATATTGCTTAGTTGCCTTTAACCCTTTAAGTGCCAGCCTACCTGGAGTTTTTGTCACACTCTGTTGCCAGACCATTTTGCACTATTTTGCGCTCCCCATGTTCAAATGTGATTTTTGAAGGGATTTCCAGGGATTTCCCAGGAAAATGATATATTGTTTTTTTCAGCAGAGTCTGGGCTTTAACATGAAATGTCTTGTTTGTCATTTGTTAGGTGTATTCTTAATATTTTTGGGTGAAATATGTGCAAAAAAAAAAAAAAAAATTTTACATATTGTAGTTTTTTTTGGAATAAAAAATGTAAGTTTGTCAATAAAATCTTATTGCGTGTGAAATCCCAATTTCTCCTGGTTACAGCGGTACCACATATGTATAGGTAGACACCCTTTCCTGCCCAGGAGACTCCCCCAAACTGAAACAGCGCTTTAGGAGATTTTCAGATAAAATACAACTATGCTATGCAATATGCGCACCTTGCGGTTTTTCCAGAAAAACAACCCTTTACATTTGAAATACCCCCAACAAACTATATATTCTCTGGAAGTACACACCTCAGGCTTTCTAGGGGTACCAAGCTTGTGGATGTGGCCATAGTTTTCTGGAAGTAATCCCTCAACGTAATCTTTGGTGGCAAAGAGTTTCCCTAAAAAAAGGATAAAAAAGCAGAATCAAAGCCACATTTTCCTAAAAAAACTATATACAAACAAGAAAAAACAAGTTTAATCTGAAAACGCAACATCCCCCGAACAGAACAACACCCAACATGCATAGGTTCTGTCAAGGGAAGAGTTGCCAAACACCCCAAAGTAAAGCATGTGCGTAACGGTAATTTTACTTGAAAATTTCAGCTCTGCAGACAAAGTGCGCACCTTGCGATTTTTCAACCAAAACAACCCTTTACATTTGGAATATCCCCCATAAACCATATATTCCCTGAAAGTACACACGTTAAGCTTTTTAAGGGTACCCAGCTTGTTCTAGTGGGCTCATCTTTCTGGAATTAATTCCTCAAAGAATTCTTTGGTTGCGCAGGGTTTCCCTAAAAAATTTATAAAAAAGCTGAATAAAAAACACCTTTTCCTAAAATATAAATATGCAAACCAGAAAAAACAAGCTAAGTCTGAAAGCGCAAGGTCCCCCGAACAGAACAATACCCAACATGCATAGGTACTATTAACCCTTTTAATTGCCAGCCTACTTGAGATTTTGTCACCCTCTGTTGACAGGCCATTTTCCCCATTTTGCGTCATGTTTTGCGACATGTTTTGCGCCATTTTTGCTGTAACTTTCAGAAAAATTATATATATATTTTTTGCAGCAGAGTTTAGACTTTAACATGAAATGTCTTGTTTGTATTTTTTTTTTTTTTTTTTTACAATATTATTAAGTGAAAAAAAAATAAATAAATAAAAACATTTTTTTAGAAAATTGACTCCTTTATTTTAAATAAAAAATGTATTTTATTAAGGAAAATCATATTGCATGTGAAAGCCCCATTTCTACCGATTAGAACGGTACCACATATTTATCGGTAGCCCCCCGTTCCTGCCCAGGAGACCCCCCTAACTGAAACAAGTATTTTATAACATTCACAAAAAAAATACAAAAACCATCCACACTACAAAGGGTTAAATCGGGAAAAAAAATGACATAGGGTCCCCCCTCCCAGGGGAGGGAGACCCCTTTTTTTTTTTGATTTTTAAGGGTTAAAAACCCTTAAAAATCAAAAAAAAAATTGACGTGGGGTCCCCCTTACCCAAAGTAACCAGCCCGGGACCAGCTATGGGGGCTTGTAGGCACAGAGTGGGGGGGCCAGCTTTTGTGGCCCCCCCACCCTGCAGCCTACGAGCCCACATAGCCCATGTGGGCCCGGGCTCTTCTGCCCCCCCCTGGCCTTTGGGGAGGCAGGTAATGGGGGTGCCGGGGGTTAATGGCAAGCCACCCGCTAGCGCAGGTGGCTTGCCATCCCCCCAGCCTTGTGAACTGGTATAGGGGTCATGGACCCCTTACCAGTTCACAAGGGGTTAAAAGTAAATAATGACACACACACATAAAGAAAAAAATATTTTATTAATTTTTTTTTTTTTTACACTATACTCACCTCCCATCCATCCTGGAGCACTGGCTTCTGCTCACTTGCTAGAAGCCTTTTATAGCTGCTGGATGACAGATTACAAAGGGTTAATAAAAAAAAAAAATGACATAGGGTCCCCCCTCCCAGGGGGGGCGGACCCCATTTTTTTTTGATTTTTAAGGGTTAAAAACCCTTAAAAATCAAAAAAAAAATTGACGTGGGGTCCCCCTTACCCACAGTAACCAGCCCGGGACCAGCTATGGGGGCTTGTAGGCACAGAGTGGGGGGGCCAGCTTATGTGGCCCCCCCACCCTGCAGCCTACGAGCCCACATAGCCCATGTGGGCCCGGGCTCTTCTGCCCCCCCCGGCCTTTGGGGAGGCAGGTAATGGGGGTGCCAGGGGTTAATGGCAAGCCACCCGCTAGCGCAGGTGGCTTGCCATCTCCCCAGCCTTGTGAACTGGTATAGGGGTCATGGACCCCTTACCAGTTCACAAGGGGTTAATAGTAAAAAAAATGACACACACACAGAGAAAAAAAAATCTTTATTTTTCTTTTTTACACTATACTCACCTCCGATCCGACGTCCCTCGCCGCTGTCCCTCGCCGCTGTCACTGACAGATGCCGGTGATGATCGGCGCAGGGCGGGTGACAGGCGAGGCGGCTCCGATCGGAGCCTCCTCACCTGACACCCGCTCTGCTCCGATCACCACCGGCATCTGACAGATGCCGGAGCTCGGAGGGGGTATAGGAGGAGCGGGATGACGTCATCCCGCTCCTCCCACAATGGGCGGGGCTAAGCGGCGGCGGCCGTCGCCGCCATTACAAGAGGTGAGGACCCGGAAGAGGGTCCTCACCTGAAGACTGCGCAGCCCAGGGGGGGGATCGGACCCCCCCCTGGTGAAGAGGAGACCCGGACAGAAGGCTCGGGCGCGGAGGTGAGTAAATGACAGTTTTATTTTTTTTTTTACAGCGGCGATCGGCGATCAGCGCTGGAAACGGGGGGGGGCGGCT
Source organism: Gastrophryne carolinensis (assembly GCA_027917425.1). NCBI lineage: Eukaryota > Metazoa > Chordata > Amphibia > Anura > Microhylidae > Gastrophryne > Gastrophryne carolinensis. Next base: position 358,655,530 of record CM051238.1, on the reverse strand, counting down.
GGTTTCGGGCCCCCCCCTGAAGACGGAGGACGACGGGGGGGCGATCGGATGCCCCCCCAAGGAAGAGGGGACCCCAGGCTTCACAAGGATACCGGAGGTAAGTGATTTTTTTTTTCTATTTTTTAACTGTTTGGGGGAAATGCCAGGCACGTAGTTTCTACGTGCTTGGCACTTAACGGTAGGAGAAGCAACCACGTAGAAACTACGTGCTTGGCATTTAAAGGGTTAAGATGGCCATTTTTAATAGTGACCACTGGGCACTCACTTCTGCTACTCTGTTCCACTCACCTAATTTTCTTTCTACATACTCCGCCATTTCCTTGAAGTTTGTCTTCCTAAAGTCTAGCACTTTGGTTCTGGTGTGTGACCTTTGGTCTCTCTGCTGCCTCTCTGATTAGTGCCCTCATTGGCCTTTCTGAGAGTTTTAGTGGGTGGCACTCTCTTGGGAGGTTTGTTGTGGTACTATGTTATTTCCATTTGATGATAATGGGTTTCATGGTGCCCTGGGGATTAGGTAACTCTGACTCTTACTTCTCAACAACTTTGCCGTTGAACTGTTTGGAGTTCTTCTTGGTCTGCATGGTGTGGTTTGGTTCGTGGTGTACTTTGCTTAAAGTGGACCAACACCCAGGATTTTCACTATCCTGGGTGTTGGTCCACTTCCGTGTGAAACCCCCCAGAAAGCCCCTAAAATCTTACCTTATCGGTGACGGACAAGCGACGGATAAGCCGCCGCCGCCGCCTCTCGCGCGTCCCTCTTACAGGGTGCACGCCCTGCTAGAGGGACGCGCGGGAGGCGGCGGCGGCTTATGCGTCGCTTGTCCGTCGCCGATAAGGTACGTTTTTAGGGGCTTTCTGGGGGTTTTCACACAGCTGGGCATCCTGATTTCGGATGCCCCGCGGGGAGGGAGCTGATCGGCCCCGGGTCAGGGGTGGGTGTTGGTCCACTTTAATGGTGTTGCACCCTGCTTAATCATGTGGCACCCTGTTTGCACCAGAACATTTCAGAGACTTTATAGCAAAATAATCGGATAAATACTGTACAAAGTCACATGCCAATTTTCAGTTTTTAAATCCTAAAAATGTTTATATATATTTTTCTCTCCTTTCACAATTAGACTATTTTGTACAGATGTATCACACAAAAGTCAGGTTAAAAACATGCAAATAGAGGTTGTAATGTTACAAAATAGGGAAAAAAGCCAAGTGGTTGAGTACTTTCACATGCCATTGTACATGCTTTCACAATTCTGTTCAGCTACAATGACAAGTTCAGATTAGCTGAATATTGTCAACACAGATCAACTTTAAAACTTATATAAATCAACTTTTGTAATATGTCGGCAACTACAATATTTCCTTTCAAAATTAAAGCATTCTTTTACACCATCAATAAAGCATACACAGCATTTTAGAGCATCCAGAAACATCAGATTCTATAAATACAAAATAAGCATTTAAAATAACCCCAACCAACACCCAGGTCCATTTTGAGCCAAATTTAGCAATTTTTGACCATCATTGGTTTGCCAGGGTATCAAAAAAATCCTCGGGGGACTCTGGGATTGGTGGGTCCTCCCCCCCCTGTTGTGGTCATTGAGAGTAGGACCCATGATGGTGGGAGTGGGGTGGATCTCCAGCAGTGGGACACAGATTTATGGCTGCAGGGTGCATGTCACTGGCAGTGGGACCTAGATTCGCAAGTGTGGTGATGGGATCCAGACCTGTGACAATGTCACTGGTGGAGGCATCAAGGAGTCTCAGGGACTGGAGCCATATGTTCTGCAGGGATATTAGAAAGAACACTGAACTGGAGAAGCTCAGTCATTCTACTGCTGAGCAAGTATTGCTGGGGAGAGGGAGAGGCAAGATAAAAAAAATACTAATACTCCCCTACGATCCCAGCTACCATACTTGTAATCAGGTTCGCAGATCGGATCATAGTTATGCACGAAACAATGGGTGAATCCTAGAAAACATGTGAGAACCACAAACAATGTTTGAAGATGTAAGAGGTGAAGATCGCCATTCTGCTTTAGCAAGTGGTAGAAGGTAGAAAAGACTGGCAGCTCAAGAATGAACTTTAAATCCTAAGGTTGCCAAATCCAGGGGCTTGGATAGCAAGGTCTGGCACAACTAGGACCCTAAAACTCACAGATCATAGACCACTTCCACAAAAAAAAGCAGGACTCTCACAAATAGCCACTGTTGCAGCAGAACCCAAGTGGTGGTCTTGTCAGCCCCTTACTGTCGCAGCAGTAGCAGGGGGCATTGTGTCATTAGCTCACTTTCCCCACATCCTGGAAGACCAGACACTGAAACTGCAGCTCAGAGCTCCAAGCAAGAGTTTTATGTTTGGTTTGTTTTTCTAGCTGAGTGCAAGAGGGAGGCTAGGATTACATTCATAGGTAGGGATGAGCATTGGATCGGGGTCGAACTGATTTGGTCCAGTTTGCTCCATCTCAGAAATCAGCAAGATTAAAAACATTTTAATAATCTAAGTTAACTGTACTTACCACTGCATTGTGTCTCGCCAGCAGCAGCAGTCAAAATGATCACCTGGACCGGTATCTGGAAACAGGGCTTCATCCATACATCTACTCTGGCACTCAGCCAGGGACAATCCTGTTCCTCGGGGAAGGCAAGCGCTGTGTAATCCCGCTCATGTGACTATTGAGGTCACTTGGGGGCTTGTGGGGAGAGACATGAGGGATTGTGGCTTAACTAAGCCCCCCATCCCATTACCTGCACTCCCACTGGCCAGGGCAGTGCGGAAGAGCCTGTTGTCCCTCAACATGCACCTGGTGTTTTGCTAAGGATTCTGGGGGTACTAGGGTTCCCTACACAAGTTCATGTTGTGGTGGAGCTAGCTTTGTTGTATTAAGCATCTGTTATAAAAATGTCTGTGCATAAGCCCTAAAAGAGTCCTCAGAGTCAATTTTCTTGGTGGGCCCCTGATATCCCTGTCTGACAGTGATTATGATATCACAAACACATAAACAATTTCATACAGTGAAAATACACATATATTGAATACCATATAGTAATATCCCTAGTGAAGGGAACATAAAAATATGGCATTAGCGTTATGTTATAAGGCAGTTGCTAAATTGAAGAAATGAGTACGTAGGGGAAAAATAGCCAAAATCTTTAAAGGTGATAAAAATCTACATCTCATGCTCAGTGGCACAGAGGCAGCATTTCTTAAAATCAAACTTTATGCACCAACATTAATCTTCAATGTGCTTATGTGCTGAGGGTAAATTAGTTAAGCTAAGCTCCTTAGTTTAAGATTTGCAATCTGTACATAAAACCTAGTTCTTACCCTTTCGAGAGGCGAGGCAGTTTGTTTTGCGTCCCTTGACACAACCCAACCCTTACTGCATCATAGTGGAAACAGCTCAACTTATGTGTGTGTGTGTGCTCACCCCTATCTGTCTGTTTACTCCTCCACAGTTCATTACCAGCAAGAAAAATTCAACCTGCTGTTACATGCACAGGCAAAAAAAACTTGGTCTGGAGGTTTTAAAAATACAATTCTGTGAAATACTCACCTGTAGAATTGATATTATATGCATACAGTACGTCCTGCTCCATCTATAATACTTACACGTGGGTAATCCTCCGCCAGATGGCGCTGTTCACTGCAGACATGCAAAAACAGGCTCCTCCCGGCCCTTCATATACCCAGGGACCTTCCACAAATCCCCAGCATTGAAAAGCAGTGAGAAAAGGAAGCCGGGAGAAACCAACCACCAAACTGGTAACAATAACAATGATAACAATTACCATACAGGGGATCCAGAACAAGGTGAAACCAGGGTGGGGTGGAGCAGGACATACTGTATGCGTATAATATCAATTCTACAGGTGAGTATTTCACAGAATTGTATTATTCTAAGCATACATTACGTCCTGCTCCATCTATAATACTTACATGTGAGACATCCAATAGCAGTGTCCATAAAGTAGGGTGGGATCCCCAACAACAAAGGCAACGGCACGTAGCTCAAACTACAACTGCCTGCAAAACCTTACGGCCAAAATCAGCATCAGCTGAGACCCGAACATCAACCTTGTAAAACTTTGAAAAGGTGTGAACAGAAGACCAAGTAGCGGCCTTGCAAACTTGTTCAACAGAGGCCTGTTTCTGAAAGGCCCAAGAGGCACCAATAGCACGAGTGGAAGGAGCCGTAAGACGGAAAGGGGGAGTCCTCCCCTTAGTAGAATAGGCCTGAATCACAGCCTGACGAATCTATTTACTGATGGTAGACTTGGCGGGAGCCAAACCCTTCCTAGGCCCCGAAGGCACAACAAAGAGAGCATCAGTCTTCCTGAAGGCCTTAGTGACAACCAGGTAATACTTCAAGCACCTGACTACGTCCAAGGAATGCAGAACCCGCTCCTTGTCATTGCGAGGATTGGGACACAGAGAGGGAAGAACAATATCCTGGTTCAAATGAAATGCTGAAACAACTTTAGGCAGAAAATCCGTTTTGAAGCGGAACACCACCTTGTCCTGGTGTCGGTCATAGTATGGAGGCTGAATAGATAGAGCGGCCAGCTCTGACACACGCCTAACCAAAGTAATAGCCACCAAGAAGACAACCTTGAGAGTGAGAACGACCAGAGCAGCATCTTGAATAGGCTCAAAGGGAGCACCCTGCAAGGCAGACAAAACCAAATTCAAATCCCAGACAGGGACCATAGGTTTTCGAGGGGGACGCACGTGAGTGACCCCCTTAAAGAAGGTCTTAATCAGGTGATGTTAAGCAAAGGTCTTCTGAAAGAAGATAGACAGGGCAGAAACCTGACCCTTCAGAGTACTAAGTTTGAGACCTAAGTCCAGACCATGCTGTAAAAACTCCAGAACCCTAGGGACGGAGAATTCCCGGCAGGGAAAAGACCAGGACTCACACCAGTCAATGTAGGAACGCCATACTCTATAATAAATAGTAGAAGAAGTCTTCTTCCTGGCCTGCACCATAGTAGCCACCACAGAGGCAGACAACCCCTTCTCCATCAAGATGGAGGTTTCAGCAGCCAGGCCGTAAAAGCCAGAGTTTGTAAATTGGGATGGCGTAAGGACCCTTGAGTTAGCAGATCTGGTACGCTTGGCAGATCGTACTGATCTACTGCCATTTGAACCACGTCTGCGAACCACACTCTTCTTGGCCACCTAGGGGCCACTAGAATCACAGGTACCCCTTCCAGAGCAATCTTGCGTAGAACCCTGCCCAGAAGGGGGAACGGTGGAGTCGAAACTCCCTCCAAGACATGGACAGAGCATCCGTGGCCATGGCCAGAGGACCGTGAGACAGTGAGACGAAGGCCGGGAGCTTGTGATTGTGACGGGAAGCAAACAGATCCACATCCGATAGGCCCCAATGGTGACACAGGGACTGGAATACCTTGTTGCAGAGGGACCACTCCCCCTGGCGGGACATCCCCCTGCTCATGGCGTCCGCCAGCAGGTTCTCCACCCCCGGAATGTAAACAGCCGAAATGCATTGAACATTGGCCCATGTCAGAATCTGAGACACCTCTTGAAGAGCACCCTTGCTCCGGGTCCCTCCCTGATGATTGATGTAGGCAACCGCCGTTCTGTTGTCTGAGCGCACCTGGACCGACAGACCCCTCAGGTGTTGGGTCAAATGCTCCAGTACCAACCTGACTGCCCGTAATTCCAGAATGTTGATGGGTAAATGGGCCTCCTGAGGACCCCACGTCCCCTGGAAGCCCAGGGACTTCCAGAATCCCCCCAACCTGACAGACTGGCATCCGTTGTGACCATCTCCCAGGAGGGGGTCAGAAAAGACCTGCCCCCTGTCAAGTTCCTGTGGTCCAGCCACCACGCAAGGGACTGTCTGACCGAGGGGGGAAGCACACAGAACCCGTCCAAGGACGCTGGGTTCTTGTCCCAAACTGACAGAAGGTGAAGCTGCAGAGGTCTCAAATGGAACTGGGCAAAGGGCACCGCCTCGAAGCTCGCCACCATCAGGCCCACCAACTGCATTCCCTGCCGGATGGAGAACTGTGGGCTCGAGAGTAGGAACCTTGCCTGCGCTGTCAGAGCTTCCACCTTCTGTTGAGGAAGGAATATCCTTGACTGCACCGTATCCAGAATCATTCCCAGGAACGGAGTCACCGAGGAGGGGGACAGGGATGACTTGGGGTAATTGATCACCCAGCCGAAGGACTCCAGGGTGGACACTACCAGCCGAGTGTCCAACTCTGCCTGCCGCAGAGACCGAGAGGTGATGAGAATATCATCCAGGTAGGGCAGCACGCGTATGCCCCTTAGCCTTATCAGGGACATCACCCCTGCCAGCACCTTGGTGAACACCCTGGGAGCCGACGTTAGGCCGAATGGCAGTGGTAATGCTGATCTTTTAGTGCAAATCTGAGAAACCTTTGGTGTCCCGGAAACACCGGGACGTGCAGGTAAGCATCCTTGATGTCTACTGACGTCATGTAGTCCCCTGGGCGCAGAGAGCCAATGGCCGAGCGCAGAGTTTCCATGCAAAAGTGCCTGTTCTTGACAAATTTGTTGAGGATTTTTAAATCCAGAATGGGCCTGACTGACCCATCCTTCTTGGGTACTGTGAAAAGGTTTGAGTAGAACCCCGTGCCCCTGTCTCCAGGGGGGACCTTGCAAATGACCCCTAGATCCATGAGACCCTGTACGGCCAGTAACAGGACCTGAGCTGAGGCAGGGTCTTGAGGGCTTCGAGACCCAATGAGCCTGGTGGGGGGCCGCACAGCAAATTCTATCTTGTAGCTGGAGGACACTACCTCCTGAATCCACCGGTCTGAAACGTGACGCCGCCAGACGTGCTCGAAGTGCTGTAGACGTCCCCCCACCCTGACGGGTGGGGGCACCCCCTCGTGCATGGGGGGCCTTGGGAGGGGCTTTGGGCTTGGTTCCCCAGGAGGAACCTGGACGGCGTCCTCTGTTCCTGTGCCAGGAATCAGCGCGGGCCCCAGCGAAGGACGCCCCTCTACCCTGTTTGGCCCCACGGTAGGAGGTTGATAGGGAGCCTTGGCCGCGAAAAGGCCGAGTCTGCCGCCTGTGCTGGGGCAACTTGCCTCCCTTGGCAAAGAGGTCGAATCGATCCCCAAACAAGCGCAGCCCTTTAAATGGAACCCCCGTGAGGGCTTTCTTGGCGGCATTGTCTGCGGCCCACTGGCGCAACCAGACTGCGCGGTGTATAGCTACCACCAGGGCAGATGACCTGGCACACATCTTAATAGCATCGTCCGATGCGGACAGGATAAAGTTCACAAACGCATCACAGCTGGACAGAGCGTTGACAGTATCAGGAGGCAACTCATCTGTGCCATCGAGAGCACTCCTAACCACGACCTTGAGCGCTACTGCCGTAATGGCTAAGGCGCAAACTGGGCGCAGAGTCGCTCCCCCGAATGCAAAGGCTTGACATGTCAGTTGGTTAACACGCCGGTCCTCAGAGTCCCGTAGCGTAGTAGTGTCAGGAGAGTGCATAGTAGAGGTGTTGGACAACCCTAGAATAGGAGCATCGACCTCAGGCGGCGATGACCAGCACTTGACCAAGTCAGCAGGGAAGGGATATTTCCTATCCACGCTCTTAGGGACCCCTTGAAGTCTGCTGGGATGTTCCCATTTTTTAAGCACGAGGCTATTGAAATGGGTCTGCTTGGGAAATTCCAAGCGAGCCTTAGCAGTATGAAAAAGATCACCCCTTTGCCGGGGAGCCGCAGAAGGGGGAAAGAGGGACAGAACCTCAAAGATCTGAACCAACAGTCTATCAATATCATCCCAGGACCAATGCTCGGAGCCAGACTCTTCCTGACCTCTGGACTCATCGTCATATGACCCTGAGTCAGAGTACAGTTCCCCTTCGTCCGAGGGGATATGGGCATAGGAATGCAACAAATCATCAGGTTCTATAGGGAAGAGGGCCGATTCAGGGTTCAAGTGCCGCCTCTTGGCAGTGGCTTTACGCGCTAAGGAATTAGCAAGCAAGTTTTCAACACTAGCCAGCCTCGTGGCCAGATCAGGATGAGAATACCCACTGGTATTGTGGGTTAGACTCAGGCTTGGGGGAGTAGGTGAAGTGCGGCGGGGTGCAGGCCCAGCCTCAGAGGAGACGGGAAGCACCGATAGCGCCTGCTGTGCACAAGGAACACAGACCCGTGCATTGTCACCGCTGCTAGGTAAGACCCCACAAGCTACACACGGCCGGGCTTGTCCCGAAGGAACCCCGTTCACAATATCCTGAGATGCCTCCATATGGTGATTTAATCGGCACAATATGCCAGTAGGGATTGACTCTGTAAGCTACCCTGGATGCCCCAATAACCCGCTGGGAAGTGGGAGTAATTATTTATTTATTTTTTTATGGTCACGACCGGGAGCTACGCTGGGCCGGGAGAAGCCACCGAAATCCGCGGTCTGAAAGACATAAGGGGGGACAAGGATGTCAGAGCCATGCGCAATGGGGATAGAAGGTAAAGAAGAGTCGCCCGCAAGGGCACTTACAGACAGAGAGGAGAGGACGATCTTCACCATGCGCGCGGGAGAAGAAAATGGTGCCAAGCGAACCTCGGAGGGCGGGCCTGAGCCGACCTCGACACGTAGCGCGCCAAGCCGGAACCACGCCCCTCCCCAGCGAGCGCGAAGCTCGTAAGGCATCTAGCCAATGAGAGTACAGAAAGTAGAAAAGTCTAATGTAAATGGTGCTCGGAGCCAGGACAGGCACAGCAGAGATCCGTACTTGGGCTTTCCTGTGGCTCCCCGTCGGGGGTGAACCCCGATCTGCCATGACAAGGATACTGAATGAGACAGGCGCTCAAGCCAGCGCAACCTAGGAAGAGCCACTAAGGCTAAGAAGGTGAAGGAAGGAAGAAGAAGACGAGTCCGCAAGCCATCGCCGTACGTGCGGTGCAAGCAGAAGCAGACTAATGGCGCTGCGGTTAACAGTAAGGTAAGAGCGCGGCTCTGATCCCCGTTCCCAGTGAAGCACAGCCAAGCCATAAGCGTGTAAGGATACACTGAGGCCGCCATACACACAACCCCCCCTTTCCTTTTCCCCCTGACTAAGGGGGGAACGAGGGAGGAAGGCGACCCCTTACATAGGGTCCACCGCTACATGGGGCATGGGGCAAGATGCGGGAGGGGCATCCCCTGAAGGCTCACCATCAGCCTTGAGCGCCTACCCTATGGTGGGGGATTGCGGTGGAGCGTTGCTCCGTAAGCACACATGGTGCTGCCTACCTTCACCCGACCAGCGCAGCCCAGGCTGGGAGGCATATCACACAGAGGAGGGGTGGAAATAGTCCCACAGGGCCGCAGGCTGTAATAGCCCCGCTCACCTGCGAGAGAGTGATACGTCATGTCTTTACAGTCAGCACTGCAGAGAAATCTGGGGATATGTTGGAGGTCCCTGGGTATATGAAGGGCCGGGAGGAGCCTGTTTTTGCATGTCTGCAGTGAACAGCGCCATCTGGCGGAGGGTTACCCACGTGTAAGTATTATAGATGGAGCAGGACGTACTGTATGCTTAGAATACTTGCACTGCAGCCTCGTTCCTTTTGCTTGCTGTGCAATGTCACAAGCAGGAAAAAGTCCTACTGTTGCCTTGTTTTAAATGCTGACCAGTTTTCTGTTGTGTTATGTTGTTACAGCCAGACATATGGCTGCTGTCTACAGTGTAACTAGGGCAACTTCCTGCTGAGTAACAGGGGCACCACATGTTACAATGTAATCAATGTGATGTGGGAGTGATTTCTGCAATATAATTTTTCGATCACTCAGAGGAATTCCAGATCTGTAAGTGCTGCTGTTAGCAAACTGTGAAGGAGACACAAGTAAATAGATCGGTAGAGGTAGATGGGTCTCCCCTGCACACAGGAACATGGCTGCTTACAGGCCAAAACAAGATTTAAAGTGGAACAAATCCCTGTATGGCTAGCCCTTGTTTGCAATAGGGAATGCAAGCAGCAGCATCCCCAGCATCTTCGGGCTGTGAAAGTGCTCCTGCCCCAGCCATTCAGATAGACTGGGGTGGGAGCTGCTCCTGGGGATGTGGCCGCTTGCACTTCCCATTGCAAATCATCAGATCCATTTGCCGAATTACATATGTGAACAGCTCTGATTTAACAAGAGTCGGTACATGTGTTGTTGGTCCAGAAAGAGCAAAAGCAAACTGGGGAGTTTCAGACAGCGGGGCATGGAACATAGCCTGTAATACTCAAAATCCCAGGTTCTTTTCCACTTTAGGAAATAACACAGATTTTACCCAGAAAATTGAACAGAATTAGAGTTAGAATTTAAGTAAATAAATATTATTTGATTTTACCCTTAGCCCAGAACAGTCCATTTGTACTACAATAGTATAATGCAGCTAATCAGTATAATGGATTAAATAAGGTTAGGCAATCGAGTCAGCATGCATCGGTGCTTATATATTTCTACGGCATGAATCATTAATCAATGATGCTGCACCTGCCAATTCTTCTTGTTCAATGATTTACGTAGTTCACTTAATGTATATTTGCATCCGTGATAAATGTATTGTGAAATAGTACTATATTCAAAGAACATTTAGGCAGGGAAGTGGATGAGCAGATCAAGGGGTTAGCACTCTCTTAAAAAACAATTGTTGGTTATGCAACATTCTATAACATAGATTAGGTTTGACTCTACGGATTACCAAAGTCACTGCCCATACAGTGACTAACCAATGTACCATGACCGGAGCTCTGTAACCATTGAATCATAGCCATCAGAGATGTCACAGTGGTTGGCATTCAAGCAGCCTATTTGGATAAGGCCATTCACCATCCACTAAGACCTTGTTAGCTGGTGACCAGGGACATCACCAAATGGCAGTAGGAGACATGGGAAACTGGCAGGAAGAAGCATTAGTGCATGTGTGGTCTAACCTGGTACAATTTAGCTACAGGGATTGAGTTCATGTGGTCAGATGTGGAAAAAGTCAGCAATAGTGCTTAGCACTGGAGGTGGTCATACAAGACACTGGTGAGCAGCAGTGCCTGGCACTAGGCATAATCAAATTGCAGGTTGGCAATATAGCACCTATTGACAATGCTGACAATACAGTCAGTGGCAAACAATTTGGTAAACAATAAAGCCACCAGGTTGTGGTGGTGCCATGGGTCACACAGTTTGAGGTTGTCCAACTGTGTGGTTGTCCAAGCAGAGCTTTCTGTGACCACTGCTGCCTGAAGCCTGCCAGGCAAGTGTCGCACTGTGACAGTAAGTTGCAAATAAGCATGTTTGTAAGCGTGCTGCTGATAGGCTCAAGCCCTTTAGACATACCGATGAAATGATATGCATTTAGTAGGTTGCCTAATTTAACAATAATGCAATAAAATACACATCCAGTGACATATATATTATAAAAAAAACATATCACAAAACACACTAGTAGGCACAGTTCAAAAAATAACTACAAAAGGGGGCATCCTTCCTCACCCCCGGCTACACAGCTTATTGCACAATCCACCAAACACTTGCCGGGGTCTCAAATAAGGGCACTGCACCCAATATCAGAAAATAGATCACAAATGTATTTATTCAGTTGCACAAATAAAAACACAAAATCCATAGCATACAATTCATCCTACCATGAATACATTCCTTGGCTCTCTTTTCCAGGTGCACCTAAATCTTGCAATTGCTTATTCATTGTTTGTTTTTTAGGTATTCAATAGTAATAGAACAGGCACTTTTTAGTGGTAGGATGAAATGTATACTATGGATAATATAGCAGCCTGCATATCACAATGAATTATTTAGCTCACTATGTTGTATAATGTATCATGCTTATTAAGTATATTTTGTTAGCACATGCACTTTGTTTAGAGGCCTACTGGCACATGGAGGATGGCACGCTGATTGCACTCAGCACTTTATGTATTTTGGGTTATTAATCATTAATTACATATTTGTTAAAGAGGGAGCATAGACCCCGTGTGGACTTAAATTCAGAGCCTGGCTTGATATTATCCAGCGTCTAGGGAGTACTGCGGGATCATGTTTCTAACGTGTAGTGTCTTTGTGTTTTTAATTTATGCAACTGAATAAATCAAATTGTGATATATTTTCTGATATTGGGAGCAGTGCCCTTAACTGAGACCCCAGCAAGTGTTTGATGAATTATAAAAAAAAAGAAATGTAGAAACAGTGTACTGGTTTTTAGCTCTGCCACCACTCATGAACCCTATTGATCACTAATTTTCAAAGGGTTTCACCTGGTGGGTGGATGTGATCCATGTACAATTGGTGGTGGTATGAATTTTTTAATGCTAACACAAACTCACAGAAAATCATAATCTCCAGTTTCAAAAGTAATATCAGAAAAGCCATAGCTATTTTCTACCCTAAAATGAAAAAAAATAGCTGAAATTCAACCTTAAATAAAGGAATATTTAAATAGGGAAAATAAATATATTGACGGAGATAAGGCTGTGGCTGACCATCTGAATAGCTACTTTTGTTCGGTATTTTCAGATAGTAGCAGGCATGGTCATAGCACAACATCCAGCTGGGAGAGTACAGCACCGGAGCTTCTGGAGGCTGATGTCTTAGCCGAGCTGGCACATCTAAAGGTAAGTAAGGCAATGGGTCCAGATGGAATCCACCCCAGAGTTCTAAGGGAACTTAGGTTTGTGATTGCAGCCCCTCTAACTGATTTACTTAACCATTCCCTTTCAACTGATGAGGTTCCAGATGATTGGAGAATGGCCAATGTCGTACCAATCCATAAAAAGGGGAGTAGAGAAGAAGCCAGTAATTACAGGCCAGTTAGTTTAACATCTATAGTGGTCAAATTAATGGAAACACTCTTAAAAAAACAGATAATTTCCCATCTAAAAATTAATGACCTATTGGACCCAAAACAGCACGGCTTTACTGAGGGCAGATCATGTCAGACCAATCTTATTGATTTCTTTGACAATGTCACTAAAGTGTTAGATGAAGGTGGTGCTGTGGATATCGCCTATCTGGATTTTAGCAAAGCCTTTGACACTGTACCACATAAGGAGCTCATAGATAAGTTATTGAAGGTAGGACTCAATCCCTGGATAGTTCAGTGGATTTCCAGTTGGCTGAGGGATCAGTATCAGAGCGTTGTTGTAAATGGCGTGCAATCTGAACAAAGGCGAGTTACAAGTGGTGTGCCGCAGGGCTCTGTCCTGGGCCCCATTCTTTTTAATATATTTGTAAGTGACATAGGAGAAGGCTTGGTAGGAAAAGTTTGTCTGTTTGCTGATGATACAAAGGTTAGTAATAGGGTGGATATTCCTGGAGGTGTCTGCAACATGGAAAATGATTTAGCTTTACTGGATAGATGGTCAAAACTGTGGAAACTAGAGTTTAATGTCTCTAAATGTAAAATCATGCACTTGAGTAGAAGGAATCCCTGCTCTGAGTACCGTATGGGCAGTAATGTGTTAGCCAGGACCTCGGAGGAGAGAGATTTAGGGGTACTGATTACTGATAGCTGCAAGATGAGTGGACAGTGTAGCCAGGCAGTGGGAAAAGCAAGCAGGATGCTCGGCTGCATAGCTCGAGGCATCACCAGTAGGAAGAGGGAGGTTGTGATGCCGCTGTATAGAGCCCTGGTAAGGCCACAGCTAGAATACTGTGTGCAGTTCTGGAGACCTTACCTGCAAAAAGACATTATTCAAATAGAACGTGTCCAAAGGCGGGCAACGAAAATGGTGGAAGGACTTAAACTTAAAACTTATCAGGAGAGACTTAAAGAACTTAATTTGTACAGTCTGGAGGAAAGAAGGGAGAGGGGGGACATGATTGAGACCTTTAAATATGTGAAAGGATTGAATAAGGTTCAGGAGGGAAGTGTTTTTAAGAAGAAACTTAACGATAGAACAAGGGGGCACAACCTGAAGCTAGTCGGGGGGAAGATCAGGAGCAATGTTAGAAAATATTATTTTACAGAAAGAGTAGTAGGTGCTTGGAACAAACTTCCAGCAGAGGTAGTTGAAACATCAACAGTCACTGAATTTAAACATGCCTGGGATAAGCACACATCTATCCTAAGATAAAGAGTACGTACAGTATACACATAAGGACAGACTAGATGGACCGTATGGTCTCCTTCTGCCGTCAACCTTCTATGTTTCTATGTTTCTATGACTCACGGAGAATGTGTTGTTACTCATATTTTAACATTTCAGCAAGGCAAATGCATTTTCCCCCCCAATAGATTTATTGCAACACTAAGCTTATATGTATGATAAAAAATCCATAGTACATGTAAAACTATAAGATGTACAGTAACTGGTAATTTATGGAACTGAAAATTAGTTCTATCATTCAAACCTCTTTTTGAAAACCTACTTGGCCTAAACTCCTCCAGATACCCAATTGATTAAACAAAGGATGCATAATCATTATTTAATCAGTTTTAGATATTGCTACCTTAAGAACTAGCTACATCAACAAGCAAACCAAAGGTCTTTGCTACTTTAAGGAGAATTTCATTTTTTGTAAAGTTTGGTGTTCTGCTTTATGGCTTTTCTCTTTTGGGATGTAAAATAAAGTGGTATGTTAGGATTATGCCCCCCAGACCTCTATTTTCATCTGTCTTTTAACTTTTACGTGTTGGTGTTACAATAATGACAATTTACTCTATCAATTTGCTAGATCCTCTACCCTCTTAGTTATTAAAGCCCTTTTATGTCCTTGAAAAAAAAAAGATGATTAAGGTCCTAAAACAACTCTATCTGGTATAAATCCATAGCATACAATTCATCCTACCATGAATACATTCCTTGGCTCTCTTTTCCAGGTGCACCTAAATCTTGCAATTGCTTATTCATTGTTTGTTTTTTAGGTATTCAATAGTAATAGCACAGGCACTTTTTAGTGGTAGGATGAAATGTATACTATGGATAATATAGCAGCCTGCATATCACAATGAATTATTTAGCTCACTATGTTGTATAATGTATCATGCTTATTAAGTATATTTTGTTAGCACATGCACTTTGTTTAGAGGCCTACTGGCACATGGAGGATGGCACGCTGATTGCACTCAGCACTTTATGTATTTTGGGTTATTAATCATTAATTACATATTTGTTAAAGAGGGAGCATAGACCCAGTGTGGATTTAAATTCAGAGCCTGGCTTGATATTATCCAGCGTCTAGGGAGTACTGCGGGATCATGTTTCTGACGTGTAGTGTCTTTGTGTTTTTAATTTATGCAACTGAATAAATCAAATTGTGATATATTTTCTGATATTGGGAGCAGTGCCCTTAACTGAGACCCCAGCAAGTGTTTGATAAATTATAAAAAAAAAAGAAATGTAGAAACAGTGTACTGGTTTTTAGCTCTGCCACCACTCATGAACCCTATTGATCACTAATTTTCAAAGGGTTTCACCTGGTGGGTGGATGTGATCCATGTACAATTGGTGGTGGTATGAATTTTTTAATGCTAACACAAACTCACAGAAAATCATAATCTCCAGTTTCAAAAGTAATATCAGAAAAGCCATAGCTATTTTCTACCCTAAAATGAAAAAAAATAGCTGAAATTCAACCTTAAATAAAGGACTCACGGAGAATGTGTTGTTACTCATATTTTAACATTTCAGCAAGGAAAAATGCATTTTCCCCCCCAATAGCTTTATTGCAACACTAAGCTTATATGTATGATAAAAAATCCATAGTACATGTAAAACTATAAGATGTACAGTAACTGGTAATTTATGGAACTAAAAATTAGTTCTATCATTCAAACCTCTTTTTGAAAACCTACTTGGCCTAAACTCCTCCAGATACCCAATTGATTAAACAAAAGATGCATAATCATTATTTAATCAGTTTTAGATATTGCTACCTTAAGAACTAGCTACATCAACAAGCAAACCAAAGGTCTTTGCTACTTTAAGGAGAATTTCATTTTTTGTAAAGTTTGGTGTTCTGCTTTATGGCTTTTCTCTTTTGGGATGTAAAATAAAGTGGTATGTTAGGATTATGCCCCCAGACCTGTGATTTACTTATCAGTATGCTGTTTCCAAGTTTCTTATATTCCTGTGTGTTTTGGTAAAGTAGGTGTGGATTTCTTGACCTTCAGTAAATCATAGTATCATAGTATTCTTTGCTCACTACAAATCCATAATTCTTCAACTGTAACAGGTGGGTTTATTAGAAGCTTCGGCTATACAAAGCAGCAGAAATCACCCTTTTAACCTGAGAATGTTGCTAGTAACCGTTTAGCTTCTGGAACACAAGACTGACCCCCCCCCCCCCCCTAAGAGATTGAAATAATGCAGATGGAGTTAAAATTGCTAGGGAGAACTGTTTTCTTTTATAACATGGATTTGCAAAAACACGGAAAAGCAAAAAATGAATAAACTCAGCACCTTGGGCATATCCTATTGGCACACTAGTTTGGAAACTTTTAAAACATTCCACTGAAAATGGAGTATCTGGGTAGCAGGTCAGAGTATGTTCTTAACTTTAGGTCATGGAATATGCTCAGGTTAGTATCAAAAGAGCTTAAAAGGAAATATAACTTTACTGGCGGAAAAAAGAAAGTAACATTTTTACTTGGGCTTAGATGGCTTAGGCAATTCCCAGAGCTGAATTTGTACACACAGAAAAAAGGTGTGATTGAGAATAACGCTGAAGGCCCAGGGGGAGAGTGTGACAAGGATTTGCCAGCTGTGTGAGGTGACTCGGGGGTCAGATGCTCAGCTGCTGTATTGGGATAAGATGTGGTTGAAATCTCGAAGAGAAATAGACTTGGTGTTTAGTTGTCAGAGCTCGTCTCTTTAAATGACTAAAGCCTGTACCTCTATTTTCATCTGTCTTTTAACTTTTACGTGTTGGTGTTACAATAATGACAATTTACTCTATCAATTTGCTAGATCCTCTACCCTCTTAGTTATTAAAGCCCTTTTATGTCCTTGAAAAAAAAAGATGATTAAGGTCCTAAAACAACTCTATCTGGTATAAATACATACAGTCATTTTTCTCAGTATGGAATAAAGCATAAGAACAATGTTTTTGAAGAAAAGCAGAAAAGGAAATAGATTACTAGTGCTCTGGATTTGCCTAGCAATTGTCCATGTTTCAAAGCCAACTGTCTGCTTTGCACTAATAGAAATTCCTACCTAACTAGCTTTTTAAGATATTAATAAAAATATGCTTAATGAGTCAAAGGAAAGAGGTAATTCGACCTCCTTGAAGCCCCATGCTGTATCCTTGGCGGCTGCCAGTTTGCTGCTGGGTACCCAGAAGTCCCTTCTGTGATCCCATTAACATGACTTGACAGGGGAAAGCACTCTTCTCATAGAGCATGAAAGCATTTTTTTATTCTATTATTTAAAAGTGGGGTTAGCAGGTGAGACTTTCATCTCGAGCATCGGCCACGCCCACCGCTGTATAGTCCGGGTATCTCTGTCTGCTGGGGCCATGGCGATACCTCTGCCACTCGCACTGTCCCTGCCACTTCTCCATGGTCCTAGCAGACAGAGACACCCGGACTATACAGCGGTGGGCGTGGCCGATGCTTGAGCGTCGGCCACGCCCACCTCTGTATAAGGCTGTGTGTTCACTCTGTATGCCGTCGCTGCAGAGAGGAAGCGATGGAGGCTGCTGTATCTGCTGCTTTCCCCGCAGTGCCTGCACGTACAGGTGCCGCGGAGAAGGCGGCAGATACAGCTGCCTCTGCCGCTTCCTCACTCTCTGCGGCGCCAGCACACAGAGTGAACACCCAGCCTTGGTATAGTGCTCGAGCATCGGCCACGCCCTCCACTGTAACAGGCAGGTGTGTGTGTGATGGCGCCACAGATACAGCTACCTTCGCTGCTTCCGGGACAGCGCGAGCGATGGAGAGGTGAGTTAACTTTTTCCTTTTTATTTATTTTTTGCCCACATTCACCCGATAAGACGCACTGACATTTCCCCCCCATTTTTGGGGGAAAATAAGTGCGTCTTATAGGGCGAAAAATACGGTATATATACATACAAATAATTTCCTTTGGCCAGAGGCAATACATGGGAATGTACAGATGTGGCCAAACATCTCTAGGTTAGCTAAACTGGGACTTCTTTCATGAAAGCTGATCTCCATGGAATGTAGTCATCTTATCTAACTTCACTAAATTTCAGTAAATGCTGCAACTCGCATCACAACCACTAAGGGGAGAAATGTATTACAAATGTTCCTCTCACTTGGAAATAAACATGGGTCAATTCAGCTATTGATTTGGTGCAATTCAGCACCATTTTAGCTGTGCACGTTTTTAAAACATTTGCACAGCCAAAAATGGTGCTGAATTGCAAAAAAAAGATAAAAAGTGTTTCTTTACAAGAAAAGTGAAAAAAAAATGATCATGCTGCCATAAATATTTGAGGTCTGTGACAAACTGAATTGCTTCCCCAGTCCCCAACAAAGTTCCTTTGTCAGTCAACTGTGTCAGCAGCAAAGAACATCCAAGCTAGAAAAGGGATTACTGCACGCATTGAAAAATATTTTCTGCATAACGATGTAGCAAAATTTATGCCAATTCAGGAAGGTAGGATGTGATCATCCAGTCAATATATAGCAGTCAAGGAGCTAGAGGGGTGTGACCACACTCCATAGGCAAAAAAATAAATGTAACTCTCTGCACATTCATACTATTGAAAGAGCTAGCTATCATTTGTTAAAAACATGGACTGTTAGTTAAAATAGATTGCAATAAATGTAAAAGTGAGGTAGCCACAATGGCCTTGTAGTGGCTACCTCGCTGTTACATTCATTGCAATCTAGCTCTTTCAATAGTGTGAGTGTGCAGAGGGTTACATTTCTTTTTAATTCATTAGATGGAAAAATAGGTGCCTGTGTATTTTAGATAAACAAGTGTAATCCTTGTGATTTGCTATAGATAAAAGGGTAGGTAAAAAGGAAAAATACGGTAATATAGATTTTTGAGTAAACATTCCTTCAGTCCATTCTGCATTACTTTTAGGCGACCATAGTTGCAAAGTCTTCCCTGTAAAAAGTAGCCTTCCTCCAACTGTGAGAGTTCTCCAGACACCCTGACTGGAGTTGTAGCCTTCAAAATCCAAATGTAAACAGAAACATATTCTTGACAGCTGATGCTTGGCTGCCACATCGCCAGCACATGAAAGGCCTCATCTTCAGCTACACTGTTTAACCACAACCACCTCCTGGGATTTCTCCAGTGCTTGAAGGCTGATTGTGTGTGAGGACATGAGAAAGACAGTCAGGTTAAGCATTATTTAGCAGTAACAAGCTATAGACAGAGCATTAAGGTAGCAGTCACTCACAGCATTCCCCTATGAAGCCTCAGCCAGAAACAAGCAAACGTTATTAGTTCTACTTACTCTGCAGAAATGTCAACCCAACAGATTCCACCAAGGAAATTTATCCCAAGGGTGGATGCACTCATCTAAGAGGCCGATTCATTAACAGCGGCAGGTAGCGACAGTTGAGCGACTGTAGCGGCATTTTCAGAGCGCCCGCTAGTAGTCGCTGTGCTTGGCCGCTGTTCGGTAGTTGATAGCGACTCAGTCGGTTTGCCGTAATGTTGAATATTGGGTGAGGAGTCGCTATTTGACAGGTTCCGCGCTGTATGGGAGCGCATGATAGCGACTGGCCATAGCGACCGGCTCCCACCATATTCATTAACAAATCATGCTCAAAAAATTCTCGCGCTGTAAAATGCATGTTTAAACCCCAGAGCGCTGGTGTAATATGAATACATTAATATCAGACCTGTAATATAAATTCTGTACATTTTTTTTTTTAACTTTTAAAATAATTTAAAATGGCAGAAGTGGTCACAGAATTTTTTACATTTAAAAAAAAAAAATTAATAACAATTAATTATGAATATTTAAAGATTGTTCCATTGAAATGCATTGGAGAGCGCCATGGTCGGATGCTGGCGCTGTGGGCTGAGGCTGGAATAATTATGAATGAGTGGCTATCTGGCGCTATCTCAGTCGCTAAGCAGGATTGGCTTGATAAATGTGTGATTGTGGTGGGGAGCCGGCGTTCTCGTGGCGGGGTCCGTCATTACCGGCCGCTCACCAGTCGCTACCTGTCGTTATCCCTTGTTAAATAGGGGCCTACGTTTTATTTGCATGTGTGGAAAACAGCATCAATAATTCTTGGGAAGTAACAGGCAAGGGTATTTACCATCAGCCCCTAGAATTGGAACATCTTTTTCCCTCCTTTACTAGTGGCTGATCAGTGCCAATGGATGGGCCCTGGGTTTTCAGGGGCAGGAGGTTCTGACATACACATTGGCCAGTATATAGTAGTTTGCCTCAGCTTCCCTCTTTTGTCCTGTTTTACATTATCTTCCCAGCCCACATGCATGAGGCCTAATGGTGATTTTGCAGAGGACAGCACTGTTGGCTGGTAAGTTCAAACATAATTATTTAATTCAGCACTGGCTTTGTATTTAATTAATTAGTATTACATTGTGCACTTTGTATAATTAAGGATATGACCCCTTGTCCGAAACACGTGATTTTAATCTGTGATGCTCCTCTTCTTAGATGCTGATTAACCTCATGTGCAAAGAAAGCCTGGGTTTTTTATGGATGGGAGTAGACTTTGCCATGATGTGTTGGCTGGTTGAAGTTTGAGAAACCTTTGTCTTGCACCACCATTGGACAACATTTCTCTTGCATCAGTTTTGGATTTTCTAACAAGGCGAATATTGAGAGACAGTGTCCTGGCTCAGTTCCATGAATGTCTAAAGATGTTTTATGGCTTATACACATATACCAGGGGTTCCCAACCAGTGGTATTAGCTGCGATTCCATCAGGTGGTAATCAACTTGATCTGCTGCCATCTATACCTTACTCTCACCTGCTTTTTCTCTTAAGAACAAAACTGCTCCAAAAGGTGAATTAAAGTTATACTAAAGACAAACCTGATCGTTGTCCCATTGTCTCAGGCTACATGTTGGGCTGTCCCAAACTTCAATCTGTTTTCAAAAAGACCCTGTAGACCCTGTAGTATGAGAACATTGTAGATGCAGAGAAAAAAATAGGAGAAACAGTGGGTGTGGCAACAGTGATGTGATGTAAGCACACTATGTAAAAAGTAAAAAAAAATAAGTACATTGTTGTGCCAGAAAAAAGGGATAAGAGATGATGTAGGCTAAGAGGGTCTCCAGTCTGCCAGCACATAGTGTGACCAGAGAGGAAGAAGGAGAGTGGGGGTTCATAGCCACAAAGAGAGGGAGCCAATCAGGATGTCTGGGGAGGGAGTGGGGTTGTTTCTGTTCTTGGTACACTGAAAGTTGATTGAAGGGCCAGGTCAGAGTGGTGGGGATTGAAAGCTGAATGAGGAAGTGATTGCCAATTAGTAGATTGACATAGCAGGAAGGAGACTATATGGAGAGACTCAATGTAGGGTAGGCTACTGAACTTTTGACTGAATTATTTGATGTGTTTTATGCGATTTAAATGGTGGTTTTAGATGAATGACATCCCATATGTACCACCTAGGTGGTAATTAAAAAATGGAAAGTGGTACTTGATGAAAAAAGGTTGGGAACCCTTGACATATAGTGAAATGATCTTGAGCTCCATGTACAATTACATTTCTATTCAATAATTACAATTATGCTATGCTGTTGTTTCTGACCTAGATGATATGAATAAATAATAAGTCCAAGGTACTGGAGGCCCCTATTTTTTTAAAAAAAGAACCCCAGGGTATGCATTAGTGTTCTAACATATTACCCAACATAAAGTTTAGTCATGGTAAAGGAGAAATCAAACTGTGTACACAAATTTGCAAAATACTAATATTGCCTTAACTGACTAATGCTAGGATAGTTCTTTTGTCTTTTTGTGGTTGCCTGTTTAGTGCAATGCAGTGTTGAATAAATCATTTAATTCTACATGTATGTTGAAAGGGCAACTGTTCAAATGCTTATAATAAAAAAATCCAGCATACTATAAATCATGTATCCTATGACAATGCAGTGTTGCATACATCATCTAATCAACTTTTCAAATGCTTACAATTTCAAATATAATAAAATAAATCCTGCATACTATAATAATCAGAAATCATGTGACATTTAGCCCAAGAAGCTTATAGCCCTATACTTATATTCTACTGTATCCAGGCTGCTGCTTCTATAATGGATTGGTAAGCATTCTTTCCTTTAGCCTCTTCATGCAACAGCATCCTCGCCCTGTTACTGTCTACGGTGGAAAAGATTGTGAAAGGAGACACTAAACTAACTTAACCTACTACCTCACACCATCAGTGATCCATGTATTATGGAGAAACTGACTTACCTTGTAGAGATGTGTTTGTTGGGGGACAGGTTCTGTGCATGGACATTGATTTTTATACTTACACCTTTTTCATCAGTTTGTCCATGGCGTGAGTATGTCATCTCTGGGGTACTGACCTGATGAAGCGCCCAAACGCTCATCTTCTGTTTCCACTGCGAAAAATAAACAAGCAAACATAAAAATAATATTGCCAATATATGCTTGCGCACACAAAGAAATGTGTTCTCCACCTTTAACCCATCCATGCAGGAAGACACACTACAAACCTGTGAACACAAATGAAACACTGAATACACTGGGGGGCAGTGAGTGCACACTTGCTAGGAGTGGTGGACTGCCCTATCCATGGCACTGGGGGGGGGGGGGATTTAGGTGTTTTACACAAGGGCACTGCTTTGTCCTAATACTGTAGACCATGACTGGACCTGCAGACTATAGTGGTATGTGCTTACTTATTTCTAATGTTATATGTACTAATGTATGGCAATGAAGGAAAGCCTTTGAGCACTAAACCCACACCAGCAATTTAATAGACACCTATTCTTTATATTCATTTATCTCAGGGATTTTTGCCCTGGGTGTCTCTGCTTGGGTTCTTGTTACTGATGCTCAGTGTGTTTATTTACACTGGTTTATATAGCGAGAACATGTGTACATTGGTGGTCCATTCAGTGCTTTTTGTCTTGCATTTAGGGATATTTTCACTTTTATATGAGAGATGTGACCGTTTAGGTTGGTTTTGCTTATTATTTATTGCTTTTTTAAAGATCCAGATAAGAGCAGCGCTGCACCACTAACAGATGTAATGCTGCACCACCAGCACATCTATGGTGCTTGATGGTTCTGCGTGCCTTACTCTTAAAATATCATTATTCTTTTATCTAGCATTTTGGATAGTACATTTTTTATGCTATACGTATCATCTGGGGGGGGGGGGGTTCTTATGCTTAGGCATATATGTGTTTTTAAGTAGTTTTTATATTTCTTGTGTAGTGTAAATATAATTAATAATATTTGAAGTTATTAAGCCAAAAGAGAAGCATGGTGAGGTTTATGCTTTTGGCACTCGATTATTAGTGAATTTAGGGCTAGATTTAGCTATTGATTTGTGCAATCCAGTTTAGATTTTACTAGCTTTGGTTTTGTCCCTTGTCCCTTGCGGCCACATCCCCGGCCTCCCTGTGGTCTGTGGCGCATTCCAATGCCTAGTCTATCCAAATGAGCTTTTGAAGCCATGTAGGCATTTGCTTCAGGCACAATACCGTTTTGTAACTTGCAACCATGCATTTACAGTATGTAACTACAAAAAGACACAAATGTTTTCTACTGACATGCGTGAAAGATGGCAAGAGTCGTAAAAGTTTAGGAAGCGTGGTTAAGGGTCACAGAGATTATTGACAATCAATGGTTTTCTGATAAGGAGTTTATCACAGGTGAAGGAGGAGGTTTGTGGAATTTTATGACACTTCTCCTCAGCCACATTAGCAGTCTTTCATTTTAAATCCTGCTGGCAGGTGGTATGGCACTCACCACAAAGTGTGAATTAGTACAGGGGTCAAGTCCACAGATTATAAAAAAATACATAATAAAAAGATAGGAATTGAGTGCCATCCTCTCTTTTGGTCTATGGACTTGCGAGTTAGCCTCTTAGTCTCCTCTCCCTCATTGGCATCCTGACAAGTAAACATGGGTCGCCAGGGCAAGGAGATTTTTATAACCCAGAGTAAGAGCATCTGTCGAACTCCCCCCATGTTACTAATGATGTTACTGGAAGGGAGGAACATAGAGGAGTTTGCTTTTGGAATCTACCTCCATGTCTGTACCAGGCACAGGATAAAAGGCATTTCCAGACATGATCCATGGAAGACCTTCTGGCTCCTCAGCTTCATACTTCAAGATCCTCCCACATGAGGGATTTTCTCATGTGCATTGTGCACAGACATTCTTACATATATCATGTACCGAGGCTTGCACACATTCAGTAGTCTGTGTGCTTAAGGCAGCTGCATGACATCTCTAACTCTAGTCTTCAGTTCTTGATGATTGAAATGGGGCCACTCACTTAACTCACCCTTATTTGGAAATAAAACCTGTGCCTGATGAACAAGGTCAGACTTAGCCCTTGGGTATAGATCTTCCTAAAATAACCCTCTTGATGATGCAGATACTGTAAATACTATTTCTATCCATTGAGAGTTCTTTAGATTGTTAATTGTATACCAAAATCTGCACAGGTTTCCAATTTTTTTAAACAGATGAATGATCTGTGCAGCTGGAGTAATACATTTGCTGTTCCTCCACCCAGTCCTCCTCAACTTTCACACTTGACTTCAGTATAACATAATGACTGATATAAAGTTTTGTCATGAATCTTTCTGTAACATTTAGTATCAATCAAATTATATTGTGATAAATGTTGGATTTCTTAAAGTATTTACATTTTATGTCTTGCACATGTTTCTAGTTAATTAAATGTTTAAGGATTCTAATAATATATTCTGAATCTTATTTTGAGATCATGGAGGATTTACAAAGATTTTGATTCAGTAAAACGCGTGCTACTGCACTTGCATGAGATGAAAACCTATTTTGTCTGACAAACAATGAACACAATAAAGCCCTTGAACACACTGCATGGGAGCTTCAGTGGGCCCATTTCATACCAGCCCATATGCCCTTCAGTATTGTGTGTGTGAAAGTGCCTTTAAAAAAATGGGATTTAGCAAAACACCAGAGACCAGGAGGGTTGAGGGTATTTGAGAGTGGCCATTTGCAACCCACTTACTCCCAAGACAGGGAACCCATGCCCTCTGAATTGGTTAAGGGCTCGTAACACGTAAGTCTGCATAAGCATGGCATCAGGTTACAATGCTTTGCAGGAGATCCCCATCCCAGCAGCTGGTAAAGGCATTGCTGGGAGCCGCTGGTAGGCTGCATGGTTATGCTTTGTGTGTCAGGCTAGCAGCCATCATTAATTTTGAAATAAAAATGTTAAATTAAAAAGTATGAAAATCTCATTACTTGTACCTACTTGTGGCGGCAGCAGTGTGAGGGGCTGGTCAGTAGTAGCTCAGAAGGGAAGCCAATAAGCCAATAAATAATAGTGATATTACATAGGAGCAACCGGGCATAGCAAGTGCGAATAAAGTACGAGCTGGTGATTGACTACCGCCTCATGCACGTGCCGTGGAATCACCAGAAAGGTACGTTTATGGATGATCTGGGAAATCAAAAAGAGGGGTATCAGAAATGGGGATGCCCCGGAGAGGATGAACTATATTTTCACAGGTTACTCCTTCAAACAGGATTTTTTTCACCATCATTGTATTGCATGAGTGTACAAGTTCTGCACCCACATTTAGATGACGCAGTCTAAAAAGTCCCTCCTACTGAGTTAAGCAGTGGTGTAACTAGATATCATAGGGCCCTTGTGTGAAAATTAAATGGGGCCATTTCACAGCTCAAACGATATTTGTTTTTTTAACTCAATTGAATGCAACTAAAGACTGAAACAGCAGATACAAACTGTGCTTCCTTCCTCTAAATGATACCAAGTGAGCACAAATAGGAAAACTGGAGGAGCTCCAATAATGGGGACCCTCTGGGCCCCAGTGCGGCCACGCCCCCTGCACCTCCTCAAGTTACGCCCTTCCAGTTAAGTAAACAATGCTATATTAAAATATTTGAATTCTTTTTAATGGCTTCCATGTTCTGAAATTGAGATATATCAGGGCTTTATGGAATTCTGTATCTGTAATTGTGAATCACCCTAAATGTAAACTATTCCCTAGCATCTAAAACTAATATATTTTACATTTTAGCCATTTACTTTTGATTCTTTCCACCACTGGACTTCAGCACTGTCCAAGACTCTAGGATACGGGCGTCGCCATCTTGGCTCAGAAGCATCACATACTGGCGAGAGGAGAGGGGGGCAAATGCACGGGGGCAGGTCATAGCTGTGCTTTGCTCAGAAAGAGTAGAGCTGGGGCCAGGAAAAGTACAGCAATCCCAGAATGCAGAGCAGCACCGTTAGAAGACACTTCCTGCTTGCAGGCAGCCTGAGACTCAATGTGCTGCCATCTTGGATGTTTAAAGGCTCATAACATGCAGTAGATGCAGGTAGGATGATTTTAATGTGGGCAATCTGTATGTACAGGGTGTGGGAAACATATAAGATAGGCTCTTATTCAGGGTGATGGTCCGCTTTCAGTATTTGAAAGTGAGAAAAGAAGAAATCCCCTTTAACTGTAGTACACCACATTAATGCTCTTTAGCAGAATAATGTATTTTAAAGAAGAACAAACCCAAGGCCTGCACTATCTGGAGTCTTAAAGTCTTTGATAAAAAGTATTTGTCCTACATTTTCCCCCAAACATCAACTGTAAATGTGATGGCACATTACAGTTTAGGTACATACATTTTCCAGTGATGTATGGATATATTTTTAAAGTACCCTATGGGCTATGCTAAAGATTTTACTATTTTATTCTGAATAGCCCACAGGGTTCTATTGTTTCCAAACAAATACCCTTATATGCCTAACGTGTAAAACTTCCCTATCAAAGGTACAGGAAATTGTAGGGGAAAGGGTAGAAATACATTTTGTTTGCAATTTTGTGTCTAAACACCGCAATGAACACTGCAAGTCACACTGGCTTCAAATATTTAGCATGACCCCCAAAGTCCCTGTCCAGCCACACACTAACTTTTTCACCTTAAACTTTCTGTGAACAATGTAAAAATAAGCCATTTCAAATCACCTGAAAATCTCGGATTAAATGTAAATACTTTTTGTATTCCAGTCAAAACTAATTTTTTAGCTTCAGTTTCTGGATCATGGCTGAGCTGGGAAGGACATGTAATGGAGCAGATTTATCAAGAGTCTTGAGCATGCATTGCTGTGGTCAGATAAAGCTGTGGGACCATTGCTATCTGTGCTTACTTAAACTAATAGCTCCAAGGGGCAGAGCAGCTGTAGACCCAGTCCCCCCCCCCCCCCAGCATGCACAGCACACCCCTTTCCACACTCTTCCCACTGAAAGCTGCCATATGTATCTCCTTGCCTGAGCCAAGGACTGGCTTGGAGCTTTCCCAAATAAAAACTGGTTATTTTGGAAATGTAAACCCCTTGTTCTGTTTTCACTCTGATCTTCTAATGTCAAGGAGATATTAAAGCAAAACAAAACCTGGAAATGTGACTTTCCAGGCTTTGTTCTGTGCCCAGGGGCATCCCAATCTGCAATGTCCCATTGTGTGAAACCCCCCAGAAAGCCAGTATTGTTCGACAAAGCTCAGCTTGTTGAATCACTGGGAAAAAAGTTATACTCTGTATAAATTAATCATTGTATCAAGAATGGTGCAGGAATTTATATGAAAATTAAATGAACCAATACACCCAATAAAAAAAAAAAAACAAGGGGGATCCTCACCTGTTGTTCCCTGCTGCTGCTAGGCCCGACTCTGACGTTCAGTATTGAGTCCCCATGCTGGCCTCCATTACAATGAATGGACTGCTGATGACTCGGATTGAGGCTGGACAGCATAGCGACATAGGGGGTTATTCATCAAGAGATAGCGGTAGGTAGTGCCTCATAGCGGCAGGCAGCACCTGGTTAACGCTGGGCGCTGTATGTAATACCAAATTTATGAAAGCGAATCTGGTAAGCGACTGTAACAGCGCCATGTAGCGTATGATTCATCATTACAGGCGGCTCATCGTATAGCGCCGGTGCTCTATTTCAGAATGCCCGGTATTACCTGTCGCTACTTGACGCTCTCCCACACATTTCAATGGACGTTCCTTTTCTTCTGTTTAAACAGGGTGTTTTGTTTTTAATTTGTTTTTCTCTCAAATAATTGTGTCACCCCTCCTGGCCTAGAAAAAGTCATTTTTTTAAACTTTTTTGATTTTTAATATTTTTATGTAGAATTGTCATTACAGGTCTGGCATTAAAGTATTGATGTCACAGTGTTACAACAATGTAATTTCATGTGTTTTTTTTTACTGATGGATATGTGTTCAAAAACAGACTTTAATCACACAGCGTCTGCCGCTCTATGCTACAGCGCCCAGATCCAGAGTGCCTATGCTCTGTGAGTCTGTTTTTTGGTTGAATTTGGTGTGAATCGCTGAGAGTCTGTCACACTGAGCTGGCGCTACCTTTTTGGGACAAAGTTGGAAGGACTTTATGCACGTTGAGCTTTAATTTTATCTTGTTAGCGCGGTATTTACATTGTATTTTCTGGCGCTACCTTTCGCTCGCTGTAACGCTGTACTGGTGTTAGAACGCCCAACATACATCTCATTCATCAATGGCAGCAAGGTTACTAGAGCGACCAAGACAGCGGTCGCTCTAAGCGCTGCTGTACAGACGCTCATCTGGCAATATCTGGCTTTAGTAATGAATCGGCTTGCCCGTTTCTGAACTCTGAGTCAGACTGACAAGCTGAGGGAGACAAAAAGCAAATTATCCTTTAGTTTTTTTGTTTTTTGGTGGATAGAGGACTGAAGATTTCAGTGCTATGGTGTCAATAAATATTTTTAAATGAAGCACACATTTGTGTAGCAGAGAATATGAAAGCACACAAAAAAATAAGGTCCCCCCTTAGTTTCTAATTTTAGCTCTGCTTTGTCTGCGAATGCATACAAAAAGAAATTGGACAACTTGTCGAGAAAGCAAAAGCTTCAAAATTGCAGACATTTCAATAAACCTATGACCTAGCACCTAGAAAAATAATATTCCCTTGAGACATTACTTAAATACTCAATAAAGTAGAGAGTGTATCAATATTAATGTGCTTTCATTATTTGTCACAGTTTGAAAAGCTCATGACACATAAATTGCAACCCATGCAGGTTGGTAACATCATTGAAAGGAGCCAGATAAGCTTGTTAAGAAAATACCATTTTGTGAATACTCACCTTGTAAAATGGGTATTATGAGTATGTCACACACCCCGCTTCAAGAATCCATAACATGTGGGTAATATCGTCCTGAAGAGGGCGTTCCTGCAGAGATGATAGTAAAAGAAAGCCCCTCCCTGATCCATAAATACCTGGGACCTCCCACTCACTACCCAGTATACAGAAAGCAGTAAGGTAAGGGACCAGGAAGAGGCAAATATAAACAACAACCACGCAAAGTTCGCAATAAAGAGGATCCTAAATACAAAAGGGCGGGTTGAAGCGGGGTGTGTGACATACTCATAATACCCATTTTACAAGGTGAGTATTCACAAAATGGTATTATTCTTAGTATGTCACACACCCCGCTTCAAGAATCCATAACATGTGGGACATCCAACAGCAGTGTCCATAACAAGGGAGGGGATCCAAAACTAGGCAACAATGCATAACCTTAAACCACAACAGCTTGCAAAACCTTGCGGCCAAAAACAGCATCCGCTGATGCCCGAACATCAACCTTGTAAAACTTGGAAAAGGTGTGAACAGAAGACCAGGTGGCGGCCTTACAAACTTGCTCAACAGAAGCCTGGTGCTGAAAAGCCCAGGACGCACCAACTGCACGAGTAGAATGAGCAGTAACACGAAAAGGGGGACTCCTCCCCTTGGCAGAGTAGGCCCCAATGATGGCCTGACGAATCCATTTACTAATGGAAGATTTGGCAGGAGCCAAACCTTTCCTAGGCCCGCAGGGCACCACAAAGAAAGCATCAGTCTTACGAAAGGAAGACGTAACCTCCAGATAATGTTCCACAACACGAACTACATCCAAGGAATGCAATGCCCTCTCCCTGTCGTTGCTGGGATTAGGGCATAGAGAGGGCAAAACAATGTCCTGATTCAAATGAAACTCCGAGACCACTTTGGGAAGAAAATCCTGCTTGAAACGAAAGACAACCTTGTCCTGATGTTTCTCGAAGTACGGAGCTGTAATGGATAAAGCTGCCAACTCAGAAACACGCCTAACCGAAGTGATAGCTACCAAAAAGGCCACCTTTTGCGTAAGAGAAGACAAAGCTATCTCATTCAAGGGCTCAAACGGAGGGCCCTGGAGAGCAGAAAGAACCAGGTTCAAATCCCAAACTGGAACAAAAGGCTTCCTAGGAGGCCGAACATGTGTAACACCTTGGAAAAAGGTCTTGACTAAGGGATGAAGTGCAAAAGACCTTTGGAAGAACACCACCAGGGCAGAAACCTGCCCTTTCAATGTACTAAGCTGGAGCCCCAGATCTAGACCATGCTGGAGAAACTCTAAAATTCTAGGAATGGAGAACTCTCGACAAGAGAAAGACCTATTTTCACACCAATCAATATAGGCCCTCCAAGTCCTGTAGTAAATAGAAGAGGAAGAGCGCTTCCTGGCACAGATAAGAGTCTGAATCACCGCGTCAGAAAGACCTTCTTCCTTCAAGATGGCGGTTTCAGCAGCCATGCCGTCAAAGCCAGCGATGGTAAATTGGGATAGCGCAGCCGACCCTGGGTGAGCAGGTCCGGCAGCAGAGGCAGGGCGAACTGATCCTCTGCCAGTCTTACAAGGTCTGCGAACCAAACTCGCCTTGGCCACCTTGGGGCCACCAGAATCGCCGACGCACCATCCAAGGCCAGTTTGCGCAGCACTCTGGCTAGCATTGGGAACGGAGGAAACAGGTAAAGGAACCCCAGATCCCTCCAGTTTAGAGACATGGCATCCACTGTCAGAGCCAGAGGATCCTGCGAGAGAGACACAAACACTGGAAGCTTGTGATTGTGACGAGAGGCAAAGAGGTCCACCGCTGGGACCCCCCACCTGAGACATATCGAATGAAAAACCTTGGGACTGAGAGACCACTCCCCCTGACGAGAGGAGGCCCTGCTCAGCAAGTCCGCCTCCATGTTCTCCACTCCCGGAATGTAGACTGCTGAGATACACGGGACGTGGGTCTCTGCCCAGTTCAGAATCAAAGACACTTCCCTGAGGGCACTCCTGCTGCGAGTCCCTCCTTGGTGATTGATGTAAGCAACCGCCGTTCTGTTGTCCGACCGGACCTGAACTGGCAGGCCTCTCAACTGATGAGTCAAGCGAAACAGAACCAACCTGATGGCTCTCAACTCCAGAACGTTGATGGGCTCGTGAGCCTCCTGCGGGCCCCACAGACCCTGAAACTGGAGGTCCTTCCAAACACCCCCCCAACCTGACAGACTGGCATCCGTGGTGACTGTTTCCCAACGCAGAGCCAGAAAAGATCTGCCCTTCAACAGATTGACCGACCCCAGCCACCATTGCAGGGATCGACGAACTCTGGGAGTCATCAGGAAGGACTGATCCAACGATAGAGGAGACTTGTCCCAAACCTTCAACAGATGAAGCTGAAGCGTCCTTGTGTGAAACTGCGCAAAGGGAACAGCCTCGAAAGAGGCCACCATTAACCCCACCAGCCTCATCCCTAACCGGATGGTCGGATGAGGGGTTGACAAGAGAAGCCGAACTAACTCCTGAATCAAAAGAATCTTGGCCTGGGGTAGAAACACCCTGGCCTGTGAAGTGTCCAGAGACATTCCCAGAAAGGTCAGAATTCTGGACGGAGAAAGAGAAGACTTGGGGTGATTGATCACCCAACCGAACCTCTCCAGAGTGGACACCACCGCTTTGGTGTCCAACTCCGCTTGATTGAAGGAAGAGGCCATGATCAGTAGATCGTCCAAATAGGGCACGATGCGGATACCCTGACCTCTGAGCAGAGCCATCACCCCCGCTAGCACCTTGGTGAACACCCGAGGCGCTGAGGTGAGACCGAAAGGAAGTGCCACAAACTGAAAGTGCCGATCCTCCACCACGAACCTGAGAAACCTCTGGTGTGCTGGAAAAACCGGAACGTGTAGATAAGCATCCTTGATGTCTATGGACGTCAGAAAGTCTCCCTGACGAAGAGAGTGAATGGCCGAACGCAGCGTTTCCATGCGGAATTTCCTCGGCCGGATGAACCGGTTGAGAAACTTCAGATCCAAGATGGGTCGGACGAACCCGTCCTTCTTGGGAACCGTGAACAGATTGGAATAAAAGCCCCTGCCCCGATCTGAAGGGGGCACTGGGCAAATGACAGCCATGTCCAGAAGATTCTCCACTGCCACCAGGAGCCCCTGCGCCGCTAGAGGCTCCGACGGCATCCGAGACCTGACAAATCTGGAAGGGGGGCGGAGCTCGAACTCCAGCTTGTAGCTGGAAGACACCACTTCCCGGATCCATCTGTCCGAGACCTCCTGATCCCAGATCAGAGAGAAGTGCTGCAGCCGTCCCCCCACCCGCATGGGTGAGGGCGCCCCCTCATTGCTGGGCCGGCTTAGCAGCCGGTTTGGGCTTAGAGCCCCAACTGTAGCCAGAACGGGCACGTCCTCTGCCCCTGTTTCCGAAATCTCCTCTGGAAGAGGGAAATGCAGAACCCCTGCCAGATCTGGCCCCCCGAAAGGAGGGGTTAAAAGCAGGCGCCCCCCGAAAGGGGCGGCGTTGTTTCTTACGTTGAGGTAACCTACCACCCTTGGTGACAGAGTCCAATGTCTCTCCAAAGAGCCGTAGACCAACAAAGGGTAAGGCCGTCAGTGATTTTTTGGACATGAAATCGGCCGCCCACTGGCGCAGCCACACTGAGCGCCGAATAGCCACAAGCAGAGCCGAAGTCCTACCACACATCATCAAAGTATCATCCAAAGCGGTCAACACAAAGGATAGAAACAACTCGCACCGTTTCAGGCTAAGGAACTCGTTACTACCAGGACGAAGTGGCCTGGTGGCCAACACCATTAGCTCCGAAGCGCACACAGGCCGGATGGCCGACCCAATGCTAGTAAAGCCATGAGAAGCCATCTGATCAATACGTTTATCCTCTCCATCTTTGAGAGTGGAACAATCAGGTCTGTTTAACACCGAGGAGTTAGACAACCCCAAAACCGGTGCATCCACCTCGGGGGGAGATGCCCAGCGCTTGATCGCCTCAGAAGGAAAGGGATATTTCCTATCCCACCCCTGAGGGATGCCAGGGAGCCGAGCCGGCCTATCCCATTCCTTGTCAATGATTCTATCAAAATGGCGTTGCGTAGGAAACACCAGGCGCGGCCTGGATTCCTCAAACAATTCACCTTTCTGCTGTGACGCCTCCTCGGGAGGGGAAATATTCAGAACTTCCAGCATGAGAGACAGAGCGTGAGGAGAGTCCAAGGATCTCCCTAAATCAGAAAGCTCGGCATCAGCGCCAGCAGACTGCTCATCATCCGAAAATTCTGAATCCTCATCAACTTCCCCGTCCTCTAGCTGAGGACAATCAGACCAATCCAGATTGTCTCTGTCATCAAGATCATCCACCGGCGGAGCCGGCGACAAATGCTTTCTCTTAGACGGAGCCTTACGGGCGACCGAGCTAGAGAGCATTTTCTCAAGGCTAGCCAATCTGGCACACATCTCGGATTGCAGATCCCTGCCCATGACCACGTCACACGGGGCACGAGTCAAGGCGGGAGGGGGAGTTGAGGTAGCCGGCTGTGCTGACCCCGCCGCTAGGGGTTCGGACTGCCGCGTAATAGTTTGCTGTGCACATGGTATACACAGTAACACATCATCCCCAGTAATGGAAACCCCACACAACATACACTTTTTGGGATGCCCCGAAGGGGTCCCAGTCCCAGTATCCGGGGATGCCTCCATAAGGTGAATTTTGAGTGGTCGCTATGACCCAGGGAATTACGCCAGTTAGACAACCCGGGATGCCCCTTTAATGTCCCGAGTGGGAGGATTTTGGACAATAAAAAATGGACCCAGGGACCCAGGACTAGGAGAGACCCTCTAATTACTAATGCAGATCCACTGACAGTCCAAAGTCTGAAAAACAGAAAACAATCCCTAATCAACATGATTAAAGAACAGATGAATACATGAAATAAATGAATAAAGGCCCACAGGGCCACTCACATATCCTTAAGGAGCGGGAACGAAGTTACCTCACAACGATCGTGAGGTGAAAAGGAAGAGCAAGGAAGGGGCGTGGCCAGTGCGGACAGCACGAGACCGCCGTCCCGCCCCCTTCCAGCATCCAGCACGGAGCGACAAGCTCCGCAGCGGCGCCCAGTGAAGAGGGGGCGGGCCGAGGCGACGCGCCGAAAGCCCGGCCCCGCCCCCTCCCCGACGCAGATGCGGGAGGGAAAGAGCTCCCTCCTGTCAGATAAGAGACCGGCGCCACTGAAGCCCCGCGGCGCCGGTAATACAGAGCGGGTGAAAGCCTCATAAAGCGGCAAAGCACCAGCCCCACTCCCGAACGCTGAGGGGGGTACGAGTTAAGGAAGGCCGGCCCCGCCCCCAAGTATGAGGGGAAAAAAACTTCCCCTCACAATTCTGAGGTAAAAACCGGCGCCCCGGCTGCAATGGCGGCCGGGGCGCCGGCTATGTAAAAAACACACACTACACATCCACAGCCTTAATAAGGAAACAAAAGTATGCTGTCCTGTGAAAACAATGGCAAAATAAGGTGGAATAAACCTAACCCTAAGTAAGGACCCCCAGACTCCACTAAGTTAGGAGGGAAAAGTGAAGGGCCAACCAGGGAAAAATATTGAGGGACAGGGCATCCCAAACCGGGATCACCTACCCGGTATGACCGCCTACCCTCTCTTTTAGGGTCTCACGGTGGAGCTCTGCTCCTGAGCACCAGAGGTGCCAATGTACCCTCGCTCGGGCCAGCAGCCAAGACTGTGGAGGCATGTAATCTGAGGTAAATTTTGGGACAAACAGGGGTCAGAGCGGAAATAAACAAAATAAGAGGCCGGGGGTTACCCCGGCTACCTGAAATCCCCCTGTGCAAGGAGGAGCCATCATCTTCTGACTTGCTCGCCGTCTGCAGAGATGGAAAACTGGGTAGTGAGTGGGAGGTCCCAGGTATTTATGGATCAGGGAGGGGCTTTCTTTTACTATCATCTCTGCAGGAACGCCCTCTTCAGGACGATATTACCCACATGTTATGGATTCTTGAAGCGGGGTGTGTGACATACTAAGAATATGACAAATGTTATGGAAGTCAATGAATACTGAATCTTTGGAACATTTTTTGTATGGCCACGTCATCCCTGGGGACACTGCTGCTTCCTGGAATGTTACACAAGACAACCAGGAGCCCTCTGTGCATCCCACAGTATTAACATCCTCTTTTGCCTCAAACTGGAAGTGGAAAACAGAAAAGGTGAATAAAAAACTATAACTATTAAGCAACAAGCCTACTTCTTTGTAAACTTGTAAAATGGTCTTTACAGCCTTACCCGGTTGAAATGTTCCCTGGGACAAAACAGATTGTTAGCAGCCAATAGAGAGAGTCAACCACTAATCCCCTTGGCTTTTTGAACACTTCAGTAACCAGATTTTATACCCTTTTGGGTGGGTATTCAATTTTGCCATAGATTTATATGGGCGTGTATCATTCTCAGTTATGACCAATGCCATAAGCATAAAAGCATGTTCCTTCTTTTATACCATGCTGCTTTCCAGCTAAATTTAGCTTGGCATAGGAAAATGTGTAGATAGAAGTTTATTTCCTAAAATGGAGCAGACTAGACTCAGCACAGATGGATCAATAAGCAGAGTCGAACAATCAAAGGGGATCATGCTAAATATTTGGTGAAGCCAGTGTGACTTGTAGTGTATATTGCAGTGTGAATTACAACATGCATCCCAATGAGCTTTTTAGCGATAAAAAGTCTTTGTCCTACATTTTCCCCCAAACATCACCTATACCTCCTGTGATGGCACATTTTTACAGTTTAGGTATGTTATTTTTCCAGTGACCCTATGGGCTATGTTAAATATTTCACCATTATTTCTGCATAGCCCATAAGGTTTGGTTGTTTCCAAACTTAAATACAAATATCAAATATCCATACCATGTTGCAAAAATTATGTGCCTAACCTAAACTTCCCTATCACAGGAACAGGTCATTTTAGGGTAGGTAGAAAAAACATTTTTTTGCAATATTTTGGAACAGATGTATCAGGAGTGTTGAGCATACATTGCTCAGGTCAGAGAAAGTTGCGGGACCATTGCTTTCTGTGCTTGCTCAAGCTAAAAGCTCCAAGCGACAGAGCAGCTGTAGACTCCCCCCCAGCATGTACAGTACACCCCTTTACCCACTCTTCCCACTGAAATCTGCCATATGTATCTCCTTTCCTGAGCCAAGAAATGGCTAGGAGCTGCCCCAAACAAAACCTGGGAATTTGACTTTCCAGGTTCTGTGCCTCGGGGGCACCCCAAACTGCGATGCCTCTTTGTGTGAAACCTCTCGTTCAATAAGAGCCATTTACCCTGACTATGCCATTCTGCGAATGCCTCTCTTGACTCCAATGGGGAGCGCGAGTGGCTGGGGTGGGAGCACGTGCACAGCCCGAGGACGCAGGATATGCGGCAGCTTGTGCTCCCCATTGAGAGCAATGAGAGACTTATGTCAAACCACATGTGCGCAGCAAACTGCTATCATTGGACAAGAGTCCACACATTTGCCGTTGGTCCGGGGAAGGGTGAATGAACAACAGCATCCCGGGTGATTTGGCCCAGCTGACTTTTTTCGGTTTTAAAGAAGCTCTTCACTGTAATGTCAGATGAGGCTAGACAGGAAAGGGGGTCATCTGCAATGTGTAAATAGAACCGGCTTGCCTTAGGCACCATAATGCCCACCTGCCCCTGCCCCCTATTTTGTCCCCTTGTAAATAAGGGGCCTTTATGGAAAATCAATATTGTTAATAATGTTGCATATATAAATATTGGAATATACAGCATGGCATGACATGAAGTGGGAAGGCCTAGGGCAGGTTATCCAAGCAGATAGTATCAGCATCCTGAGACAATAAAATCCAAACAAAGGTTGGGACTAGGAGAACATAAAACTTATGACCAGGGTCATAAAAGAGGAGAAAGACCAGTCATCAACGAAGACCAGAGATCAAAGGCTTTTTTTTTGTGTATAATTGGGGGAAACCTTAGGCAACAGGAAGGCGGCTAGCACAGAAGAAGGGAAGAGCAGAGGCAAGAAGGAGAGGGGGCAGAGGCAGGAAGGAAGGCTGCCAGCTTGACAGTCGGTTGGGGGATCCCCTGGATGGTAACTATATGAGTTGCTGGTCAGGTAATTGCCTTAATCATTGGATATATATATGTATGCCGGTCTCAAAACTGTATTGTATATTGTTGTAAGAGTTTATTGCATTATTGTGTCATTTTGTCAACAATATATCTCTTTATTTACTACTTGTCTCAGTGTACTCTGCATATACCAGAAGTCGAAAGAACCTACAGTCTTACAGTCTTATGCGTGTATCCATTGTGTTATCATTGGCCAGATATTGGTAATATTTGTATATGTGTTTGCCTATTTTAGTCGAGCCGGGCAGGATAAATATATATATATACCGTATTTTTCGCCCTATAAGACGCACTTATTTTTCCCCAAAAGTGGGGGAAAAATGTCAGTGCGCCTTATCGGGCGAATGTAAAAAAAAATAAAAAAATAAAAAAAAAAAAAAAATAAAAAACTCACCCGTCCCCGGCGCTCCCGCGTTGTCTGGCACACTGCGAGAGGCCAGAGGAGCACGAAGGTCCCGGCAGTGGGTGGACGTGGCCTGCACCGGCGCAGGCCACGCCCACCCGCTGCCTGGACCTTCGTGATCGCATGTGGGGGAGCAGATGGAGGAGCGGCAGGGGCTCTGTCTCTGGCCCCGCCGCTGTCATCGCTGCCTGAAAAGACAGCGATCGCAGCGGCGGGGCCGGGACAGAGCCAGCTCGTGAATGGGGTGGGCGTGGCCTGCGTCGACGCTGTGGCACAGGCCACGCCCACCCCATTCACGGAGCCGGCCGCTCAGCGCAGTGGTGTCAGCGGACAGGTGAGTTTAACTTTTTTTTTTTTTTTACTATGGCGCCTGCCTATACTAATGGGGGGAGGGGGGTGGGAATGGGGGGATGGGGATGCCACACAGCCTATGGGAATGGGGGGATGGGGATGCCACACAGCCTTTGGGAATGGGGGGATGGGGATGCCACACAGCCTTTGGGAATGGGGGGAGGGGTATGCCACACAGCCTATGGGAATGGGGGGAGGGGTATGCCACACAGCCTATGGGAATGGGGGGATGGGGATGCCACACAGCCTTTGGGAATGGGGGGAGGGGTATGCCACACAGCCTATGGGAATGGGGGGATGGGGATGCCACACAGCCTTTGGGAATGGGGGGAGGGGTATGCCACACAGCCTATGGGAATGGGGGGAGGGGGATGCCACACAGGCTATGGGAATGGGGGGATGGGGATGCCACACAGGCTATGGGAATGGGGGGATGGGGATGCCACACAGGCTATGGGAATGGGGGGATGGGGATGCCACACAGCCTTTGGGAATGGGGGAGGGGTATGCCACACAGCCTATGGGAATGGGGGGAGGGGGATGCCACATAGCCTTTGGGAATGGGGGGAGGGGTATGCCACACAGTCTATGGGAATGGGGGGAGGGGGATGTCACACAGCCTATGGGAATGGGGGATGCCACACAGCCTATGGGAATGGGGGGAGGGGGATGCCACACAGCCTATGGGAATGGGGAGAGGGGGATGCCACACAGCCCATGCTAATGGGGAGAGGGGGATGCCACACAGCCCATGCTAATGGGGGGAGGGGGATGCCACACAGCCCATGCTAATGGGGAGAGGGGGATGCCACACTGCCTATGGGAATGGGGAGAGAGGGATGCCACACAGCCTATACTAATGGGGGGAGGGGGAAAGCCACACAGCCAATGGGAATGGGGGGAGAGGTGGATGCCACACAGCCTATGGGAATGTGGGGAGAGGGATGCCACACAGCCTATACTAATGGGGGGAGAGGGGGATGCCACACAGCCAATGGGTATATGGGGAATGGGAGGGGGGGATGCCACACTGGATATACGGGGAATGGGATGGGGGCATGCTACACTGTCTATGGAATGGGGGCATCCCACACGGCCTATGGGAATTGGATAGGGGAATGCCACACTGTCTGTAATGGTGCGTCTTTGATTGAAAATTTTTTTTTCTTATTTTCTTCCCCCAAATCCTAGGTGCGTCTTATGGGCAGGTGCGTCTTATAGGGCGAAAAATACGGTGTATATATATATATATATATATATATATATATATATATATATATAATATTATTAATATTTTAGTTATCACATAATTTGCACGCGCCATTCAGGAGATTAATTCTTTACATAATTTAATATGTAAATATAATGAATCTCCTGAATAACTAAAATATTAATAATATTAGACTGTAAGACTGTAGGTTCTTTCGACTTCTGGTATATGCAGAGGACACTGAGACAAGTAGTAAATAAAGAGATATATTGTTGACAAAATAGCACAATAATGCAATAAAATCTTTCAACATAATTCAATACAGTTCTGAGACTGGCATACATATATACAGGGATTAAAGCAACTTTAAAAGCATTACCCTCCTGAAACGAGCACCCACCAGCAGACCTTTTCAGCTGGTAGCCTTCATGCCTTTCTCTCTCTCTCTCCAGCCTCACGCCCGGCCCTTCTCATGTGCCAGCAGTCTCCTTCTTGCCTTTCTCCTGCCTCTCTCTTCTCTTCCCCTGCCTAATGATCCCCCCAATTATACCCAAAAAGGGCTTTGATCTTCTAGTCTTCCTTCTCTTTGATCTTTTATGACCCTAGTTGCAAGTTTTACTCTTCTCCTAATCTAGTCTCTCTATCTCGTTTCTTCCTGCTGCATTGTTTGGAATTTATTACTTTATCGTCTCAGGATGCTGATACTATCTGCTTGGAAAACCTGCCCTTGGCCTTCCCACTTCATGTCATGCCATGCTGTACATTCCTATATTTATATATGCAACATTATTAACAATATTGATTTTCCATAAAAGCCCCTTATTTACACCCTTCTCCACTGCAGGTTATTCTCTTTAGTTGCAGCACTTACAAGACATTGAGGGTGGCTTTGAAGTATGGGTAGAATGTTTCCTTGGGTTGTGACATTTTCTATTAAGAGGTTAATGTGATCACTGTGTGCATCTTTTCCTTTGTGCAGAAGTCACTATCTGCAGTGCTGGGAGCCTCTTCTAGCCTACATGTGGGTGTGAACCAAAACAAATGGATCTGAGGGTAACCCTACAATAATGCCTATGCCCCTACCTTCCATTCCCAACTCTTCCCCTCCTCACTCAAATCTCTAGTTTTCAATGTAAGACAGGGACACCTCAACAGGACCAAAACCTGGATTTTTTACCATCCTGTATTTTGGTCTGCTTTAGGGGTGCATCTCAATATGGAATGTCCTGCTGTGTGAACCCCCGGTATCATCCAATATCTTACCTCAATTGGCACGCCCACTGTGCATGCTTAGCCGCACTCTGCAGCACCCCACCTTTTAGACTCTAGTTAAAGCTTGGGATTGCCAGGCTCTTCATGTTGGCCACTCCCATTGGCTGTGTACACCCACCACCAGCTATTCAGATATGCCTGGCAGGGGTGCGAACATCAAATGGAGGATTGCTGGGGATTCTGCCAGAGGCCCGCACATGTACTATGAGAGCGAGGATAGAGGTAAGATTATAGGTGATCCTAGGGGCCTCACACAGCAAGAGATTTCAAATGGACCTAGGGCTTTATTCATGAAGGGATAGCGCCAGGTAGAGCCTTGTAAGCGGCAGGTAGTGTCAGGTAGCGGCAGGTGAACTCCGGACACGGCACGCAATTCCACATTTATGAAGCCAAATCTGGTGAGCGTCTGGAACAACGCCATGTAGCGTTCTATTCATCATTATCCCAGGCTCAGTGTACAGCACCGGCGTTCAGCCTTGGGGAGGGGGACCCCATTTTTTTTTTTGATTTTTAAGGGTTAAAAACCCTTAAAAATAAAAAAAAAATGACGTGGGGTCCCCCTTACCCAAAGTATCCAGCCCGAGACCAGCTATGCAGGGCTTGTAGGAACAGGGCGCAGGGGCCAGCTTTTGTGGCCCCTGGCCCTGCAGGCTACAAGCCCGCATATTCCGTGGGCCCGGGCTCTTCTGCCCCCCCCTGGCCTTTGGGGAGGCAGGTAATGGGGGTGCCGGGGGTAAATGGCAAGTCACCCGCTAGCGCAGGTGACTTGCCATCCCCCCAGCCTTGTGAACTGGTATAGGGGTCATGGACCCCTTACCAGTTCACAAGGGGTTAAATGTAAAAAAAAACACAGACACACACAGAGAAAAAAATATTTTATTAATTTTTTTTTTTTTTTATACTTACCTCCTATCCATCCTGGAGCACACTGTCCCTCGGCGATCACTGGCTTCTGCTCACTTGCTAGAAGCCTTTTACAGCTGCTGGATGACAGAACACAAAGGGTTAGTCCAAAAAAAAAATGACATAGGGTCCCCCCTCCCAGGGGAGGGGAACCCCATTTTTTTTATTTTTAAGGGTTAAAAACCCTTAAAAATAAAAAAAAAATTGACATTGGGTCCCCCTTACCCAAAGTAACCAGCCCGGAACCAGCTATGCAGGGATTGTAGGAACAGGGCGCAGGGGCCAGCTTTTGTGGCCCCTGGCTCTGCAGGCTACAAGCCCGCATAGCCCGTGGGCCCGGGCTCTTCTGCCCCCCCCTGGCCTTTGGGGAGGCAGGTAATGGGGGTGCCGGGGGTTAATGGCAAGTCACCCGCTAGCGCAGGTGACTTGCCATCCCCCCAGCCTTGTGAACTGGTATAGGGGTCATGGACCCCTTACCAGTTCACAAGGGGTTAAAAGTAAATAATCACACAGAGAAAAAAATCTTTATTTATTTTTTTTTTACTGTACTCACCTCCGATCCGGCGTCCCTCGCCGCTGTCCCGCGCCGCTGTCACTTCACTGACAGATGCCGGTGGTGATCGGCGCAGGGCGGGTGACAGGCGAGGGGGCTCCGATCGGAGCCTCCTCGCCTGACACCCGCCCTGCTCCGATCACCACCGGCATCTGACAGATGCCGGAGCTCGGAGGGGGTATAGGAGGAGCGGGATGACGTCATCCCGCTCCTCCCACAATGGGCGGGGCTAGGAGGAGGCAGCCATCGCCGCCATTACTAGAGGTGAGGACCCGGAAGAGGGTCCTCATCTGAAGCCTGCGCAGCCCAGGGGGGGGATCGGACCCCCCCCCCCTGGTGAAGAGGAGACCCGACAGAATGCTCGGGTGCGGAGGTGAGTAAATGACAGTTTGCTATTTTTTTTTTTTCACAGCGGCGATGTCAGCGCTGGAAACGGGGGGGGGGGGGCGGTTGGTTTCGGGCCACCTCCTGAAGACGGAGACCGACGGGGGGGCGATCGGATGCCCCCCACAGGAAGAGGGGACCCCAAGCTTCACGGGGATACCAGAGGTAAGTGTTTTTTTTTTCTATTTTTTAACTGTTATGTGTAAATGCCAGGCACGTGAAATTTACGTGGCTGGCACTTAAGTGACGAAGAGGCAACCACGTAAATTTTACGTGGCTGGCATTTAAAGGGTTAAACATACACATGTTTACTGGTCCATAGTACAAGATGGTAGTGTAATTTAAATTAACATCACAAACCCCACTACAGTGCAATCCAACTGCCAACCGCCTCTATGTTTCCGCCCACACCATGATGGGGGCTAGCAAATGTGTTAGTTTTGTAAGTTGTTCCGGCTAACACATGTTGCACACTCTACAAGTAAGATTCTACACTCAACTTCAAATTAGGCCTTAGCATTGCACTGTAAAGGTTATTAGCACATTATCTTGATGTGTCCATGTTGCACACATAAATAATTTACATGAACTCATGGACTAGTAAATATGCTAATTTCTGACCCCATAAACAGATGGATGTCAAATCTTAATGTGTCATTGCCCAACTAATATATTTTTTCTCTTTTGCTTTCTCCTGACAGATGTTGCCACACAGACGGAGCCGGTGACCATACTCCCCACCCCAGCTCCCGGGACGTCCAGCAGCATGGGCCCCAGCCACAGCGCGATGGTGTACATCCCACTTCATATGCCTAAAGACTTTGGACACCTTTGTCTTATTGGAAATTCTTAAGAAATTGACAATGTACCTATGTCTTTTCAAAGCACACATCTAGGTTACATGTCTGCATGCTTGATTGTTGGCTCACATTCTTTGTTTTTCCACGTAGTGTTAAAATGTGGGGTTAGAACCAACAAATTGGGCTGCTAAGGTTGTGAACTCTAATATGCTTGGCCCAAGCAGTTTATTCGTTAGGTCTTAGGCCCTGATGTTTGGCTGTAAATAAACAAATAAATGTCCACACTGGGACTTATCCCTTAATTTATTCCCAAGAGTTCAGAGTAAATGTATGCTTGGGATGTTGTAGCCACATGTAAGGCAGGCACTAGTACTCATATAATGGTAACACATAAGGGCACAGTTTACAACAATGTTAATGTGTGGGTCAGCTAATTTGAGGCAATTTCATTACATTGCTACATCTGTGTATGTTGAGATCACATTAAATGTTTT
This sequence comes from Gastrophryne carolinensis, assembly GCA_027917425.1. Taxonomy (NCBI): domain Eukaryota; kingdom Metazoa; phylum Chordata; class Amphibia; order Anura; family Microhylidae; genus Gastrophryne; species Gastrophryne carolinensis. The sequence continues at coordinate 358,611,727 of CM051238.1, read as the reverse complement.
TAATTTTTGTTTTTTATACTCTCTACAGCTTGTGAAACCGAGCATCGCAGACTGTGGCAGTATGTCCGTCGGACAAGCCTTATGCTGCTGGCCAAGAAGAGGCCTCGTTAGGGTGGGGGGTATGGTTTTGGCCGCTGTGCGGAGTAATGTTGGCCATGTTGGCCGCCTTGAACCCAAATAAATGTTTTATATTTTTCTAATTACAGTGTGTTGTGCCTTGTAAAGCATAGTTTAAGTGTCTAGCAACCCATTCGTTTGTAAATTTTTGGGTACATTTTTAGCCATTTAATCTGTAAACCATAGTAATATATGGCCAACAATATGTGTCATACATTTCTGGCTACATGTACATATCTAGATCTAGAGACTCATCCCTGACTGTGTTAGTAGCTATGTCTTTTCAAAAACACTATTTTGAGCTTGGGTACTAACATTTATTCACAAAAAATATTCAAACAAACACTTCACTAGGTGGCCTTGGAGGTTGGGAGTCATTGCTAGGGGTGGTGTTGGGGGACAACAGTGCAGTAAAAAAAATAGACTGCTGTTGTATCAGCTGATGGATCAACAACAAAGTTTGGTCCTGGCGCTGTACAGATTGCTCCATGGCATGTGACATTCGTTGGAGTGCAATTGTGTTTTCAGATTGCTGCCGATTTTGAAGTTCATGTAGCTGGCGCTGCAGGTCCTCAATTTGTTGCCGATACACCAACCCCTGATTTTCCAACGCAGCAATGCGCTCATTAGTTCCATCACGCGGCTGTTGGTGACTGTAGTCCTCCAGCATCCGGACCCCTAGCTCATAAAAATCAGCACTTGTGGGTGCAAGACCGCCTCTTCTTGGGTGTTCAGCCTAAAGAAACAAAAAGCAAGATTGTAGTGAAGCTGAAACAATGCAGGTATGCCCCTCCCAATCATTTACCCAAAGTGTTAAACTCAAACTTACCATTGCTTGAGCCTCTGTAGCTTGTCCACATGGCACTTGGGCAGACGGCACAGCTTGGGTTTCAGGTATGGCCTCCTGCCAAACCAAAACAAAAAAACATGTTACATGGTGGTTCCTGGACTACCCACGAACATGTCAATGTGGTTAGTGTTCCCCAAAACCAGCCATGTTACCTCAGTGTCGTCCGCCCTAAGTATTTCTGGGGTCTGGCTGCCAGAAAGGGGCAAATCCACATCTGAGAGATGGGGCAAGCTGGCATATGCTAAACAGGAAAGTCATGTTAGTAGGTTAGTTGAGATTTTTCTAATTTTATATGGATAGACTATCGAGGCCATAACTCAACAAAGTGCCAGATTGCATAATAGCCAAAATGGATCTTGGAAACTCAGATTGCAAACATGTATGTAAGAGGAAAAGTAGGCAATCATTGGCCCAAACACTAACAGACACATTGCTCAAATTACACATACCCGCCATCTCACAGATGTCCAGAGTTAGGCCCTCACTCGAGCTTTGCCCTTGAAAATACATGTTTAAACACAAGTTGGACTTATAAATTCCCAAAAAAGGTTCGCCAACATCCTTACTAGATAATAAAGCAAACCCAACTTACCCTCATCTCTAGCAGCCTCAGGGTGAAGGGCCCTTTCCGGACAGCCACTTCCTATATTCCGGCCAACTAAAATACACAATGAATGTCTATAAATATTCACAACACTACTCTGGTGAATGTTTGTCTTTTAATATACCACAAAAATGCATTGAAATCACTCAAAACAGTTTACTAATGAGCATGGGGATGGCAAATCCACTATAAATAGCCATCTTCAAGTTGACATTGAAAACATGTAGATTATTAGACTAACAAAATAGACCCAGTGTAACATAACCAGCATATAACACATAGGAAGTGGTGTCCAAAGATGAAGCAGTGACTTGGCCTACAAAGAAAAAAGATGAATGAAAGACATGCACTTGTGTTAAAGCGGCTACAGCAAGGTTGACACATGCACTTACCAGCATCCAAAGAGTAGCTTGGCTCCTGAGGAGATGCTGGTGCCAATGGCGGTGCAGCTATCCGAAAGCAAAGTAAGGATTTAGGCATTGGTAATGTGCGGCACCAAATAAACCATGAATAAAGGTGTGTGTGAGCAGCTCAATCACTAATATTTAGACACCAAAAGTCAGATTACGCAGGGCCTGAGAACTAGAGATTCCATTATTCAGCATTGCATGTCCCAACTTTGTGCAGTCAGATTTAAGAGTAGGGAAACCACAAAACACAGAGTGCCTTGGTGGGCCAGTGTGGCTTCCACATGTATCTGCAGATATATGCAAACACATCTCTGGCTTCCCACATAGCTACACATGTTTGAGCCTTGTTATTTAGTTGATGAGAGGGTTAAACTGTGCGTGAAATTAGTTCCAAGGCCCATATTACTAATCCTAAAATGTGGTAAAAACTATTGTTTGAGGTGCTCCCACACCCATTTATTCAAAACCAACCATCCCATAAATTTGTGATAAATACCTTCAATGGCAGACTGGGTTAGGCTTGAGGTTGGTTGAAGGGCAGGTGTTGGGGTGTCCTCCTCCCCGAATCATGGACATCACCATGTGCACCTATGCATAAAGCAACAGACAGGAAAGTAAAACATTTATGAGGTATAATGTACTACTTCACATGTCCTACTGTTAGTTGCCCAGAAAGAGACAAAGCAAATCACATACATTAACATCAGCAGAAAAAAAATTCCCAAAAATATGTACCCTCTGCCCAACCTGTGGTGTCCTCCCCAGCATCAACACCCTGCAGCCAAATGAGCGGAATTTTGGACTTCAGCATCTCCTCATATGGCCTGTAGGTACTCTTTGGACCCTGGATGGTCCCACTCTCGACCTGAAGATCATGCTTCATCTTTTGCATAAGGGCCCTTTTCAAAGTGTAGAAGCGTTTCTTGCAGGATGGGCCACTACGTGGGTATTGAGCACTGCTAGTAAGCTCCTCACCAATGGCATCCCACAATTTGCTCCTTTCTTGCTTGCCTATAGACTGGCTTTGGGAGCCAAAGATTAGCTCCCATTTTGCCAGGGTAAGACGCACAAGAGTATTGCTATCCGCCAAATTAAATTCTGGCTCCCTCTTGGCAAATGGGCGCCTGGCCTTGGGTGCAGGCTCACCTTCGGCCTGGGCCCTTTTCCTTAAGGGAGGTCTGCGCACAGCACCCAACACACTCCTACTTGGGCCAGCTGTGGCCGGCAGATGTCCAGAATTTGGCTCCATCCTGTAGCTGCACATACACACCACTAGACAACACACAAGCACGCATACAGACTACAGAATGGCAAGAAGAACTTTTGGGGGGTGGCAGGTTTTATGTGCTCTAACAACCAATCACAAACAGGTCCACTTAATTGCTTCACACATACTGGCCAGGTGCTTGTAGCAACAGCTCCACTGCAATGACTGATGTTTCTTTGAACCATGTGTGGAAGCCAATTAACTAATTAGAGAGCTCATTAAGCAAACAACACAACCAAAGACAACAATGTACTCAGGTATATTAAACACTTGTTAAATGTGGCTCTACAAACGGCTATTTAATTTGAGAGCAGCTTACCTTTCATTGGTCCAAAACGGAATGTTCAAACATGTCCGCTAAAGCACGCAAGTATCTGCTCACGTACGCTAGTATGTTTTAGCGTACGCATGCGCAATCCGTTTCTAGCACACCTGGATCAGCTAATTGCAGACAGGAAATAGCAGAGCAACACAAAAGGCGGCAAAGCGGACCAGTCCTTTCCCCAAGTTACGTATAAATGGCTTTACTTGACAACCTTCTTGTATTGTTACACTGTGGCAAAGGCTGTGGTGTGGTGCTTTGTTCCCTTGGTTCATTTTACTGTCTGGCTGGGTTTGGGCCTTACTCTCTGTGGCTTGTTGGGTGATTTCTGACATCAGTGCTGTTTCTTTAGGAGATTTATTTTGTTGGCATATGCTAATATTGTGTAGCATACAGCAAGTGAGGATTGATTTTGGGGCCTTTTGTGGGTTGTGCAGCAAATCCCCTCTTGGTTGTGCCTAACTTAGAAAGCACACTTTCAGCAGTCTGGTGGCTCTGACCACTATACATCTGGTTTTGTGGTGAGCTGGATTGTTGTGATTGTATGAGGAGTGTGCTTGTGTCTGTGGTGTGTTTGTGGATTTATTTTTGTTTGCCTTCATTTGGATATCTGGTCAGTGAGTGTGAGATGGATAAGAGGGTGATGTATGGTTTCTGGGTGTATGGATGTGGTAGAATGCTCGAAGAACAGGAGGCCAGGGAGGAGGGTGCTGTGAGGCTTAGGGCACCCCGATCCTTTGGCATCCGTCTTTCAGCAGATCAGAAGCCGCTTTCGTCTGAATCGTGCAGCACTACAGTCCCTATATGGTCAGATTGAGACCAAAATCGAGCCATCCACCAAATGCACCCAATCCATTCCAGGCATAGTTCGCCTATGTGCCAAGCCTAATATTGTGGCACGAGGGAATTTCCAGGCAACCTTTGCCCTCCTCAGCGGGATCAGCCAGGCTACAATGAGCCGCATATTTTTGCAGGTAGTACTGGCTATTTGTGACCTTATCCCTGTTTACATCAAATTTCCTGAGGATGCGAATGATGTTGCCCAAATTAAGCATGCATTCTATCGCATGGGAGGGATTCCGAATGTGCTAGGGTGCGTGGATGGTACACATATCCCTTTCCGCCCTCCCCGTGCACAGGAGCTGCATTATAGGAATAGGAAGCAATACCATTCCATGAATGTCATGGTGGTCTGTGACCATGATATGAAGCTGCGGGCCGTGAGATCTGGCTTCCCCGGCTCATGCCACGACTCTTACGTGCTCCAGCAGTCAGTCCTGTGCCGGAAGTTTGAGAACAATGAAATGCCACATGGCTGGCTACTGGGTAAATAAATAACCATGACAAAGTATTTTGTTAAAAATATGTGGCCTAGTAAGCTAAATTTAAAATATTGCGAAAAATAACATGTACTAGTACTAATTGCTGTCTCTCTCAATGTGTTTATTCCACAGCGGATAAGGGATATGGACAGAGAACGTGGGTCATGACTCCGGTCAGAAACCCACAGACCTCTGCCCAACGACGCTACAATGCAGCACATCACAAAAAAAATGTCATTAATGCCACAAACCAAAATTAGTAATAAAAACTAACTACACTTTTTCTTCTTTTTTAGGCACCATGAAGAGAAAGCCACACTTGTTTAAATTTTTATTTGAACAAAAAAACACAAAAAAAATAAAAAAAAAATAAACAAAGAAACATGGTGCAATGTGTTTACTACTGAAGGTCCTAACATTGATTTCAATCCAACAACAAACCAACGCTCAGGCGCTGTCTTGAATAGCGTGTGAAAAAATTACAGCGCCTATAAAGCAGATCTGAAACATCATATTCACCAATGTAGGCATTCTTCCCAACAACGCCAGATAGCGACTGAGGAGGCCTGCTATAGCGAATCACAGCCGTTCGTAGCGTACGCTAGCGGTGCTCATAGCGCCGCACTTCAGGCGCTCATCTGTCGCTACCTGACGCTATTACTGAATCGGCCTCCCCGAATCAAAGCTGGGTAGTTTCATGGCTTTAAAGTGGACTCATTTTAGCTGGCCATGGGGTCTAAATAATTTCAGGACCAACCATTTCCCTCTCCTCAGAGCATCCTGATTTGTGTTAAATCCTTACTTATAATCTAAATGGCTGATGTCGGACACTCATGTGCTCTATGCTGTTTTCTGCTAATCATTCATATTCATGGAATAGAGCTCTGATTGGATGAAAGCCATCAGCCACCAGTTATCACCATTTTTTTAAAAGTATATAGACTGAAGATGTCAGGTAATATGAGTTCTGTCAAAGGCACAGTGGAATGAAAACACTTAAATAATGCCATTTATGATTTCTATAGCAATGAAGGGTCTGGTTTAAACACCACATGTAATGACAGAAAGGTCTCTGTACATAAATAAAGCTGGACATTGGAAATTCCTAATCTTGTGCTGTCACGTTTCAGCAACGGTCGCAAACAATCTGCAGTGTATGAGATAGTTATCAAAGGGCACATGAATTGTTTATCACAGGACACATCTAATGTGATGTTCCAGAAGCAATGCAAAAATAGCAATCCATTAAAGTACTGAAATGCACTTCTCTATTCCCTGTCTATTCAATGTGTGTACCAAACAAACAGTGTAGATTTAGCTTCTGCCCCCATCCTAACAACGACATAGAAATAAATCATATTTTTTGAACAAATCAATATATCACATTATAGCTGTTTTTTTATAGACTTCAGGACTTCTCCACTGTCCACATTCAGTTAAAATTTAACAGAAATGTTGCAGATTCAGTTCAGCTATGTTGTGATAATATATATAATATTATAGGTATATATATTGTGAACCATATAATATTTAGATGTAGCAACTCAATTCTCAGAGACCTAGGCAAGCAGACAGGTCTTTATTATTTCCTTCTGTCAGGATTTTTAGTTCAGTCATCTCTCTCTATATTCCATCCTTAGTCCCTTATTCTTTCATTACAATTTCAAACATCTCTGTACAGTATATATGCAGTTATCTTGTATGGGCTGTATATGAGACTATTTTGATTGGCTATTTGGCACAAATTTCTGTAAACAATGCAAATTAAAGGTCTTTCCATTTAAAGTTGCACTGACACAAAGAATGTAAATGATATATGTATAAATCTAATAGTCACTGGCAGAGATGGTCTTTGGATCCAGCCTGAAACTAAATTCATCATTGGATCTTATTGATTTGGTGTAATTGGAGCATCCCGGATAGCAGCAATATCTATGTCAATTATCCTGCATGTAACCTGTAGATTATGCCAGGTGGCATGCCGGCTATTAGTACCCTGTATATTTGTATAGGGATCCCTTGGACCCCTTTCCAGTTCATAAACAGTTAAAAAAAGGTATCGGCAGCAATAATAGATCTACATTTACCATAACTGGAAATCATGCATGATCACTATATTTTTTTATTTATATATGACTATGCGTTTCTTTGCTATGTAACGGAATCCTTTATATCCTCTTCTGGAATGCAGGAGAATAACTGTACCTTTCTTTCTCAAAAATAAAAACACATTGAAACGGGGAGGCCGATTCATTAATAGCGGCAGGTAGCAACAGTTGAGCGACTGTATCGGCATTTTCAGAGCGCCCGCTAGTAGTCGCTGTGCATGGCCGTTGTTCGGTAGTTGATAGCGACTCAGTCGGTTTGCCGTAACGTTGAATATTGGGTGAGGAGTCGCTATTTGACAGGTTCCGCGCTGTATGGGAGCGCATGATAGCGACTGGCCCTAGCGACCGGCTCCCACCATATTAATTAAAAAATCACGCTCAAAAAATTCTTGCGCTGTAAAATGCATGTTTAAGCCCCAGAGCGCTGGCGGCGATGGGTTAAAAGTAGTTTTTTAACCCCCAAACAACCATATTTTTGGAAACCAAATTAAAAAAGTTTTTAAAATAATTTTGTAATATGAATACATTAATATCAGACCTGTAATTATGTACAATTTTTTTTTTTTTTTTTTACCTTAAAAAATTATCTAAAATGGCAGAAGTGGTCACAGAATTTTACACATTTAAAAAAAAAAAAAAAATCATAACAATTAATTATGAATATTTAAAGATTGTTCCATTGAAATTGGAGAGCGCCAGGTAGCGAGAGGTCATACCTGTCGCTGTTCAAGGTCGGACGCTGGCGCTGTGGGCTGAGGCTGGAACAATGATGAATGAGTGGCTATATGGCGCTATCTCAGTCGCTAAGCAGGATTGGCTTGATAAATGTGTGATTGTGGTGGGGAGCCGGCGTTCTCGTGGCGGGGCCCATCATTACCGGCCGCTCACCAGTCGCTACCTGTCGCTATCCCTTGTTAAATAAGGGCCTAAATTAAAAAAGGAACCCACCATCACTGGGTCTTCCTTCATCTTCTCTCCAACGGGCTGCATCCTCTCTGCAGGTCCACCAGGTCAGGGACCCCCTTTTGATCCGCCAGGCTCTAGTCTGCTGCTGGCAGCTCCCCAGGAATTCCCTTGCATGTATCTCCCATTCAATGACATTGTTAGTCACATAGGGAATCCAACAGAGGCTCCTCCTCTGTGGTATAATAGCCTCCCAGTGGCATGGTGTCAGCTTGGTGGGATGCTAAGGAAAGAGATGAGGTGATCCTGTGTCCTCCCTCATAACAGATGGCAGAAGGGTGGCTGCCATCGCAGGAGTGTATAAGTGTCCCCTCTCTTTAGCTGACGTGTTTATATGGATTTTTATTATTGCACAATTTTGTGATACAACACCTTTAGACAACCATTTCATTTCCTATTTTCTATTTGGTATGTTTAGGGGCCGCAGTATGCATTAGCCTTAAGGGCTACTGAAGGTAGTTAAAGTGGACCAACACCCAGGATTTTCACTATCCTGGGTTTTGGTCCACTTTGGTGGGGCACCCCAATCGGGGGTGCCCCGCTGTGTGAAACCCCCCAGAACGCCCGGAAACACTCACCTCACCACGCTCCTACGTGGGCGCTCGTCCAATCAGAGTGCTCAGAGCCGCTGTGGTATGCACGTACAAGCGGCGTCCATCCACAGCGGCTCTGAGCGCCGGAGGCTGCGTCTCGCGCTTCCCTCTAACAGGGAGCGCGCCCGCCATTCACAAACGGCCGGCGCGAGACGCGTCCGCGGCCTGCGCATGCGCCGTTGGAACGGGGTTAAGGTAAGGTTTCTGAGCTTCCTGCACCCAGGCTCAGCTTCTGTTCACTCTTCAGTCCTTCAACATTGTCAGCCTCATCCTGCATTCAGTTTTCAGTTCAGTCTAGTCCCTGGTCCTGTCCAGACCTACCACCCCGTCATTCAAACCCTCCAATTTCCCTGCCAGTATTCCATCTCCGGTTAGTCAGGAACAATACTTTTGAGCCTTGTCAGTGGAGCTGCTTTTCTGTTTATGGTGTCTATTATTGTATGTATAGTTGGTTGGTTTGCTGTGTTAGCATACTATTTTGATGACAGCTGCCGGGTGATCGGTGGAGGGGGGTTGGGGGGCGAAAGATCACAGCCCTCTCGCCCCTCCAACCTTCCTCCCCGGAGCGACTGAGATTCTTTGGATGGATTAGAAATGCTGGCTGAGGGGGGGGTTAGCAGCGGGCGACCCAGGAAGGGAGGAAGGGGCCCTCCCCACACCACGGAGGGCCCCGGGGGGGGGGGCGATCGAAGGCCCCACTGTTAAAGAGGAGACATGGCGGGAGGGATCGCGCCCGCATGTGAGTAAATGTCATTTTTTGTTTTACAGCTGTCAGGGGCAGCAGGAGCGGGGGGCGGGGGATTTCGGAAGCCACATTTCGGAATCCATTTCGCTTGCCCCCCGGATGAAGAGGAGACCCGGGCAAACCAAATAGGGGGTCAGGTGAGTGTTTTTTTTACATTTTTTAAAAACTAGTTAAGGGGAAAGTCAAGCACGTAACACCTACATGCTTGCCACTTAACGCCTAGACAAGCGAGCACGTAGGTGTTACATGTTGGCAACAAAAAGGTTAAACTCCTAATACAAGTTGCAGTTCGAAATAATAATAAAAGTCATCTAGATCAGTGCCTCTTAACCTTTTTAAGCCAAGTACCCCCTAGTGAAAAGCAGTTACAACCAAGTACCCAGAAGAAGAAGATTAATTAACAATGTTACCACAATAAGTAGGTTATGGGTCTTGCAGCACTTTTTGAATAAAAAAAGAATAACGTTTTAATTTTAAAATAATATGCCAAATCCAATATAACCCACATGTTGATGCACCCTAAAACATTGCCCCTGGGGTACATGTACCACAGGTTTAGGAACAGTGATCTAGATAATTCATGCTCATATGTATGTGTATTATGTCATATTGAGCTTAATTGGGGTCCATACTCCTGGGCATTATTAATATGCAACACAATGTCCTTTTATCAATGTATAACTGCTTGTGCAAAAAAGACCATTTTCATCATGTGAATAAACATAAAAAATTAAAAGCAAAAATTAGAATCCCATATCTGACCAGCTGCTGGGAACACATTGTAGATAATTCTGATCAACAGAGCGTGATAAAAATGGTTGATGCATTAGTCAACAGCTTGTAATCGAAATCACAGAGGAATTGTGCATGTTTCTGTCCCCCACTGTGTATCCTTTTATAAATATGTTTTTTCCTTTCTATAGTAGTGTGTTATTTTCCTGATGTTGGTAGCCACATAGGAGTCAGCATTTATGTACTGCATTATGCTGCACAGGACAAACCGCTCAGTACTCCCCAGAGATGGACTATATATAGGTGTTTTTATATAGTAGCTGAAAGAAATGCAGATTTCAGAATATGCTCATAACAGCTGTACTTCAGTAGAAGGAAAATTGATTTAGGAAAATATAAAGAAAATATAAAAACTTTATACAGAGTTTATCAATAGTTCATTATGCACCAAATGTATATTGGTAGTTTTATTTTTTAGACCAGACAGTTCACACTGAAAGGTGGGTATAACTGACCAGTTTATTGTCTATATTTTACCTGCAATTGAGACTTGCTATAAAAATTCTAGCAACTGATAATAGAAATTGGACAATCGCCTTTACTAGAGGTGAGCGAACTTTTGAAAAATTTGAGTGATTCGCCGAATTTTCCGACGAAAATCGTTTCGACCCGAATTTATTTGCGATGAATCGCTATTAAAAATGGCTATTTCTGAGCCTCCTAGAGCCTCAATAGGGTTGTAAACCATTCTGCCTTGCTGTAACACGCATAGGATGCGTGCTGGGGTATTGAAATAATACTGTAAAATATTATCACATGCAGATCGGAGGCATCGCTAATAGAATCGCGAAGTGGCACAATTGCAGAGAGTTGAGGTGGCATCACTATGAGGGGCCCCTATAGTGCCTGAAAAACACACCCTGGAGCTGGCAGCAGTAGGAGCCCAAAAATTAGCTGAATCACACCCTGGAGTTGCAAGCAGCAGCAGCATGAGCCCAAACATAGCTTGAGAGAGACACTGGATTTGGCTGCAGGAGCCCAAAAATTGGATGACTCACACCCTGAAGTTGCAAGCAGCAGCAGCAGGAGCCCAAATATAGCTTGAAAGAGACACTGGAGTTGGCTGCAGGAGACCAACAATTGTATGAATCACACCCTGGAGTTGCAAGCTGCAGCAGGAGCCCAAGCATATCTTGAAAGGGACACTGGGGTTGGCTGCAGGAGCCCAAACTTTGTATGAATCATACCCTGGAGTTGCAAGCAGCAGCAGCAGGAGCCCAAAATTGCCAGAAAGACACACCCTGGAGTTGGCAGCAGCATGACGAGAACATATACAGATTTTTGGCACATATATCTTATCCGAAGTATATTAATATAAAGTAAGAGTAACGTAAAGCTCTTTCTCAATAATTACTTGTGGTCTGATGCAGAGGAATGTCTGTAACTGGAGAGCAGCGCCTTAAATTTATTTTGCACGATCCATATTTCTTTAGTGTTGGTCTGGCCCTATCATCAATCTACTCTAATGCATCGGGCATTGGTGGGTGGAAATCTTGGCTGATCCATGCCCGATTCATTTCCATGCAGGCCAGTCTCTCAAAAAAAAAACATGGAGAGTGACAGATTAGTAACATATTAGTAACTAAGTAACATATTAGTAACATAGTAACATATAAGGCCTCATTTCATCAAGCAGAGGTCTCTGCAGAATAGGGGTGAGTGGCAGCAGGAGTCTCAGTGAGAGGCCTGATCTCCCGGGATAAGCTAGCGGTCGCGTCTTGAACAGCAACCCATCTGCCGTCATCCATTGGTTAACATGATCATCCACTGCATCACAAGTGACATCTGACACCCCCAGTCAACTGTCTGTTGTATGTTATGCTTTGGGTTCAGCTCCACTATTCAGTGAGGACGATCTGATAATCAGAAAAATCAGCAGCTACTGCCCAGCCAAGAAGTGGAGGAGACACTTGCAGCTTCTTCCACTAGGCAGACAAGTAGTGATAAGGAGAGTGTCGTGGGAGGAGGTGTTGCAAGTGTTTTGGCTTCTTAAGCAGACACTGTTGAGGAACCTGAGGAGGACATCAGTGAGTTTTGAGGGCACTTTTAAAGCTTGGAGTGATGGAGAGTGACAGATTTAGCGGCCAACATGGTGGCAGAAGGGGAAAGTATGGAGGCAAATGTGCTCAGGGTAGACCACTCGAGCGGCAGGCTATCTTCCCAGGAGGTAGTGGAAGAGGGTCCCTGGAGTCGTCGGCGGCGGCGGCAGCAGCATCAGTGAATTAGTGCGGACTGTTGGTAGGAAAAATCAGCTACAAGCCCATTTTGCAGTTTTTCAACAAGCATCCGCAGGAGCTTAACATGGCTATATGAAAGATGTGTAGGCAGAAGGTGAAGTTTGGCCAGGGTCCCAATGTTGGACCCACAGCCCTACGTCAACATTTGCAGCGTCACCATAAAGTGGCCTGGGAGAGTTGGCTCCAAAGTGGTGGTCCAGCCTGCTGCATTACCCAGTGGCACACCGCTCTCTGTTCCAGCCAGCCAAGGCTTCACCACCTCCTGTGTGTCATACCCATCCTCTGTCGCTCCAGATGCTCCTCCTCCTCTTAATCCGAATCAGTTATTCCGCCAGCAATCCATTGCCAAGCCATGTCCAAGAGACAACAGTATGTGCCCACTCATCCAACGTGCAGAAGCTAAATGTGCTCCTGTATAAGTTGCTGGTGCTGCAGTCCCTCCTTTTTGAGTTGGTGGACCTTTAAGAGAACTGATGGCTTGTGCTGAGCCGAGGTGGAGAGTCCCATGCTGTCATTTCTTTGCGAAGAAGGCAGTACCAGCCCTGTACAATTTTGTTGAACAGAAGGTGGGCAGTCCTTTAGCCTGTCAGTGTGTACCAAATTGCACAGCAGTGCCTACGTCTGGAGCTGTAACTATGGTCAGGGACAATAAATATCCTTTAGGACCACTGGGGGATTGTGGTTCCTGCACAACCACAAAAGCAACTTGGACAGGTCCCTCCGCTGTGGCCTCCACGCTCCTAGGCCTTTGTGCCTGTGACAGTGCACTTGCACTTAGCAATGGTGTCACAGAGAAAAGTGGCAAATTGTCAATTACATATTAATAGTTAACATTTATCTTATTTGAACATATTTATAATAATAGCATATAATAACATATAACATATATATATATATATATATATATATATATATATATATATAATATATATATTCTTTTTTCCATTGCCTTTTAATATTTTGTGAATTTTTGTACATATTTTTTTTTTCATTTTTTTTTTTTTTTTTTTTTTAACTTTTTTTCTAAATATTTATTTTTTCTCTTTTTTTTTAATTTTTGGGTATTTTTCCCAGTGCCCTTCCAGCCTACCATGTGTGCAGGACACGGCGGTTTCATGCTGTTCTTCACATGGTTTGCCTTGAGCAACAGAGTCACACATGGGAGGAACTGCTAAAAATGAGAACTCAATACATGAAATCATGGCTTACTCCACAAAAACTGCAAATGGGACCTATGGGGACTGACACTGGGAAGAACATCTTTGACCTGATGCAGAGCCTCCCCCAATCTGACCTTATTTTGTTCCGTTTTTCCTATGGCCCGTTTTCCTTCCGTTTGTCTCGGGGTTCAAATGTGATTCAGAGCCGCCATCGGGCGAGCTCCGTTACTGATCCGTTTATGTGTCTTCATTCGGGAAGTGTTTTTTCCCCTCTCGGGTGCTTTCCGTGTGGTCGTGGGTTCCGTTGCCGTTCACACGGATGATCCGTTTTTGGCTCCTTTTTAATGCGTTTCCAAACGTACCTTCTTGCCATCTGTTTCCGTTTTCACCCCGATTCCGATTGTTTTTCCATGTATACTTACATTTCCATGGATTTCCTGTGAACAATCTGTGTCCACGCAAGCGCACATCCCTAGTCCTCCCTAAAGCTTCCCTCATACATCAAACTGACACTTTTACCAACACCAAAACTTCCCTTAAACTACTATCCTTCTTCTTCTTCTTCCTCCTCTCTGTGTTTAATGCTTACCTTAATCTCTTCTCCTTCTTTATCTTCTTCCTGTGTTTAATGCTTACCTTAATCTCTTCTCCTTCTTCTTCTTTACCTTCTTCCCTGTGTTTAATGCTTACCTTAATCTCTTCTCCTTCTTCTTTATCTTCTTCCCTGTGTTTAATGCTTACCTTAATCTCTTCTCCCCCTTCTTCTTTATCTTCTTCCCTGTGTTTAATGCTTACCTTAATCTCTTCTCCTTCTTCTTCTTTATCTTCTTCCCTGTGTTTAATGCTTACCCTAATCTCTTCTCCTTCTCCTTCTTTATCTTCTTCCCTGTGTTTAATGCTTACCTTAATCTCTTCTCCTTCTTCTTCTTTATCTTCTTCCCTGTGTTTAATGCTTACCTTAATCTCTTCTCCTTCTTCTTCTTTATCTTCTTCCCTGTGTTTAATGCTTACCTTAATCTCTTCTCCTTCTTCCTCTTTATCTTCTTCCCTGTGTTTAATGCTTACCTTAATCTCTTCTCCTTCTTCTTCTTTATCTTCTTCCCTGTGTTTAATGCTTACCTTAATCTCTTCTCCTTCTTCTTCTTTATCTTCTTCCCTGTGTTTAATGCTTACCTTAATCTCTTCTCCTTCTTCTTCTTTATCTTCTTCCTTGTGTTTAATACTTACCTTAATCTCTTCTCCTTCTTCTTCTTTATCTTCTTCCCTGTGTTTAATGCTTACCTTAATCTCTTCTCCTTCTTCTTCTTTATCTTCTTCCCTGTGTTTAATGCTTACCTTAATCTCTTCTCCTTCTTCTTCTTTATCTTCTTCCCTGTGTTTAATGCTTACCTTAATCTCTTCTCCTTCTTCTTCTTTATCTTCTTCCCTGTGTTTAATGCTTACCTTAATCTCTTCTCCATCTTCTTCTTCTTTATCTTCTTCCCTGTGTTTAATGCTTACCCTAATCTCTTACCCTCTTACCCAGCCATCAATCTCGTCTGCTGCCGGGGACACCACACACCCATGTGGGCGCCAGCTGCGCCGTGGCTCACTTACAGCCCGTTTTTGTGATGTCCAAAGCATGGCTGTAGCCACTGCTGTTTGTGAGCACTATGATGCCCTATTTGGGCGTTATTCCAAATCCACCACAAAGCAGGCCAAGCAGAAGATTTGGGATAACATTTGCCGGCAAGTTAATAGTGTTTGTTCTGTGAGGAGAGATGTTGAGCAAATTTAGCGAAAATTTTGTGACCTGAAATATTATGGTAAAAAAAAAATGGACATGCGCTGACAGCAGAGGTAAAGTCCATTTAGAGTGTAAATGCATGTATAGGCTGCTTTGTAACAGGATGTAACACTTATTAGGTGTGCTTTAATCTTCCCCAGCCTGCAGACCGGGGGTGGAATCCCAACTAAAATCATCCCAACACCAGCAGAAGAACATGTGTTTACATATATTCACCCGGCAACCCTTCAGGGCCTGCCAGGGGGCCAAGACACAGACAGGAATGTCAGGTCCGGAGGTGAGTATATTTTTACATTGAGCCTTTTAAATGGGTACCCAAACAGTTTTAGAATCCTTAATACACACTGGCATTTGCTGAAACACTAAAAGTACATTCTCTCATCCCAGAACCAACTCAAGACACGCCACTAGGCCATACTACCCCTGGCTTGTCCCGGAGGACCATGCAACAACTGTCTTCAGTCCACACAAACCAAGTGTTTGGATGAGGTAAGTCAATGGTCCACTGTGTAGACTTATGAAATTGCACTTGCATCCATTTAATGTTAAATAGGGGATTCAATACCTGCTACATTTCTTGGCAGAACCTACCCAGTCCACCAATTATAGAAGACATTCGTGATTTGGAGGAGGAGGACACAATTCAGATGCAGCCAAGGGCAACCAAACCAGTGGGCGAACATCAGACCCAACAGGCCCAGCAACTTCAGCCCCTGGTGTCCTCTAACCCAACCTCTGTAGCACCAACCTCTTCTGCCGTCCGCACAACAGACTCTACGCCAAGCCAGCCACCTGCAGCCACTCAATCTGGAGCAGAACCACCCACCCGTGCCAGTGGCAGAACACATCCAAGGCGACATATCAGCCAGAGGAGACAGCTGCAGATCATGGAGGAAGCCTGGCACCAGGAGAATGTTTAATTTTCTGCAAACACAGAGATTTAATGAAACTGTGTGTACCCAAATCACCTCGATGTCTACCTGTTAGGGCGAGCGCTGCACGCCCGTCTCACAGCAAGTCACTTACCTCCATGGCTGCATGCAGCCGTCATCCATCTTGCAGCACTTCCCTCATGGCTGCATCCAGCTGCTGCCCTTCCCCCCATGCTTCCTCCTCACATGCTCAGGTGCGCGCACGTCTCCGTCCACTAGAGGGCGAGCGCACTGGCTTCCTGAGATTTAAAGGGCCTGTACAGCACTGATTGGTGTTTGGTCATCCAATCCTGCATCCTCTTCCCCTATTTAAAGAGGCACTTCCTTCCTTCAGTGCCGGATCTTGGTCTCTCCATGCTTGTTGAAAGTCAGACATTCTTGGATTGCTCACCTGTGTACCGACCTCTGCCTGTCCCCGATTCTGAACCTTTGCTGCCTGCCCCGACCTCGGCTACTCACCTTTACTGCGAACCTGTGCTGCCAGCCCTGACCTCTGCCTGTACTTACTACGCCTTTTGCCTGCCACTTGTGTACCTCGCTGAACCTCGGCTGACTGTGGGACTGGGCCGCTGTTGGGGGGTAGTGACCTGGGGGTCACTCGCCGCACAAGACCAACCTGCCTTGCGGTGAGCTCTGGTGAATACCGGTGGCCCCTTAGACTCCGCTCCCCTGACACGGTACCCGTCATCGGTCCCACGGTTAAAGCGGATCCACACCTGAGTCCGCTCCACCCGGTCCGTGACACTACCCAATTAGAGGTTTTAAACCAAAATGTCTCTGGGCTGCTGCAAGAAACCAGACAACTAACCAGGCATATGGGTGAAATGGTCCACCAATGACAGCTCATTAATCAGAGCCTTGCACATATTGCCGCAAACATTCACTCACACCAGGCATCAACTGCCACCTCATACTCTTCATACCACTAAATGGATGTGTTTATGTATTTGACCCCACGTTAAGCTTTACAGAATACAACCAAAAAGTTTGTATCTTAATTTTTCCGGGATCCCCAAAAATTAAACAAAACCAAACAAACAAAGGAATGTTATTGATGATAAAAAATTGTCCACAAGTTGGGAACAGATCGCCTGTGCTGTGCCACTTTGGGATCCGGAGTAGGGAGGTGTGACTTCTTCCGAAATCTGTGGCTTCAGGCAGGTCAGTGTATCTTGAAACCCGGCTTTGTATGGCCAGGTTGTGCATGACCCCACACGCAATTATTATTTTGATGACCTGGGCGGCCTCATACAGCAGGCCAACCCCAGTCTGGTCCAGACATCTTCATCAAGCCAAAGGCCGTTCCACCACTGAGCGAGCGTGTTATACCGATCCTGGGCCTGCGAGGATGGGTGGAGGATGGGGGTGAGTAACCAGGGGAGCAATGGATAGCCAGAATCACCTGCCAAAAAAAAAAACACAAAATAAGCACACACCAAAAAACAAATGACAAATGGGCCCCTTTGCCACATATGTAGTGGCAGGCCCCATAACCAGCCGAGACAGAGAAACCTAAACAACAACCATCTAAAGTGTATCTAAACAAGTACCATCATGCTACTAAGGAAGAGCCACAAGTACCTTACATGCTACTTCCAAATACGGTATGTTGGGTCACTTTAAACTGCTAAGAACAGGGAACAACAGACAGAGGCCTAAGGTGAAGAGGCTCAATAATGTGCTGTTTAGCATTCCAGCATTAGTGAACAGGGACAATAGGTGAGCTGTGCAGTGTCAGTGCAAAGCGCAGTTCTGATGAGGCAACATGCACATCCGCCCAGCACACTCCTGTACAATGACTCTGGGATGTAACATAGCTAAAAGGCTCAGGACAGAAAGATATAGTGGCGAATCACAAACAAAGCCATAGGAAGATAATACTGGTAAGTAAGTGAGTGTTAACTTCTACTGTTTCATTGGAGTCTATAACAGATTAGTGGGGTAAAGGCACGGAACAATCAGAAAAATCATGCTGGACGGCACAAACTATTTTTAAACACATACGTTGGCATGTCGGCTATACTATAAAAGCCCAACTTAACTGCATTGCAGGCTTCCGCTGTGTCAGGGAAAAAAATAAATTTTGGTGCCAGGGTAGCCATGCCATCCAAAAACTTGGTAAGGCTGCGGCTCAGCGTAGACTGGGACATCCCCACGGAGAAGGCACCCAGTCTCTGGAATGAGGCGTTTGCCAAAAACTGCAGGCAGCCAACCAATTTGTTCATACCTGCAATTGCATGCCCCTTCCTTGTGGTGCGGGCTAACCATGGCAGCAGCTGGCTATACAAGTCCTGGAGAGAAACACGATTAAGGTGGGTGAGCTTGAATACCTCAAGGTCATGCATACCATGGATGTCCAAATGTGTTCGGTGCAGCCTGGTTTCTGCCATGCTCAAAAGAACCAACCCGCGGAGCTGACGCCTTTGATGATCGCGCACAGAAGAATGCATTTCAAACTCCCGGAGAGCAAATACGGCTGCTAAGACTGCCCGTAAGTGAAGCGTCGACACCCTCATTAAATTGGGCTGGTTTCAATCGGAAATCAAGGCTCTGAATCAATTAAAAATGGACCAATCAATGGGCCGTCCGTTTTCACGGAGTTCAGCCGCTTGCGAGCCGTCAATCAGAAAGGCGCATGCCGACACACCTGAGCGCATAAACGCACACAAAAAGCAACGTAACACCCTTTCATGACCCGATCACAGCCCAAAACCAACGGGAAAACGTACGGGATAGCTGAATGGGGAGGCTCTGCATCAGGCCACTTGTCTGTGCTGCGACAAGGAAGCCTCAGCCATGCGTCCTGCCATGGTACACATGTTCAATCTAGTTGTCAAGCATTTTCTGAAGTCTTCCCCCCATCTGAAAGACATCCTAACAACGGGAAGGAAACTTTGCATGCACTTCAGGCACTCCTACACCGCCAAGCACACCCTTCTTGAGCTTCAGCGTCAGAACGGTATCCCCCAACATAGTCTGATTTGCGATGTTTCCACCCGTTGGAATTCCACCCTCCATATGCAGGATCGACTATAGTAACAGAGAAAAGCCATCACGGATTTCTTGATGATCCAAACGGATAGTGGGACTCCCCTGTGTAACTTCAATGTAAACCAGTGGCAGCTCATACGTGACACCTGCCGTTTGCTCAGGCCCTTTGAGGAAGCTACTTTATTAGTCAGTCGCCAGGACTATGAGATGAACGATGAGATTCCACTGCTTCATGTACTACAGCACATGTTGGAAACCATGGCTGGTCAGGGCACTAGAGACATGGCGCATACATTTCACAGCCACATGAAGCCTGTGGGGGCTGAAGTGGAGGAGGAGGAGGGGGTGGAGCACAGCAAAGCACAGTTTAGGTTTGACAAAATGACCATTTTATCTAGTCATCTGACTAGAGGAGCAGGAGCAGCCACAGGAGCTAGAGGGTTGTGAGGAAGGCGAGACAGAGGACCCAGACACACCGTGGCAGTTTGCAGTGGAGATGGAGACAGGTAGTCCCTCCGAGTCACTTGCACAAATGGCACGATGCATGCTCACGTGCTTGCGTGGTGACCACAGAATTGTCTCCGTTTGTCAGCGGGACGACTTCTGGCTCTCCACCTTATTGGACCCTCGCTTCTGGCACAAAATGGGGGCATTTTTTACACCCACTGAGAGGGAGGACAAACTGACCTACTACAGAGACATCCAACTTAGTCAGTTGGGCGATGTCTATCTGCGCCATGGTCCATACTCTCGCAGGTCTGACTCGGGGGGACCTCTGCGCTCACCTTCCACTGCCATGGCTGCCGGGGGGGTCGCAGCAGCAGCAGCAGCTCCATCAGCAGCCGCCTCAGTCTTAAGTCGCTAATGAGTAGCTTTCTACACCCGCATAGTGAGGCTACTCATGAGCAGCAGGAAGACCTGGAGCAGGACCTGAACCAGCAGGTCATGTCATACCTTGACATGACCATGCCAACACACCTTGAGGATCCGCTGGACTTCTGGGAAGCCAAACTTGACTTGTGGCCACAACTAGCAGTGTTTGCCCTGGAAAAGCTGCCCTGCCTGGCCAGTAGTTGATTTAGATGGCAACTGGGCTACTCTATATTATGCTGCAAAATGGCAAATTTACCTCACAATTAGGGATGAGCGAACCGGTTCGGACGAACCGGAATTTGCTCTGAATTTCAGGGAAAATTCGATTCGGCACGATCGAATTTTTCCTGAAATAAAAAAAAAATGCCGGCATGGTGGGAGCGGGCAGGCCGGCTACGCTGTCAGCGGGCGGCGGAAGCCGGCCTGCTGACAGCGCAGCCGGCCTGCCCGCTCCCACCATGCCGGCATTTGTTTAAAAAGCAAACACTTACCTGCATGGTCGGAGCGTGGCCCGCTGGCAGGCGTAGCCGGCCTGCCCGCTCCCACCATGCCGGCATTTTTTTTTCAGATGAGCGATTCGTGAAAGTTCGATTCGGGCGAACCCGAATTTCTTGGGGAAATTCGGCGAATCGCCCGAATCGAACTTTCAAGAAGTTCGCTCATCTCTACTCACAATATAAGCTATTGCCCCTCAGATTTACACAGGGCCTGCTCAATATAATGCTGCAAAATTGCAAATTTACCTCACTATATAAGCTAATGTCCCTCAGATTTACACAGGGGCTTCTCTATATTATGCTGCAAAATGGCAAATTTACCTCACAATATAAGCTATTGCCCCTCAGATTTACACAGGGCCTGCTCTATATTATGCTGCAAAATGGCAAATTTACCTCACAGTATAAGCTATTGCCCCTCAGATTTACACAAGGGCTGCTCTATATTATGCTGCAAAATGGCAAATTTACCTCACAGTATAAGCTATTGCCCCTCAGATTTACACAGGGGCTGCTCTATATTATGCTTCAAAATGGCAAATTTACCTCACAATATAAGCCATTGCCCCTCAGATTTACACAGGAACTGCTCTATATAATGCTACAAAACCAAGAGCGGATTTAACTCACACAATATAACTTATTTCTCAGGTTTATATAGGGACTGCACTATGTAATGGTGCAAAACCATGAATTTACCTGCAATATAAACTATTGCTGCTCCATATAATGGTGCAAAACTGAATTTATCTCACAATATAAACTATTACTCCTCAGGTTTATATAGGGGCTGTTGTATATAACAGTGCAAAACCATGAATTTACCTCATAATATAAACTATTGCCCCTCAGATTTACACAGGGCCTGCTCTATATTATGCTGCAAAATGGCAAATTTACCTCACAGTATAAGCTATTGCACCTCAGATTTACACAGGGCCTGCTCTATAGAATGCTGCAAAACCAAGAGCGGATTTAACTCATACAATATAACCTATTTCTCAGGTTTATATAGGGACTGCTCTATGTAATGGTGCAAAACCATGAATTTACCTCAAAATATAAACTATTGCCCCCAGATTTACTCAGGGGCTGCTCCATATAATGGTGCAAAACAGGGAAACTGTATTGTCCAATATAAACTATTGCTGCTCTGATTTACGCAGGAAGGCCACTCTAAAGAATGGTGCAACATGGCGAATTTAGCTCACAATATAACATAGATTGCAAAATGAGATTTTCAGACAGGGCCTGCTCTATAAAATGGCAATTTTGCCTCACAATATAAACTATTGCTCCTCAGATTTACACAGCGATTTAGGTTGATATATATATATATTAGTGCAAAACAGTGAATTTACCTCACAATACTGTATAAACTATTGCTCCTCAGATTTACACAGTGGGCTTCTCTATATAATGGTGCAAAATGGCAAATTTACCTCACTGTATAATCTATTACAGCTCTATATAAAAAAATAAAAATAAATAAAAAAAGGGCCTGTAAAAGCTTATTTAGTATAACAGATAGGGCGACATGTGCTGGTTTGGGATGCCCATGTGGGCTAGTGTTTTGACAGCAAGACAAAAACCAATTCAAAATGCAATACTTTGATTAAGCTGAGGAAGGATCAACAAGCTTATTTAGTATAACAGATAGGCTGCCTAATGCAGGTTTGGGATGCCCTGCGGTCTGGTGTTTTATTTGTTAAAGGCAGACCAAAAACCAATTCAAAATGCAATACTTTGATTAAGCTGAGGAAGGACCAACAAGTGTATTTTGTATAACAGATAGGCTGCCTAATGCAGGTTTGGGATGCCCTGTGGCCTGGTGTTTTGTTTTGTTAAAGGCAGACCAAAAACCAATTCAAAATGCAATAATTTGATTCAGCTGAGGAAGGATCAACAAGCGTATTTAGTATAACAGATAGGCTGCCTAATGCAGGCTTGGGATGCCCTGCGGTCTGGTGTTTTTTTTGTTAAAGGCAGACCAAAAACCAATTCAAAATGCAATACTTTGATTCAGCTGAGGAAGGATCAAAAAGCGTATTTAGTATAACAGATAGGCTGCCTAATGCAGGTTTGGGATGCCCTGCGGCCTGGTGTTTTTTTGTTAAAGGCAGACCAAAAACCAATTCAAAATGCAATACTTTGATTAAGCTGAGGAAGGATCAACAAGCGTATTTAGTATAACAGATAGGCTGCCCCATGCAGGTTTGGGATGCCCTGCGGCCTGGTGTTTTTTTTGTTAAAGGCAGACCAAAAACCAATTAAAAATGCAATAATTTGATTCAGCTGAGGAAGGATCAACAAGCGTATTTAGTATAACAGATAGGCTGCCTAATGCAGGTTTGGGATGCCCTGTGGCCTGGTGTTTTGTTTTGTTAAAGGCAGACCAAAAACCAATTCAAAATGCAATAATTTGATTCAGCTGAGGAAGGATCAACAAGCGTATTTAGTATAACAGATAGGCTGCCTAATGCAGGCTCGGGATGCCCTGCGGTCTGGTGTTTTTTTTGTTAAAGGCAGACCAAAAACCAATTCAAAATGCAATACTTTGATTAAGCTGAGGAAGGATCAACAAGCGTATTTAGTATAACAGATAGGCTGCCTAATGCAGGTTTGGGATGCCCTGCGGCCTGGTGTTTTTTTTGTTAAAGGCAGACCAAAAAACAATTCAAAATGCAATACTTTGATTCAGCTGAGGAAGGATCAACAAGCGTATTTAGTATAACAGATAGGCTGCCTAATGCAGGTTTGGGATGCCCTGCGGTCTGGTGTTTTATTTGTTAAAGGCAGACCAAAAACCAATTCAAAATGCAATACTTTCATTAAGCTGAGGAAGGACCAACAAGTGTATTTTGTATAACAGATAGGCTGCCTAATGCAGGTTTGGGATGCCCTGTGGCCTGGTGTTTTGTTTTGTTAAAGGCAGACCAAAAACCAATTCAAAATGCAATAATTTGATTCAGCTGAGGAAGGATCAACAAGCGTATTTAGTATAACAGATAGGCTGCCTAATGCAGGCTTGGGATGCCCTGCGGTCTGGTGTTTTTTTTGTTAAAGGCAGACCAAAAACCAATTCAAAATGCAATACTTTGATTCAGCTGAGGAAGGATCAAAAAGCGTATTTAGTATAACAGATAGGCTGCCTAATGCAGGTTTGGGATGCCCTGCGGCCTGGTGTTTTTTTGTTAAAGGCAGACCAAAAACCAATTCAAAATGCAATACTTTGATTAAGCTGAGGAAGGATCAACAAGTGTATTTAGTATAACAGATAGGCTGCCCCATGCAGGTTTGGGATGCCCTGCGGCCTGGTGTTTTTTTTGTTAAAGGCAGACCAAAAACCAATTAAAAATGCAATAATTTGATTCAGCTGAGGAAGGATCAACAAGCGTATTTAGTATAACAGATAGGCTGCCTAATGCAGGTTTGGGATGCCCTGTGGCCTGGTGTTTTGTTTTGTTAAAGGCAGACCAAAAACCAATTCAAAATGCAATAATTTGATTCAGCTGAGGAAGGATCAACAAGCGTATTTAGTATAACAGATAGGCTGCCTAATGCAGGCTCGGGATGCCCTGCGGTCTGGTGTTTTTTTTGTTAAAGGCAGACCAAAAACCAATTCAAAATGCAATACTTTGATTAAGCTGAGGAAGGATCAACAAGCGTATTTAGTATAACAGATAGGCTGCCTAATGCAGGTTTGGGATGCCCTGCGGCCTGGTGTTTTTTTTGTTAAAGGCAGACCAAAAAACAATTCAAAATGCAATACTTTGATTCAGCTGAGGAAGGATCAACAAGCGTATTTAGTATAACAGATAGGCTGCCTAATGCAGGTTTGGGATGCCCTGCGGCCTGGTGTTTTTTTGTTAAAGGCAGACCAAAAACCAATTCAAAATGCAATACTTTGATTAAGCTGAGGAAGGATCAACAAGCGTATTTAGTATAACAGATAGACTGCCTAATGCAGGTTTGGGATGCCCTGTGGCCTGGTGTTTTTTTTTTAAAGGCAGACCAAAAACCAATTCAAAATGCAATACTTTGATTAAGCTGAGGAAGGATCAACAAGTGTATTTAGTATAACAGATAGGCTGCCTAATGCAGGTTTGGGATGCCCTGCGGTCTGGTGTTTTTTTTTGTTAAAGGCAGACCAAAAACCAATTCAAAATGCAATACTTTGATTAAGCTGAGGAAGGATCAACAAGCGTATTTAGTATAACAGATAGGCTGCCTCATGCAGGTTTGGGATGCCCTGCGGCCTGGTGTTTTTTTTGTTAAGGGTAGACCAAAAACCAATTCAAAATACAACAATTTGATTAAGCTGAGGAAGGATCAACAAGCGTATTTTGTATAACAGATAGGCTGCTTAATGCAGGTTTGGGATGCCCTGCGACCTGGTGTTTTTTTTTGTTAAAGGCAGACCAAAAAACAATTCAAAATGCAATACTTTGATTAAGCTGAGGAAGGATGAACAAGCGTATTTAGTATAACAGATAGGCTGCCTAATTCAGGTTTGGGATGCCCTGCGGCCTGGTGTTTTTTTGTTAAAGGCAGACCAAAAACCAATTCAAAATGCAATACTTTGATTAAGCTGAGGAAGGATCAACAAGCGTATTTAGTATAACAGATAGACTGCCTAATGCAGGTTTGGGATGCCCTGCGGCCTGGTGTCTTTTTTGTTAAAGGCAGACCAAAAACCAATTCAAAATGCAATACTTTGATTAAGCTGAGGAAGGATCAACAAGTGTATTTAGTATAACAGATAGGCTGCCTAATGCAGGTTTGGGATGCCCTGCGGTCTGGTTTTTTTTTTTGTTAAAGGCAGACCAAAAACCAATTCAAAATGCAATACTTTGATTAAGCTGAGGAAGGATCAACAAGCGTATTTAGTATAACAGATAGGCTGCTTAATGCAGGTTTGGGATGCCCTGCGACCTGGTGTTTTTTTTTGTTAAAGGCAGACCAAAAAACAATTAAAAATGCAATACTTTGATTAAGCTGAGGAAGGATGAACAAGCGTATTTTGTATAACAGATGGGCTGCCTAATGCAGGTTTGGGATACCCAGGTAGGCTGGTGTTTTTTTTTTTAAAGGCAGACCAAAAAATATTGAAACTTATCCAGTTATATATTATGATTAGGGATGAGCGAACCGGTTCGGACGAACCGGAATTCGCTCCAAATTTCAGGGAAAATTCGATTCGGCACAAACCTGATTTTTTTTTGGTTCGTGCCGTTCGAATTTTCCCTGAAATAAAAAAAATAAATAAATGCCGGCATGGTGGGAGCGGGCAGGCCAGCTACGCTGTCAGCGGGCGGCGGAAGCCGGCCCGCTGACAGCGCAGCCGGCCTGCCCGCTCCCACCATGCCGGCATTTTTTTAAAAAGCAAACACCTGCATGGTCGGAGCGTGGAGGCCGGCGCCGCTCTCAGCTGTCATCAGAGGACGCGTCATCAGAGGACGCGTCATCAGAGGGCGCCTGAGAGCGGCGCCGGCCTCCACGCTCCGACCATGCAGGTAAGTGTTTGCTTTTTAAAAAAATGCCGGCATGGTGGGAGCGGGCAGGCCGGCTGCGCTGTCAGCAGCCCGGCGGCGGCCCGCTGACAGGCGTAGTCGGCCTGCCCGCTCCCACCATGCCGGCATTTTTATTTTTCAGATGAGCGGTTTGTGAAAGTTCGATTTGGGCGAACCCGAATTTCTTGGGGAAATTCGGCGAATCGCCCGAATCGAACTTTCAAGAAGTTCGCTCATCTCTAATTATGATAAATGCTTTTGTGTAACAGATAGGGTTAAATAAGCCACTGCATAGATGGCATGCACAGTGGCTAGGCAGATTTACAGCACAAAGAACTGAAATGGAAAACTGATCTGGCTAATGAAAAAAAAAAAAATTTCACTGTCACTTCTAAGCTGTCCCTGGCTGGATGGTTCAGTTTTTTCCCTATCTTTCCCTGGCTCTGTCTACCTCTCTGACTCTCCCTACCTATCTCTAACTCTCTGTCCCTGTCTCTAACTGGCTGTGCTCTGGCCGCAATGCAAGGCTGAAATGCACACAAGCAAGATGGCCGCCGCTTTGTATAGCACGGTGACGTCACCGGGCTTCCTGGCTGCATGTGACTTACCCATGATACCTTGCCCCAGGGGGTATGTCTGGACATGTTCATCCACCATTTTAGAATGCCTGTAATTGAAATAAATGGAGTTTAAAGGAAAACTTCGATCGATCAAATCGCGGGGAAATTCGGATTCGTTCATAATCGAATATTCCATGAAATTCGGAACTAATCCGGGTTCGTCCGGATCGATTCGCTCATCCCTAGCCTTTACCTTAGCTGACCATTTTCTCAGGGCCTTAAAATGAGACACTGGGTGAGGTCGGGGTGTGGATTAGGGGCAGGGCTATTTACAGAATTTAGAGGGTTTTTTTATCACTATGAAAATTTTGCAATTAACTAAGATATAAATGTGGATGAAGAAAGATGAGAATTTTTTTCTTTCACAATTTATAATGATTTATCCCTTACTGTAGTTCAGCACCATGTTTAGCTGTGCACATTTTTAAATAATCTGCACAGCCAAAAATGGTGCTGAATTGCACTAAGGAAAAAAAAATCATCCTAAAAAATAATGTTCTCCCAAAAAAATGTTAGAAAGAAAATTCTGAGGAATGGCTAGTTTCCCTTAGCCAGACAACAACTGGACTCTTAACCTACAGGTAAGTAATGATTTTTCTGATTTTCATGGCTATGAGCCTCGATTCAGAGACACATTCGTCCGGACTTCCGTAGCTGTCTGTGAAAGGTTTGGTGGGTGTTAGTCTTTTTTTTGCTTTTTTTCATCCATTTTCTACTCGCACAAACGTTCGGGAAAATGTGTATATGCTCTTTCGATGAACGGAAGCGAATCGGAACATTTCCAAAAAGAAATCGGAAATTTTCCGTTCGTTCAGATAACTTCCGTTGTTGGGATGGTTTCTGTCTGATTCAGAGAGCTGATTTCCGACGGATCTCCACCCTATAAATCCGTTTCATTTTTCGATCCACTTACGAGACCTTTGAGGGCTGGATTGCTATTGTTGAACATGTTTTGCGGCTATGTGGAGGAGTCTGCGCGCCTTTAGCACCAAGGCATTGCATGTATCAGCATGGCCGAGGCCATAAATTGTATAGCAATGCATACTTGAATCAATACATTTCATGTATGCCTTATAGATGCATTTTAATGGTGACCTAAATTAGTCCTTAGCATGTAAACATTTATTTTCCCACACATCCATATAATTGCTATATTTTTTTAGACTTATGTCCTTTGTGAATTATATTAGGATTGTTGAACTTGAATCTTAATTTGTTGTAGGAGTTATTGTTTTAGTTGGTTACCTTTGCTTTGTGTAATTATTTTATATTTGGTAGCAGGAACCGCAAGATGTGCCACTCGCCCTTGCTCCTGATGCCCGTTCTTTGCCTGCAGAATTCGGGCCAGGGGTTCTCTAATCGGGCACTATGCAAAACCTGGGCCGCGGTGGCAAGGGCCCTCTGGCTTTTGAAGTCCATATTTAGGTGTTTGGACCGTACGGGGGGGGGGGGGCACTGCAGTATGACCCTAACAAGGTTATACCAATATTTTAATTTACGTTTTTTAACAGGGACCACACGTGCCAGGGTGGTACAACTGAACTGAGTGTCAGGGTCCTTCAGTTGGTGGGCGAGATGCAGGAGCTGCGCAACCTGTTGGGGACCACAGATGAAGAATAATGTTCTGTGGCCTGCCATTGCTATGTATTTTGTTTTTTATAGTTGTAAAAATTTTACATTTTCAAATTTTTTTTAAATTTTATATTTTATGATGGTATAAAATAAAAATGTTACATTGTCATTTCATTTACAAAATACATTAACACAAAGCTAATGGGCCCAGAAATATTTAAAGATGAATATTCACATGACCGAGAAGTGATTTGGGTAAGTTTTAGGGGGCTAAAATGGAAGAAGAACCTAACCAAGAAGTGGTTTGGGTGAGCTTTAAGGGTCCAAAAAGGAAGATGGAGGAGAGTGCTAAGTGATTTAGCTAAACATTGTAGTAGAAGTGAGGGTGGCAAATATGTAGGCAAGCACTTTAATGAGTTAAGTTTGTAGTGCGCAGGCGCAAGATGGTAAGGATTTCCGTCTGGACGAATATTTATTGAAAAAGGGAAACAGAATCGAACGGGAAACGTAAAGGATTCGTTGGAGGATACGATGGGAAAAGGGCAAAAACGAAAGCCTACGTTGTAACATGTGAAAATGAAACGGAAAAGTCTGGATGGAAAATGACATCCCCGTCATTCGTAATCTGCCGTACGAACGGACAGAAACTTTACAGAAGGTTTTCAATGCATGCATAGAATCGCTCGCACAGATCGGCACTAAAACGGAAGTTTTTTTGTGTCTCTCTGAATCGAGGCTATAGACTTGAGTGACTAAAGTATGTACCATTATGTGTATGTACAATAATGGTGTTTTTTATTGTACATTTGATATTTCCGATTCCTTGTATTTTTGCACATATGTACATACATAATTGATTACTGACCACTGATTTGTGGGACACAAATGCTTAAGTCCATATTTTTTACTTCAAAGTGTGGCACAGGATGCAGATAATGGTGGTGTGCAGATGGGAGAATTATAGGTAGGTGCGGGCGATTGAGTGGGTGGCCCCTGAGTGAAACCCCCCAGGAAGCCCACAATCCTACCTTTTTCATGCTCCAGTGGCGCATGCGTTTGTGAATGGCCGGCGCAGGTGCGCTCCCTGTAAGAGGGACACACGGGAGGCGGCGGCGGATGCGCTCTGCTTGTCCGGCGCTGCCTCTAGCTTGTCCGCCGGCGGGGATTGGCTGCAGCGGTCACGTGGGAGCGGGGAGAGGTGAATTTTCGGGGCTTTCTGGGGGGTTTCACACAGCGGGGCACCCCCGATCGAGGTGCCCCACCGAAGTGGACCAAAACCCAGGATAGTCAAAATCCTGGGTGTTGGTCCACTTTAATCTTTGTGCATAGCAGAGAGCCATTCACTGGCTAGGTCTAGGGAAATGGTTTCAGTTAAATAGATTATTGCCTCGGAATGAAAGGAAGAAGGAACGGAATGAAAGAGAAGATAATGCAGCTGGGAAGTGTGTTTCAGTGTCAGCCATCTGCTGCAGTGGTTTTCCAATATTGATCCCATTTGGGTCACATTCATATAAGTGTGGTTTGTAACATCATTATATTTTACCAGCCACCATGGTTTGGCCCAACAACACAACAAGCAACATATAGATTAACCAAATCATGTTTGCAGGAGTAAAGGGGATTCGTCTGGTCTTTCTCCTGTGTAGTGCTAGCTTCCTCACTGTAAGGGAAAAGTAAACGTTGACATATAGTAAGATTTCAAAGCCATTTAGATAAGTATTCAGCACTCACCTGAAGAAGGTGCCTACCATCCTCTGTCTGGCTTGGACCCCTAACTGGCTTCCCTCCATCGGGGGACCCCCCAGCCAGGTTCTTTCTTCATCTAGGTTAACATTTTCTGGGACACACACACAATGTCAATGCATATGTTATTTAAGATGCAGCAGGCCAGGATTCTTTTGGAGACTTTCTTTTTGTCTTTTGGATAAACAAAGAAATCTTGCTATCAGATGGTTTACTCAATGATGCTTCTTGTTTCACAATGAGCATGGTTGTATTGTTTCTGGGGCGCTGAAATGGGCTTTCGGAAAGGGGTCATCAGCCAGGGCAGCTGTCCATATCCACAATCAGCTAGAAACATTTAAACAAATGTATAAATCAAAGCTACTCTTCACATGAAAGCACTTTAAGCTCAAGCAAAGAAAAGAAAAGCCAACTTTTTCCAGGAGGCCTTACACAAAATTGGTAGCAACCCACTACAAGTGTCCACAAACACTAACACTTCTATGCCTATATAGTGTAATTTCTATCCAGATTGTGCTAACTCCCATGTAACTGATTTACTTACCTAGCAGCCACCCCTGTGTCATTTCATGACGTTGAAAGTGCCCAAACAGGGCCGGTGCCTTATAACATGGGCATTACGGCAGAAGCTGTCCATTCCAGACTTTACACAATGTATTTTTTGCTGCTGATCACAAACTACTATTACATTCATCAAATAGTACTTCTTCCAGTTACAGAACATCTGCTCCTGCCTACAGTGTAGCTGAAAGGCTATGTGTGTGCCATCCAAACACCCCAACACATAGAAAGTCTAGCCTGGTGGTAGAACACCAATGTAATCCCATTCACTTCCGACTTACTTGTTGGGACGTTTATATATCTAGGTCTAAGTCACATATAGCCAAGATAACTTGCATTAATATTTGAGATACCATTGGCTGACAAATGCCTATAATGAGACCTGAGGAGGTCTGAAAGCTCCCTCTGCCCAGGATGTTCAATGTTGCCAATAGTCGAACCATGCCTGGCAGTTCATGGCTGCGAGCAGTGTTTGGATTGACCTAAGCCCAGATTTGCTCATGCAAATCCATAATAGCTGTATGGTTAAGTCTGAATCTAGTGAGTAGTCAGTTCAGTTCTAACCGAATTTATTCTCTCCTCACGCTTTCAGGGACATGCATGCTTCTCAGCATCCTCCTCCATACCCTGGATAGCATAACAGGCGCTATTAAGCCAGATAGCTTTCATCAACTGGAGATCTTTGCTCGGAAGCACTCATCCTACCAACCCACAAACACAAGCCTCTCACCAGACAAACAACCCCCAGCAGAGAGCTTTCAACACAAACAACACAAGCAACTCACAGCACAACTGTCCCAAGAAAACAAGCAGCTCACAGCTCAGCTTACAGGCAAAAACATGCCTCAAAACACAACTAGCAAGGAAAAGCACACAAACAACTCACCACACTAACAGGCCCAAGGGAGCTAGTAATTCAGACCACAACTAGCAGACAAACCCACAACAGCACCTCACAATCCTATACTCAGTAATCAAAAAATATTGCAAAGCAGGCCAAAAAAAAGCTAGCAGGTCTCAAAGATGCCTTCCCCTGTACTTACTTGTCCTTTTGAAGGGTTTCAGTCAGAGACTCACGAAGCCATGCTTTCGTGCCCATTTATGGCCTTGCACATTTGCGGTGATGTGGGAGGGGGCCTGCAGGGTCATACAAGGGCATGTGTGGGGGCCACGAGTCAATGCATATTTGCAAAAAGCAAGGCAGAATTTTTGCGGCACTGCTTTCATGTCTGGACGTGAAAGTGGATGGCCTTCTTTGACAAATGTAGACCCAGAACATTTAGCGGAGTCAAGTGTCCATACCACTCATCGCAACTTGCTGCTCTTGTTCATAGCCAAGGAAATATTTCAGCTGTGGCCAGATCTGTGCCCATGCTGACTGTATGGATAAGTGTCTCTGCATTTGACCTAAAATCCTTGTCCACTATCCCCTAAACTATTTTTACTTTGGTATCATTTTAACTTTACCTGTATGCTTTGCTTGTCAAATGCTTCTGCGTTCATGTCCGTTGGCTACTTACCTCTGTAGAGTCTCATTAAAGACTGCACTTTGCTCCAATTTATTCAAGAGGAGTCTTAGCGCTAATCCTACTCTTTACCTTTTGTAGCTGCAAAACCATATTATCAACCATTACCTCAACCCAGAAATTAAATAATGTGTAGATCCAACAGGTTAACTTACAGCAATATCAATCTACCTGATTGCTGCATTTGCTACCAACACCTTTGTTCAAGTGTACAAGGCTCTGTGAGACATGTCAAACACCTTTATTTCTGTTCCCTTTGGATGCTTGCATCATGAATGTTGGGAAAACACCAGTAGTCATATTATTTAAAATATTTTTAGACTGTGTTATTACACTATACAGGTGATGCGCTCCCATCTAGGAGAGAATAACCAGGATTATATTGCTGTTAAACCATGCCAGCTGTATTTTACTTTTACCTGATTCGGAGTTGGTATACCCAGGTGACTATGATTAAGTGTCTGAATAAACACTTTATACTACACTTACTTTAAACAGTAGGCATATTAACTGTTACTTTAGTCCCTCTTTAAGGACACTCTTAACTATGCCCAAGTCTTCTGAAGACTGCTTACTACTCTCTCACTACAACCTACGCCACCTGGTGGCTGCATTGGATTATCTGTACCTCCTTAACAACTTGGAGATATTCCATCTGTAAAGGAAAAGTTAGTACAAGAAGCAGTATTGCATTTTAATATACACATTTTGGGTACAACTGGAGTGTATTCCTCACTGTCCCTCAGCTACTCCCATGTAACTAATGGCTGATTGCTGGTAAAAGACCACACATAAATATTTCACAGTTCTGAGAATAAATATGTAACAGAAAATACACGCACCAAGGTTGCTTGCTAAACAACAGTTTTATTGTAGCGGTTCTCTTTTAAGGATAACCTTACTTGTTGCTGCTTTAGGCAGACTTATCTTTAAAGTTTCACAAACTCTAACAAGTACTTTCATCAAGGCAAATATTTTCTGAATATACTATCAAATTAACATAAGTCATAAATTACATTAAAGCACTCCTTTGGTAAAACCAGCCCAGTTAAAATAAAACACTTCAGTTTCAACCTTTTTTTCACACAACAGCCCCCTAAAGACAATTTCAAGACATCCATAATGAATGGGGTTAGCGTTTTCTTTCACTACTTTCTAGGGTGCATAAACCTCAGGATAAGCCAAGTTTATTTTCCTTACCTGGTCATTAATGACAGTGATGAATTTGACTGTACCACCATAGCTGGGACTGGACAAGACCACTCTATCAATGTAGATGGTTCTCCCTCACCCCCAAGTTCACTGACATGAGTAGTAACATAGGGCACCATAGGGCAAATCTTTGAGGAATGACCAAATGCTTTCTAATGGCTTTATCAATCCAACTCGCTCTGTAAGCCTCCACATATTTCATATCTTTCTCATCTATATACGGGCAATCTCCTTGCAAATTAATAACTACACAATGTTGAACAATACACTTTACACAAGAAAAATTAGATAACCATCTCACATCACCCACGCCTGGCTGTAAGTAGGGTCTACAGATCCTTTTTGCAAATAAGTACATGGAGCAGCGCTCAGCAGCTCCTTTACTCTTAGTGAACAGTGGCCAAACTGGTGGCATCTCAGCAATGTAATTAAGAAAGGCCAAAAGTTCACTGTCCGCTAAAAGGTTTGGGACAGGGGCACTCTCTGCTTTGGGCAAGGGGGCAGCAGGGGCAATGTCACTGCCCTGTATGTCCTGTGTGTCCTCAAGCTCTTCTTTAGCTGTGCTTTCTCTCTCCTCTGCTATAGGGCACCTGCCAAGGCAGGTTCAAGCGAACAAGAAGTCTCAGCAGAATAATCATCCTCAAAGACTGGCACCGGGAAGATCTTCACACCAGTTGGAATGGCAATGTGCTCCAGGTCCATGGCACTCTCGTGTTCACCAGGCATGATGGCTGCTGTATCAGCAGCCTCGCCTGTGAAACAACTTTGAGAGTGCTGAAATCCATGGTGGTTGTCTCAATTTCCTCAGTCGGGGCAGCAGCCTCCAGTGTACTATTGACAGGTACATATACTGCACATATAGAAACTTATAGAAAGTTTAACTTACACCTTAAGAACATCTGTTTCTCATTAAGCAAACATAACATTCTTGGGCATTCCTATGAGGAGGAGGGGCAAAAATCCCTCTCCACACTCGGAGAGATGGCATATAGGCGTGAGAGATGGCATATAGGCAGCTAGAACTGAAATAATTATAATTCTAATATTTAATTTTCCACCTCACCTAGGCAGACATTTCAGTAGCGACTGATGGCTTAATGGGTTCAGCAACCTGCATCTCTGCGGTGATCTCTACAAACTTCCTTGGAAGGATAAGTGGCGGCTCCAGTGGCAGGGTCTTAGGGGCCCTTAGGGGACGGAAAGACAAGCCCATACTTGCTCCTCCGGGGTGGCAATCCAAGCAACTCCTGTCTGGCAGTTCTTTAACAGCATGGCCAGTTCCCCAGATTCCTCATGAAGACAGTACAATGGAGCCTTGCAACCTGGGCAGCTCCTCCAGCCCAATTGGTGGGGGACTACCATTTTGCAGTAGTTGCATACAGGGTACATATCTTCCTCCTCCTCGTCCCAACATAACACCAAGTTGTGAATTGCGTAAAACTGAAGACCAATGTCCAAGAAACCACCAATGTCACAGGGTATCCCTTCTGAGCCAAAGATAGGCTTCCTGTAGTGGAGGTTAGCCCAACTCCTCTCTGGTTCCCGGAACAACGTCTTGAGATTCTGGACGTCTGGACGACGACTCCTGAGATGAAATGACTTCCTCCATTGCACTAGTAGTGCTAGGTGCGGGTGACACAGTCAGGGAGTCTTTCCACCACCAATCCATGTCTCTCGCTCCAGTTCGCAGCTTCATCTTTTAAAAGTCCTCACAGGGTACACTAGGACTCTGGCTCCTCCCCTTCTTCCTCCACCAACCTCTGGACCTGATAGAGTTCCCGCTCATTTGTGAGTGGTGGGAAGCCAGGAGTACTATACAGGGGGCACCAGGCAGCACACCTAACCCCTTAAGTCCGTAAAGAAAAAAAGTGGTTTTATTATCCAAAATGACATGTGGCTTCGGCCATGCTTTGTGATAAAATCTCCAAACTTTCAGGGTAGCTTCCTGAGGATAGTAGGCTTCCTTTTTTTTGTCTGAGTAGTGTTGCGCAACCTCTCTTTGGTTTTAACGTGGAATCCCGCACAGGTAGTTGGGCAGCCAAAACAGTCAAAAACAGGTTCCAATATGTACAGGCAAAACTCCATAGTGCTAATAACACAGTTCATAGGTGTCAGAAATGTCCCATATGTCATTTTCCTCCAAAAACAGCCAAATTCATCAAATAAGTCCAAAATGATAAAGCCACTTTCTTGGGGCTGTTTTAGCGAGACAAAGCCCCATGTTGGGCACCAAATTGTAGCACACGGGGCGTGATATGTAAACACTCAACCGTGTGCGGAGTGAGTTTGGAATGCTGAGCTCTGTGGGTCTCATGGATGCCATGTGGAATGGGGATGCTGGCAGGCTTGGTTCGCTAGTAGGGTGCACATACAATCCACAGCAGACAAGTCTCTTAAAAAGTATTTACTCACTTTATTAGTAGCTTCTGGTACCCTTCAGTAGTCAGAGATACAATCCAAGGTTGTCATCACTTTCCATCAACAGTAATTCTGCAAATTTTAAGGCCAGATGCTACAAAGACGGTGAAGTAGTTGCAAGATTGTGAACAAAAGGGGTGTGGTATGTGAAATAGGTGGGTGGTTTATGGGCAATAATTGTGCATGGTTTTAGAAATCAGTTGCCAATGTGCAGATACTTATTTCACATACCCCACCCCCACACCTTATTTCACATACTTCCCCACCCAATCATTACACATTTGTGAAACCCTTCCATTCTGTCATACCTCATCCCTTATTTTACATACCCCCACCCAGTCATTACACAAACCCCGCCCCTTATTTCACATACCAAACTAACAAAGTAATTTCACATACCCCGTACCTTATGTCACATATCCCCCACACCACACCCCTGTAAAAGACCATGAATACATTTTGTCTTAGGCTTGTCCAACCAATGTTGAGAAGGGAAATTCTGCAGAGGGATGGGCAGCATCAAAAAAGTGTTCTGCATTGAAGCAATGCAGTTCACATAACTGTGTATTAGCCCACACAAAACCTAGATGACCTAAGATGCAAACTTCAGAGAAGTATCTATGTTCTAAAGCAAGCCACTAGAGCATGTAATATGAAAATAAATGAAGTGTTTACACATGAGGACTTTCAGAGGAGTAATGCAGACCCCCGCATATACACAAAGAAAGTGGCAGACCGATGGATCTATGTGCTTGTTTATGTTGACAATATCCTGATTTTTTGTTGGGCAAGAAATAATACAAACCCTAAGTCAGCACTTTGAGACTTGAGGATCTTCAAGAGCAGGGTATTCTTGAGTTACTTTATTGACCTACTGAGGATATGACAGCAGATATCCTTACCAAGCCCATGGCTTGGAGATACTGTGCAACAGCTTACAGCTTGTCTCTGTATGTGGTCTGCATCTATATTGCTAGGTTAATGCAGCTTGCATTTATGACAGTAGATGCTGCCGTTACATATATATATGCGTATTCTCTGATGCACCTTCCCTGCTGCATGTTATGTTTCCTGTACTGAAAAGTGTGGCTTGCATATGTATTCAGTCCCCCTAAATTAATACCTTATACAACAACCTTTAGCTGAAACTACAGCTGCTAGCCTGTTGGTGTATGTCCTGGCTCATACTGGTTCACAGGATTACCAGGAAAAAAACAGATGGGCCCCTGGTCTCTAGCTTATTTGTGGCAACCCAGGTGCACACACAATACAGATTAGGATGAATATAAGCCAGTGATACTTGCATCTAAATGTGGAGTGGGCCCCCAGAGTCAGTTCTACTGGTGAGCCCCATGCACCCCAGTCTGACACCGGGTATGTCTGTACCAGCATTGTACATTTGCAAAATAACTATAGCTCAGTCATATTGGATAGAGAGCATTTATGACCAGCAAAAGTCATGTACAAGCTTGGTTTTGATTTTAACCATTTGACAGTTTAAAGTCCTGGGTTTCCCAGCTAACTCAGCACAGAACATAGACAATTTCAGGAAAATATTGTTTACTAAACTCACTAAACGGGACTTTTAAGACTTATTTATCTGCATTAAAGTAACAATTAGAAAAACACCTTAGCTGTGTGTTTTTTGATTAAAGGCAAGAATGCAGGTTTACATAAATTATGAACAGATTATAAATTGTAAAATAGTCACGCATAGGATAGTTAATGCTTTAATTATCAACATAATATCACACCGGACATCCCCCTGTAAGTGACCATTGTACAGGAATTTTTTTGTCTCAAGGACTTCTTATTCTGTCAGAGGAAAGAGCTGATGTGTAAAGTGGAAAATCATCTTAACCTTCACTTAGAAGTAAGTGCACTTCTTATTGCAACCCTGCCTGTCAAATACAGAAATGCCTCAGAGACCATATGTTATGTTAGATCCCTGCAACTGACTTCTCTCTGATAATATTGATTTATGGCTTGTCTATAGAAATTATTGCAATCAGTGGGGATGTTTCAACATAAATACGAAATACTCGGTGATGCAAGAGAAAATGGTGCGTCAACCTTTGTAAAAAATAAACAAGGTCTATAATTATTATTATTATTATCAGGTAATGTTTTTTCTTCTGTGCAGCTATCTGATTTATCATTGTGATGGCTTGGTACATCCCTGGCAGCCGCTCCCTCTTGTCCTTCAGCTGGGATGGTGGTGAGCTGCATAGATGCCTGGCAATCTCTGTAACAGGAGGAGCAGGAAGAGCTGCTTCTGTGTATAAACATCCACAAAAAACAATATAACATTAACATTGCCATAATACAATAGTAGTGTGGTGTGCGGGTAGCAGTTCTGCACCTGGCAGTCTGCTATACCTTAAAAGTCTATGGCAAAAGTCTACATTAGTGCTCAGGTAAGGCCAGTGATGAATTCTTTGTGGCTGGATTTAGGGCACCACCTGCACATCCCTACAACAGAATCATCTGGTGGATGCCATTACTGGTAATGCCTCATCCAACACAGCAGCTTTCACAGCCTATTCGATCAATGCTGAGAGCAGGACAACGCACCGCTGCCATTGGTAAAAGATATAATGTAATTCAGCAGAAATGGGTGTCCCCAAATGGGGGGCACATGCCCCAAATTGCGCCCAATAATGTAATTTTATGTCTAGTAATGGAGTATGCGTTGTCTAAAAGCGGAAGTTTCATCATAAGGAGAAAAAGAGAGGTTACCTTCTCCCTGGGACAGTGCGGCCACCACGTAGAAAGCACGAAACCGCAACCCCAAAGTCCATGGCAAGAGAGAGAGTAATAGAAATGGTATGTATCTAAACCCTGTGTTATTACACGTATCTATACAGTAAGAGGCCCATCGTGCACACAGTAATTCTTCGGGTACTTCTATAAAAAGTGAATTAGTTTATCGTCAGGATTGTATGCAGAAGAGACTCAGGAATCAGCAATTATATGAAACAAAGGAATTAGCTCTGCAGATACACCTAAGTAATGTAGAAATCTATCAAAACAAGGTTTATTATTGATTTCCAGTCTTTATGCTGGAGAATATAAAAGTACAAATGCTGTCATACTTGCAGCAAAGGGCTTTGTATTACTACTGACATTAATAAGACTCACTTTTCCAGTTTTCAGTACTATTGAATACTGTAATAAAATAAAGCGAAACAAATACAGACATCTATAAACTTTATTCAATGTTATCTAATGCAGAAACATTCTACATGTGTTTTAATCACATATTTCATCATACAGCAACACTGAAAAACCTAACCATCAGATATAGAAAAAAACAAAGAGAATAGAGATAGTAAAGCAGAACTCCCAGACCATCTAGTATTTTCAGTGCCCCGATTTTTAAGGTCAAGATTGTATGAGTGAGTATTGAGTGAGTATATTTTGTAATATAAAAACAAATATGTAATGTCTTACTGGTTTATTTTTATTTTATTATGGCAGCCATCCAATACTGGAATATACACTGGAATGACCCAGCATCTAGAAGCCATTTAGAGTAGTTCTGATCCTATTAATGTTCTGGGTTGTTTCCCCTTAAGGAGGTAATGCAACTGGCAATCCTGATTGATCAACACCACAGAGAATGCTAAGAGGAAAAGTCTGCAGCCTATAGTGACATTCATCCTCTTCTGCTTTCTAGCTCCATGCTTCCCTGCTGCCCCCTGTCCCAGGCTGAGGAACCTGCAGTTTAGGTCCACTTAACTGTTTCAGTTAAGGCAGAGAGAGGCAGGAGGCAGTCTCAGGGCCTGTGTCTGTATTCTGGAGAAGCCGGCCACTTGAGAACCTGTCTCTGGAAGTCTGTAAAAGGAGTATTGGTGTCCTGAAATCGCCTAGTACCTGTCAAACATTAGCTTTGCCAACCACGGCTTCCTGGGGTTCCGCTTCTATCCAGTCCAGTGTCTTTGTAGATAGTGGGCCTGCAGGGAACTTCATGGATGTCTCAATTGCTTTCTCCCTGGGCATACCCTGTGAACCACTAACTGTGGGCTGATGGTTGAAAACTCCCCACTGCAAAAGGGTAAACCTCTACTTACCACTCCTGAGGTCCTGAGTTAAAGAAGGCACTATCCACTCTTAGAGTCAGAGTTCCTATGTGCTCCATGCCCCCCCACAACACCAGTTATCCTGGGGCTACCCTGGTTCCGTAAGCATAAAATCCAGATAGATTGGAAAAAGGGGCAGACTAAAGAGTGGGGCCCCAGATGTGTTACCGAATGTACCCCATACCCATAGTTGGTTAGGGAGTGCATTTCTCCCACCCAGTGGGCTATGAATGCACCCAGCCCAGTGCAGCCCAGAGCTGGTTCTGCTGAAGCCCATTATGAAGCCAGCTTGCCTAGTACCTACATCTCAGTCACCAGCTTGCCCAGTGCCAGCATCTTGGTTGCCAGCCTACCTGGTGTCTGCATTTTGTTTGCCCAAACCTGGATCCAGAACCCCTAGATTAGACATCTCCTATGTCAGGTCAGGGATAAAGTACCCCCCCTCATCAACTGGACGCCTATGAGCCTGAGTATGATATGGACTGGACTGATGCCTCTGTTGAAGAGGAAGCCTGTGTCACCACACAGGAACCTGTTGACCTATAGGATGATATTTGGGGGCCATTTGATACTGATCATGATAATGACCAATGGACAGATATATCTGCTGGGGTGAGGATGACAACTATCCCGCCAGCATGCCTAAACTAGTTTGAGAAAAACTAAAATTTCTAGATTACCTTGGAGACTCCAGAGTACCCTCGTAAAAGTGGGGGGTACTGTAAGGATTTCATGTTGACCTTGTTATCCTGTTCTGTGCTCTCTGCCTGCATAACTGGAACATCCCCAGCATCCCTTTAGACATACTTCCTACTAGCAGTATTGAGCTGTGCTCTGCTTGCCTCTGCAGTTCAGTGATGCCTCTGGGATAGCCATGGGTTAATGGTACTTGGCTGACCTGACCTTATTGGCTGGTGGTCACATAAAGCCGGGTCTCTCCCAGCATGCATTGGCCATTATAGCAAAAACTAGGGTGCTCTGTACCAGTTTGAATGTCAGCTCTTTCTACTCATGACCTCAGCTTACCTTTTAACCACTGTGTCTGTCAATCCATTGTGGCTGTCTCATTCATTGACACTATGCAGCTCTTTGACCTCCTGGCTCCCAAATCCATTACTTGTCTTTGAAATTCTTCTGTGTTCCTGTCTCCGGCTCCCTCCTGAATCAACCATGCAGTTCGGCCACCAGCTTCAGTCACCGGTTCCTTGCTGACTTAGTTGCCCACAGCTCTGCACCCGAGTGCCTTGGGGGTTCACCTGTCTTCAGTCTGGCAGATTACATCTTTTGTGCTTGGGGGCAACAGTGTCCAGTGAGACATTTCCAGCGCCCCTGCGATCTGTAATCTGACTAGTATGCAGGTGTCCAACCAGGCATTACAATGCATTTCCTTTAACCTTGGTTGATGCACCTGGGTTAAGGTTACTTTCTGAGGTATTAATAGATCATGGTAAGATAAGAAGTAAGCCCTGTAGCTTTAAATATGGCAGCTTTTTATAAAGATAATTTAGCTTTTCATTTAA
This sequence comes from Gastrophryne carolinensis, assembly GCA_027917425.1. NCBI lineage: Eukaryota > Metazoa > Chordata > Amphibia > Anura > Microhylidae > Gastrophryne > Gastrophryne carolinensis. The sequence goes on along the minus strand of CM051238.1, from coordinate 358,570,391 downwards.
AAAAATATTCTAACATAGATGCCAAATGCAATACATACATTAAACATTGATTGTGTCAGTAATTAAAATATTTATTGATTTTGCTATGTTGGCAGGCAAATATAACTAAAAGGGCTATGCAAACTGCCTTAATTAAGGGCCTGTCTGCTTCATCTCCATGTTGCTGTCTTCCAAGTCTTCGTGGCCTTTTTGAAATTGTAAGTCTGTTTACTGATTTACTGCTCAAGCAAACAGGACAGGCTTCTGCTTAGAGAAATATTTTATTTCATCTAACGAATACCACGTAAAATGCTAGAGGTTATTTCCTCTGGCAGGAAATAGGTCCGAATTCTTTAATATCTTGGCATATGCTTTTTTTGTAAATCTTAAGAAAATCTCCTCAACCTTTTAGAAACTTTTTCTCATATTTAAAGGAGCACTATCGCGAAATTGTGTAATTTTAAAAACCCATAAAAACAGGTCGGCTAATGAGAGCAGGGGTCACTTATACACCTGAAATAAATAAAGCATCCACCAAGCTTGTGGTTTATTCTCATGGCTGGAATAAAATCCAAGGGTGACAGATTTAGTGTATGAGGGGTGACAGAACCTGTCACCCGATTACCTCTTCCTTCTATTAATAAAAAATTAAAAAACAAGCCTGGCTGGATATTTCTTGATGCCTGGTGTATAAGTGACTCCTCCTCCCGCCATCCAGTATATTTATAGGAATTTTTATTACTGGCCCATTTTTTCGCGATAGTGCTCCTTTAAAGACAGGTAAGAATTCTAATGGCTGTTCGTAGTTTCCTATAATCTCATTAACTGGGAACTGTGTGTTAGCCTAAGTCATACCAATCATTACCGTCTTCTAAATCTGTCATTCTTGCACATGCTGACCCCTGTTGGCCTTAATAATTCTTTGATATAAAAGCATGCTAATGCAAGGAGGTGCCAGAATGCAAAATGTGCAAGAAGTCTATTGTTGTGTTTTAGTGACCGACCCTTCGTTAAAACTACTTCTTTCATTTAGGACCTGGATTCTCTTCAACGACTCCGTTTTGAATGACTTCATATATCACTCAGATTCTCCTTTAGCATTCTGTACTTTTCATTGTTTCACTGTGTATGACTTTGTTTTGTTTTCAGACCACGGTCCTGTGCCACCTGCCTATGACTTTGGCTTGTCTTCAGAGGATAATTCTCTACCGCCTGCTTATGAACTTGACCCGTATATTGACTTTGATCCTGTTTAGTTCTAATGCAACCCTTGCCACTCTAATGTCTGTTTCCTAGTTGCTTGAACCAAAGATATTCACCAGTGCCATTCCACCCCACCACTTTTGATGGGATTCGGATCAGGGTTGAGGCTAGATTTTACTGGCGATTTGGCGTGGTTCATTGCCTGCAAGGTCCGTTACCTGCAGATACCTGCAAGATCCGTGCCCGATCCAGCATGCCACCCCTGTGCTACCAGAAAATATGGTCGCTTGGACCCCTAACCCTTGGACCCTATACAGTTAATAATAATAATTAACAAAAATGAAATGGCCTCTCAGTTTCTTTCTCCTTCTATCCCCTGCCCCCTCCTGGTCTGATGGACCATTCACTTTTCAGGTCCTTGGCAGGCACTGGTATGCTGATCCGTACCATCAGCAGACCAGCACCTGTTGGACCAGGAGGGGACCCCCTACCCAGCAGACCCAAAGAAAATCTGAAGCCCAGCAGGGTACAGGAGGAGGAAGGCAGTGAGAGGTGAGTTCTCTTTTTACCAGTTCACACATTGTGAAGGCTGGCGCTATCACTATTGTGGCCAATCTGGCCAGAGGGCTTCCGAACCAGACAGTCTCCACTGCAGCTTATTACTACCCACAACCAGGTGTCAGGGTGAAGACTAGGGGGGTTCATAGATTCCAGGCTCTGGGTGTTCTTGGTGAGATGGTGAGTTCTCAGCTGAGGGGCTTTCTCCAGTTAAGGTGCCTTGTCTCTGCACATCCTTCAGTTCGCCCTTAGCTTCCACAGTGTGAAACATAGCGATGTATGATGATGAGTAGATGTATGGAAATTAAGCTCTTATTATGTATGGTAATACAAATGCAGCTTTCCTTTCAGCCTGGCTTGCTTACAAGTGGTTAACATTCCGGTTACTGTTATTCCTCACAGTCAGTCAGCTGGGGGATTTTAGTTTTTGCTTTTCACTGGCTGTACAACATCTCCAGAAAGGCATGAGGCTGTCTAATGCATATGGCGCATATCTGCCCAGAGAACCTCTGCTCTAAACCCTGCAGCCAGTGAGTCAAAGTGATGGTAGTTGATGAATCTGGTCTTTGTCCCTGGGATTGGTCATGTCTTGAATGCAATTACCTGCCTGACCGTTGACTCTAAGCTATAGTCAGGGGCATACATAAAATAGGCCCACGGAACAAGGGGACCCAGTGAGAGCTGCCTGTACTACCTCTTTGGTATCTACACCCGGTACATACTTACCCAGCTATGTCGCCTCCTTCTTCCTGGCTCCTTGCACTGCATTTCGATTGTCCCCTATGTCACAGTGTGGATGCCTCTCCCATGCCTGTGGTGGGGTTTTGCTGCTGCTGATGGGGGCCTGTGGTGGGGGCCCTGCTATGGGGCCCCATAAGGGCTATTTACACAGCACATGCTTCCCTACACTTTCTGTGTTACCTCTGCTGAAACTATTGGAGGACTGATTGCTAGCTACTTACACTGCCTTTTCTAATCCCATAAACATTATTGGATAACAAAGCTGGCTCATAGTTTATGCAAGCTATTATAGACAATCTCGTCCCTTTTCTGTGTAGTCTAGGCTCTTGATTTTTCTGATACCATCCTAAAAAAATTTAAATCTTTGAAGGCAACTGTGCTCTGGAATTTAATGTCTCCTTAGGCTGAGCAGGGCTCAGCTATTCAGTAGGTGAAGTATGCAATGATAGATTGGGGGTGGATACCTAAAAAAAGTGGTGGCTACCAACTGGACCTTACAACACTGTCACAGATAACATATTTTTTAAGAGTTGCTTCTTTAATTACCTCATCTGGAAACCAGGGGCTTTTCATCTTTATGTGTGTTTATGCATAGCTTAGAAGGACATGAAAACATGGTTTCAATTGACATACAACAAAAGGAACAAGATATGACAACGGGATATGAAAAAAAATCTTTAATGGCTCGTCCTTACTTTCTTTTACTGCCTGTGTCATCTCAGATTGGGTTACATGGTGCAATTGAATTGCCTTTTACAAGAGCAAAGGACATGATTTACCTCAGCGTCTCATCACAAGGCACTTCCAGAAACATTGTTCCACTGTAGCAATAAACAGATCTTTTCCCACTCCAACGAGTCACACAATATGCCCAGAGAGTGATTGCTACAAGTTTTCTTTCCAAATAGACCTTCATTTTTTTTTATTAATTTAGATATTTTGATACAATGCACAAGCGTGTTCTTCTATGTATCAATTTAACAGCTCCTACAGGGTCCCTGACTTCTGTGTCCTTTCAAGTGTCTTGGGTCTGAAATAACCAAATGAATGAAATTAATTAAATCATATTTCAATCTTTTTTTTTCTAAACAAAGCCATGAAATATTCCAAACCAAAGCATCAGCAAAACTCATTGTTGTGTCAAAAATAAAGATGAATTCATGCTGTAGATTGTTTCTGAACTTCAGAATGGTTTCATAGCAGCTGACCACATACGCAGAAGGAAGCCAATCATCACCCGAGGGGAACATGCTATAGTCACTAGACTGACCTTTCATACCTTTGACATTTCCATGTTGCTCACGTGCCTGGCTGCTCATCTGTTCGCAAGCTGAATGCAGGAAATGTCTTTGTGATGACAAGAATCACATCAGAAGCTTTCTCTGTATAAATAAATACAAGAGCTATTTGTCATCAGAAAAACTGATATTGCTGGTACACCTTTCCAAACTGCCACCACAATATCAATGTGTCAGGTCTTGCGGTTCTCCACAATATGTAAGCCTGTTCCTGCCCTGTATAGACCTTGCCTTTCTCCACTTCCTGTTTTTTTCTCTGCTATATGTTGCTCCGCCAGCAGGTGACCCTCTCCTGCAGAGGTGCTGGTTAATCAGCCAGCACCTGTGTCACTCCCTGGCCTTTATGAGCTGATCTGCCCTTTCAGCCAGGGGATTAGCATTGCATTGTCTTCCTGGACCTAGACTCTGAATTTTTAATCTTGGACCTTGAAGTTCTGTACCCTGAACCCAGAACCCAGGACACTTGCCACTGCCTTTGTTATTGCTTTTCCTGTCCCAGCATTGTACCTGCCTTTGGTCTTTCTCTGGATCCCGAAGCATGTATGTTTCCTGACTTCACCTGTGTATATGTATAGCAGCCTGAGTGGGTTTATGTTTCCCGGGTTTACCTATATATCTGCACAGCAGTCGTAGCACATAGTGTTCGACTGTATTAGTGTATCATTGCTTCAACACATGTATGTTATGTTCACTTGTGTATCTATACAGCAGTCTGGTTGGTGTGTGCTATGTATATTTGTTTGTTTATCACCATTAAGAATGGTTTGCCACACATCCACCTCTGTCTCAGCTCTCAATTACTGGTCATTCTATAATAGGGGATTTCTCTGCTGAGAGATCCATGACACAATTTTGTGGGCATCCAAAGATAAATGTTGTGTTTTGGAACGCCCAGAACATCAATATTGTAGTGGCAGTTTAGGAAATGGAAGAATGATGGACCCCCAATAGAATGCCTCTGCATTGGAAGAGATTTATCCACAGATAAATTGGTTGAATCGAGTTGCCAACTGTCTAATAAGAGTTCAGCATGGTGTCAACCACAATTTGGGATGACCTAGAAGCACTCCACTAAAATAAGATGATGGAGCTTGTTCTGGAAACAAAAAAAATAAAATGCATTAATTTGTATGGGCTCATACAGAAATTGGGGATACCCATTGCCTTGTTGTAAAGATGACATTATAGTTGAACAGTCTTTGGCCCCGCTGTATCCAGATTATTTGAATCTGTAATATTGATAACATTGATAATTTATATATTAGGGTATAGGGGTTTTCCTTGTGCGAATGGGAATGCGTGCCCTGGCAGATAATGAAGCATGTGCCCTGGCTGAAGTTGATGGTGTTTATCTCCTTTCTCCCTTCAGCTAAGGGGTGTAGCATGTACCTCTGGATTGGTGCACAACTGATGATGTCAGCATGCAGGGTATTAGGCCTTGCCCTCCCATCTCTATCATCAGAGATGGATTTCAGGTAGCGGTGGGGATGGGGTTTGTGACAGTGGGTCCCTACATAAGGATGCCTAGAGTTAGAACTGCCATCTCACCCCTCAGAAGTGTTCCGCTGGGCCACGGAATGCGACGGTGCTGCAGCAGGACTCCTGCCCCATGATGTTACTTATCTGGTGAACTCTTTTTTACTGTTGATACTGTTCAATTTTGCTGCATCCTCCTCTTTCCATTCTTTGTTGCATATTTATTTATAGATTGGGTATTACATTATTTATATTGTAGGGGTCAATTTTGCTTTCAAATACATTTTGTACATTGTATACAAATACATTTGTATTGAGCATGCAATAAAACAAAATATAGCACGTATACTGGTGAAAACATTTTGCTACAGATCAATAACACAATAATCATTCCGGAGAGGGTTGGAGGTACTTAGTTAACAAATCTAAAGAGTAATATGAAACATCCAGCAGAACAGTAAAGCATATAATTGCATATATAATCCTGCAGCATTCAAAAAAATTATTGTATCAGCATGCAAAGCAACATACGATTTAAAATAATTTTTATTTATATTTTTGATTGTAATTAATGGTAATTATTGTATATTTTGGCTGTATTTATTGACACACTTTTGCGTATTTTGCATTTTTGCATATTGGTTTTTATTAATTGTGGATCCAGCTGTGATGCTGGTTTTAGGTTTTTCATGTATGTGTTCAATATGTTTGTTTGTGAATGATTTTCAATAAGTTATTGTGTTATTGAGGGTTCTGTTACATCTTGTTTTTGCAGATAGAGATTCGTTTCTCTGTCTGACATTCAGTACTTGGAGGAACTTTGAAGGCTCTGGAGGCTAAAATACTCCAGGGCCATCAGAGTCCCACTCCCACTTATGTGAAGCACCCCTGGATCACCCGTTCCACTCACCTCTTCCCAGAGCCCTTGACCCATCAAGCATCTAGTATATGCTTAGATGCAAGTGATCTAAAGTGGCTCAAGCTGTCCTTTGTTTAAGACAAGTGATATGCTCGTCTGAATAGATGGGTTTCCGTCAGTGCAGTTCAGTGACTCAGGAATGATGTTTCAATTTAGTGATGTTCCAGGGCTGAAGTTAAGGTGTTGTAGTAGTGAAAGGCTGCAGAGTCTGTGTCAGTGAATGAGGAGCGAGCGTGCAGAGGTTTCAAAGAGTCGGAGAGTGAATGATGGTCTAGGGAGTGTATGTTTTGGCGCAAGAGAAGGTCAAGGTTTGCAGGTTGTGGTCAGAGAGTGGCAGAGAGGATGAAAGGTTTGATATTGAGCAGTGGTTAGTAAAAATAAGGTCAAAGGTATGGTTGTCTTTGTGGGTGGGAGAGGAGGACCACTGTGTGAGGCCAAAAGAAAAAAAAATTAGTGTAGTAGTGGTGGTGATGGTCTGGTAGCAGCAGGACTACCAGTGTCAAAAGGTATGTTGAAATCTCCCATGATTATGGCAGGTATGTCAGTGAAGAGAAAGTGAAGGAGCCAAGTTGAGAATGCGCCTTGGGGTGTGGCTAAATTGTAGCCCACCCCCATATGATCAGCTGGGGAAACTGTAAAAGCTTTGGTGAGGAATAAATTATGGACATATGTAAGTTCGTTATGTTCAGGCATATTGTTCCATAGAACAAAGCTAACAGAGGTCAGGGAGAGTGATTTAGTTGTTATGTGTATGAGATTAGTAAGGTTACTGATGCAAGGTGTAGTGCAGTGGACGGAGTTAGTGATGCTTTTGGAGACAGGATTGAGGGGAGGATGCGAGCAGAGATGTCCCCAGCTGCTAGGAGGAGAAGAGAGAGAAAGAAGAAGAGATGGCTGTGGGAAGAAGAGGAGGCAGTGCATTTGCTGTGCAATGCTGATGAAAAGCAGATTATTTGAGTGAGACAGAGAAATTCATGAAAGAAGATATGCGGGGAGGGTAGAAGTGAGGGGGAGATGAAGAGGGATGTACCAATAGCAGGTGGATCCATTGCCTGTGTGGTTCTGAGGATGACTGGTAGCACAATTGTCAGGCAGAAGATTTTCATTTTGATCAGTGGGCAAAGGTTCTGTCAAGCAGAGTCTTGTGCCTGATCACTTCAGTTCACTTTGGATTCAATTTGGTTGTAATTCTTTTAGCAATTTAGTAATTCTGCCCAGTGGCTGTTAATTTTGCCCAGACATCAGAACTGAGTATATACTAGTGAAATGAAGCCTTGATTGACCATAGCTGGGTCAGGGGTGGGGTTACAAATTGGGTATTGTTAAGCAAACGACCTCATTGATCACAGCAGAAAGGCCAGATATACTATAAAAAAGTAGAGGGGTTGTAAAAAAATGAATCTGTAGAAACTGGGAGACTATACATCTATCCTCCTGGGCGTGCCAAACAAAGCAAGCGTGCTTTCAGCAGGCCAATGGTTCTTTCCACAATACATCTTGTTTTGCGATGTGCTGCATTGTATTGTACTTGGGCTGATGGGTTTCTCATGGGAGTCATCAACCACGTTTTCTGCCCATATCCCTTTTCCGCTGTGGAATAAATAAAGTGATAAACAGCAATTAGATATGTAGCTATACCAGTAGGTCTACAATAAATATCAGCAAATATAGCTGTTTAGTTGTTTTAATTTAATAATGTGATTGTTATTCTGTCTATGATTATTAATTACCCAGTAGCCATCCAGGTGGCATTTCATTATTTTCAAACTTCCGGCACAGAACTGATTGGTGGAGCATATAATGTGTATTAAGATATATTGAATTTACTAACTTTCAATAATACTCATCACAAATGTTAAAGGTCTGTGGAATGAAGTTGACATTTAAGGTTAGAATCCAAAAATATTTTGAGGGAAACTTGACGCAGTGGACAAAAAAACTTGCATTAATATAAATAATATTGTTAATTTAGCATATGTGATGTTGCCGCCATTATCGGATGATGATTTTCCCCTTCCTGGCAGCCAGACACCTAAACTATATGTGGAGGACCACACTCAGGTAACATAGAATTGTTGAATCAGGTTTACAAAAATGTACCGTATTTTTCGCCCTATAAGACGCACCTGCCCATAAGACGCACCTAGGATTTGGGGGAAGAAAATAAGAAAAAAAAATTTTAAACCAAAAACGCACCATTACAGACAGTGTGGCATTCCCCTATCCAATTCCCATAGGCAGTGTGGGATGCCCCTATTCCATAGACAGTGTAGCATGCCCCCATCCCATTCCCCGTATATCCAGTGTGGCATCCCCCCTCCCATTCCCGATATACCCATTGGCTGTGTGGCATCCCCCTCTCCCCCCATTAGTATAGGCTGCGTGGCATCCCTCTCCCCACATTCCCATAGGCTGTGTGGCATCCCCCTCTCCCCATTAGCATGGGCTGTGTGGCATCCCCCTCCCCCATTATTATAGGCTGTGTGGCCACCCCCTCCCCCATTCCCATAGGCTGTGTGGCATCCCCCTATCCCCATTCCCATAGGCTGTGTGGCATCCCCCTCCCCCCCATTCCCATAGGCTGTGTGGCATACCCCTCCCCCTATTCCCAAAGGCTGTGTGGCATCCCCATCCCCCCATTCCCATAGGCTGTGTGGCATCCCCCTCCCCCCATTCCCATAGGCTGTGTGGCATACCCCTCCCCCAATTCCCAAAGGCTGTGTGGCATCCCCATTCCCCCATTCCCATAGGCTGTGTGGCATCCCCCTCCCCCCATTCACATAGGCTGTGTGGCATACCCCTCCCCCAATTCCCAAAGGCTGTGTGGCATCCCCATCCCCCCATTCCCATAGGCTGTGTGGCATCCCCCTCCCCCCATTCCCATAGGCTGTGTGGCATCCCCCTCCCCCCATTCCCATAGGCTGTGTGGCATCCCCCTCCCCCCCATTCCCAAAGGCTGTGTGGCATCCCCCTCCCCCCATTCCCATAGGCTGTGTGGCATCCCCCTCCCCCCATTCCCATAGGCTGTGTGGCATCCCCCTCCCCCCATTCCCAAAGGCTGTGTGGCATCCCCCTCCCCCCCATTCCCAAAGGCTGTGTGGCATCCCCCTCCCCCCATTCCCATAGGCTGTGTGGCATCCCCCTCCCCCCATTCCTATAGGCTGTGTGGCATCCCCATCCCCCCATTCCCATAGGCTGTGTGGCATCCCCCTCCCCCCATTCCCAAAGGCTGTGTGGCATCCCCCTCCCCCCATTCCCATAGGCTGTGTGGCATACCCCTCCCCCCATTCCCAAAGGCTGTGTGGCATCCCCATCCCCCCATTCCCATAGGCAGTGTGGCCCCTCTCCCCCCATTCCCACCCCTCCCCCCATTAGTATAGGCAGGCGCCATATTAAAAAAAAAAAAGTTAAACTCCCCCTTCCGCTGACACCGCTGCGCTGAGCGGCTGGCTCCGTGAATGGGGTTGGCGTGGCCTGCGCCGCAGCGTCGACGCAGGCCACGCCCACCCCATTCACGAGCTGGCTCTGTCCCGGCCCCGCCGCTGCGATCGCTGTCTTTTCAGGCAGCGATGACAGCGGCGGGGCCAGAGACAGAGCCCCTGCCGCTCCTCCATCTGCTGTTGTTCTGGGCACATGCAAGCACGAAGGTCTGGGCAGCGGGTGGGCGTGGCCACGCCCACCCACTGCCGGGACCTTCGTGCTCGCATGTGCTCTGAGCCCGGCAGCAGATGGAGGAGCGGCAGGGGCTCTGTCTCTGGCCCCGCCGCTGTCATCGCTGCCTGAAAAGACAGCGATCGCAGCGGCGGGGCTGGGACAGAGCCCCCGCCGCTCCTCTGGCCTCTCGCATTGTGGCAGACAACGCGGGAGCGCCGGGGACGGGTGAGTTTTTTTTTTTTTTTTTTACAGTCGCCCGATAAGGCGCACTGACATTTTTCCCCCACTTTTGGGGAAAAATAAGTGCGTCTTATAGGGCGAAAAATACGGTAATTGGGTTTGTATAAAGAATTAACAAACATGTAACATACACCGCACTTTAATCTTAGCAGACAACCTTGACGGGAAACCTGGATGTGGACTCCTCCCAAGTGCCATGTGGTCAGCCTACTAAGTCTGCAAAAACGGGACGTGTTACTAGAACAAAATATGCTGATTAGATATGTATATGCAAAAAACAGACTAATTTTATTTTCTCCTTTTTATTATAGAGCACTACCCTACAACCCACATGGGGTGTACCCACAAGTGTGGAACTGTTTGAATGTGGGAGCCGCATGTTGGAGGCTTACAGTCACCAGCAGCATTGGAATCAAAATCACTGGTGTACCAACAACAAATCCAGGAACTGAGGCAAGAGGTCCAAGAACTGAGGCAGCAACCACAGGCTCAATTACTGACTTCTATTAACCACTCCTTAGATCGCTAATAGAGCTAAGATAGCTAATACAGCAGCAGTCAATTTTTTTTACTGCACTGTTGGCCCCCAACACAGCCCCTACAGCTGAGTCCTCAGTAGAAACACCCCCAGATTAATATTTTACTTTTATAAACCTTATTTTAAAATGAGGACAGCTATTGTTATTTTTCTATGTCAAAATAAATCATTGCATTATAATCTAACATTTTGGAATCTACTTGAACTCATATATACTAACCCATACATGTGTATACATGTCTATATATATAGATATGTGTATGTGTTTTACATTTCACAACAGTAATAGGTTAGAACAAATTCTAATGCTTCTATTATGTTAAGTGTAACAATGTGTTTCAATTTAAAAAATAATGGTTTAATGGTAACTTAAACAAGGTTTGACAGTTAATGCTGATACGCTCAGAATTGCCCATCTATTGACTGCTGCTTATTCAGTAACAGCGACGCTAGGCGTTGCGGAAAAAAGTAACAGAAAAGCCTACAACACATATATCAAACATACAGCGCCCCATGCAGCGACAGGTAGCGACCGGTCATAGCGACTGGCCCTTAGCGCTCTACACCAGATTTAACAAGATTTTTCTATGAAACAGCGTAGGTGCTCTAATATTTTTCACTGTGGGATAGAGTGCCAGACGTTGTGTGATTAAAGTGATTTTTTAGACACATGAACAACATTAAGCAAGCGAAAAACACTGGAATGACATTGTTGGAGGGGTCAGACATTAACACTTTACTGCCAGACAAGTAAATAAATTTCCCCCCCCCCAAAAAAAAAACTTGGAAAAACCAACATGCGGGTCAGGATAAATCTCTGAAACATTTGTATTACAAAAAAAATAAACGGGACGAGGAATGGGATTTAAGGATCGTCCATTGAAATGTATGGGAGAGCGGCAGGTAGCGAGAGGTAAGACGTGGTGCTCTGAAAGTTTGAACGCTGGCGCTGTACGCTGAGGCTGGGATAATGATGCTTCATACGCTACATGGCGTTGTTCCAGCCGCTCTACAGATTCAGCTTCATAAATGTGTAATTGCGTGCTGTGGCCGGCGTTATCATGCCGATACATGCCGCTACCTGGCGCTAAATAGCCACTACCTGGCGCTATCCCTTCATGAATAAGGCCCTCTGCCTTTTCGCTGGGGTCTAATGTGTTATTGCTTCATATTTTTTTAACGTTCACGTGTAAAAGCCGTTATGGGTGAGGGCTTGCGCATAATTAAGAGAGCGGGCTATAAAACAGGCTATTCTGTCTACACTTAGGGGCTCTTTTTCTTGGTAAGTTTGTGCTTTCATGGTGTGGAAAAACGGAATGGAGTCCTTAATGCACTGGGAGGCTTTCTCTTTCTTTTAAACACCCCGAAAAAAAACCCATTTGTAAATATTTTATACTAAAAAGTTACCTATTTTTGATATATATTTTTTTACTTTGATATATTCTTACTAAAAAAAAAAATACAATAAAAAAACATTATGAATAAAAAATTAAGAATATATTATGAATAATAAATAAAAAATACATTCTGAATAAAAATGTACACAATAAAAAATTAAGATGCTGATTTAAGACAAGCGCCACGTATTGACATTTGAGCGTCTATGTAGTGGTCTCTTAGAGCGTCCGCTAGTGGACACTGCAAGCGGGTGTCTGGTACTATAACTTGGTGTAGTGGCCGGACAAGTGACACTGTAGTATCCAGTTTTGCATTAATAAATGTCCCGTAGAAGTGCTGTCCCTCAATCAATGCAGTTTCTGAGTGTTCCAGTGTACCATATTACCCAAACAGCTTAAAGACACCTGATTTTTTTTTCTTTTCTTTTATTTTTTTGTTAAATGTGTATATATCAAAATAAATATATATATATATATATTCTAACACAATTTTTTTTCAAAAGTTTTTTCTACCCAAGCCATGCACCCTCCTCAAGAAGGCAGCATGGCATTGGGCCATGCTGCTGGACCCTCCTTGAGTCTGGTGAGGGCAAGATTGGGTGGGGGGGGGCATCCTGACTTGTTCAGTCTGTGTTGCCACATCTGTGTGTATAAAAAAACAAAAAAATAAAAACACCTTGCAATATTAATTTGTAATTGATTTAGAAACAAAATATTCTCTATGAAAGAGTTTGATGTGGCCAAATATTTGAGCACACTTACATACTAAGTGCCCTAACATAACTACATCTCTAAACATATAAGCAAGGCACCTAAATGTTGGATATTTCCAGCTAAATGTTGGATATTTCCAACCAACAGAAGACACTCTACTGCTAGAGAGACAACATGGGCACTTCCACACACAAGTGAATGTAAAATAATTATCTAATGAGAAAGCCAGCTGACACAGGATGCATAGAGGTGGTGAGGTTCATTAATGTCAACCTTACCTACGCAGGGGTGCAACTTGAGAAAGGGTTGTGAAGGCGATGTTGTCTGTATGATTCCTGAGTCAACAAGGAATAAACACTTGACTCTAGACACATTAGACTCTAACAAATGACTATGCAAGCACGTTTAGCATTAAATACAATAATGAAGGGGACTCACCAGGGGGCAAGGTGTTGGCTTCAAGCCAGGGAGGGCTGTGAACGGAAGCAGTGGTACCTCTGCTCTTCCTATTATGTCCAGCAGAGCCCAACTATGAGGAGCCACCCTCCTCCCTCTCACTCCCAGAACCCTCAGGGAGTGTGGTGGAGTCCCTGACCTCCTCCACATCTGGCCTCCCCACTTAAGAGTGGCCCCAGCGGTAGCCAGACTTTGCTGAGTCAGCACCAGAGGAGATGATGCACCACACTACCCCCACATCACCAGCACACTCCACTGGTGGATCCACTTCCTCATCCCCTTCCTCTCTGGATCCTCAACTTGGGCACATCGAGGGTACCCCTCCCACATGGATCTAAATCCACAACTCTGATGCGGGGGAGGATGCCCTTCCCATGCTTTCTCAGGAGGGACCACTTATCTGTGGAGACATAAAAGAAAAGCAGAAAAGACATAAAAAATAATAAAAATAATAAAAAGCAGGTTAACGTGGCCATATTAAAGAATAATGTGTGTGTATGTGAAGTCAACTTACCAGAAGCATAGGCATCATACAGCCTATAGACTACATCGGGCTCTCGGGCTTGAAATCTGACCATCTCTGGCGGATGGCCTTTGCCTGAAGATTAGCCTTAAAGTGCTGGGGAGACCCTGGCCTTCACCTCCTTCACAATCTTGCTCTTTCTCCACTTTGCATAGTAATATTCCAGGACACAAAAATCCTTGATTTGACTAAATATTATATATTAAATTCACTTTACTTAAAGTGTACCAAAACTCAGGATTTGGACTGATCCTGGGTTTTGGTCTTTGCCCCTGGCACACCCCGATCGGGGATGGTCCACTATGTGAAACCTAAGGCGAACGTATCTGAGTGCGCTGTGAGCCGTATCCTCCACTACGCTCTAACAAGGAGTGTGCACCACGCTAGATATTCACCAATGACTTATGTACTGGCACGCGACCTGCTAGAGGGATAGTGGGGATGTGGTCTCTAATTATGCATGCACTGTTGGACTGGGATAGAAAGTAAGTTTTGGCAACCTGGGGGTTTGAATCAGCCTGGTAGTCTAATAGATTCTAAAAATGATCTCCATGGGTTTGGGTCAACTTTAACAAATTTACAACACTAAAATACCATACATAATAAATTTGACAAATTGAATATAATAAAAATTACAATAAAACATAAACATAAAAAACAGTAAATGTGGAAATTTATATATTTTTTTTTATAAGTCAAATAAAGGCTGCCACATAAAAAAATATTATTTAAAAAAAATGCTAAAAAACAGGTGGAAAAGCTAACACATCCTAAGAAGGCCGCAGACTGAACAAAATCTATTATATAATCTTCCTTTATTATAAAGACCAAAGCTACTTAAACACAGGACAGTTAAAAGCAGTGGGAAGCTGTTTCTTTTTTTAGGGGGGCAACATAGAATTATTAAATGGATGTACATATCTACACATACCAAGCTATATAAATATATATATATATATATACACACACACACACACACACACACACACACACACACACACACTTTATATATATATATTAAGTAGAAAAAATACTACATAGAAGCAAAAATGTGCATATAAAATGGAAAGTGCATACTATAGTGAGGCATATTTGGAATCTCAGTAACAGTATTAGAAACAATATCACCAGTAGAAAGTGGAGAAATCACCTGCAACACCATATGCCCACGGCTATTATGCCCTAACAATTGTTTAAATGAAACAAATAAGACAAATAATATAGCTACTTTTCTTCATAAAATAATTGTGAGAGAGAGTATGCATGCGTGTGGCTGGCTGATGGCTGCATTAGCTGAGCTCCGCGCCCACCGGAAAAGCGCGGCCCGTACAGCGGCGGTTGGTGCACAACTTTCGGTGATAAACCAAGCTATCGTGAGGGGTACCTGGAGGGAGCGAGCAGGCCGAGGTGCAAGAGTCCCAGCAACCTAACAGGGATCGCGGCACCGTGAAAAGTCCATTTCAAGATGGCCGCTGGTCTGTCTGCGGCGGAGATGGAGGAGATAGAAGCTAGCGGGACTTCCTTTCTGGAAAGTGAGAGGGAGGATGGCATTCAAGCAAGTTCCCCAGCTCAAACGGAGGTGAGCGGTGACCTGCTATGTAAGATTGATCACTTATTACAATCTGTGCTGTCTGCTAACACAAAGCTTATTATGGATCACCTAACTATGGAGATTGAAAAGGTATTCTGCGGCCTAGTTACGCTTCACAAAAAGCTGGGGGAAGTTTCCTCAGCTCAGGAAGCGTTGGAGTCGGAGGTCCTGCAATTAAAGAGGGACAATGCTATACTAAATGCTAAGATGGAGGATTTTGAAAATCGGGATAGGAGACAGAACCTGCATTTTAGGGGACTCCTGGAACACATGGAGGACTCTAGATCTGTTATTATTGCACTGTGCCAGGAATTGGTGCCAGGTATTCCAGCGGAACGCTTGGAGCTAGATAGAGTCCACAGGGCTTTGGGCCCGCGCAGACCACCTGAAGACCCCCCTCGGGACATTATTGCAAAATTTCACTATTATGGCACAAAAGAGCTACTACAGAAGGCGGCTAGAGATGCAGTAAATCTACAGTTCCAGGGGATAAAGTATCAGATTTATACAGATCATTCTGCGACAACATTGGCAAAAAGGAAAGAGCTGCAGCCCTTGCTGGTCACCCTTAGAGAGCATAACATCAAGTATAAGTGGGGCTTTCCTTTTAGAGTCTCCTTTGCCCATAACAATACCTCTTATTCTGTGGCTTCTCTAGAAGAGCTTCAACAACATGTGTCATCTTTAAATTTTTCTAAAGCCCCTTCCGCCAAATCTCCTAGATATCTACAAACGTATTAGGAAAGTGCACCGCAACAATGTTTAAATATAGGTGCCAGCCATAAGGGAAACCAAAAGCCTAAAATGTACACACAGAGGGATCCTAGACTAATCCCCAAACCCTTAGAGAAGGCCGCACACTGATTATAAAAATATAAATTGTTTTAATGAATATAATATACATAAAAAAGAAAGACACTCATCTACATACAAAGTTAAAAAACATAGAAGACGCAAGCAAAGGGGACCCAATATATGGTGACTAATATATATGCAATTTAAATGATGCCGCCATAATTGAATATTGTAAACAACTGAATAATGATGGTGCGCCCAGATATAACAGCTATAGGTAGTAAATATGTACCTGTGAGAAAGTGAGTGTACTAATAAAGTGAAATAAAAAACTAAAGTGTAAAAAGAAAGATTAAGTGTATATGCTATATCAACATAAATAAATACAATCAATGTGAAAAATAACAACATGAAAATATGTGCAAAGTAACAATATAAAATATGTGCAAAGTAGCAATGTGCAAAGTAGCAATGTAACCATATATATGGTGACTAATATATATATATATGGTGACTAATATATATGCAATTTAAATGATGCCGCCATAATTGAATATTGTAAACAACTGAATAATGATGGTGCGCCCAGATATAACAGCTATAGGTAGTAAATATGTACCTGTGAGAAAGTGAGTGTACTAATAAAGTGAAATAAAAAACTAAAGTGTAAAAAGAAAGATTAAGTGTATATGCTATATCAACATAAATAAATACAATCAATGTGAAAAATAACAACATGAAAATATGTGCAAAGTAACAATATAAAATATGTGCAAAGTAGCAATGTGCAAAGTAGCAATGTAACCATATGTCTAGGGCTATATGTGTGGCCCCACACTGAACAGAAGGAAATGCTTGTAATAAGCAAAGTATGTGAACGGGAGAGAGCAGGCTTTGCAATGAATGAAGCCCTACTGGGCCACCAGACAGTCAATAATAAGTAACAACGGCAGCATATAGAAAAATAAATAAACATTTAATTACATCACCGTGTCACAGAGGATCCCCCGCCGCAGCCGCCACCAACGCGTTGCGTGTCGCTAAGACACTTCGCCAGGGTGTCTTTGTGGCTAGACTCTAGACATTCTAGTAATTGTCTCTCCTCCCCAGGAGGGTTTTTAACAATTTTTTTTTTTTTTTTTATATAGTTTTTTTTAGACTTTTTCATTTCCTTCTTTTCTTATCCTTCCCATCTTTTCTTCTCTTTTCTTTTTCTTCCCTTGGTCAACCTAATAAATACATTAGGTGATATATCATGTCTACAATATTCTCTGTGAACGTACAGGGCTTTAACTCCCCTAATAAGAGAAGCTTGGCTTTTCGTAAGATTAACATGTTACATCCTGATATCCTGTGTCTTCAAGAAACACACTTCTCGGGCTCCTCTAAGCCAACATTTTTTGATGCTATATACCCACAGGTTCATTTAGCTTGTGCGAATACAAAACAAAAGGGGGTATTGATAGGTTTTAGAAGGGGGACTCAGTTTCACTGTAAAAGTGATGTGAAAGAGGGTAGGTACCTGATTTTGGTTGGAGAAATCCAAGATGTGGAAATAAAAGTGGCTACATATTATACCCCAAATACAGATCAGGTCTCAATTTTGGAAGGTTTTTTAAGAAGGTAATCACGATAGCTAAAGGTAAAATTATTTTATTGTGTGTGGTGACTCAAATTTGATTTTGAATCCTTTCTTAGATAGATTATCTACGAAGAATAATATAGTCGGTCCAAAGTTGGTAAAGGCATCCAAATCATTTTGAAAACTGCTTGACACGTGCTTGTTTGTGGACTGCAGGATTTTACACATTTCTCAGACCCGCATGGAGTCTATACGAGAATAGACCATATTTTTTCAGAAATTTCACCCACGATATGTTGGGAGGCTCACAAACCTACTATTTGGGGTAAATTGATTCAGCTGGCTTCTAGAAGGAAACGTGAGAGAGCGGCCTATGTGGAAGCATTGGAGAAGGAATATTTAGATTTAACGGACAAAGCCAAATTGTTTATGACTCCGGCAATTCAAAGCTAAATAGAGTTACTAGGGATCTCAATTTGGCATTAGCAGGTAAAGCTGAGAAAACACTGAAACACAAATATTACTGTTAGGCAAACAAGCCGAACTCTCTGTTGGCTAATAGGCTGCGAACCGCTGAACAAAATTATCGTCTAATTAGGTTGCGGAATGAGAGAGGTAACCTTAATAGTAACCCCACAAAAATTGTGGAAATGTTTAGATCACAACTTTCTAAGCTATATTCTAATCCTCACCCACCAAGCGTGGATACGATTTTGAGCTTTCTAGAGGGTGTCTCTATGCCATCACTACAAGCTCATTTACGGGAATTAATGGATGAGGATTTTAATCTGGAGGAGATACAGAGAGTAGTCTCTGGTCTTAAAATTAATAAGCGCCCAGGGCCTGATGGTTTTCCTGCGGTTTACTACCAGACGTTAGTTCTATTCTGCTTCCAAAACTAACAGCAGCACTTAATGCTATCTGGAAAGGGGGGTCATTCACGCGGGAATCGATTGTAGCTTCTATAAGCATGATTCCGAAGCCGGGAACTGACCACAGGCCAATTTCTCTTATTGATTTAGACATAAAAATATTAACCAAAGTCCTAGCGGACAGGATGTCTGGTTACTTACCACAATTAGTTCACAATGACCAGACTGGCTTCATCCCGGGACAACAAGCAAGGAATAATCTTAGGAGGGTGATTCAATTGTCTTGTTTGGCCAAGGAAAGAGGTCAGCCGAATCTGCTTCTTTCATTGGACATTAGAAAGGAGTTTGACTCGGTATCGTAGGAATATATTTTCTGTTTATTGGAAAAATGGGGATTTGGCCCCAGGTTTCTAGGTGTGCTGGAAACAGTTTATAAAACTTTGTCAGCATTTGTCAAATATAGTGGTTATAAATCAGACATGTTCACCCTGGCTAGGGGTACAAGACAGGGGTGTCTGTTATCTCCCCTGCTTTTCGCCCTGGTGATGGAGCCACTGGCCCAGACAATTAGGAACTCCCCTGATATTTCGGGGGGGAGGATTGGTGATAAACATCACAAACTCTGTTTATTTGCAGATGATGTTCTTTTGTTTGTCTCCAATCTTCACACCTCTCTCCCAAATATGTTGCATATATTATCCCAGTTTGCGGAAGTGTCAGGTCTTCAAGTTAATACATCAAAATCGAAAGCGTTGAACATTAACGTACCACCAGAATCATGGTGCCAACTAAAATCCAACTACGATTTTAGTTGGGAAGATAAGGCAATTAAGTATCTTGGGGTGGTATTGACTAATGAATACAATGCATTGTTTGCCATAAACTATTTGTCCTTACGCAAGAAATGTATTGAATTATTTACACATTTGCGGAACTATAAATTATCCTGGTTAGGCAGAATGGCTGCAATAAAAATGAATCTACTGCCCAAAGAAGGAATATTTAGATTTAACGGGCAAAGCCAAATTGTTTATGACTCCGGCAATCCGTTCAAAGCTAAATAAAGTTACTAGGGATCTCAATTTGGCATAAGCAGGTAAAGCTGAGAAAACACTGAAACACAAATATTACTGTTAGGCAAAAAAGCCGGACTCTCTGTTGGCTAATAGGCTGTGAACCGCTGAACAAAATTATCGTCCAATTAGGTTGCAGAATGAGAGAGGTGACCTTACTAGTAACCCCACTAAAATTGAGGAAATTTTTAGATCACAACTTTCTAAAACTATTTGTAAACTATTTGTCCTTACGCAAGAAATTTATTGAATTATTAACACATTTGCAGAACTATAAATTATCCTGGTTAGGCAGAATGGCTGCAATAAAAATGAATCTACTGCCCAAGTTTCTCTATTTGGCTAGAACCTTGTCGGTACATATCCAGAAGTCATTTCTGAATTAAATGCAAAGCCAGATGTTAACTTTTCTTTGGGAGGGAAAAAAACAGAGGATAGCTAAGAGAGTCTTGTTTAGATCTAAGTCTTCAGGTGGTCTGGGATTCCCATGCTTTAGGAAATATTTTCAAGCGGCACAAATTGTTCAGCTCTTATCTTATCATGTAGTAGTAGACACTCCTAGTTGGGTTCAGATAGAGGGTAAATTGGTGAAACCGGTTGAGATTAGCAACCTTTTGTGGCCTATGCCGAAAAACAGGGGTCAAGTTAATAACCTCATTATGACTCATTCCTTGCAGGTGTGGGACAATGTTACATTTTCGGGAGCACTAATTTCAGCACATCAACCACTGACGCCCTTATGGGTTAATCCACTGTTTCCCCCAGGCCTGCTTGACCCCTTGAGATTTAGCAGGTGGAAATTAGCGGGAATTAGGAGATTGATTGGTTGATTGATTGTGTTCAGGGTGCTGGGATGGTCTCCTTCCAGCAGCTCCGTGACCAGAATGGCTTGCAGGCTAAAGATTTTTATGGATATTTGCAAGTCTGACATTTTATAAACTCAGTGGTTAAGAATACCCCAAAGATAGATGGGACTACATATTTTGAAACACGCTGTCACAGGGATCCAAAGGAAAGAGGAGCTGTATCGGAAGTGTATGAATCTTTAGGTTTATGTTTTGATCAGAGGGTTCTCCCTTACAGGGAGAAATGGGAAATGGAGTTGGGAGGTATGAAATAGCCTGACCAATGGCGACGGATGTGTTGGGCTTCGTTTGGGAAGGCGGCCTCAGCAGTGGCAGTTGAGGCAAACTTAAAGGTGGCCCTAAGATGGTATTTGGTCCCGGAACAGTTAGCACATATGAGTGGAGGGGCACAGGGCCACTGTTTCCGGGGATGTGCGGCATTGTGAACAAATGGTCATATCTGGTGGGATTTTCCCAAATTTTTGGGGCTATTAGTAAATTATTAGGTATTTTTCACTATTTTGAGCTACACATGTTTAACTGTAATTTTTGAAGGGATTTCCTGGAACTTCCCAGGAAAATTATATATTGTTTTTTTCATATGTCTTGTTTATCATTTTTGTTGTACATCACAAATAATTTTGGGTGAAATATGTGGGAAAAAATTAAAAAAAAAACAATTTTTTACATTTTGTAGTCATTTTTTTAATCAAAAATGATTTTCTTTGCTATGAAATAATATTGAGTGTAAAAGCCCTGTTTCTCTCGGTTACAATGGTACCACATATGTATTAGTAGACACCCTTTCCTGCCCAAAAGACTCCAGAAACTGCAAAGAGCGCTAGAGATTTTCAGATAAAATACAAATACTATGCGCTCCCTGCAGTTGTTAAAAAAATATAACCCTTTACATTTGAAATAACCCCACAAACTATACATTTTTGCAAAGTACAAAATTGAGAGTTTCTAAGCCTCCAGGCTTGTTGGCGTGGGTGCATTGGGTTGGACTCAATTATTTGGAAGAATCTCTGATTCCAAAGGCTTTACCTAAAAAAATAAGCAAAAGGCAGATTCAAAACCATATTTTCCTATAAAAGCAATAAACATGCAAGAAATAACACAGTAAATCTGAAAGAACAATGTCTTCTGAACAAGACAATACCCCACATGCATAGGTACTTTGAAGGGTAGAGTTGCCAAACACCCCAAAGTCAGGCATGTGCTCGAGGGTCATTTTACTGGAAAAAATCAGCTGCGCACACAAAGTGCACACCTTGCAGTTTTTCCAAATGTACAACCCTTTACATCTGAAATACCCCCTACAAACTATATATTTTTGAAAAGTACACACCTCAAGGTTTCTAAGACTACCAGGCTTATTGGCGTGGGTGCATTGGGTTGGACTCAATTCCTTGGAAGAATCTCTGGTTCCAAAGGCTTTACTTAAAAAAATAAGCAAAAAGCAGATTCAAAACCATATTTTCCTATAAAAGCAATAAGGAAGCAAGAAATAACACAGTAAATCTGAAAGAACAATGTCTCCTGAACAAAACAATACCCCACATGCATAGGTACTTTGAAGAGTAGAGTTGCCAAACACCCCAAAGTCAAGCATGGGCTTAAGGGTCATTTTACTGGAAAAAATCAGCTGCGCACACAAAGTGCGCACCTTGCAGTTTTCAAATGTACAACCCTTTACATTTGAAATACCCCCCACAAACTATATATTTTTGAAAAGTACACACCTCAAGGTTTCTAAGGCTATTAGGCTTGTTGGCATGAGTGCATTGGTTTGGACTCAATTCCTTGGAAGATTCTCTGATTCCAAAGGCTTTACCTAAAAAAATAAGCAAAAAGCAGATTCAAAACCATATTTTCCTATAAAAACTAGAGATGAGCGAACTTTTGAAAAATTCGATTCTACTGATTCGCCGAATTTTCCGACAAAAATCTTTTCGACCCGAATTTATTCGCGACGAATCGCTATTAAAAGCGGCTATTTCTGAGCCTCGTAGAGACTCAATAGGGTTGTAAACCATTCTGCCTTGCTGTAACACGCACAGGATGCGTGCTGGGTTAGTTAAATAATACTTTGAAGAAATATCACATGCAGATCAGAGGCATCGCTAATAGAATCGCAGAGCGGCACAACTGCAGAGAGTTGAAGTGGTATCACTATGAGGGGCAGGAGCCCAAACATTGCTTTAAAGAGACACTGGAGTTGGCAGCAGCAGGAGCCCAAAAATTGGATGAATCACACCCTGGAGTTGCAAGCAGCAGCAGGAGCCCAAACATTGGCTGAAAGAGACACTGGAGTTGGCAGCAGCAGGAGCCCAAAAATTGACTGACACACCCTGGAGTTTCAAGCAGCAGCAGCAGCAGCAGCAGCAGGAGCCCAAACATAGCTTGAAAGAGACACTGGAGTTGGCTGCAGGAGCCCAAAAATTGGATGAATCACACCCTGGAGTTGGCAGCAGCAGCAGCAGGAGCCCAAACATTACTTTAAAGAGACACTGGGGTTGGCTTCAGGAGCCCAAAAATTGGATGAATCACACCCTGGAGTTGGCAGCAGCAGCAGCAGCAGCAGGAGCCCAAATATTACTTTAAAGAGACACTGGAGTTGGCTTCAGGAGCCCAAAAATTGGATGAATCACACCCTGGAGTTGGCAGCAGCAGCAGCAGGAGCCCAAATATTACTTTAAAGAGACACTGGAGTTGGCTTCAGGAGCCCAAAAATTGGATGAATCACACCCTGGAGTTGGCAGCAGCAGCAGCAGGAGCCCAAATATTACTTTAAAGAGACACTGGAGTTGGCTTCAGGAGCCCAAAAATTGGATGATTCACACCCTGGAGTTGGCAGCAGCAGGAGCCCAAACATTACTTTAAAGAGACACTGGGGTTGGCTTCAGGAGCCCAAAGATTGGATGAATCACACCCTGGAGTTGGCAGCAGCAGCAGCAGCAGGAGCCCAAATATTACTTTAAAGAGACACTGGAGTTGGCTTCAGGAGCCCAAAAATTGGATGAATCACACCCTGGAGTTGGCAGCAGCAGCAGCAGGAGCCCAAATATTACTTTAAAGAGACACTGGGGTTGGCTTCAGGAGCCCAAAAATTGAATGAATCACACCCTGGAGTTGGCAGCAGCAGCAGGAGCCCAAATATTACTTTAAAGAGACACTGGAGTTGGCTTCAGGAGCCCAAAAATTGGATGAATCACACCCTGGAGTTGGCAGCAGCAGCAGCAGGAGCCCAAATATTACTTTAAAGAGACACTGGAGTTGGCTTCAGGAGCCCAAAAATTGGATGAATCACACCCTGGAGTTGGCAGCAGCAGCAGCAGGAGCCCAAATATTACTTTAAAGAGACACTGGAGTTGGCTTCAGGAGCCCAAAAATTGGATGATTCACACCCTGGAGTTGGCAGCAGCAGCAGGAGCCCAAACATTACTTTAAAGAGACACTGGGGTTGGCTTCAGGAGCCCAAAAATTGGATGAATCACACCCTGGAGTTGGCGGCAGCAGCAGCAGGAGCCCAAATATTACTTTAAAGAGACACTGGGGTTGGCTTCAGGAGCCCAAAGATTGGATGAATCACACCCTGGAGTTGGCAGCAGCAGCAGGAGCCCAAACATTACTTTAAAGAGACACTGGGGTTGGCTTCAGGAGCCCAAAAATTGGATGAATCACACCCTGGAGTTGGCAGCAGCAGCAGCAGGAGCCCAAATATTACTTTAAAGAGACACTGGAGTTGGCTTCAGGAGCCCAAAAATTGGATGAATCACACCCTGGAGATGGCAGCAGCAGCAGCAGGAGCCCAAAAATTACTTTAAAGAGACCCTGGGAGTTGGCTTCAGGAGCCCAAAAATTGGATGAATCACACCCTGGAGTTGGCAGCAGCAGCAGCAGGAGCCCAAATATTACTTTAAAGAGACACTGGGGTTGGCTTCAGGAGCCCAGAAATTGGATGAATCACACCCTGGAGTTGGCAGCAGCAGGAGCCCAAACATTACTTTAAAGAGACACTGGAGTTGGCTTCAGGAGCCCAAAAATTGGATGATTCACACCCTGGAGTTGGCATCAGCAGGAGCCCAAAAATTGGCCTAAAGACATAAATATGTTTTGCACCATTTGGAAAGTGTAAAACGTGGCACCATGCTGAATCTAGTCGCATGCATCAGGCATTGGTGGGTGGAAATCCTGGATGATCCATCCCTGATTCATTTTGACAAAGGTGAGTCTCTCCACATTTTCAGTTGACAGACGAGTTCTCCTCGCCGTAACTATGGCCCCCGCTGCACTAAACACCCGCTCAGATGGCACACTACTTGCCGGGCAGGACAGCTTTTCCAGGGCAAACTCTGCTAGTTGCGGCCACAAATCAAGTTTGGCTGCCTAGAATTCCAGCGGATCCTCAAGGTGTGTTGGCATGGTCATGTCAAAGTATCACATGACCTGCTGGTTGAGGTCCTGCTCCAGGTCTTCCTGCTGCTCATGAGTAGCCTCACTATGCGGGTGTAGAAAGCTACTCATTAGCGACTGAAGACTGAGGCTGCTGCTGATGGAGCTGCTGCTGCTCCTGCCAACCCCCCCAGCGGCCATGGCAGTGGAAGGTGAGCGCAGAGGTCCCCTCGAGTCAGACCTGCGAGAGTATGGACCATGGCGCAGATAGGCATCGGCCAACTGCCTACGTAGAATGTCTTTGTAGTAGTTTAGTTTGTCCTCCCTCTCGGTGGGTTTAAAAAATGCCCCCATTTTGTGCCGGAAGCGAGGGTCCAATAAGGTGGACAGCCAGAAGTCATCCCGCTGACAGATGGAAACAATTCTGGGGTCACTACGCAAGCACGTGAGCATGCTTCGTGCCATTTGTGCAAGTGACTCGGATGGACTACCTGTCTCCATCTCCACTGCATACTGCCACGGTGTGCCCGGGTCCTCTGTCTCGCCTTCCTCAAAAACCTCTAGCTCCTCTGGCTGCTCCTGCTCCTCCTCTCCTGTCCGCTGACTAGATAAACCAGCCATTTCGCCAAGCCTAAACTGTGTTTCACTGGGCAACTCCTCCTCCTCTTCCTCCTCCTCCTCCAGTTCAGCTCCAACAGGGTTCATGTGGCCGTAAGATGTAAACGCCATGTCTCCAGTGCCCTGACCAGCCATGGTTTCCAACATGTGCTGTAGTACATGAAGCAGTGGAATCACGTCGTTCATCCTGTAATTCTGCCGACTGACAAATAAAGGGGCTTCCTCAAAGGGCCTGAGCAAACGGCAGGTGTCACGTATGAGCTGCCACTGGTTGACATTGAAGCTACACAGGGGAGTGCCCCTATCTGCTTGGATCATCAGGAAATCCGTGATGGCTTTTCTCTGTTCATATAATCGGTCCAACATGTGAAGGGTGGAATTCCAACGGGTGGAAACATCGCAAATCAGACTATGTTGGGGGATACCGTCCTGACGCTGTAGCTCAAGAAGGGTGTGTTTGGCGGTGTATGAGTGGCTGAAGTGCATGCAAAGTTTCCTTGAAGTTGTTAGGATGTCTTGCAGATGGGGGGAACACTTCAGAAACCGCTTGACAACCAGATTGAAGACGTGAGCCATGCAGGGGGCATGGGTCAGGCTTCCTTGGCGCAGCGCAGACAAAATGTTCTTCCCATTGTCGGTAACCATGATTCCCATTTTAAGTTTTCTTGGAGTAAGCCATGTTTGGATTTCCTGATGAATACATTTAAGCAGTTCCTCCCCTGTGTGACTCCGTTCGCCAAGACAAACCATGTGAAGCACTGCGTGACACCTCCGTGCCCTGCACACATGGTAGACTGGAGGGGCACTGAGACTTGAGCCTACAGTGGAGGGTGAGGAGATGGCGGAGGATGAGGAGGCCGAGTTGCAAGGTGTCACAGGCCCAACGGGCAGGGAGCGCGGAGGCCGAAGCGGCGTGACCTGTCCAAGTTGCTGCTGCTGCAAAGGGACCACATTCACCCAGTGGGCCGTAAACGACATGTACTGTCCCTGACCGTAGTTACAGCTCCAGTCGGCGCTGCCATGCACTTTGCTACACACCGACAGGCTCAAGGACTGGCCTACCTTCTGTTCAACAAAAGTGTGCAGCGCTGGTACTGCCTTCTTGGCAAAGAAATGACGGCTTGGGACTCTCCACCTCGGCTCGGCACAAGCCATCAGTTCTCTGAAAGATGCAGAGTTCACCACCTGAAAAGGGAGCGACTGCAGCACCAGCAACTTGGACAGGAGCACATTCAGCTTCTGCGCCGTAGGATGAGTGGGCGCATACTGCTGTCTCTTGGACATGGCTTCGCTGATGGATTGCTGGCGGGATGCATGACTTGGAGGAGGAGGAGGAGGAGCAGGAGCGACAGAGGATGGGTATGACGCACAGCTGCCTTCGGCTGAGGTGCTGGATCCTTGGCTGGCAGAAATTGGGAGCGGCATGCCACTTGGTGAGGAAGCAGACTGGACCACCCCTTGGGAGCCTCGGTTCTCCCAGGTCGCTTTATGGTGATGCATCATATGTTGACGCAGGGCCGTGGTGCCAACATTTGGACCCTGGCCACGCTTCACCTTTTGCCTACATATCTTGCATGTGGCCATGTTACCCTTCTGCGGATGCTTCAGGAAAAACTGCCACACTGCCGAGTAGCTACTTTTCCCACCCCCTGGCCTCACTGATTCACTGCTGCTGTTGCCAACTCCAGGAACCCCTGCTCCCCTACCTCCCGATAAGGTAGACTGCCGCACAGCAGGTGCTCTACCCCGGCCCCGGCCGGCTCCAGCCTTTGGAATTGTGCCCCCATGCTGACTGCTACCACCTTGCTGCCTCAGCTGCTGACTCCGGGGCAACCTGCGCCCCTCTTCTCCTGATGATGACGATGAAGCCCCTTCATCACCCGGCTCCCAAGTGCGATCGGCTTCATCATCATTATCACCGAGTTGTGGCTGTACGTCACTGATGTTCGTGGATTCGTCAACAGTGTCTGGCGCAGGAGCTGGAACGCTCGCAGCACCCACGACACTGTCCACATCACTATTTGTCTGCCTAGCTAAAGAAGCCACCTCCATTTCTTGGCTGGGCAGTAGCTGCTGACTGTCCTCTATCTGATCGTCCTCCTCACTAAAGGTTGGAGCTGAACCCAAAGCATAGGATACGTCGCTGGGGGAGGGAACGGCGTAGGACAGAGGCAATGGGAGGACAGGGACTGCTCTCGGGGCATGCCAACTCAGGGTTGTGTTAGAGGAACCTACCGACCCTAGACTGGGGGTCTCAGACGTAAGTTGTGATGATGTTGTTGATGAGCGCGTCAACCAATCTACCACGGCAGATGCGTTACTGGTGGAGACCCGACCGCTAGCAGATACTGGCAGATTAGGTCTCTCAGCGTGACTCCTGCTGCTACTAGCCCCCAGTCTGCTGCGACCTCTGCCTGCGGAATCTTGGTCTCTGCCACTCCTCTTTTCACTTCCAGGCACTTGTCTGCCCGACATAGTCTAACTGGCGTGGTAGTAGGTGATATTTTAAGAACCCCCAGGCAGCAGTGGGTCTATATGAAACAGAATATAATGCACACCAAAAGTGAGCAGTAACACTCAGCCTCCAACAGGCCTGCTTAGTGTAAATAAGAGAGCTGCTTAGTGTAAATAAAGAGGGGTATGGTATGTTACAGAATGGGATGCCCCAACAGGAGTGCACCTGTGAGCAGTAGTACTATGCACAGCAAAAGTGTGTTTATCAGCCCAAATTTCTATTAGAATAAGTGCAAAGGGTTTTAGTAGTAAATAGAGGCTGGTGTAGTCACAGAATGGGATGCCCCAACAGCCAGCAGTGCACCTGTGAGCAGTAATACTATGCACAGCAAAAGTGTGTTTATCAGGCCAAATTTCTATTAGAATAAGTGCAAAGGGTTATAGCAGTTAATAGAGGCTGGTGTAGTCACAGAATGGGATGCCCCAACAGGCAGGAGTGCACCTGTGAGCAGTAATACTATGCACAGCAAAAGTGTGTTTATCAGGCCAAATTTCTATTAGAATAAGTGCAAAGGGTTATAGCAGTAAATAGAGGCTGGTGTAGTCACAGAATGGGATGCCCCAACAGGAAGGAGTGCACCTGTGAGCAGTAATACTGTGCACAACAAGTGTGTTTATCAGGCCAAATTTCTATTAGAATAAGTGCAAAGGGTTATAGCAGTAAATAGAGGCTGGTGTAGTCACAGAATGGGATGCCCCAACAGGAAGGAGTGCACCTGTGAGCAGTAATACTATGCACAGCAAAAGTGTGTTTATCAGGCCAAATTTCTATTAGAATAAGTGCAAAGGGTCATAGCAGTAAATAGAGGCTGGTGTAGTCACAGAATGGGATGCCACAACAGGAGTGCACCTGTGAGCAGTAATACTATGCACAGCAAGTGTGTTTATCAGGCCAAATTTCTATTAGAATAAAGTGCAAAGGGTTATAGCAGTAAATAGAGGCTGGTGTAGTCACAGAATGGGATGCCCCAACAGGCAGGAGTGCACCTGTGAGCAGTAATACTATGCACAGCAAAAGTGTGTTTATCAGGCCAAATTTCTATTAGAATAAATGCAAAGGGTTATAGCAGTAAATAGAGGCTGGTGTAGTCACAGAATGGGATGCCCCAACAGCCAGGAGTGCACCTGTGAGCAGTAATACTATGCACAGCAAGTGTGTTTATCAGGCCAAATTTCTATTAGAATAAGTGCAAAGGGTTATAGCAGTAAATAGAGGCTGGTGTAGTCACAGAATGGGATGCCCCAACAGGCAGGAGTGCACCTGTGAGCAGTAATACTATGCACAGCAAAAGTGTGTTTATCAGGCCAAATTTCTATTAGAATAATTGCAAAGGGTTATAGCAGTAAATAGAGGCTGGTGTAGTCACAGAATGGGATGCCCCAACAGCCAGGAGTGCACCTGTGAGCAGTAATACTATGCACAGCAAGTGTGTTTATCAGGCCAAATTTCTATTAGAATAAGTGCAAAGGGTTATAGCAGTAAATAGAGGCTGGTGTAGTCACAGAATGGGATGCCCCAACAGGCAGGAGTGCACCTGTGAGCAGTAATACTATGCACAGCAAAAGTGTGTGTACCAGGCCAAATTTCTATTAGAATAAGTGCAAAGGGTTATAGCAGTAAATAGAGGCTGGTGTAGTCACAGAATGGGATGCCCCAACAGGCAGGAGTGCACCTGTGAGCAGTAATACTATGCACAGCAAAAGTGTGTTTAGCAGGCCAAATTTCTATTAGAATAAGTGCAAAGGGTTATAGCAGTAAATAGAGGCTGGTGTAGTCACAGAATGGGATGCCACAACAGGCAGGAGTGCACCTGTGAGCAGTAATACTATGCACAGCAAAAGTGTGTTTATCAGGCCAAATTTCTATTAGAATAAGTGCAAAGGGTTATAGCAGTAAATAGAGGCTGGTGTAGTCACAGAATGGGATGCCCCAACAGGAGTGCACCTTTGAGCAGTAATACTATGCACAGCAAGTGTGTTTATCAGGCCAAATTTCTATTAGAATAAGTGCAAAGGGTTATAGCAGTAAATAGAGGCTGGTGTAGTCACAGAATGGGATGCCCCAACAGGCAGGAGTGCACCTGTGAGCAGTAATACTATGCACAGCAAAAGTGTGTTTATCAGGCCAAATTTCTATTAGAATACGTGCAAAGGGTTATAGGAGTAAATAGAGGCTGGTGTAGTCACAGAATGGGATGCCCCAACAGGCAGTAGTGCACCTGTGAGCAGTAATACTATGCACAGCAAAAGTGTGTTTATCAGGCCAAATTTCTATTAGAATAAGTGCAAAGGGTTATAGCAGTAAATAAAGGCTGGTGTAGTCACAGAATGGGATGCCCCAACAGGCAGGAGTGCACCTGTGAGCAGTAATACTATGCACAGCAAAAGTGTGTTTATCAGGCCAAATTTCTATTAGAATAAGTGCAAAGGGTTATAGCAGTAAATAGAGGCTGGTGTAGTCACAGAATGGGATGCCCCAACAGGAGTGCACCTGTGAGCAGTAATACTATGCACAGCAAGTGTGTTTATCAGGCCAAATTTCTATTAGAATAAGTGCAAAGGGTTATAGCAGTAAATAGAGGCTGGTGTAGTCACAGAATGGGATGCCTCACAGCAGACTTGAGATCAGTTCAGTATATATGCACAGCAAGTGTATAAGCAGCCTGAAAACGCTAACAAAGCCAGTCAGCCAGCCAGTAACACTCAGGCTGGATGAAAAAAAAAATCTGCCTGTGACTGCCTCCGATTTTTCCTAACTTTCCCTGCTTTTCGCTGATTTTCTGTCTGTCTCCTGCCTGTCTCCTGCCTGTCCCTGTCTGTCCCTGGCTCTCTGTCTCTCCCTCACTACAGCAGCGTCCTGTCTCTCACTGTCAGAACACCGGGTGTGAACCCTGATTGCGGAGACTGCAACACTGCTCACCTCTCGACCGGGAAGCCTGGAATCTAAGGACCAACCTGGTATTCACTAGAGCCTCTGATGGTGAGGATAGACTGGGCTGCAGGAAGGCCCCAGGTCAGGCAACCTAGGAGTGGGTTTTGCAGAATTCCGGGTAGGAGACAGACCAGAGCTGATCTGGGAGTGTGAGGCAGGCTGAAGTCGTGGGCTGGCAGATCTGGATCAAAGTCGAGAAACAAGCAGAGGTCGTGGGCAGGCAGATCAGGATCGTGGTCACAAAACAAAGCCGAAGTCGTCAGGAAAGCAGGATCGTAGTCAGAAGCAAGCCGGGTCGGTACACAGGAAGGAATCACAGGAACTCAGGAACATGCAGGAAAAGACCAACTGGCAATTGAGGACAGGCCTAGTCTGTTTTTATAGGCCCCTGCACATGCTCAGTAGTGAGGACTCACAGGCGGCCTCTGCTGGTCAACAGGAGGAACAGTCCTGGTTCTCCGGCATAGACGAACAGGCGCCCTCTGCTGGACTACAGAGGGAACAGTCCTGGTTCTCCGGCATAGACGAACAGGTGCCCTCTGCTGGACTACAGAGGGAACAGTCCTGGTTCTCTGACACTCACGAATGCAATAGAGAAATGAGGAAAAAGCAAGATGTCCACCGACTTAAATAGCGCTGTGACGTCACCGGGCTTGCTGCCTGTAATGTAAATGAATGGATGTTAAAGGAAAATTTCGAGCGATCGAAGCACGGGGAAATTCGGATTCGATCCGAATCGAATTTTTCATGAAATTCGGATCGAATCCGGGTTCGTCCAGATCGATTCGCTCATCCCTAGTTATAGCAGTAAATAGAGGCTGGTGTAGTCACAGAATGGGATGCCCCAACAGCCAGGAGTGCACCTGTGAGCAGTAATACTATGCACAGCAAGTGTGTTTATCAGGCCAAATTTCTATTAGAATAAGTGCAAAGGGTTATAGCAGTAAATAGAGGCTGGTGTAGTCACAAAATGGGATGCCTCACAGCAGACTTGAGATCAGTTCAGTATATATGCACAGTAAGTGTATAAGCAGCCTGAAAACGCTAACAAAGCCAGTCAGCGAGCCAGTAACACTCAGGCTGGATGAAAAAAAAAAAATCTCCCTGTGACTGCCTCCGATTTTTCCTAACTTTTCCTGCTTTTCGCTGACTTTCTGTCTGTCTCCTGCCTGTCTCCTGCCTGTCCCCAGCCTGTCCCTGTCTGTCCCTGGCTCTCTGTCTCTCCCTCACTACAGCAGCATCCTGTCTCTCACGAATGCAATAGAGAAATGAGGAAAAGCAAGATGTCCGCTGACTTAAATAGCGCTGTGATGTCACCGGGCTTGCTGGCTGCTGATAGGCTGCATGTGACTGCCCCAGCTTGCACTGCTGCGGGGTAGATGTCTGGACATGTCCCGTCCGCCATCTTAGAATGCCTGTAATGTAAATGAATGGATGTTAAAGGAAAACTTCGAGCGATCGAAGCACGGGGAAATTCGGATTCGATCCGAATCGAATTTTTCATGAAATTCGGATCGAATCCGGGTTCGTCCGGATCGATTCGCTCATCCCTAATAAAAACCATAGGCAAGCAAGAAATAACACAGTAAATCTGAAAGAACAATGTCTCCTGAACAAAACGGTAGAGTTGCCAAACACCCCAAAGTCAAGCATGCACTCAAGGGTCACAAAGTGCGCACCTTGCAGTTTTTCCAAATTTAAAAACCTTTACATTTGAAATACCCCCACAAACTATATATTTTTGAAAGGTACACATCTCAAGGTTTTTAGACATCTTGGGATTCTTGTTTCGGGAACCTTTTTCGGGATGAAAACACTTGAGGTGATCATTGATTGCAGAGGATTTTTCTAAAAAAATATTAATAAAAATGCAGCATACAAGCAAATGTTCCTATTATATTAATATGCAAACAAGAAAAATCTCAATAAATCTTAAACCGCAAGGTCTCTGGAACAGAATACATAACATGCATAGTTACTTAAAGGGTAGAGTAAAGCATACGTGTAAGGGTAACTTTTTCAACCCCCAAAAAAAACATTTACCTGTCAATATCTAAAATAAATCTTTTGCAACCAAGGGATGCTATTGTGGGCACAAACCGCTAGACAAATAGCACAGAAGTTAAATAATCATCAGAAAAAACAATAAAAAATAAAATTATCCTCAATAATGATACTGAGAGGTGCTGTTATGGGAGGATAAGCCCTGTGGTGATAGATTGTGAATGTCAAGTATCCAGCGGCTCCTGCTTCACCATTTCCTCCATCCGCATTTGGCTTAGCAAGTACAAAAAAAAGGGGGGGGGGCAAGAAAATGCAATTACCAAACGGGTTTGTTAACTAGAAAAAGTATAAATTAAAGTGGCAAAAAAACAAAAAGACTCCAGGGCCGGCCACTTACTTTGTGGAGATTTAATCTGTTAGTATAGATCTGGGGGGATTTAGCAGAGCACAATATCCCAAACCAGGATGACCCTAGGGCACGGAACAAAACCTAATCTAAAGCCTACCTACAGTCTAAAGTTAAATATAAAATTCCAGACCAGAACAATAAAAATAAAAAATCCAATTGCATGTGGTATGCTTCAAAGCAACCCTCCAAACACCAACCAGGTTGGCTGGGACATGTCAGGCAGCACATTCCCCACTAGCCTGGCCTCGTTATCATTACCAGCCATCTCTGGTGCCTGCTCAGTATCCCCAAATAACAAAGCAGGGAGTAGCTGTTGCTGGAAATTTACAAAAGATAAATTGGAGCTTGGTACTGCTGCCTTGAAGACAACAAAGGAGTATCCAAATGGATAGCAACTTTTTTGTACCAGGCTCTGGATTTTCTGTTGGCGTTGTAATATGTTATAATTTGGTCTGTTTTATCAACACCACCCATGAATTTATTATAATCTTTGATACAACGTGGCTTTTGGGAAGGGGCTCAGGGACCACGTTGCCGTGAATTCACTACTGGCTCATCGTGGATTGTCGTCAGCATGAATACATTTTTTATGTCCATGTACTTCACGGCCAGGAGCTCATCACTTCTTACAGCATACGACTCTCCACGATTTAGTTTTTTTTCAGCATTGACCTGGGCAAACTTTTTCGATTACAGTTGATGGTGCCGCAGCCCAGGGTGTCCAATGTGTATAGGGCTCGAAATAGGGGGATGCTGGTATAAAAGTTATCAACATATAAGTGGTAACCTTTCCCCAGTAGAGGAGTCATGAGTTCCCATACAATCTTACCACTGACAGACAAATCAAGGGGACAACCAGGTGGGTCCAGATGTGTGTCCCTTCCTTCGTAGATTCGAAAAAATTTGGTGTAGCCGGTCACACTATCGCATAATTTTTAAAATTTAATCCCATAGCTACTAGGGATATATTGACGAAATACAATGCGCCCTTTAAAAAGCAGAAGTGACTCATCAATACTGGGGTGTACACTTCTGCAAAGCGCTTAGACAGGCTATCGATCAGGGGACGTATTTTGTGAAGCCTGTCGTGACCGGGCTCACCGCGGGGAATTGCAGTGGCATTATCATTAAAATGCAGAAACCGCAGTAAAATTTGGTAGCGGTTTCTGGTCATTATGGCCGGAAATAATGGGGTTGCCAAAAGGGTTCGGGTATCCCAGTAGGAGGCGATACTACATTTTTTGCAGATATCCATGGCTAAAGTGAGCCCCCAACATTTTTTCAACTCACTTATGTTTGTGGGATGTCATGCATGAGTGCGGGATTGCCTTTGTGGGGGATTTTGTGTTAGGACCCACTTAGCATAGCAATTTGTATGGTAGACCATTTCCTGTAGGATGGCCTCTGTGATGAACAATTTGAAAAAGTCAACGAGACTCTCCTTGTGCGCTACCATCCCTTCTAGGATGCCTAGCACTACCACTGGTACTACTGCACGGCTGTGTCTCCTCAGTAGAGGAAACACTGTCAGACTCGCTATCTGAGGGCAAATATTCTGACCCTGAATAACTAAACTCTTCCGAGTCCAACTCCATCATGTACGCCGCTGCTTCCTGGGCAGTGTACCTTTTCCCAGCCATACCTAAATCTGCTAAACAAAGGCTAAAACCAAATAAAAACTATAAAAATACTACACTAAAGAGGAGGAACTAGGGGGAAGTTTACAGTAACTACAAGCTAAATCCACACCTAGAACTAAAGTTGAGGAACAAAATAGCCAAAAAGCAAATACACACAGTAAATGTCAGTCAGAAAGCTTGAAGCGTCCAGGATCTTCGAGAGCAATCGCAAATCTAAATGGAAGTTAAAGTAACAGAACATTACAATAAAGAAGGATAAGCTTGGTTAAAAGCCCCTACAGCTGTGGTGCCCATGTACAGAGAGGCTGCGGGAGAAGCAGTGTACACAATATGTATATTCTGAAGAAGTACCTCTCTGCACATAGGCCCCTCCATCAAGATAGAAAGAATTGACTATTGCAGAGAGGAGCCGTGTTTCCCCCCCCCCATGTGATAGCTTACACAACGATTGGTGGAGGGAGGGCAGCTCCTCATGTCCCCCACTATCTGCATGTGACCGCCGCTGCCCGACCTGTCACTGATCAGCGCTGATCTTTCTCCCCTCGGAGCAGTGATCTCCATGCTGATCAGTGACAGGTCTGGGCAGCGGCATCACTCCCTGCATGTTATCGCCCCGGAACCGACCTGTCACAGATCAGTGTAAATCTCCAAGAGATTTGAGCTGTTCAGGGACAGGTCAGGGCAGCGGCATAGGTGGGAGGGATCACATGTAGGGTGAGGGGTAACACACAAGCAGCTGACCCCCCTCCAAAGCTTGGTGTGGACAGGTCAGTGATCAGTTTGGGCAGCGGGATCACTCCCTGCATGTGATCAACGCTGCCCCAATCTGTCACTGACCAGCACAAATCTCTCTCCCTCCGCCATTCGGCCGAGAGATTCGCGCTGATCAGTGACAGGTAGGGGCAGCGGCGTAGGTGGGGGGAATCACATGTAGGGTGGGGGACAACATGAGGGAACGGCACAGGCGGATCACATGTAGGGAGGGGGCAGCACAAGCAGCCGCCCCCCTCCAAAGCTTGGTGTGGACAGGTCAGTAACAGTTCTGGGCAGCGGCATCAGACATCACTCCCTGCATGTGATCACCGCTGCCCCGATCTGCCACTGATCAGCCCAGGTCAGGCAGTATGAATGAGCGGGGCAGCGGCACGGCGGGAGGGGGAAGCACGTGTAGGGAGGGGGACAACACCTGAGAACGGCACAGGCGGGGGCAGGGGGGTCATCACTAATCACTAAATAAAGCCCATTTGTGCAGCAGCATTGGATCTGGGCAGATCGGCGGGGCAGCGATCTGTCACTGATTAGCATGCATCTCGCTCGGCGGAAGGGAGAGAGATGCCTGCTGATCAGTGACAGATAAAGGCAACGGCGATCGCCGGAGGGGAGAGAAATGCACGCTGATCAGTGACAGGTCGGGGCAGCAGCCATCACGCTGCCCCGATCTGTCACTGATTTGTGCATACAGTATTCATTGATTTTAGTTCTTATATGAATAGGATGAATATGCTTATGTATAATCAATTGATTCATCTTATAGATTTTATATGAGAAGTTGATTTATTAGTATGTCGATACTTGCACTTTTATTTGCTTGTTATAACAGATGAATATCATGAGGAAGAGCTTTTCAGAGTAGAAGTACATTTCCCAGCAGCCTTTGTGATTACCTGTGTAGGGAGGGGGACAACACTTCAGTACGGCACAGGAGGGGACGGGGGGGGGTCATCACTTATCAGCCCATTCATGCAACAGCATTGAATCGGGGAAGATCGGCGGGGCAGCGATCTGTCACTGATCAGCGTGCATGTCTCTCCCCTCCACCGCTCTGAGAGAGATGCCCACTGATCAGTGACAGGTCGGGACAGCATCGATCGGCTGAGGGGTGAGAGATGCATGCTGATCAGTGACAGATCGGGGCATCACTGATCGGCAGAGGGGAGAGAGATGCACGCTGATCAGTGACAGGTCGGGTCAGCAGCCATCACGCTGCCCCGATCTGTCACTGATCAGCCCAGGCAGCATATATAAGCGAAGCAGTGGCGAGGTGGGGAAAGGGGGGGGGGGGGCACATGTAGGGAGGGGGACAACACTTCAGAACGACACAGGAGGGGACAGGGGGGTCATCACTTATCAGCCCATTCATGCAACAGCATTAGATCGGGTAAGATCGGCGGAGCAGCGGCGATTGGTGCTGCCCTGATCTTTCACTGATCAGCGTGCATTTCTCTCCCCTCCACTGCTCGGAGAGAGATGCCCACTGATCAGTGACAGGTCGTGGCAGCACCAATCGGTGGAGGGGAGAGAGATGTCCGCTGATCAGTGACAGGTCGGGGCAGCACCGATCGGCGGAGGGGAGAGAGATGCCCGCTGATCAGTGACAGGTTGGGGCAGCACCAATCGGCGGAGGGGAGAGAGATGCCCGCTGATCAGTGACAGGTTGGGGCAGCACCGATCGGCGGAGGGGAGAGAGATGCCCGCTGATCAGTGACAGGTCGGGGCAGCACCGATAGGCGGAGGGGAGAGAGATGCCCGCTGATCAGTGACAGGTCGGGGCAGCACCGATCGGCGGAGGGGAGAGAGATGCCCGCTGATTAGTGACAGGTCGGGGCAGCACCGATCGGCGGAGGGGAGAGAGATGCCCGCTGATCAGTGACAGGTCGGGGCAGCAACGATCAGCGGAGGGGAGAGAGATGCACGCTGATCAGTGACAGGTCGGGGCAGCACCAATCGGCGGAGGGGAGAGAGATGTCCGCTGATCAGTGACAGGTCGGGGCAGCACCGATCGGCGGAGGGGAGAGAGATGCCCGCTGATCAGTGACAGGTCGGGGCAGCACCGATCGGCGGAGGGGAGAGAGATGCCCGCTGATCAGTGACAGGTCGGGGCAGCACCGATAGGCGGAGGGGAGAGAGATGCCCGCTGATCAGTGACAGGTCGGGGCAGCACCGATCGGCGGAGGGGAGAGAGATGCCCGCTGATTAGTGACAGGTCGGGGCAGCACCGATCGGCGGAGGGGAGAGAGATGCCCGCTGATCAGTGACAGGTCGGGGCAGCAACGATCAGCGGAGGGGAGAGAGATGCACGCTGATCAGTGACAGGTCGGGGCAGCACCAATCGGCGGAGGGGAGAGAGATGTCCGCTGATCAGTGACAGGTCGGGGCAGCACCGATCGGCGGAGGGGAGAGAGATGCCCGCTGATCAGTGACAGGTCGGGGCAGCACCGATCGGCAGAGGGGAGAGAGATGCCCGCTGATCAGTGACAGGTCGGGGCAGCACCGATCGGCGGAGGGGAGAGAGATGCCCGCTGAACAGGGACAGGTCGGGGCAGCAGCCATCATGCTGCCCCGATCTGTCACTGATCACCCAGGCAGCATGAATGAGAGGAGCAGCAGCAAGGGGGGGCGCGAGGAGGGGAGGGGGGGAAGCAAGGGGGACATTACCTTTGAATGGCACAGGCAGGGAGGGGCAGGGGGGTCATCTCTTTGCAGAAGTAGCAGCATTTGATTGGTGCAGCAGCCATCACGCTGCCCGATCTGTCACATCACCCAGGCAGCATGACTGAGAGGAGAAGCTGCGAGTGGGGGGGGCACGAGGGAGGGGCAGGGGGGTCATCTCTTTGCAGCAGCAGCCATCACACTGCCCGATCTGTAAAATCACACAGGCAGCATGACTAAGAGGAGAAGCTGTGAGGGGGAGAAGGGGGGGGAAGCACGGGGACTACACTTCAGAATGCAGCAGCAAGTGATCGTGGGGATTTAACATGAAACAGAGGCAGAGATCAGGCAAAATCTTACAAATGGCTCCCCCCCCAGGACCCCACTTACTTCAGATCCACGCAGCACGAGACGAGATGCCATGTGGCCTGCGCTTTTAAGGGGTGCTGCGCCGGCTGATGACAGCTGCATACGCCGCACTTTGATTGGCTCCTGTGACGATCGTGTCACAGGAGCAACCATTGGATGACCTTTGGCTGAACCCCCCAAGCCTCCTCTTCAAAATTAATCAGGAATTGGTGTGCTGCGACCTTCCAAACGGCCAGGTGGTAGGAAAATGTCAGCTACGTGACTCTCACATAGCTGGCACTTAACTGTAGGAGAGGCAGCTATGTGAGACTCACGTAGCTGGCATTAGAAGGGTTAAGATTAGGATACATAATACTTTAGCTATGGAGAAATTATCTGCTATACATTACAATAAGATGGAGGAGTTCCGAGAAGTCTGGGATCCTTGGGTGAATGAATATTTACCCGACACGTTTGACCGGCGATTGTTAATCATCTGAGGTTTTAATTTCAGGGGTTCGCCTCTTTTCATCTAGCTCTCTATTTTTCCTTTTTCCTATTTCATTTCTTTATCTTTTTTCCTCTCTTTTCCCAATGCCAAATCTACTGATTTCCTTTAAAATTTGATGTCCTCAATTGAGGATGTATAGTTTGGTTTATCTTTTTATATATAAGTCTGAGCTGGGATTATATATTGTCCCAGTAGATGTTGTTAGACTAGAAAGTCAGACAGATAATGCTGATATATATTTTGTTTTTTTTTGCATATATGCTATCATAGTGGATCAATATCTACAAACTGATAATGGCTATTTTTGATACTGATGTCTAAAGAGTATGGAGGATAATACCTCTGTGTTTGTAAAATGATAAGGTTTTTATGTCTGATCTTGCAATATTTGTATATTGTACTATCTTTGCAAAAAAATTATTGAAAGAAAATAACTGTGAGAAATACCCTTTACTGGCCAGAGGTTCCTACTGTTGGGTGGTCCAGAGATGTTAAACGTATACTGCTGCTGAATTTTGCTGAATTAGACACAAAGAGATGCAAACTGCTGCTTGTGAAACTATCAACTTCACAAGCAGCCGTTGGCTTGTTACCTTAATTTATGACCATTAAACTTGACTGGGTGCAGGACCATTTTTAGAACTTATATGATGATTTATCTGAATTCTCCAAGTCTCCAGGCAGGCAATCTAGGTACAGTAGTTTAATATCACTACAAAACAAATGAGCCAACTGTAATTTCTTATAAGGGTGATATTTTTTCCATAAACTATAATATTTGCTGCATAGCCTTAAATTTCAATTCTGGAACTACAGTATCAGTAATAAGCTAAAAAGACTTGCAGGAATCAGTGTATACTATACTATACATATAGTGGATGTAGAACGTCACCAGCTTGAAACAGACATCACATTTTGTAAATTCAGCTAAGCTGTCTCTATCTGACATGTATTGCTTACTAATGTATTTGTATATGCAATGTATGCATTATGCAGATAAAACCTTGCACACTACTGTATATAGCAGATCATTGCTTCTGGCAATATATAAATATTCACATAGGTCACAGTTGTTTTCCTAAGGGGAGCTGGCAAGAGGTTATGAGAGCCTCCCCCCTGGGTGTAATTTATTGAGTAAAGGATTGCGCAACGAAAGGTGGATCTTTATCAGCTTCACAAATATTAATACAGTAGGTGTGACAGTATATTACTAATTGTTATTACTAGACTAACCTTCTTAACACACACACACACACACACACACACACACACACACACACACACACACTGATGTCCTTTAAAGTGTAGTGTGTTTTTACATTCAGTATTGCTAACATTTTGTATCGATTTATTGTAATGCCGTGAGCCAAGTGCATTAAATGTACATGTAGTTGATTTTTTTTTAAACTTGTTTCAGTAGTAAAATGCACTGCCAAACCCAAGGATTGTGCACTTTTGCCATGGAGCCGGGTGAATGTAAGGTCCCAAATGTATCCAGAGCAATAAAAAAACAAATTAAAGGTCTTTATGGAGCATTTAGGTGCACTACTATTTTTTGAAATAGAATAAAATGTTTGTGGCATGAAGGTGGGTTGGTTTCCAGTGACCCGACAAGATCTGCCATGCTTAAAGTGAACAACAGCAGAACATTCCTTTTGCCAGTTTTTGCATAACATAACTGCTTGTTTTTGTAGATAAAGTCCCCATTGTGAGCCAGAAGTACCATCCCATATGTTCTAAGTCACAGGTCCGCCTTTCTGCCCTAAAGTACCAATCTAGGGGGTATGCATCCTAGGCAAAGACTAAGAAAGTATGGGAAAGGTGATCAGAAACAAGGTTTTCAATTCCTTAGTAAAAACAAACACCAATGTTTCTATTTCACCACACAGACCCCACCTGTACTGGAAGAAATACAGGACCTGAAGGAGACCCCCACACAGGAGAGTGCCCTTCTGACTCACAGTCAGATCCAGACCCCACCAACCACTGCAGCCACACCAAACTCTAGCCACCTAACAGCTCCTGGACCCTGGACCTTAGGCAGGAGTCTGCAAGCACCACCATCTCAGAGAGTCCCAGAGGCAGCCAGCCATGCACTGCAGCCTAGCAGCACATGTCCATGGCAGGGCAGCCAAATCATGGTGGCAAACTGGTGGGCCAATAGCACCACTTTTAGTTGCAATTCTACCCAAGTGGTGGATAGGACCGCCAGTTTGATCCATGAGGATCTGTATCCGACTGCAGGGGTGGTGAAGCAGCAGCACATCAAAAATACATTTGAGGTGCTGCTGGCCCAAATGGAGAAGCAGAACCAAAACAACACCTGCATGCTGGTCCCAATGGAGGCCAGACAACAAACAACAAGGAGGACCAGGCTACCTTCAAATAAGCAGGCTTGGGGGACTTTTCATAGGACCCTTTTTTGTACTGGTTGGCACCATTTTTTATGTTGCAAGAAAAGATTGTCCTGACTGGCTCTGTTTGCCTGAATACAGGGGCCTGGGAACCTCAGAAGCTGAAGTGGGGGTTGCCTCACCCACATAGATAGCCACTCTCTCCAACCAGGCAATGTTGTGGAGGGTGATGCACACCTTGATGATCTTTACAAGTTTATCCGGTTTGTACTGCAGTGGGCCCCCAGTATTGTCCAAGCACAGAAATTGCGATTTCAAAAGGCCAAATGCCCATTCCACTTCTGCCGGGTGCAGCTGGAGGCCTGGTTATGCACCTCCTGACCTGGTGTCTGCAGCCACACAAAGGGCAAGAGGAGCCAAGGAAGCAGTGGGTACTCAGAATCACCTAAAGGAAACAAAAAAACTACCACATGAAAAAAATTCAAACAAACAAAAATAACAGAACTACTAGTAAGGGGAGCCATTAGCACAAATAGGCTCAAACCACCACCCACCCCAATAAAAGGAAACAACGAACCCTCTCCTTCTCCGCCTCTGTTGGATTCGCCAGTCATCTTTGGCTCTAGTCTTTGCCACCGCTGCTTGGGGCTTCCAATTTCTGGCTGAAGAGACTCTAGTAGCTCATTTTCAGTGCAATAAAGCGTAGGTGGAGGGGACAAGCTACCAGCATTTTTGTTCCAACCTGTGGAGTCCATATCCTTGGCCCCTTGAACACTTCTTGGCTGTAACACTGGCTAGAAAACATCCTTCTCTGGACCATGTGCCAATTTGGGCCATGTCATAGTTGTTGTGAACAGCATGTGCCTCTTGAAACCTGCCTATGATCCGGCCCTGGTGATGCTGACACCTGCATTGGAAGGGGT
Organism: Gastrophryne carolinensis; assembly: GCA_027917425.1. NCBI lineage: Eukaryota > Metazoa > Chordata > Amphibia > Anura > Microhylidae > Gastrophryne > Gastrophryne carolinensis. The sequence goes on along the minus strand of CM051238.1, from coordinate 358,527,857 downwards.
TTGCCAGCATCACTGTGACTGATGACGGGGACATTGTCCCATCGTAAATGTGGATGCAACTATCAGGCCCAGGTGGCTATCGGATTAGGTAAGGCACAAAAATGTAAGAAGTTGTATTGTACAGTAACCATACATACAATATCAAGTTGGTTAAACAGAAACACAGAATAAAAGTTGTGGCAAGAATGAAAGTCAATAGTGATGCAAATGATGACAGACCAATGGCAGGAAATGGCAGCTAATGGTAGGATGACAGGCCAAGGATGACAGCTGGTGGTAATGAGAAGCTAATAGAAAAAAATTATAGTCAGAGGAATAAAATGCCCGTCAAAACTATGATAGCCAGCAAAATTATTGGGCTCTAATCATATGCCATAAGACAGCGCCGTCATTATTGTTCACCCACTACCATTGTGGTGATTTTATTGTCCAGAAGATGGTGGTAAAATAGATAGACAATATTCATTCCAATGTTCCTTTGTGATGTATCTGTACTTCAACCCTATCTGCAACCTATGTATCTTCAACCCTAGCAGGCATATATGTACCCCAATCCGGTCTGTATCGTACCCTATCCCTATCTGCAGTCTACTTATCTCTAACCAACCCTATCTTCAGCCTACTTATCTGCACCCTAACCCTCTTTGCAACCTACTTATTTGTCTATCCTACTTATCTTTCCCTAATCATATCTGCATCCTACTTATCTTACCCTAATCATATCTGCAGCCTACATATTGGTACCCAAAAAATCTGCAGTGGACTAATTTGTACCCCTACCCTATCTGCAGTTTACTTATCTGTACCCCAACCCTATTTTCAGCCCACTGATCTGTACCCTAACCCTACCAGCAGCCAACTAATATGTACCCCCACTCTATCTGCAGGGAACTTACTGGTACACGCCATCCCTATCTGCCGCAGATTTATCTATATCCCAACCTTGTCTGCAGAACATATATCTGTATCCCAAGCCTGTATTCAGCAGACTTATCTGTACCCCAACCCTCTCTTCAGGGGACTGCATTCCAACCTTCTTTGCAGCACATACAAATCTGTATCCCAAGCCTGTATTCAGCAGACTCACCTGTACACTAACCTCACCCTATGCTGCTGGTTTGGCCAAGTACAGCGAAGTGCTGTGGGGTAGGGATGTCATACATCCTGCGTATGACTCCCTAGCTTAGTCAAATGCCATAGTTGTACAAGCTGAAATGAATGAGGCAGCAGCAGAAGAATTTAAAGTTTTGGAGTGCCTGGCATTTTCATATGAGCTCCACGCTGTGCAATGTGTGTCCGTACCTTGCTCAAGCCCTTTAACCTTGTTGCCAGATTGTCATTCTGGAACTGTGCTGAAAAATCACATTATCAGTCAGTGTTCAACATACAACATTTCCAGGTCCAGACTGTCTCGTGGATGCATTGGTAAACCTCCATATGGCCCCTTGTAGCAGAATGCTATACAGTAAGGCCAAGAAATAGCAGGGGGGCATAGAAAACTGAAAAAATGGAGCCATATAGGAGTATAAAAATACCTCCATGGAACATTCTGGGCATGGGAATATGTGTTGGAATACTGTTCTGTTTCAATCTTTTTATTGTAATTTTTTGTAATTTTTGTCATAACAACTAGATTGTACAACATAATAAAGTGTCACAAAGAAAAGACTTGAGGTACAAACATCAGTTCTGTTAGAGGTTTCCAGTCACACTTATCTTTTTCGATTATCAACACTCGCGTTACCTCAATTATCAACGCTATTAATCAGTATCAAGTGCTGTCATCCAAGAGATCGGATTGACGCTGTCTGCTGCGTGACATTCATATCACGGATCAGTGGGCCGGGGGAGAAGCTCCGATCCATCCAATTTTAGATTTAGCGCATCACCGCCCCCCCTTCTTCAAATTGAGGGGGAGGGGGGTGCGCGGGCCAGGATTAGGGATGAGGGAGGGGGGAGGGGAAGAGGGGAAAAGGAGGAAGGGAATGGAAGAAGAAGAGGAAAAAAAAAGGTGGGGGTGCATGGAAAGGAGGAATCTAATGCCGGAGGAGGCTAGAGCCATCCCTCACTGCAGCAGGGCATTCCCTATATTTGGGAACGAGTATTCCACCCACGGGTTCCAAACTTTCATGGATTTTACATGTGAGTCCTTTAAGATACTGGTCAGTTTTTCATTGATAAAGATCCCGTTCAGCCGTTCTTTTACCGCCTGAAACGGAACACTGGCCTTCTTCCAGGAACTTGCAATCATCAGTTTTGCGGCCAACATAACCTGGGTCAATAGGGCGTGTTGGGATTTGGTAATGCCATCCGGTTTTACACGCAGCAATGCCACCCAGGGGTCCCTGCGCACATTAGCGTGCAAAAGGGTGTAAAGCAAGCCAAAGACCCTTGACCATAACCTTCTGATCTTCGAACACTCCCACCAGATATGCATGACCGAGCCTTCTACAGGACAGCCCCTGAAGCAGGACGCCGGGTACCCGGGGACTGCCTTAGCTATACGTTATGGTACTAGTTACCATCTTGTGAGCATTTTATACGCTGCCTCCTCACCAGGTTTAGATCCGTCTCCCATCTAATCATGTACGAGCCAGGAGGTAGTGCTGTGAGATGAGCGTAGAGCATGCATACAAGGCCAGGCGTGAGGGTCCCCCGCAAGCAAGCCCTCTCGAATGCAGTAGCATCTGCCCCTGGGGTTTTATGTTTGAGCCAATGACGAATCTGAAGATACCTGTACTGTTCAGTCGCTGGAGCATTTAACTTCACTGTCAATGCAGGCCAGGAGGTCATTCTCTCCCCATCCATTAGATGATGAATTCTGCTGATACCCACCCGCTCCCACCAGGCAAGCAGCATAGGGAGCCCATATATTGCCTGAAAATCACATTGAGTTGGCAGCAATATTAGGAGCTCATATATTGCCTGAAAAACACATTGGAGTTGGCAGAAGTATTAGGAGCTCATATATTGCCTGAAAAATACATTGAAGTTGGCAGCAGTATTAGAAGCCCATATATTGCCTGAAAAACACATTGGAGTTGGCAGCAGTATTAGGAGTTCTCCTTGGCGTTACTATGGCCCCTGCAGCATTAAAAACCCGCTCAGATGGCACACTACTGGCCGGGCAGGACAGCTTTCCCAGGGCAAACTCTCCCAGTTGCGGCCACAAGTCAAGTTTGGCTGCCCAGAAGTCCAGCGGATCCTCAAGGTGCATTGGCATGGTCATTTCAAGGTATGACACGACCTGCTGGTTCAGGCCCTGCTCCAGGTCTTCCTGCTGCTCATGAGTAGCCTCACTATGCGGGTGCAGAAAGCTACTCATTAGCGACGGAAGACTGAGGCTGCTGCTGATGGAGCTGCTGCTGCTCCTGCCACCCCCCCAGCAGCCATGGCAGTGGAAGATGTGCGCAGAGGTCCCCCTGAGTCAGATCTGCGAGAGTATGGACCATGGCGCAGATAGGAATCAGCTAACTGACTAGTTTGTAGGTCAGTTTGTCCTCTCTCTCAGTGGGAATAAAAAATGCCCCCATTTTGTGCCGGTAGCGAGGGTCCAATAAGGTGGAGAGCCAGAAGGAATCCCGCTGACAAATGGAGACAATTCTGCGGTCACTACGCAAGCACGCGAGCATGCATCGTGCCATTTGTGCAAGTGACTCGGAGGGACTACCTGTCTCCATCTCCACTGCATACTTCCACAGTGTGTCTGGGTCCTCTGTCTCGCCTTCCTCACAACCCTCTAGCTCCTCTGGCTGCTCCTGCTCCTCCTCTCCTGTCAGATGACTAGATAAACCGCCTATTTCGCCAAAACTAAACTGTGCTTCACTGTGCTCCTCCTCCTCCTCAGCTCCCACTGGGTTTATGTGGCCGTGAAATGTATGGGCCATATCTCCAGTGCCCTGACCAGCCATGGTTTCCAACATGTGTTGTATTACATGAAGCAGCAGAATCACGTTGTTCATACCGTAATCCTGGCGACTGACAAATAAAGTGGCTTCGTCAAAGGGCGTGAGCAAACGGCAGGTGTCACGTATGAGCTGCCACTGGTTTACATTAAAGTTACACAGGGGAGTCCCCCTTTCCGCTTGGATCATCAAGAAATCATTGATGACTTTTCTCTGTTTGTATAGTCGTTCTAACATATGTAGGGTGGAATTCCAACGAGTGGAAACATCGCAAATCAGACTATGTTGGGGGATACCGTGCTTGGCGGTGTAGGAGTGGCTGAAGTGCATACAAAGTTTCCTTCCCATTGTTAGGATGTCTTGCAGAAAACGCTTGACAACTAGGTTGAACATGTGTGCCATACAGGGTGCATGGCTCAGGCTTCCTTGTCGCAGTGCAGACAAGATGTTGCTCCCATTGTCAGTCACCATGGTTCCCATTTGCCGTTTTTGTGGAGTAAGCCATGTTTTGATTTCTTGATGAATGAATTTCAGGAGCTCCTCCCCTGTGTGACTCCGTTCACCAAGGCAAACCATGTGAAGCACAGCGTGACACCGCCGTTCCCTGCACACATGGTAGGCCGGAGGGGCATTGAGAATTGACCGTACAGTGGAGGCTGAGGAGACGGCGGAGGATGAGGAGGTGGAGTAGCACACTGTGACAGGCAAAACGGCCTGGGAGCATGGAGGCTGAAGTGGTGTGACCTGTCCAAGTTGCTGTGCCGGAACCACATTCACCCAGTGGGCCGTAAAGGATATGTATTGTCCCTGACCATAGTTACAGCTCCAGATGCCGGCGCTGCAGTGCACTTTGGGGCACACACCGACAGGCTCAAAGACTGGCCCACCTTCTGCTCAACAAATTTGTGCAGGGCTGGTACTGCCTTCTTTGCAAAGAAATGACAGCTTGGGACTCTCCACCTCGGCTTGGCACTAGCCATCAGCTCTCTGAAAGGTGCAGAGTCCACCACCGTAAAAGGGAGGGACTGCAGCACCAGCAACTTGAACAGGAAAACAGTTAGCTTCTGCGCCGTAGGATGAGTGGGCGCATACTGTTGTCTCTTGGACATGGCTTCGCTGATGGATTGCTGGCGGGATGACTGATTTTAAATAGGAGGAGCAGGAGCATCTGGAGCGGCAGAGAATGGGTATGATGCACAGCTACCTTCGGCTGAGGTGCTGGAGCCTTGGCTGGGTGAAATTGGAAGCGGCGTGGCACTGGCTGACTCAGCAGGCTGGACCCCCACTTCTGAGCCTCGGTTCTCCCAGGCCGCTTTATGGTGACGCTGCATGTGTTGCCACAGGGCCGTTGTATCAACATTGGGGCCCTGGCCACGCTTCACCTACTGTCTACACATCTTGCATGTGGCCAGGTTACCCTCCTGCGGATGCTGGATGAAAAAGTGCCACACTGCCGAGTAGCTAATTTTTCCACCAACAGACCGCACTAATTCAGTGCTACTGCTGCCAACTCCAGGAACCCCTGCTCCACTACCTCCCGGGAAGGCAGCCTGCCACGCAGCAGGTTGTTTACCCCACCCCCGGCTATGTGTGGCTCCAGACATCCCAATTCTGCCACCATGCTGACTGCCAACCCTACTACCACCTTGCTGCCTCAGCTGCTGACTCTGGGGCAACCTGGGACCCTCTTCTCCTGATGATGATGAAGCCCCTTCTGCCCCTTCTCCCAAGTGCAATCGGCTTCATCATCATCATCATCATCATCATCGAGTTGTGTCAGCACGTCACTGATGTCCTCCTCGGTTTCCACAAGAGTGTGTGCTGCAGGAGACGGAACGCTCGCCACACCACCTCCCACGCCACTCTCCTCCTCAGTGTTTGTCTGCCTAGTGAAAGAAGCGGCGGATGTCTCCTCCATTTCTTGGCTGGGCAGAGTAGCTACTGACTGTCCTCTAACACATTGTCCTCACTGAATAGTGGCGCTGAACCCAAAGCATAAGATATGTCGGCTGGAGGGGGGGCGTAGGACAGAGGCAATGGAAGGACAGGGGCTGCTCCCGGGCCATGCCAACTCAGGGTTGTGGCCGAGGAAGCTACCGACTGTTGACTGGGGGTGTTAGATGTCACTTGTGATGAGGTGGCGTTAACCAATCGATGATGGCAGATGCGTTGCTGGTGAGACACGGCCGCTAGCAGATACCTGGAGATCAGACCTCTCACCACAACTCCTGCTGCCACTCGCCCCTAGTCTGCTGCGACCTCTGCCTGATGAATCTAGGCCTCTTAGTGCACATCCTGGAACATCTCTGCCTGTCATTTTTACTATGTTTAGGAGGGGAAAACAATACACTACACTACACCTAGAACAGTATTTTTGTAACAGCAGGTGTGTAGAAAAGTTAGATCAAAATAGTCAGACACTGTAGCTAAAAGCTAATGCAAAAAGACACTGTCAGACCTGGTCAGAGTTAAATGCACCACAGACAGTTTTAAAACGTGTTTTTTGTTCAAAATGTAAAAAAGGTAAAGATGCAGGTACTCTTAAAAGCTAGTATTTGGGATGCCCCCCCCCCCCCTCCCCGGCGAAAGGCAAAGTTTGCTTAAAAAGTGACTTTCTTTACAAAATGCAACCAGTTAGCAGACAGGTACTCTTTAAATATTTATGCTAGTATTTGGGATGATTGGTAGCATGTGACGCCTACCCAGGATTCCTTGCCCCATGGGACATGTCCTGACATATGGATCCACCATTTCAGATGGGCTGGATAGTAGTAAATGGAGTTTTAAGGAAGCGATTCGAGCGATCGAATCGCGGCGATATTTGGAATCGTCAGATTCGATTCGCTCATCTCTAATTTTAATACATTACATTCTTCAAAACTAAACAATAACTTTTTTTTCACTTTCCAAGCCTTCAATAATTGCTCATATAATCCAGCACAATGAAAATGCTGTTATGGCTGGGTGACATCCTATGCATTAATTTAGAAAAGAGACTGACCAAATACCCAGCAAATTCCTGATCTGAACCTGAGCAAGAAATGTCTTTCCTGAGCACCGCACTGAATTCCAACGACATCGCCTTCTAGGCAGTTTATGCTAATGCAAAGTAATTATTAAAACATTAAAACAGAAGGGGAAAATGGTATTTTGTTAAGTGTGTGATTTTGATAATTAAATGAAAATCAGCTTTCTGATGGGGCAGCTGCCGTAGCGTTTGTAAACAGGATTAATTAATATTATATTTTCAAGGACAATCTGAGAATATTGGGTTTATTAAAATGAGCTTCAAAGTGGGATCACTGGGAGGTTTCAATGTGCACTCATTATTTCCAAGATAAAAATTAAAAGTCATTCTAGCTAATTACACTTTGGTTTTTCTGATAACAATGGTAACGGTCACAAGAAAATATATCTCAAATGAATGTATCCAGTGTTAGCGGAGTTTGATACCACCTTAACTGCCCAGAAAGGTTTTTACTGAAACCTGGTAGGGGTTCCAGGCAGCCCTTTTACCACTCTAAATTGGCATATGGGTCAGAAGAAGAGATTTATGTGTTGTGTATAAAATGTATACATGTATCCTACAATCCCAAGTACTTATGTTGTGGTTGTTCTCTATGATAATAATGCTGGAAAAGGTCTTATGGGCTTTGGTTAGTTAAACGTTTGAGTGGTAAATGTAGTAGTTCAATTTAGATGCTAGGTTTGGGCAGAAGTAGTAGGCTCCCTAGAATGATATAGTATCTCATCAGCTAAAATGATAAGTAGGGGGGCGTGGCTTGACATAGCGGAGTGAGGCTGCCTGGGGACGGAGCTCTGCACCAAGCACCTGAAAAGCAGAGGCGAACGAGGAGAAAACCACCCGCAGACTATATGACCAGGCAGGGGAAACAGTGGGGACCAAGCAAGAAGGGCAGGACACACACCATCCCTGCCCTGTTCCGTGCCTGCAGCGCTGAGGGCCGGGAGCCGGCCGCAGAGAAGATGGCGGTGCCTGGAAAAGACGAGCGCCCGCGTGACAGCGAGATCGCGGTGCTGCGAGAGACTGCCGCCTCCTGCACATTGACCCCGGCTGGGGACTTATCTGCACCATGGGGAGGACGAGAGGGGTCTTAGTGCCTGCATCGCAACCTGGAGACGGAGCACCGCAGGAGCGGGGGCCGGAGGCTGATGGTGTCAGCGGAGGTTCACAGCGGGGCAGACTGGCGCCCCACCCAGCCCTCACACTGGGAGACCGACTGCCCTGCCCAGCACCATACTGCATCGTGGGGGGTGTGATGCGGAAGGGGAGGGGGGTGACGCTCTGCCCCACATTAATATATCCCCTGTTCAGGGTGACAAACGGCCCTGTGGAGAGGTCGCACCTGGGGGCCGGTTTAGCCCAGACTCCCCGCCAAGAAGCCCACTGCGGGGCACCCCGACTGTGCATGCACGGGGGTGGGGTTACACCTCCCCGCAAAATGAGGAGATGCAGTCCGGCATTAGCTCTTTGGCGGGCACTCCGTCGCCTCTATTGAGCCGCAGCCATCGTGGCGGGTGTGCTCGGGGTCCTCACCTGGCGGCCATATGAGAGCCCCTTGCGGATGCACCCACCACATGCACCCTATGGGACGAAGAAGTGCCCCCGGTGGCAGGGGGGCCCTGTCTGGGAGAGGGAGAATAGATGAGAATAGATGCCCTGCTGACCGTAGGACTGACCTCCCGGGAGGGGAGATTACTGGACGCCCCACCCCTGGGCTCGCCGCAGCATGCCGCACATAATGTTGAGCTGCCCCCCCCCACTGGGATCTCCATCTACCCTGCCATTAGCCCAATTGTCTCACTCCATCGCAGAGGCGGTAAAGATCAATATCACAGAGGCCCTGCGTGAGCTCCCAACGCGTGGGGATTTTGACGGATATGTGTCCAGGATGGAGGGCACTATCAAGAGAGAACTGGCGGCACTACAGGGCTCGGTGGCTGAAGTTACGGAAAGAATGGATGGGGTGGAAACCTCACACAGAGCCCTTGAGAGGCACGTAACGGATCTAGAACAACAGCAGGATCAGAACAAGCGGCTTCTGTCTGATATTTTCCTGGCCCATGATGACGCGGAGAACAGGAGCCATAGAAATAACCTGCGTCTCCGGGGTGTCCCTGAGTCGGTGGAGCCGCGGGACTTAGCGGAGGCAGTCACTTCCATCTTTAATGAGCTTTTGAATCTTCCTGATACCAATCGCATAGAAATGGACCGGGTACACAGGGCCCTGGGCCCACGACCACAGGATCCGAATAGGCCCAGAGACATTATTTGCCGGATCCATTTCTTTAAGATTAAAGAAGAGATTCTTCGTCGTGCATGGGACAGAGGCCCGGTCGGATATAAAGGCGCACAAGTGATCATCCTACAAGACCTCTCACGGAGGACACAACAGATGAGGAAGATCTTGAAACCCCTGTTGGAAACTATCCAGAGGCAGGGGGCGACCTACAGATGGGGACACCCCTTCCAGCTGTTGGTGTGTAGGGGCGGGGACTTGTTTGCCCTCAAGGTGCCTAGTCAACTGCCGGACCTGTTCCACTTTTTGGAAACTGAGACTGTGGACGCTCTGGATTGGACGGTCCCCGATTTGACCGTATATGGCGGTTGGCTGCCGCCGCGCCCGGGAGGAGGTCCTAGAGGAGACAGAAGGGGCGTGAGGGGCCGTAGAAGGTGAAGACGTGTTGTTCCAGGCCCTGCGTGGCGCCCCCTGCCGCCGAAGGCCTAATCTTAAGCACCTATCAGTATTGCTCTTGTAAGCAGGTTGGGCCGGCAGCGGTGGGGGCGCCTCGGGGGGCCCGGCGGGGGGGGATGGGCAGCGGCCGGGGGGGCCTGTTGCTTAATGGTTTGGGCCTCGCCCCCCCTTGGGCGCTGCCCCGGCTGTGGGCCCCGGGCGCGGGCCCCCCCCCTGTCGGGGTTATTGAGTTGTTGTTGTTTGGGTTTTTTTGTTTTATTTTAGTGGTATTAGAGCCCAATGTTTATCGTTTGACTAAGTGGAGCTGAGACGTGATTGGAACCTCGCTCCCTTGAGGTCCTCCGCTTGGATAGCTGCTGGGTTATACTGCTAAGCATGGGGTCATTCTGCCTCAAATTGCCTGCTCATTATGCAGAGTTAAGACGCCTTACCCACTGTTCGCGGGTCTAGTCTTCCAATCCCCCTCTCACTTGGTGCACCCCTCTGGAGAAGCCCTTTGGCCTCCTCCAGACGGGAATAGACATAGCACAGGGCTCACCGACCCGTGGCTGGAGGATCTCCTACGGAGTTCTCCATCAAAAATGCCGGCATGGTGGGAGCGAGCCGGCCGGCGGGCATTTGAGAAATTTTGAGCATTTTTGCCGGCATGGTGGGCATTTGAGAAAAAAGGCAAACACTTACCTGCAGGTCCGGAGCGTGGAGGCCGGCGCCGCTCTCAGCTGTCATCTGAGGGCGGCGCCGGCCTCCACGCTCCGGACCTGCAGGTAAGTGTTTGCCTTTTTTTTAAAATGCCGGCATGGTGGGAGCGGGCCGGCCGGCTTTACCGGCCCGCTGGCCGGTTCCGCTGTCTTCTCTGGAGAGTCCGATCGGGATGGAGGAACTGATAGGGGGAAAGGCCCCTGGGCCTGATGGTTACTCGGTTAAATACTACAAAACCTTTATCTCTATACTAGGCCCACACATGGTTAGGGCATGGAACTCAATTACAGACCCAGAGGTTCCAGGCGCCTTTTCAAGCAGAGACCTCGAGGCACACATATCTGTCTTGCATAAGCTGGGAAAGGACCCCCTGTCTTGTAAGAGCTATCGTCCTATCTCTCTTCTCAACACTGACCTGAAGCTATACGCCAAGATCCTAGCCAATAGACTGGCGCCGGTGGTTGCCCACTTGGTCCATTTAGACCAAACAGGTTTCGTGTTGGGAAGGGAGGCCAGGGATAATGTGGTCCGGGCACTATACGCCGCTCAGAAACCTGATGTACCAATGATGCTCTTATCCACAGATGCAGGGAAGGCCTTCGATAGGGTGAGTTGGCCCTTCTTGAGCGGGACCCTTAGGCATGTAGGCCTGGGAGACAATATGAGGAAACTCATCGAAGCCCTATACACGATATTCTGTGCCAGGGTTAAAGTAAATGGCCACCTCTCTGCCCCATTGTCGATCCGTAACGGAACACGCCAAGGTTGCCCCTTGTCACCCCTACTGCCCTGACCCTGGAGCCATTTCTATGTAAAATTAGGGAGAATGTGGACATAGGGGGACTAAGTATCAGAGGAGATACCCATAAGGTCGGCGCATACACGGACGACCTCTTGTTCTTTATCACAAACCCCACGATCACCGTGCCTGTGTTGATGAAGGAGTTTGAAGTCTTCGGTAGACTGTCCTTTTTTAAAATCAACTTTGAGAAATCCGAAGCGCTGAACATGTGACTCGTGGCCGGGAATATTCAACAGGCTTTCTCCTTCAAATGGGCTAAGTTCGATAGCATACCTCGGCACGCAGTTGCCAAACCGGTTGTCTAACATCCTGATGTTGAATTTCCTGCCCCTGTCCCAGAGAATAAAAGCTGACCTGGATAGATGGGACTCTCCTACCTTCTCATGGATGGGCAGGGTGAATATAATCAAGATGTCAATCTTGCCAAAACTACTGTTCCTGTTCCAAGCACTCCCGATCAACATCCCTACTCGCTTCTTCAGGGATCTGGAGAAAACTTTAATGGGATTTGTTTGGCAAAAGAGGAGTGCAAGGCTCAGGCGACAGGTTTTGTGCAAGCCCAAGCATCTAGGAGGCATGGCGGTGCCGGATGTCCAATCATATTGGGTGGCTTCCCATTTACAGAGGATATGTGAATGGCACACATGCAAGAGGACAAAGAGGTGGGTCCAGCTGGAGCACACGCTGGCTTCAGTCCCACTAGATATCTCTGCCTGGAATAGAGAGACCCATGTGCCAGAGATGAGATCCCACCCAACAGTAGCAGCCACCTTGGGAGTCTTGCGGGGCTTCAGGGAGCGATCGGGTATTTCCCCCTGGCCCTCTCCCATGATTGCATTATTTGATAACCCAAAGCTCCTGCCAAACTGTACTAGGACAGAACTTAGGGAGTGGGGAAAGGTGTGCCAGCTAAGAGGGAGCGATTTGATGTCGGAGGGGGGATGGGTCTCCCCGGGGGAGCTTAGGGCTAAGTTTGAGAATGGGAACTTAGATCCCTAGACTCTCTAACGATTTCAATCTGTACTATCTAGAATAGGCTTCCGAAGGGAGAGTATCAGGAGCCACTCAGAATTTGAAAAGCTTTGCCTGGCTGAGCAGCCGCGCCCCCATCTGATCTCCTATTTGTACTCACTCCTCATCAGCGAGCAAGTGGCCCCACCTACATTCTGGGGAGAATGGGAGTCAGATTTGGGTAGAACAATAGGCGAAAAGGAGAGAACCAATATAGCTATCTTGGCACACAAGTCCTCTGTGGCTACGAGAACCCAGGAGGTCAATTATAAATTGTTGACACGTTGGTATTATACCCCCGAGAGATTAGGCAAGATGTTTGGCACGGCAGACGCAAGTTGCTGGAGATGCGGGGAGGGACGAGGGACCCTTTTTCATTTATTTTGGAAGTGTCCCAGAATCCAGGAGTACTGGGGAGCAGTCCTGTGCATAGTGGCACAGCTCACAGGGGCACAATTACAGGATGATCCAGCCCAGATCCTACTCCATTCCACGAGGGCCCCGGCGGGGAAGTATAAAAAAACTCTACTGGCTCATCTGTTGAATGCCGCCAAGCAGACAATCCCTAGATTCTGGAAGCAGACGAAAGCTCCCGGCATGAGAGATTGGGTGAAGGAGGTTATGCACGTCAGGGAAATGGAAGACCTAACACTGGCTCTTTATGATAGGGACGAGCAATATAGAAATACTTGGCTCCCCTGGCTGATTTACGAGGAATCAGTGGATCTCAGGAACCTGTTTGAGTAGTGGGTCTTGGGCTGTGATTGCGGCGCTGCCTTGCCTTGATTTGACCCACCTAACCGGGGCATGCCCTGCCCCATCTTGAGGAATGCCAGACTTGGGCGGGCGGCGATGGATGCCCGGCTTTGAACCGTGTCCCACATGCCATATTCCATACTCCCCCCCCCCTTTTCTGTTCTCCCATCACCCCGCTCATTCCCTATCCCACCCAAGCCCCTTATGTGTCACTTTACCCCTTTCTAGGGTGGGTATATGATCTTGCCCGGCATGGATGAAGGGCCACTCCTCTATTGAGGGCTACACGGTAAAGCATGTCTGTTTGGAAGGAGGGGTGCTCCATTGGCCCGGATGGGAGGGATTCAGGCGGCCTTTCTCATGTAGGGCTCGGGTTCTGAGCTAGGGAAGTCCTCTTCCCCCCCCTCACGAACTGGCAACAGCTGAGAATCTTCCATCATGTACCATGTAATGCTGACAGATGTTGTTGTTCAGATGCAAAATGATGCTTGCGCTTTGACATGGAGCCCCATATGTCCCCCCCACCTCTTGTGTAATGTATTGTTTGCACCCAATGTTTGTATGTTTAATGCTGCAAAACCTTTAAATAAAGAATATTAAAAAAAATAAAATAAAATGATAAGTAGGTAAAAGGTGAAAGATACTTTTGAAGGGAAAGCTGAGAAAAACAGGTAAAACTGGTGGACTGTCCAGAATAGTGGGAGTTCGCAAGAGAAGCTAATCATGATTTAAAGTTATATTGAAGGCAAAGAAAATCACATGACAATTGGGCTACATTTGAGCTACATTTGTGATGCTGTATAATAATCCGCATAGCGGGTGATGTCTGTAAGATTCCCAGACCTAGCTTCAGAAACCCTGGCTGTGCTTCTCCCCTTTCCCCCGTTGTTAGGTGACATTGGAGCCTAGACCAACACTCCCAGACACATAAGGCAGCAATCTGAATTACACATGCATGCACCCCAAACGCATTTTCGTGCACTCCAAAAGCACATGCGTGCACTCCCAAAACGTGTATTATCCCACTCCCAAAGCGTGCATGCCTGCACTCCCGAAGCGCACATGTGTGCACTTCCAAAGTAGGTAGGTGGGCAGGCTGGTGGGTGATCTGGTAGGTAGGTGGGTGGGTGGGCAGGCTGGTGGGTGACCTGGTAGGTAGGTAGGTAGGTAAGTGGGAAGGCTGGTGGGTGAACTGGTAGGTAGGTGGATAAGTGGGTAGGCTGGTGGGTGACCTGGTAGGTAGGTATGCTGGTGGGCAGACAGACAGGAGGAGGGAAGTGGCAGTGGTTCATTGTGGAATGCGGCCTACCTACAAGGTAGCTCTGGCGGCAGCGGTAGCTTTCCTCCAGGGCTCATGCGGGGGCTTCAGACATTTCTGGCAGTGGGGCTCCTCCAGAGGCAGTGGTGGGCAGCAGCCAGGCTCATCTTCCTCAGTTCCAGATGGGCTCCTCCAGGGGTGGGTGGCATTGGTGGGTGGCAGTGGTGGGCGGCTTTGCGGCTTCCTTCTTTCCCGCACCTCCGGGGGGGTAGTGCCCCTGTACAAGAGGGTGCTGTTAGGAAGAGGCGGAGCAGGGAGGTGGAAGGGAGCCGTTAGCTGGGCTCCAGAGCCATGGCAGAGAGCCATTCAAGCCAAAGGGGGGTGTGTGGTTCCATTATGGGGACCTGATCAATAATTGAAGGACCAGATTGTCAGGGTGTGGCCAGAGCCCCAAGTGAGGAGGGGATTTCCTCATTCAGGGCACCGACCAGAGAAGAATGACAGCACTGGAGGGAAATTTGGTACGGTAAGATATCCTTTTCAAGTTTTAAAAACACAAGCCACCTCTTACATTGAGTGAATAAACCATGGTCTCCTATTGTAGACCAGCAACACCCAACATTCTCTGTTTCTCCCATCATTCAAAAATAATACTATTAATAGAAGCCCAACACAGATTCCATTTGAGGCTGCTATAGCCAGCAGAACCATGCAGGACCAAGGCTGTGGGCAGGGAGATAAGAAGTGTCATCATCCTCCTAAGTTGGTCTTTTTTTTTTACTTTACTTGGGTTACCTTTGTTTAAAGTTGTCAGCAATGGGGGAGGGGGGTTGGTCAGCTTTGATAGTGCCCAGTTTTACTGTATCAGAACATAGCTTTGGTGCCCAGATGATGCTGCAGCGCTATTTGGATACCTGCCAACCTTTGCACAGGGCCCCTCAAAACCAATGTGCAAATGAACAGGAACCGATCTGAGAGGTGACATCAGATCTTGTGAGCGGGTGGATGTTGTGCAGCCCCCCAAGCCGGAAGGGGATAATAGGGCTAAGGTGCCAGGTGGTAGGTGAAGGGTGGGTCTGCTCCCTCACTGGCCCTTGAAGCAGTGTGTTACCTCTTGGCATGTGTAGTGGGTCTGCACATGATAATTTCACTCAGCTCTGCGTGGAGAAAGGGAGAAAAAGCTGCAGTAGCTCGTCCGAGCAAATAAAACCCCCTCACAAACTGACACACAGTCCTGGCTGGAAGGAGAGGAGGAGGAAGGAGCAAAGAGCCGACATGCTGTTCACCGCAGGGGGAGGAAGCTGCTGAGGCTTAGGAAATTGACATGGCGCCGGGAGATTTATTGTGCATGTTGCTTACAGACAGGTGTTTGTCTGACAGTAGCAGGTAAAGCCCAAAACAGTGCCACTCTCTGTCACAATTCATCTGTCTCTCTGGGAAGACACAGTGGGGTGAGTAGTGGTAAATGTAATTTAATACAATATTTTTGTACTTTTACTACTTGTAAACTGGTAAGGGGTCTAAGGGATCCATATACTAATTCACATGCTGGGATGAGGTAAGCCACCTGTCTGATATGCTGGTGGATAGGTTGCTGATACCTCCCAACCGATAACATGGACCCCCACCAGCCAGAGAGGTGCGGACGAGACCACTGCCCATCACCATGGGCCCAATGCGCTTCCAGGGGTGCCTAGGCCTTAAAAAACTGTATAACATATCACAAAAGTAATATTAGACCAGGGTTGTAATTACAGGGGGTGCAGGGGGTGTGACCGAACCAGGGTCCAGGAAGTCAGGGAGCCCCATTATTGTTGCTCCTCCACCTTATTTATCATATTTGTGCTTACTTGGCATCATCTAGAGAACGGAAGCATAATTTAATATATGAGCCTTGAAAGGGCACCATTTAATGCTTGCACCAGGGCCCTGTCACATTTAGTTATGCCACTGTATATGAGTCTATTGATGATGACTATAGAGACACATTTAAATCCAAGAGACAGAAAAAGGAAGGAGGGGGGGTTAAGGTACAGGCAGGAATACTACACAGCATTGGATAATATTGGTGTCTAGAGAGTCATGTTAATTTTTTGGTGAAGCAGGGTACACCAGCACCAAGCACCAAATCAGCTGTACCTGCGTTGGGGCAGTTTGGAAATAACAGCAACCTATTGGCTATGCAGAATATTTTTATCTACATACCACATAGAGCCCTGTTGTTCCTAAAATACTAAAAATAATATGCATACCTCATTGGAAAAATCAAGTACGCCATTTGTAAATATGCCCCATCACAGGTTCACATGATTTTTTGGGAAAAACTGGAACAAACATTCTTCAAAGCACTTTATCGTGTGTTAAAATTAAAAAGCTTAACAGGATACAGGTTGCAAATAGCATTGCAAGGCACACCGCTGGTGCACCTTATTTTACCAAATTATTAGCATGACCCACAAGATCTTATCACTACAAAATAAAGTTCCAATGCAAACCAAATGTACATCCTCCTGAACAAACATTACGATATAGAAATTTGCTAGAAATTGTGTTCAGTGTGTTTGTATTGATTTGTTGAGGAATTCTGGTGGGTCATTGAGATTTATTTTGGCAACCAAAAATAAATTTGGATGAATATGATATGATATATGCTCAATTGCGTTTCAACTGTTGTTTGTATTAAGTATGGTAGTTTATGGGAATTTTATGTATAGAATCTCATAAGCTTTCCTATTGCTCCAGTTGCTTAGTGAAAATAAACCTCTTTCCCATGCATGAAAATTTGAGATCAGCATCTAGAGAATAAAAATAGTTATGTTACTCACACATTACACTTTTGTACTTTTAAAACCGGGTGCATTCAACAGATTATGGTTCCCTGGAGAGGCTATGTATATAAAGAAAGTACTGTAGGAATTGGTATTTCTGATTCAGCCGAATCATATAAGCAAAGCAAAACTAAAAACATATATAACCATGTGTCAGACAGAGTAATAGACATTTTAAAGGTACTTTTTTATACATCAAATGTGTTATTGCTACATGGAGGTTACCAAAGATGTCTGAAGAAGATATACTACAAATACAAATGTATCATGTATTTGTATGGCCTTAAATTTAGCAACCATAAAAGAGTCTGGATTTGTAAAATACATCAAATAGGAAAAAGTGGAAATGTACATTTTTCAGAGGATTGAATAGTACATGAAGAGTTTTAATTAAAAAAACGAGGGAAAAAGATAAGGGAAATGGGGTTCTGGACCGAGTATGCTTAATCATCTGTAGAAATTATTTTGGATCTTTTTGAAACTATGGGATTTACACCTAGCTGATCCTTCGAATCACCAGCATGATTTCGACTTGTGTCGGAGATTCATATTGCATATTTGATGGCTGCATTCACTCTTTTAAGGCATAGAGGCTGGTATTGCAAGAGTTATTCGACCATGGGAACATGCGACCGACTATGTCCTTAGCATAGATTCATTGCAAGGGTGCCATCTTGCTTTTTTTTTTACACCCACCCTTCCTGAGGCTTCCAGCCAGTCATGTCAGACAAATGGTCTCATATCCACGGGGCTTGGATGCCACTGACTGTCCTACAGCTGTAGAGGCATGCCAGCCTCAAATTCCTTTTAGCGGTGCGGTGTCTTCTGACTTGACATGCTGTCTTCACTAGTCCACTGTGTTGGATAACAAAATGGATGTCAAGATTGGATAACAAGACCCTCCCCGGTCTGTCATCTTGATTGCAGTTTTTAGTATGCTTCTCCACCATCTATAGTGCCTTCTGTGCTTCACCCCTGATCTTCTCACTTTATAGTGGGGCTGCCGTTTCACACTTTAGGCGAACACAACCTTCCTCTTTAAACTCCAGCCATAAAAATAAGGGTTCTGCTATGATGAAGGCTTAATATACATCAAAGGCATTTCTGTGATTCCAGGAAAAAGAGAGAGACACCTCTGGTTCTAGTTGTATCGTCACACCCAATGGTAGTACCCTCATTAATTTGGCCAGAGAGCAGAGGTAGGAATGGTGAAAACCAGTACTCAGCAAGCAAGCGACATTGGACCAAGCACTAAAGTTACTTGAGACTTAAGGGGAAAATGCTTTAATCAACATGGTGAACTTAATTTAATGAGTGGGGAATGGTGTTTTTCTTTACTTTTTAAGGGTTCCCAAGGAAACATGTGCCAGTTCAAAAAGAAAAAGATGGCGAGCCACATCATGGGCACTAATGGTGTCGAAGAGCCCATTTTCGGGAACACCTCAAAAAAAAGGCAAAAGGGCAGAGGGGCAGGTATGCTACCAAGGAATATCAAACCTGCCCCTCTGGTAGTATGGAATATGCCTCTAAGCCCTAGGGATGCCATCTGCTTTGTCTGGTACAAGGGTGAAGCCATTTAGAACATGTTGTAAATGCAAAATAATGAATTATGAAAAACTTCTGCCAATCTTCATTTATACCAAACACAGCACTATTGAAGCAACAATAATAGCTTCCCCTTTAGGGCATAGGAAGAGTTTAAAAACTGGCATTGACCATGTTCCATATTCTCATTATCTCAGTTAACACCTGGATGGTAGGTACATAAACAACAGGAGCTAATCAGATTTACGTAATCTTATATATGGCAGTACTGGAGTACAGCTCAGTCTGCAGCCTTGTTACAGTATGTACCGCCTAATAGGGTCTCACATTCCACCACTGGTTCAGGTAACACCTAACTGTTAAAATAGAATTAAATTATTTGAGGCTTAAAATATGGATCTTCTGTTGTTGAGATACCAAGTCCAGACAAATTTGGGTTGAATTTTTTCCCATACTCTGCAAAACTCATTCTTAAGGGAAGGAAAGGGATAGTGTAGATAGAGCATTTTTTAGATTCACAGAAATATCAATCTTCCAGAGTATTTGTGCTGCTTCAATAATGTCACTGGCTAATCAAAACAAGGGTGAATAAATATATGATTCATTCATTCCATCATTCATAGGCCCTGAAATGTCACTTTGCTGTCAATCTTTGTGTTATTATATTTGTGACTCCACATCAAGTAATCAAGGTAGGTTTTCTGCCATAAAGGAAACAAAGGAACTGTTTTTCCTGCCATTCTGCAATATGACGTTTATAGCCTAGTTGTCCTCTTCTTGCTTTATTTCCTATAGATGCCATTGTGTTTGTAAGGGTGATATAAGGATGCATTTGCACAAGGTACTTATATTGTTAACTAAAACAGGTAATTTTAGGCAAATTTGGTAACTGGCAATTGGAAAAATTACATTTTTTATAGAAAAATATTTTTTTTCCTGGCTTCTTTTTGTTACAAACATGTAATCTAGACACCAACAACTAAAATACAGCCAAAACCCACTGTAGAGTTTGCCCCCTTTGCCCCCAGCAGTGATTTATTGTAGCTTTTATGATGAAACACTGACCAGCACAGGAAAAATACAGTATATTAAATATTTCCTCAAGGAGGAAATATTTCATAAATTCACCATGCAGTGCCAAAGAGATGGGGGTAAAAAAGTTGCACTGACTGGCATAGGGATAATAAACAGTTGGGTTCAACAGGTGCTGACATAGGCCATCCAATACCTAGGCACTGACATAGGCCATCCAATACCTAGTGTAACAATGAAAGCAAATTAGTTAGTATTTGGCACTGAGACTTCTAGCACTATTGTAGTCCACAGTGTAGTGGCAGAAAATACAAAAAACGCCAAAGCTGGCGCTATGGCCATCAGAAAGATACTAAATAGCGCACATCATAAATAATGCCCTTAGTTTGCATTTGGGTTGCTGGGATTTTCTGATTTGTTTTCTTTCATTGGGTATTTAGAATAGACTCAATGTTTTTGGACCACTAAAATTAAAAGAGAAATTAGTTAGTGTAATATACATGTCTATTTAAATTTTAGTGTGTGGTATTGACATTTTCATTGTTTCATTTTTTAGGACATCATCATTTTTGTTGTCAAACAAAAGCACACACAGTCTTTTTATTTTTGTGGTCTTAATAAATAATTTTTTATTGTTTTACTTTTTGAAATGTACTATGAAGTGGGAGAGGAGTTTTTCTGCCACGTTAATATGTAAAGCCCATATGAGTTTTGCTTGTGCCTAGCCAATTATGTGTAAGAATAAAGAGGTCACTTTTGAAATACAGTATGTCTTTGGGTGAAGCAATAAATGTAATAAACTGGTATCATATTTTACATTTAGGGGAAATATATGTGTGGCATTGATATGGATTTTCGGAACTAGATAACGTTAGCAAAAGGCAGAGTATTATTGTTACAAGGACATGGGCTACTCCTGAAAAAATATCCACAATAGCCAAAATACAACTCTGTTTGCCACGTTCTATTCACTTATTTTCAGACGGACATTCTCTCTTAAGAGTCTATAAGTACCAAAGATGTCTGCTATGTGACCTCTACCTTGCTATGAAATGACGACTTTTATTTCCTATTACGCCATCTACAATCAACTCTTGCTAACAATGTGACTTGCAAGAAACTGCTTAAGAGAGGCATACATGTTCGGAATGTTCAGTGTACCAGTGGTTGATGCACTGTATCTTTCAATGTCTCTTGGCCTTTCAAGAAGCTGTTTTCTTTATCTATATCTCCAGCATTGGATGGGCTGTGATCTACAGGTGTGAATTTTCATATTGGGACAGGAAGGAACTACAATCTACACATGCAGCTACACATGCAGCTACACACGGCTGCAGGAATACCTTTGGTCACTCCAACTATTAGCAGATATGGACTGTAGGAAGATGTTCATTACACATGGCGTCAACTATGATAACAGAAGGAGAGCGTTAAATTGAGGTGGCAAAACAACTGCTATCAATTTCATTTGTTCGGTCTCAGATTTATCTCGGTAAATCCATATTAGTGCTATTCAACTATTAGAACCTTTTTTGTGAGAATATATATATATATATATTTAAAATATCTAAACTAGGTCTTCAGATGCTAATTTGGTATCAATGGAGACCAAAGAAGTTTCAATTATGTAATGTAGATGAAGTCGAAGCCTCGCCATGAAATCCTTTTGTTAGTAGATCGGCTGGCTAAAGGGAGTCCTTCCCGACAGGAAGGGGGGCATCCTGGAAAAGTTTGGGAAATATTTGGGCAGTTGGGGTAGATCGAGGATGATGTCAGGACACGTTTTCACAAGGTAGCTGTATTGGTAAAAAACAGGCAACAGGTAAATAAAAAACATTTGGTAAATATTTGGTAACTGGCAATTGTAAATAGTAAAATGAAGTTAAATGAATGAATTGTTTAATGTTAATCGTTTAGTTCCTGTGATATCTATACTGTTTAGGGGTTAATGTAATAGTTTAGTCCCTAATTTTTATACATTTTATTTTATTTTAACATGTGAACAACTGTCCGGTACCATAAGTCTGTGCTTAATACAACCTAGAACCTATAGTGAGCGATTATTGTTATTTTAACCATTGATATTTTTATAGATGTTTTTATAATAATAATTGTTTACAACTGCTTGAGAACATTTGGCCTGATGCAGAGCCTCCCCTGAACTGACCTTAAAACCTTCCGATTGTCCGGGGGTCCCGTTTGAATTGTGGCTCAAATGTGATGCAGAGCCTCCGTCGGAATGGCTCCCTAACTGATCCGTTAATTTGTCTTCACTCGGGAAGTTTTTTTTTCTCTCTCGGGTGCCTTCAATTTGATCGTGGCTTCCGTTCACGTTCACACGGGCGTTCTGTTTTTTCCACCTTTTTCCTTGGTTTTTGAACGTACCTGCTTGCCTTCCGTCGTACTTTTCCTTCCATTTTTTGGGGTTTTACAAGTATACTTACATCTCCATGGCTCTTCAGTTGCCAATCTGGGTCCACGCAAGCGCACATCCCTAAACCTCCATAGGAATATACATATGGCACCAACTGCCAATGTGACACATATATAATTTATAAACTATAATTTTTTGTGTTCCTTCTTCCTTGTCTTTAATGCTTACCTTAATCTCTTTTGTGTTCCTTCTTCCTTGTCTTTAATGCTTACCTTAATCTCTTTTGTGTTCCTTCTTCCTTGTCTTTAATGCTTACCTTAATCTCTTTTGTGTTTCTTCTTCCTTGTCTTTAATGCTTACCTTAATCTCTTTTGTGTCCCTTCTTCCTTGTCTTTAATGCTTACCTTAATCTCTTTTGTGTTCCTTCTTCCTTGTCTTTAATGCTTACCTTAATCTCTTTTGTGTTCCTTCTTCCTTGTCTTTAATGCTTACCTTAATTGTTTTGTTTTTTTTATATTTATTGTCCCATATCTAAACCTTTTGTGTCATGTAAATGTGTGATGATGTTGTGTGATTGTACATTTGCAGGAAAGACAACACACCAAATCTTTTTTTGTTTTTTTTATTCCAACGTTGGATAAACTTTGTTTTTTTTTTTTTGTTTCTTTTTAAAAACTTTTTGACCAATCAAAAAACAACTTCAAAACTTTTCTTCAAAAAGCGCACAAATTAGGCCTCTGGTTGCTGCAGATGTCGTTTTCTTGTATCTGTGAATGAAAAACAACATTAGTTTAGCATTGTTTTTATGGTTTGGTTTGTGGGGGGTTTTTTTTAGGCCCTTTTTTTAATTTGCTTTTACAAAGTCTTTAGTGAAATATTTCTTGGGCCTTTTTTGGGGGGAAGGGAATTGTTTTTTCAATTACTTTGCTAAACAAAATCAACACTTACAATGTTTTTTGACCACATTGCGTCGGGGGCGGAGTCTCTGTTCTTCCTCCCTCGGTTGCTGCTGTGAATCTGTTTGGATCACAAATACACTGATATTAGAGACTGTTGTGGTCTCATGAATGTCAGATTAAGTTAGGCTTCTATGTATCAATTTACTCACCTTCCCCAGCCACCTCTTCCTCGTGGCCCCCTTCCTCGCTCATCCCTTGGGATGTCCCTGCGACGTCTGAATCTACAACTAACAATAGTGCACATGAGTATATGTATTTAATGCATGTATAAGCACTTCTCTTCAAATCAGACCAGTGTTGGGCGATCTGGGTGAAGGTATAGGTGGTTTGGGAAATCCGACTTATTGCGTCCACCACCGCCAGGGCCAACGTCCGCTTCTCATAATCTGACGGCAGGAAGTCGTAGCGATTCCTCAGCATCATCTGTTATAAAAATATACAATGACCCACCATTAATCCACAAAATACCTTAACAAGTTTCCTGGCCTAACTAAAGTCAGTTTATTAATCTCTTGCTGACTCACATTGCCCTAGTTCTTCTTTCTGCATCTAGCCTAGTTTCTAGCTGCGTACATGTGTTAAACTAAGGTGGGCTTGTATTTAACGTGACAAACTAAGTTGTTTCAGACTATTCTTGCGCTTTGTTTTTTTTTTAAGTAATGTGTGCGCGCACATAAACGCACGCTCGCCTACTCACATCCATGATGATGTCGTCCTGCTCCGGAGTGAAGATGGCGGGCGACATCTTTCCTTTCTTTTCCTGGTTTAGCTATGACGTTCCCCCGCGGTGACGTGCGTGCGTGCGCGCAGGCGCGCACCCGCTGTGAGACACGCCCACACGGGAAACATATTTAAAGCACAAGGCACTCAGCTCTGTGTTGGATCCCATATCAATATGGCCAGACCTAAAGGGAGCAAAAAGAGCCAACCAAGGCCCGAGGCACATAGCAGCCGCACACATGCCTCATCTAAAAAAATACAGAAGAGCAGGCACAAGACACATGCAGAACATGCCCCTACTAAAATGGTGGATACTCCACAGACACAGGCACATTCCAAAAAACGCAGGAGCAAGGATACATTAACACATTCTCCACCACCTAGCCCAAAAAACACGACCACACAAGGGTGCCAAAACTAGTAAGACCCTGCAGCATCCTCAACCTCAACACACCAAGCATACCCACAAAACCAAACACATCAGCAAGGGTAAGCGTATTGCCAAACCCTCCACCCCACCGAGGTCACCCACCCCTCCACCTCAACCCTCTGGTTCTCCCAATTCCAGTACCTCAGATTCCACATGCAGCTCAACATCTGATAGCTCACCAGGAACCCAGACATTAACCCAGAGCAGCACACACACAACATCACCCTCCCCCATAAGCCAAAGAACCACACACGACTCCCCAGATAGCCAACCATCAATTTCCAGAGATGCAGGGGAAACAATACACCCATGTGGCCGACAACTACGCCGTGGCTCACTAACTGCACATTTTTGCAATGCTCAAAGCATGGCTGTTGCAAATGCAGTTTGTGAGCATTATGAAGCCCTATTTGGCCGGACCTCCAAATCAACCACTAAGCAGGCTAAGCAGGAGATCTGGACTAATATTTGCCGCCAAGTAAATCGTGTGGGATCTGTCCGGAGAGATATTCAACAAATCAAAAGGAAATTTGGGGACCTGAAATATTACAGCAAAAAAAAAAAATGGACATGCGCCGGCAGCAGAGGTAAAGCCCATTACACTTATTAGGTGTGATTTAATCTACCCCAGCCAACAGACAGGGGGTGGCTTACCCACTAAAATAATCCTTACACCCGCCGAGGAACATGTATATACATACATACACCCGGCCAGCATCCAGGGCCTGCAAGAGGCACAAGACACAGACCGGAATGTAAGGTCCCAAGGTGAGTCTTAATTTGCCATGAGCTTTTAAAAACAGTTAAAAAAGGCAGTGTTATGCTAGACAACACACTGTACTTGGGGTTTGAGCTAATCTTACAATCTTCATTCAAAGGACAAAGTCAACAGGACACACAAGGCCCCGAAACCCCTGCGTTATCACCGAGGCCAAGGGCACACCAGGATTCTACACAACGAACCCAAAT
Source organism: Gastrophryne carolinensis (assembly GCA_027917425.1). NCBI lineage: Eukaryota > Metazoa > Chordata > Amphibia > Anura > Microhylidae > Gastrophryne > Gastrophryne carolinensis. Next base: position 358,502,852 of record CM051238.1, on the reverse strand, counting down.
TGTGGATTTGGATGAGGTAAGTCAATGGTCCTTTGTGTGTACTTTTAACATTGATCTTGGATAGATTTTGTGGACATAAATATACTAAAATGAACCTATATTTATTTCCAGAACACAGTAAGCCCACCCATAATAGAACATATCCGAGATTTGGAGGAGGACACACCACAGATGTCACTAACCACTACTGAGCCAGTGGCAGCAATGCAGTCAACCCCGCCCCAACCACCACATCCACAACCACCTTCAGAACCAGAACCAACCACCCGTCCCACTGCTAGAACCCATTCCAGGCGCCATATTAGCCAAAGAAGGCAACTGCAAATTATGGAGGAAGCGTGGAGGCAGGAAAATATAGCCTTTTCTGCTAGCACACAGCAATTCAATGACACTGTGTGCACCCAACTAACAAGCCTCAACGCCCAATTAGAGGTATTAAACAGAAATGTGTCTGCCCTAAACAGCCATATGGGTGACATTAATCAAAGCCTGGCCCACATTGCAGCCAATTTGCTGCCACACCATCATTCATCGGCACCATCCGACCCAACATACCACTAATTTATTTGGGGTACAGTTTCTGACCGCACGTGTAATTTTTCTTTTGTTAAAAACTAAACAAATGACAACAAAAAATTTGGTTAGCCCCTAATAAAGTTTTTTTTATAAACAAATATTATGTTCTAGGAAAACACATTAAACCCAAGTTGTGCACGGATGGTTTGCGCGGTGCCACTTTGGGTGCCAGAAAAAGGAGGGGTGGGCTCCTAATGGCCTGGTTGTGGAGTATCCCACAAGCCATGATTATTTTTATTACCTTTGCAGGCGTATATTGTAGCCAAAAAATTTACTAATAAAAAATTACAAAAATAGTGTGGTAAGGGAAAAAACAAAGTCAGACAGGGTGGCCAACCAATACAAGTTTCATACACATACCCAGTAGCCAGCCACCAGACAGATCGCCAGATTGGAATCGCTCATATAGGCTGGAATTCCTCAAGATGTGCGCATCATGCGTTGAGCCTTGAAATCCAGCAAAAATACTCAAAAACAACAAATCAGGGGCAGCCACTGCCTGGACATTTATCGAATGTCCCATCTTCCTGTTCCTGCACATAGGCAATAAAAAAAAAATTAGGTAGACCCTTAAAAAATGAAAAAAAAAAAAAAAATGGAAACAGTAAAAAAAAATAAAAAATACCAAACCCACATACCGGAACAGATATTCCTGGTCAGCAGGGGGGCCAACGAGACATGGGTGCAGTCAATTGCACCAATGACGTTGGGCATGTCGGCTATGTTATAAAAGCCCAGCTTAACCGCATTCCAGGCTTCACCTGTTTGAGGGAAAAAAATATAATTTTGTGCCAGGGTAGCCATGCCATCCAAAAACTTTAGGCTGCGGCTCAGCATAGACTGGGACATCCCCACGGAGAAGGCACCCAGTCTCTGTAACGAGCCATTCGCCAACAATTGCAGGCAGCCAACCAATTTGGTCATACCTGCAATTGCATGCCCCTTGCCCCTAACCATGGCCGCAGCTCGCTATACAAGGCATGGAGAGAAACACGGTTAAGGCGGGTCAGCTCGAATAGGTCAACGTCACTCATGCAATCGATGTCCAAAGGCGTGCGGTGCAGCCTGGTTTCTGCCATACTCAGCAGGACAAGACCGCGGAGCTGGCGCCGCTGATGTGCTCCAACAGAGAAATGCATATTATTACCCGAGTGCAAATACGGGTGGTCAGACTGCCCGTAAGTGAAGGCACGGCGGCCCCGTTTTATTAGGGTGATTTCAATCAGAAATCAAGGCTCTGCATCACTGAAAAAAACAGACCAATGAACGAGGCGTCCGTTTTCCCGGGAAACAGCCTCGTGCGAGCCGACAATCGGAAAGGCGGCTGAGCGCACACCTGAGCGCATAAAACGCACACTAAAATCAACGTAGCACCCTTTCCTGACCCGATCACAGCCCAAAACCAACGGGAAAACGCACGGGATAGCTGAACGGGGAGGCTCTGCATCAAGCCAATTGTCTTGCTGGAAGTCAGATCTTCTGGGGTTTAGGTTTATTGCAGATCTATTTTACTCTCTATGCTGACCAACAATGCTGGTTCCAACAGGAACCCCTCTGCCCATATCTCTCCCTCTCTCTGTTAACACCCCTTTCTCTTACCTGGGTGATTGGCCTCTGACAGTTACATTTTCGCCCCTGTTGCTTGTTTTCCCCTTGCTGTGCATTGTGGGTTATGTCAGTTGAATCCAGTCAGTAGCACGCCTGGGATGCTGGGAAAGAAAGCTAAAAAACAACCACGGCCAGGAAAAAATCTGTTAGGCGACATTTCAGCTTTAAGCAGGTTCAGTAGCAAATGTAAATGCTTAAACGAACTAAGGCCCTTATTCATCAAGCGATAGCGCCAGGTAGTGTATGACGAGCGCCAGGTAGCGGCAGCTAACGGAGACTACCGACTCAAGTACGCCCGGCGGCGGTCACAATGACGCATTTATCAAGCAAAATGAGGCTAGCGCCGGCGAGAGCGACGGCTAGCGCGGCATTCATCATGAAGCCGCCTGGACCGAACAGCGCCGCTGCAAATTCCCTCACAGCGCCAGGTATGAGCTGTCGCTCCCTGGTGATGTCCAATGCATTTCAATGGAGCAATCTATAATTATTCCTAATTAATTGGTATTATTTTATTTTTTTTTTTTTTTAATGTCAAAAAATCGGAGACCACTTCTGCAATGTTAGGATTTATTTTTAAGTCAAAAAATAATTTAAAAAAAATATGTGCAGAATTGATATAACAGGTCTGAGATTAATGTATTCATATTACAAAATGATTCTAAACACATGTATAATGTTACATTCAAAAAATATGGTTGTTTAGGGGTTAAAAACTAGTTAATACAGATCGCCGCCAGCGCTCTGGGGTTTAAACAAGGAATGGACAGCGACAGCACATTCGGAGCGTGATTTGTTGATGAATATGAAGCTAGCCGTTCGCTCTGGCCATTCGTTGTCAGGCGCTCACATACAACGCTGGACCTGTGAAACAGCGACCCCCCAGCCCGTATTCAACATTACCGCACACCGACTGAGTCGCTGTCATCAAGCTAACGCCGGCCAAACACAGCGAATACTGGCTGGCGCTGAAAAAATCACGCTACAGTCGCTCATCTGTCGCTACCTGGCGCTATTAATGAATCGGCCTCTAAGTATTATGCATGCAGATGGGACAAGAGAATTTTGGGGAGTTTTCTTTTCAACTGTGCAAGGCAGTTTGTCCGGCTTAAGAGTTTCAGTGAAATATTCCTGCATTAATAATGAGAAGTGTTTTTTTTATGGAGGTTGTCTTAAAACTAAAGGAGAAGGTCTTTTGTATGGCTCCAACACTGTCTAAAAAACATGTGCTGCTCTAGTATCAGTAATTATTTTTACATTTAGAGGTTGGAAACATGTAAGTTAAAGACAAGTTGACATGTTTGATGTTTTCTTTTTGTCATTTTCTTTTTGTTACTCAGTCACTTTACTTTTACATTTCTCCTCTTTCTAATAGGGTTTGCTATACACACAAGTGTAGTAAACTGTTAATCTGATGAGTAGCCCAAATATTGGCCATTGCTATAGTCAAGCTATGTACCTTGGAATGGAGCTCTTTAATAGTATAGCAAGCTGAAATATATTAGCTGTTGCCACAGGAGCAGCCTGAATATGATTATCTCCACTTCGACAACCGCTGTCAAGGCTGTGATATAGCTGGTGGCCAGGGACAGCAGTAGCAAACATAACTGGCAAGGTCAGCAACAGGGCTTGGCACAAGTGGTTAGACATGACACAAGTTGGCAGCAGAGTTTTGCACTGGACTTGACCAAATGTGGCACAGGTTGGCAACAGTGCTGGGCACTGGGCATGGTCAGAAGTGGCACAGTTCAGCAAAAAAGCATGCCATTGGATGTGGACACACAAGGCACAGGTTAACAACAGGGCTTGCCAATTGATGTGGTCTCACACAGTCTGGTGCAATAGGGATGGGGTTAAAGCCACCTCTCATTGTTAGAGAAAAGAAACTAGATCTCAACTTCAACAGCTATATTCTGAAACACAGTGTGAAAATTCATCATGGCAGGTAATAAATGACTGCTTAGATTTTATAGTTTTCCCTTTAAATGAGTACAGATGCCTTTTTAAAGGTCAAAGGCCCCCAGAATCTCATAAGCACCCTGGTATATTACTGAAAGGAATCACTAAATCTGTTAAAATTCTCCCATCTGCATTCCCATGATCATGGTAGCATCAATACCCTGTGAACTAATGATGTCATGGGAAGGGAGGGGCATAGAGGTGATTTCCTGGGGATTTTTTTTTCCTGTCCCTTCCCTAAAGGGACATCATTAGTTACATGGAGGGATTCCACAAAGGCTTCACCTCTGTAGTATAAAAGGTTCCTTTTCTGGTGGCCTGGCATTAGCTTGGTAGGCAGCAAATTAAGGAAGAGGGGGGCCTCTGTCCATGTGACCGGCATCAGAAGACCTGTTCCTGCTGGACCAGAAGAAAGCCCCCAACCCAGAAAACCTGAAGAGAGGACATCGCCGGTGAAGAACAGGAGGAGGAGAATACCAAAAGGTGAGCACTCTTTTAATGTATTTGTTTGTATTAACAGTTTCAGTTTACATGTATTGTTGATGACATGCCGCTTTGCAGTATCAGCAGGTGGCATGTAGCATGATCTGGGCCAAATCTAGCATTGGCCTGGGTCCGAAGTCCTTTACTAGTTATTATTAGGATCATAAATATCCTTGAACAATGTGTGCACATAATACTAATAAAATTCAAACTTTTATATCATAGCACCTCATACATATCACCTAGTTACACATAACACAGGGTGTCAGGTGTACTGAACTGATTGAGCCACATACATATTTCATCTTAGTCTTGTAACACAGGTTCCTATGGAGTTATAGTAAAGCAACACTGGGCTCATCACCTTATGCATTATTCTGTTAGATTTATCTTGCCTGATACTATGTATAATTTATGATGAACCTTTCCCCGAGCTATCCTGTAAACTGCTGCAGAGATTTTACTTTTTGCACTGAGAGGCAGGTTTGTATATGTCAACTAAAAGTGAGTTTAATAGCTGAACTTGAACTACTAATTTCCGGTTTATTGAATTGCGTGTTTATGCCCGATGGCCATGGACTAGACTCAAGGATCTTTATTGTCAATGGTATATTACAGTGATACAATGAGCATGCTACATTAAAGTTGTGCATATGTACTGTAGAAATTATAGCCTTAAAATAAAACAGGGCTGATGCCATGTCATGTAAAAGGCAGCTAGCAAATCTTGCTCTCTCAAAAACTTTTAAAAGGTGGTATGTACATATGCAGTAGCCATCATATTTTATCAGATTTTACTTGTCAGCCCAGTGACACGATCCCTACGGGCTACTGGCTTTTGGTTTCAGCACTGTTGACTCTAGTACTGACAGTGTACCAGTGCTGGATGTTCTTGAGCAGGCACTCCCTGCTGGCAAACTATGATGAAACTCCCAATGGGGAGTGAAACGTGCGTCGGTGACGGCCCCTAGCCACGCGCTGACGCCACTACGCCCTGGCCGATGGTGATTTGTGGCTTGACACAGGAGAGGAGAGTCGCTCGTCGTTCACTTCCTGGGACCCACGTGGGCTTTGCATCCAGCAGCGATTGTAAAAGAGGACTATGGCTGCATGACTTAGGTGTTGGATTTCAGCGAGCCTGTTACAGGCAAACACGACAGGTCAAGCCCAGGCTCTTACTGTGTGCAGCCTCTGGATTTCGTCCCCTCACCAGGTCACGTGCCTGCGGGCTACATTTAAAGCTGTCAAAGTTACTGTGACTGGTTAAAGTGGACCAACACCCAGGATTTTGACTATCCTGGGTTTTGGTCCACTTCAGGGGGGCACCCCGATTAAGGGTGCCCCGCTGTTTGAAACCCCCCAGAAAGCCCCCAAAACTCACCTCACCACGCTCCCACGTGGCCGCGCTGACCAATCACCGCAGACGGACAAGCGGGTGACAGCGGCGGACAACACAGCGCGTCCGCCGCCGCCTCCCGGGCACCCCTCTGACAGTGCGCGCGCCCGCGCCGGCCATTCACAAACGGCCGGCGCGGGCAGGATGAGGTGAGTTTTTGGGAGGTTTTGGGGGGGTCCCTCACCGCGGGACATCCCGATCTCGGATGTCCCGCGGTGAGGGAGGTGATCGGCCCGGGAATCTTATAGATCACGCTGCGGGTGCATCATGTATTCTTGAAAACAACAGCCAGCTGGCTGATTTGAAGTTTTGAGGACTTGGATCCAGACATCCCCCAGTTTGCCATTGAGCCCCTATTTGCAGCCCCATTTATGTGGACACTGCGTGTATGTGAGCTGGTGTGAATGCTTGGCGGTGTGGAATGGGGGCCCCTGTTTTTAAAAGTAATTGCTCTTTTAATGTTTTGTACAGTTATCGGTGTGTCACTTTCTAAGTATGTGTCATGTGCCACAGTGTATGTTACATTAAACCTGAGTGTCAGTTGGCTAAATCTGGCTGTGGGTGTTTTATTGTGCCAGTCCTGCATAACAACCACTGTCTGGGTGTGTATGTGTTATTACAATCTATGAGGGAGCCTGCTCCCACGTAACGAGCTTCGAGGCCGTATCCAACAGAACTGAATCTGGAAAACTGGCATATGGTATGTGCTATTTGCTTTTGCACACAGGGTGGGGACTTAATTCATCTTATTTCACACTGTGGAGAATCACTAACCAGCATATCCAAAGAAAATTGACCTATAACCAGTACAGTCACTGCAGGGGAGACATGGAGGGAGATTCCCAAGGAAATCCTCTCCATATCCCTCTCCTCCAGTGACATAATTAGTCACATGGGGGGATTCCACAAAGGCTCCACCCCTGTGGTATAAAAGCTTCCTTCCCCGGCAGCCTGGAATTAGCTTGGCGGGCCACCAAGGAAAAAAGAGGAACCTGTTTCTCCCCTCACTACAGATGCCGACTGAGCGGCTGCAACAGCCACTGCTGGGCATCAGAAGGTCAGCACCTGTTAGACCAGGATGGAGCATCTGACCCGGAAACCTGGAGAGGGTAGGGGAAGCCAGGACAGTTGTATTTGGCATTTGGGAGTACAGAATGTCGATTACTGGGAACCAGCCATTTAGAGGGCTTCTGAACCAGATAGACCCTGCTTCGACTCATCGCTAATCTCAACCCATCCACGTGTAGGCAACAAAAAGCCCATAAACTACCACTAGCCGTACTAAAAAACTTCTATATATCCATTACAGAGAGCATATGAATGGTAGATATAACCTTACCTCATAGTTTGGGAACTATGGGAACTATACATATACAAGACAGAACAATCAAGATAGTACATACAGCTGGGCACACCATGCACGCAGAGCTCATTAACCTGAAGTATCCTTGTCACCCGAACCCCAATCTCTTCTCCATGCTCTCACCTGGAAAGCACCATTAAGCCCTGATGTCCAGGACAAAGAATGAGAACATTATTTGGGCACTTAACCAGGATGCAAGTAATGAAATAACTATAGTGATAGTAATAACCCCACAACTTATATTGAAACTATCATCCACTGTTCGACTTTGGAATATAGAGTTGTTTAAAGTTCTTATTGTAGAGTAGATAATTATATTCAATTCTCACTATATACTGTACATATCCAACTCCCATTGCCCCCTTAAACTTAAATTACTCAAGCCTGACACACTTCCCTGAACAGTTGAAAAATAACTTTTCACTGCTTGTCATACCTGTATGTATGTGACAAATAAAAATACCCTTGATTAGTATAAAGTCACAGTGAAGTATAATTTTGAGCTACACATGTAAATGTCAGGCACCATTAGGCATTCTCCTACTATTTGATACATCCATACACTAGTTTGTAAGGGGTTTTATACTATAATATCAGGGTTGGAAACTAATTGGAGATAACTAGGAGACTAAGGTATGAGAATTAGTATTAAAGCAGAACAAAATCCGGGATTTTGACTTTCCCAAAAAAATCTCACCTCACCACTCTCCAACAACGCACGCGCAGGTTCTCGTCCAATGAGAGCCGCCGCTTTTGACAACAACATTTGACAGGCGTCTCTCATTTCAATCAATAGGGATATCGGAATGGATGGGGCAGAAATGTGGCAACAATGCGGGGGATGCGGGGGAATGCGGCATTGAGGGCTCCCCATTGGAAACAATGAGAGAAGCCTGCGGAATGACATTGTCATAGCAGGCAGCTCTCATTGGGTGAGAGCCCGTACATGCATCGTTGGAATGGGGCAAGGTGAGTTTTTTGGGTTTCTTGTGACTTTCACATAGGAAAATCCAGCAGCTAGCCCAGGAATTTTTTAGATTTCAGGCCAGCCGCTGGTTGGTTTTGTTCCACTTTAAAAGCTGTTGAACTGTATTAACGACATTACATTACTTATATGGAATGGCCTTAACATTATTTAAAAGGAGGCAGAAACCAGGTATTCTGTAAGTGAGAACATATAACTGCAAGAATAAATATGGTTGGTAACATAATACATTAACAATTGCCCTCACTATATGAGTTTGTCAAACAGAGCAATAAAGGATGAAACTAGAGGAAGGAGAGCAAGCAATATGTAGCTACATTAGTAATTACTTTCCACAAAAAGGCTGATAAACCAAAGAATTGAAGAGAACCTTTTTTCATTAGACACACTACATCTGGTACAGGTAATTTTGTTTGAAAAGAAAGTCATTATGCACATGAACAGAGCTTACTTAAACAGGGATAATGGTGATTTACAAAGGAAATGGCCCCTACATACTGTTGTAAGCTTCCCCATGGGTGCAGAACAATTAATTGGTGCAATAGAACAAATATAAACAATTTTATTAAATCATAATTATTTGTCATATTCTAGAGGTGGGTGCATTAAAGATCTGAAGATAGTCATTTATCTAGGTCATGGCAGATAAATGAGTAATGTAGTAAATCAACTGAACTTGCTGTATTTTTTGCTGTGTTTTGATAGTTAGTTGACTGGCATCTCCAAAATTAAATATTGTACAAAAAGACTCAGACTGGGCCACAGGGGAACAGATCGGCGTGTCTAGACTAACCTCTTCCCAGTTTGTGTCTGCATGGGCTTTTGTCCAATCAGAGCTGCCCGCTGAAGTGATGGAATTTGTCAAGCAGCTCTGATTAGTGTGAATGGGGAGTGTGAGCGGCCACATTCCCTGCTGCCCTGTGCAGCACTATAGGCCTAATTAGAGATGAGCGAACTTTTGAAAAATTCGATTCGACTGATTCGCCGAATTTTCCGACAAAAATCGTTTCGACCCGAATAAATTCGCGACGAATCGCTATTAAAAACGGCTATTTCTGAGCCTCCTACAGCCTCAATAGGGTTGTAAACCATTCAGCCTTGCTGTAACACGCACAGGATGCGTGCTGGGTTAGTTAAATAATACTTTTAAGAAATATCACATGCAGATCAGAGGCATCGCTAATAGAATCGCAGAGCGGCACAATTGCAGAGAGTTGAAGTGGCATCACTATGAGGGGCAGAAGGAGCCCAAATATACACTGGAGTTGGCTTCAGGAGCCCAAAAATTGGATGAATCACACCCTGGAGTTGGCAGAAGTTGGCAGCAGCAGCAGCAGGAGCCCAAATATACACTGGAGTTGGCTTCAGGAGCCCAAAAATTGGATGAATCACACCCTGGAGTTGGCAGGAGTTGACAGCAGCAGCAGCAGGAGCCCAAATATACACTGGAGTTGGCTTCAGGAGCCCAAAAATTGGATGAATCACACCCTGGAGTTGGCAGGAGTTGACAGCAGCAGCAGCAGGAGCCCAAATATACACTGGAGTTGGCTTCAGGAGCCCAAAAATTGGATGAATCACACCCTGGAGTTGGCAGAAGTTGGCAGCAGCAGCAGCAGGAGCCCAAATATACACTGGAGTTGGCTTCAGGAGCCCAAAAATTGGATGAATCACACCCTGGAGTTGGCAGGAGTTGACAGCAGCAGCAGCAGGAGCCCAAATATACACTGGAGTTGGCTTCAGGAGCCCAAAAATTGGATGAATCACACCCTGGAGTTGGCAGGAGTTGACAGCAGCAGCAGCAGGAGCCCAAATATACACTGGAGTTGGCTTCAGGAGCCCAAAAATTGGATGAATCACACCCTGGAGTTGGCAGGAGTTGACAGCAGCAGCAGCAGGAGCCCAAATATACACTGGAGTTGGCTTCAGGAGCCCAAAAATTGGATGAATCACACCCTGGAGTTGGCAGAAGTTGGCAGCAGCAGCAGCAGGAGCCCAAATATACACTGGAGTTGGCTTCAGGAGCCCAAAAATTGGATGAATCACACCCTGGAGTTGGCAGGAGTTGACAGCAGCAGCAGCAGGAGCCCAAATATACACTGGAGTTGGCTTAAGGAGCCCAAAAATTGGATGAATCACACCCTGGAGTTGGCAGAAGTTGGCAGCAGCAGCAGCAGGAGCCCAAATATACACTGGAGTTGGCTTCAGGAGCCCAAAAATTGGATGAATCACACCCTGGAGTTGGCAGGAGTTGACAGCAGCAGCAGCAGGAGCCCAAATATACACTGGAGTTGGCTTCAGGAGCCCAAAAATTGGATGAATCACACCCTGGAGTTGGCAGGAGTTGACAGCAGCAGCAGCAGGAGCCCAAATATACACTGGAGTTGGCTTCAGGAGCCCAAAAATTGGATGAATCACACCCTGGAGTTGGCAGAAGTTGGCAGCAGCAGCAGCAGGAGCCCAAATATACACTGGAGTTGGCTTCAGGAGCCCAAAAATTGGATGAATCACACCCTGGAGTTGGCAGGAGTTGACAGCAGCAGCAGCAGGAGCCCAAATATACACTGGAGTTGGCTTCAGGAGCCCAAAAATTGGATGAATCACACCCTGGAGTTGGCAGGAGTTGACAGCAGCAGCAGCAGGAGCCCAAATATACACTGGAGTTGGCTTCAGGAGCCCAAAAATTGGATGAATCACACCCTGGAGTTGGCAGGAGTTGACAGCAGCAGCAGCAGGAGCCCAAATATACACTGGAGTTGGCTTCAGGAGCCCAAAAATTGGATGAATCACACCCTGGAGTTGGCAGAAGTTGGCAGCAGCAGCAGCAGGAGCCCAAATATACACTGGAGTTGGCTTCAGGAGCCCAAAAATTGGATGAATCACACCCTGGAGTTGGCAGGAGTTGACAGCAGCAGCAGCAGGAGCCCAAATATACACTGGAGTTGGCTTCAGGAGCCCAAAAATTGGATGAATCACACCCTGGAGTTGGCAGAAGTTGGCAGCAGCAGCAGCAGGAGCCCAAATATACACTGGAGTTGGCTTCAGGAGCCCAAAAATTGGATGAATCACACCCTGGAGTTGGCAGGAGTTGACAGCAGCAGCAGCAGGAGCCCAAATATACACTGGAGTTGGCTTCAGGAGCCCAAAAATTGGATGAATCACACCCTGGAGTTGGCAGAAGTTGGCAGCAGCAGCAGCAGGAGCCCAAATATACACTGGAGTTGGCTTCAGGAGCCCAAAAATTGGATGAATCACACCCTGGAGTTGGCAGGAGTTGACAGCAGCAGCAGCAGGAGCCCAAATATACACTGGAGTTGGCTTCAGGAGCCCAAAAATTGGATGAATCACACCCTGGAGTTGGCAGAAGTTGGCAGCAGCAGCAGCAGGAGCCCAAATATACACTGGAGTTGGCTTCAGGAGCCCAAAAATTGGATGAATCACACCCTGGAGTTGGCAGAAGTTGGCAGCAGCAGCAGCAGGAGCCCAAATATACACTGGAGTTGGCTTCAGGAGCCCAAAAATTGGATGAATCACACCCTGGAGTTGGCAGGAGTTGACAGTAGCAGCAGCAGGAGCCCAAATATACACTGGAGTTGGCTTCAGGAGCCCAAAAATTGGATGAATCACACCCTGGAGTTGGCAGAAGTTGGCAGCAGCAGCAGCAGGAGCCCAAATATACACTGGAGTTGGCTTCAGGAGCCCAAAAATTGGATGAATCACACCCTGGAGTTGGCAGGAGTTGACAGTAGCAGCAGCAGGAGCCCAAATATACACAGGAGTTGGCTTCAGGAGCCCAAAAATTGGATGAATCACACCCTGGAGTTGGCAGAAGTTGGCAGCAGCAGCAGCAGGAGCCCAAATATACACTGGAGTTGGCTTCAGGAGCCCAAAAATTGGATGAATCACACCCTGGAGTTGGCAGGAGTTGACAGCAGCAGCAGCAGGAGCCCAAATATACACTGGAGTTGGCTTCAGGAGCCCAAAAATTGGATGAATCACACCCTGGAGTTGGCAGGAGTTGACAGTAGCAGCAGCAGGAGCCCAAATATACACTGGAGTTGGCTTCAGGAGCCCAAAAATTGGATGAATCACACCCTGGAGTTGGCAGAAGTTGGCAGCAGCAGCAGCAGGAGCCCAAATATACACTGGAGTTGGCTTCAGGAGCCCAAAAATTGGATGAATCACACCCTGGAGTTGGCAGGAGTTGACAGCAGCAGCAGCAGGAGCCCAAATATACACTGGAGTTGGCTTCAGGAGCCCAAAAATTGGATGAATCACACCCTGGAGTTGGCAGAAGTTGGCAGCAGCAGCAGCAGGAGCCCAAATATACACTGGAGTTGGCTTCAGGAGCCCAAAAATTGGATGAATCACACCCTGGAGTTGGCAGGAGTTGACAGCAGCAGCAGCAGGAGCCCAAATATACACTGGAGTTGGCTTCAGGAGCCCAAAAATTGGATGAATCACACCCTGGAGTTGGCAGGAGTTGACAGCAGCAGCAGCAGGAGCCCAAATATACACTGGAGTTGGCTTCAGGAGCCCAAAAATTGGATGAATCACACCCTGGAGTTGGCAGAAGTTGGCAGCAGCAGCAGCAGGAGCCCAAATATACACTGGAGTTGGCTTCAGGAGCCCAAAAATTGGATGAATCACACCCTGGAGTTGGCAGGAGTTGACAGCAGCAGCAGCAGGAGCCCAAATATACACTGGAGTTGGCTTCAGGAGCCCAAAAATTGGATGAATCACACCCTGGAGTTGGCAGGAGTTGACAGCAGCAGCAGCAGGAGCCCAAATATACACTGGAGTTGGCTTCAGGAGCCCAAAAATTGGATGAATCACACCCTGGAGTTGGCAGGAGTTGACAGCAGCAGCAGCAGGAGCCCAAATATACACTGGAGTTGGCTTCAGGAGCCCAAAAATTGGATGAATCACACCCTGGAGTTGGCAGAAGTTGGCAGCAGCAGCAGCAGGAGCCCAAATATACACTGGAGTTGGCTTCAGGAGCCCAAAAATTGGATGAATCACACCCTGGAGTTGGCAGGAGTTGACAGCAGCAGCAGCAGGAGCCCAAATATACACTGGAGTTGGCTTCAGGAGCCCAAAAATTGGATGAATCACACCCTGGAGTTGGCAGAAGTTGGCAGCAGCAGCAGCAGGAGCCCAAATATACACTGGAGTTGGCTTCAGGAGCCCAAAAATTGGATGAATCACACCCTGGAGTTGGCAGGAGTTGACAGCAGCAGCAGCAGGAGCCCAAATATACACTGGAGTTGGCTTCAGGAGCCCAAAAATTGGATGAATCACACCCTGGAGTTGGCAGGAGTTGACAGCAGCAGCAGCAGGAGCCCAAATATACACTGGAGTTGGCTTCAGGAGCCCAAAAATTGGATGAATCACACCCTGGAGTTGGCAGAAGTTGGCAGCAGCAGCAGCAGGAGCCCAAATATACACTGGAGTTGGCTTCAGGAGCCCAAAAATTGGATGAATCACACCCTGGAGTTGGCAGGAGTTGACAGCAGCAGCAGCAGGAGCCCAAATATACACTGGAGTTGGCTTCAGGAGCCCAAAAATTGGATGAATCACACCCTGGAGTTGGCAGGAGTTGACAGCAGCAGCAGCAGGAGCCCAAATATACACTGGAGTTGGCTTCAGGAGCCCAAAAATTGGATGAATCACACCCTGGAGTTGGCAGGAGTTGACAGCAGCAGCAGCAGGAGCCCAAATATACACTGGAGTTGGCTTCAGGAGCCCAAAAATTGGATGAATCACACCCTGGAGTTGGCAGAAGTTGGCAGCAGCAGCAGCAGGAGCCCAAATATACACTGGAGTTGGCTTCAGGAGCCCAAAAATTGGATGAATCACACCCTGGAGTTGGCAGGAGTTGACAGCAGCAGCAGCAGGAGCCCAAATATACACTGGAGTTGGCTTCAGGAGCCCAAAAATTGGATGAATCACACCCTGGAGTTGGCAGAAGTTGGCAGCAGCAGCAGCAGGAGCCCAAATATACACTGGAGTTGGCTTCAGGAGCCCAAAAATTGGATGAATCACACCCTGGAGTTGGCAGGAGTTGACAGCAGCAGCAGCAGGAGCCCAAATATACACTGGAGTTGGCTTCAGGAGCCCAAAAATTGGATGAATCACACCCTGGAGTTGGCAGAAGTTGGCAGCAGCAGCAGCAGGAGCCCAAATATACACTGGAGTTGGCTTCAGGAGCCCAAAAATTGGATGAATCACACCCTGGAGTTGGCAGGAGTTGACAGCAGCAGCAGCAGGAGCCCAAATATACACTGGAGTTGGCTTCAGGAGCCCAAAAATTGGATGAATCACACCCTGGAGTTGGCAGAAGTTGGCAGCAGCAGCAGCAGGAGCCCAAATATACACTGGAGTTGGCTTCAGGAGCCCAAAAATTGGATGAATCACACCCTGGAGTTGGCAGAAGTTGGCAGCAGCAGCAGCAGGAGCCCAAATATACACTGGAGTTGGCTTCAGGAGCCCAAAAATTGGATGAATCACACCCTGGAGTTGGCAGGAGTTGACAGTAGCAGCAGCAGGAGCCCAAATATACACTGGAGTTGGCTTCAGGAGCCCAAAAATTGGATGAATCACACCCTGGAGTTGGCAGAAGTTGGCAGCAGCAGCAGCAGGAGCCCAAATATACACTGGAGTTGGCTTCAGGAGCCCAAAAATTGGATGAATCACACCCTGGAGTTGGCAGGAGTTGACAGTAGCAGCAGCAGGAGCCCAAATATACACAGGAGTTGGCTTCAGGAGCCCAAAAATTGGATGAATCACACCCTGGAGTTGGCAGAAGTTGGCAGCAGCAGCAGCAGGAGCCCAAATATACACTGGAGTTGGCTTCAGGAGCCCAAAAATTGGATGAATCACACCCTGGAGTTGGCAGGAGTTGACAGCAGCAGCAGCAGGAGCCCAAATATACACTGGAGTTGGCTTCAGGAGCCCAAAAATTGGATGAATCACACCCTGGAGTTGGCAGAAGTTGGCAGCAGCAGCAGCAGGAGCCCAAATATACACTGGAGTTGGCTTCAGGAGCCCAAAAATTGGATGAATCACACCCTGGAGTTGGCAGGAGTTGACAGCAGCAGCAGCAGGAGCCCAAATATACACTGGAGTTGGCTTCAGGAGCCCAAAAATTGGATGAATCACACCCTGGAGTTGGCAGGAGTTGACAGTAGCAGCAGCAGGAGCCCAAATATACACTGGAGTTGGCTTCAGGAGCCCAAAAATTGGATGAATCACACCCTGGAGTTGGCAGAAGTTGGCAGCAGCAGCAGCAGGAGCCCAAATATACACTGGAGTTGGCTTCAGGAGCCCAAAAATTGGATGAATCACACCCTGGAGTTGGCAGGAGTTGACAGCAGCAGCAGCAGGAGCCCAAATATACACTGGAGTTGGCTTCAGGAGCCCAAAAATTGGATGAATCACACCCTGGAGTTGGCAGAAGTTGGCAGCAGCAGCAGCAGGAGCCCAAATATACACTGGAGTTGGCTTCAGGAGCCCAAAAATTGGATGAATCACACCCTGGAGTCTGCAGGAGTTGACAGCAGCAGCAGCAGGAGCCCAAATATACACTGGAGTTGGCTTCAGGAGCCCAAAAATTGGATGAATCACACCCTGGAGTTGGCAGGAGTTGACAGCAGCAGCAGCAGGAGCCCAAATATACACTGGAGTTGGCTTCAGGAGCCCAAAAATTGGATGAATCACACCCTGGAGTTGGCAGGAGTTGACAGCAGCAGCAGCAGGAGCCCAAATATACACTGGAGTTGGCTTCAGGAGCCCAAAAATTGGATGAATCACACCCTGGAGTTGGCAGAAGTTGGCAGCAGCAGCAGCAGGAGCCCAAATATACACTGGAGTTGGCTTCAGGAGCCCAAAAATTGGATGAATCACACCCTGGAGTTGGCAGGAGTTGACAGCAGCAGCAGCAGGAGCCCAAATATACACTGGAGTTGGCTTCAGGAGCCCAAAAATTGGATGAATCACACCCTGGAGTTGGCAGAAGTTGGCAGCAGCAGCAGCAGGAGCCCAAATATACACTGGAGTTGGCTTCAGGAGCCCAAAAATTGGATGAATCACACCCTGGAGTTGGCAGGAGTTGACAGCAGCAGCAGCAGGAGCCCAAATATACACTGGAGTTGGCTTCAGGAGCCCAAAAATTGGATGAATCACACCCTGGAGTTGGCAGAAGTTGGCAGCAGCAGCAGCAGGAGCCCAAATATACACTGGAGTTGGCTTCAGGAGCCCAAAAATTGGATGAATCACACCCTGGAGTTGGCAGGAGTTGACAGCAGCAGCAGCAGGAGCCCAAATATACACTGGAGTTGGCTTCAGGAGCCCAAAAATTGGATGAATCACACCCTGGAGTTGGCAGGAGTTGACAGCAGCAGCAGCAGGAGCCCAAATATACACTGGAGTTGGCTTCAGGAGCCCAAAAATTGGATGAATCACACCCTGGAGTTGGCAGGAGTTGACAGCAGCAGCAGCAGGAGCCCAAATATACACTGGAGTTGCCTTCAGGAGCCCAAAAATTGGATGAATCACACCCTGGAGTTGGCAGAAGTTGGCAGCAGCAGCAGCAGGAGCCCAAATATACACTGGAGTTGGCTTCAGGAGCCCAAAAATTGGATGAATCACACCCTGGAGTTGGCAGGAGTTGACAGCAGCAGCAGCAGGAGCCCAAATATACACTGGAGTTGGCTTCAGGAGCCCAAAAATTGGATGAATCACACCCTGGAGTTGGCAGGAGTTGACAGCAGCAGCAGCAGGAGCCCAAATATACACTGGAGTTGGCTTCAGGAGCCCAAAAATTGGATGAATCACACCCTGGAGTTGGCAGGAGTTGACAGCAGCAGCAGCAGGAGCCCAAATATACACTGGAGTTGGCTTCAGGAGCCCAAAAATTGGATGAATCACACCCTGGAGTTGGCAGAAGTTGGCAGCAGCAGCAGCAGGAGCCCAAATATACACTGGAGTTGGCTTCAGGAGCCCAAAAATTGGATGAATCACACCCTGGAGTTGGCAGGAGTTGACAGCAGCAGCAGCAGGAGCCCAAATATACACTGGAGTTGGCTTCAGGAGCCCAAAAATTGGATGAATCACACCCTGGAGTTGGCAGAAGTTGGCAGCAGCAGCAGCAGGAGCCCAAATATACACTGGAGTTGGCTTCAGGAGCCCAAAAATTGGATGAATCACACCCTGGAGTTGGCAGGAGTTGACAGCAGCAGGAGCCCAAATATACACTGGAGTTGGCTTCAGGAGCCCAAAAATTGGATGAATCACACCCTGGAGTTGGCAGAAGTTGGCAGCAGCAGCAGCAGGAGCCCAAATATACACTGGAGTTGGCTTCAGGAGCCCAAAAATTGGATGAATCACACCCTGGAGTTGGCAGGAGTTGACAGCAGCAGCAGCAGGAGCCCAAATATACACTGGAGTTGGCTTCAGGAGCCCAAAAATTGGATGAATCACACCCTGGAGTTGGCAGAAGTTGGCAGCAGCAGCAGCAGGAGCCCAAATATACACTGGAGTTGGCTTCAGGAGCCCAAAAATTGGATGAATCACACCCTGGAGTTGGCAGAAGTTGGCAGCAGCAGCAGCAGGAGCCCAAATATACACTGGAGTTGGCTTCAGGAGCCCAAAAATTGGATGAATCACACCCTGGAGTTGGCAGGAGTTGACAGCAGCAGCAGCAGGAGCCCAAATATACACTGGAGTTGGCTTCAGGAGCCCAAAAATTGGATGAATCACACCCTGGAGTTGGCAGAAGTTGGCAGCAGCAGCAACAGGAGCCCAAATATACACTGGAGTTGGCTTCAGGAGCCCAAAAATTGGATGAATCACACCCTGGAGTTGGCAGGAGTTGACAGTAGCAGCAGCAGGAGCCCAAAAAATGGCCTAAAGACATAAATATGTTTTGCACCATTTGGAAAGTGTAAAACGTGGCACCATGCTGAATCTAGTCGCATGCATCAGGCATTGGTGGGTGGAAATCCTGGCTGATCCATCCCTGATTCATTTTGACAAAGGTGAGTCTCTCCACATTTTTAGTTGACAGACGAGTTCTCCTCGCCGTAACTATGGCCCCCGCCGCACTAAACACCCGCTCAGATGGCACGCTACTTGCCGGGCAGGACAGCTTTTCCAGGGCAAACTCTGCTAGTTGCGGCCACAAATCAAGTTTGGCTGCCCAGAAGTCCAGCGGATCCTCAAGGTGTGTTGGCATGGTCATGTCAAAGTATGACATGACCTGCTGGTTCAGGTCCTGCTCCAGGTCTTCCTGCTGCTCATGAGTAGCCTCACTATGCGGGTGTAGAAAGCTACTCATTAGCGACTGAAGACTGAGGCTGCTGCTGCTGATGGAGCTTCTGCTGCTGCTGCTGCCAACCCCCCCAGCGGCCATGGCAGTGGAAGGTGAGCGCAGAGGTCCCCTCGAGTCAGACCTGCGAGAGTATGGACCATGGCGCAGATAGGCATCGGCCAACTGCCTACGTAGAATGTCTTTGTAGTAGTTGAGTTTGTCCTCCCTCTCGGTGGGTTTAAAAAATGCCCCCATTTTGTGCCGGAAGCGAGGGTCCAATAAGGTGGACAGCCAGAAGTCATCCCGCCGACAGATGGAAACAATTCTGGGGTCACTACGCAAGCACGTGAGCATGCTTCGTGCCATTTGCGCAAGTGACTCGGATGGACTACCTGTCTCCATCTCCACTGCATACTGCCACGGTGTGCCCGGGTCCTCTGTCTCTCCTTCCTCAAAAACCTCTAGCTCCTCTGGCTGCTCCTGCTCCTCCTCTCCTGTCCGCTGACTAGATAAACCAGCCATTTCGCCAAGCCTAAACTGTGTTTCGCTGGGCAACTCCTCCTCCTCCTCTTCCTCCTCCTCCTCCTCCAGTTCAGCTCCAAGGGGGTTCATGTGGCCGTAAGATGTAAACGCCATGTCTCCAGTGCCCTGACCAGCCATGGTTTCCAACATGTGCTGTAGTACATGAAGCAGTGGAATCACGTCGTTCATCCCGTAATCCTGCCGACTGACAAATAAAGTGGCTTCCTCAAAGGGCCTGAGCAAACGGCAGGTGTCACGTATGAGCTGCCACTGGTTGACATTGAAGTTACACAGGGGAGTCCCCCTATCTGCTTGGATCATCAGGAAATCCGTGATGGCTTTTCTCTGTTCATATAATCGGTCCAACATGTGAAGGGTGGAATTCCAACGGGTGGAAACATCGCAAATCAGACTATGTTGGGGGATACCATTCTGACGCTGTAGCTCAAGAAGGGTGTGTTTGGCGGTGTAGGAGTGGCTGAAGTGCATGCAAAGTTTCCGTGAAGTTGTTAGGATGTCCTGCAGATGGGGGGAACACTTCAGAAACCGCTTGACAACCAGATTGAAGACGTGAGCCATGCAGGGGGCATGGGTCAGGCTTCCTTGGCGCAGCGCAGACAAAATGTTCTTCCCATTGTCGGTAACCATGATTCCCATTTTAAGTTTTCTCGGAGTAAGCCATGTTTGGATTTCCTGATGAATACATTTAAGCAGTTCCTCCCCTGTGTGACTCCGTTCGCCAAGACAAACCATGTGAAGCACTGCGTGACACCTCCGTGCCCTGCACACATGGTAGACTGGAGGGGCACTGAGACTTGAGCCTACAGTGGAGGGTGAGGAGATGGCGGAGGATGAGGAGGCCGAGTCGCACGGTGTCACAGGCCCAATGGGCAGAGAGCGCGGAGGCCGAAGCGGCGTGACCTGTCCAAGTTGCTGCTGCAAAGGGACCACATTCACCCAGTGGGCCGTAAACGACATGTACTGCCCCTGACCGTAGTTACAGCTCCAGATGTCGGCGCTGCCATGTATTTTGCTACACACCGACAGGCTCAAGGACTGGCCCACCTTCTGTTCAACAAAAGTGTGCAGCGCTGGTACTGCCTTCTTGGCAAAGAAATGACGGCTTGGGACTCTCCACCTCGGCTCGGCACAAGCCATCAGTTCTCTGAAAGGTGCAGATTCCACCACCTGAAAAGGGAGCGACTGCAGCACCAGCAACTTGGACAGGAGCACATTCAGCTTCTGCGCCGTAGGATGAGTGGGCGCATACTGCTGTCTCTTGGACATGGCTTCGCTGATGGATTGCTGGCGGGATGCATGACTTGGAGGAGGAGGAGGAGGAGCAGGAGCGACAGAGGATGGGTATGACGCACAGCTGCCTTCGGCTGAGGTGCTGGAGCCTTGGCTGGCAGAAATTGGGAGCTCACTTGGTGAGGAAGCAGACTGGACCACCCCTTGGGAGCCTCGGTTCTCCCAGGTCGTTTTATGGTGACGCATCATATGTTGACGCAGGGCCGTGGTGCCAACATTTGGACCCTGGCCACGCTTCACCTTTTGCCTACATATCTTGCATGTGGCCATGTTACCCTCCTGCGGATGCCTCAGGAAAAACTGCCACACTGCCGAGTAGCTACTTTTCCCACCCCCTGGCCTCACTGATTCACTGCTGCTGTTGCCAACTCCAGGAACCCCTGCTCCACTACCTCCCGATAAGGTAGACTGCCGCACAGCAGGTGCTCTACCCCGGCCCCGGCCCCGGCCGGCTCCAGCCTTTGGAATTGTGCCCCCATGCTGACTGCTACCACTTTGCTGCCTCAGCTGCTGACTCCGGGGCAACCTGCACCCCTCTTCTCCTGATGATGACGATGAAGCCCCTTCATCACCCGGCTCCCAAGTGCGATCGGCTTCATCGTCATCATCATCATCATCACCGGGTTGTGGCTGTACGTCACTGATGTTCGTGGATTCGTCAACAGTGTCTGGCGCAGGAGCTGGAACGCTCGCAGCACCCACGACACTGTCCACATCACTATTTGTCTGCCTAGCTAAAGAAGCCACCTCCATTTCTTGGCTGGGCAGTAGCTGCTGACTGTCCTCTATCTGATGGTCCTCCTCACTAAAGAGTGGAGCTGAACCCAAAGCATAGGATACGTCGCTGGGGGAGGGAACGGCGTAGGCCAGAGGCAATGGGAGGACAGGGACTGCTCTCGGGGCATGCCAACTCAGGGTTGTGTCAGAGGAACCTACCGACCCTAGACTGGGGGTCTCAGACGTAAGTTGTGATGATGCTGTTGATGAGCGCGTCAACCAATCTACCACGGCAGATGCGTTACTGGTGGAGACCCGACCGCTAGCAGATACTGGCAGATTAGGTCTCTCAGCGTGACTCCTGCTGCTACTGGCCCCCAGTCTGATGCGAGCTCTTCCTGCGGAATCTTGGCCTCTGCCACTCCTCTTTTCACTTCCAGGCACTTGTCTGCCCGACATAGTCTAACTGGCGTGGTAGTAGGTGATATTTAAAAAAACCCCGGGCAGCGGTGGGTCTATATGAAACAGAATATAATGCACACCAAAAGTGAGCAGTAACACTCAGCCTCCAACAGGCCTGCTTAGTGTAAATAAGAGAGCTGCTTAGTGTAAATAAAGAGGGGTATGCTATGTTACAGAATGGGATGCCTCAACAGAAGTGCACCTGGCAGGCAGCAGTAAGCCTATGCCCAGCAAAAGTGTCTTATAATATAAATATAATAAGAGCAAATGCTTATATGGTCTTAAACAGAGGCTGCTTTAGTCACAGAATGGGATGCCCCGGGCAGGAATCGAGCTGCCAGGGTACAGTAGTGCTTTGGCCAGCAAAAGTGTCTTTATCAGGCCTAATTTCAAATATGATTAGAGCAAATGCTTATATGGTCTTAAACAGAGGCTGCTTTAGTCACAGAATGGGATGCCCCGGGCAGGAATCGAGCTGCCAGGGTACAGTAGTGCTTTGGCCAGCAAAAGTGTCTTTATCAGGCCTAATTTCAAATATGATTAGAGCAAATGCTTATATGGTCTTAAACAGAGGCTGCTTTAGTCACAGAATGGGATGCCCCGGGCAGGAATCGAGCTGCCAGGGTACAGTAGTGCTTTGGCCAGCAAAAGTGTCTTTATCAGGCCTAATTTCAAATATGATTAGAGCAAATGCTTATATGGTCTTAAACAGAGGCTGCTTTAGTCACAGAATGGGATGCCCCGGGCAGGAATCGAGCTGCCAGGGTACAGTAGTGCTTTGGCCAGCAAAAGTGTCTTTATCAGGCCTAATTTCAAATATGATTAGAGCAAATGCTTATATGGTCTTAAACAGAGGCTGCTTTAGTCACAGAATGGGATGCCCCGGGCAGGAATCGAGCTGCCAGGGTACAGTAGTGCTTTGGCCAGCAAAAGTGTCTTTATCAGGCCTAATTTCAAATATGATTAGAGCAAATGCTTATATGGTCTTAAACAGAGGCTGCTTTAGTCACAGAATGGGATGCCCCGGGCAGGAATCGAGCTGCCAGGGTACAGTAGTGCTTTGGCCAGCAAAAGTGTCTTTATCAGGCCTAATTTCAAATATGATTAGAGCAAATGCTTATATGGTCTTAAACAGAGGCTGCTTTAGTCACAGAATGGGATGCCCCGGGCAGGAATCGAGCTGCCAGGGTACAGTAGTGCTTTGGCCAGCAAAAGTGTCTTTATCAGGCCTAATTTCAAATATGATTAGAGCAAATGCTTATATGGTCTTAAACAGAGGCTGCTTTAGTCACAGAATGGGATGCCCCGGGCAGGAATCGAGCTGCCAGGGTACAGTAGTGCTTTGGCCAGCAAAAGTGTCTTTATCAGGCCTAATTTCAAATATGATTAGAGCAAATGCTTATATGGTCTTAAACAGAGGCTGCTTTAGTCACAGAATGGGATGCCCCGGGCAGGAATCGAGCTGCCAGGGTACAGTAGTGCTTTGGCCAGCAAAAGTGTCTTTATCAGGCCTAATTTCAAATATGATTAGAGCAAATGCTTATATGGTCTTAAACAGAGGCTGCTTTAGTCACAGAATGGGATGCCCCGGGCAGGAATCGAGCTGCCAGGGTACAGTAGTGCTTTGGCCAGCAAAAGTGTCTTTATCAGGCCTAATTTCAAATATGATTAGAGCAAATGCTTATATGGTCTTAAACAGAGGCTGCTTTAGTCACAGAATGGGATGCCCCGGGCAGGAATCGAGCTGCCAGGGTACAGTAGTGCTTTGGCCAGCAAAAGTGTCTTTATCAGGCCTAATTTCAAATATGATTAGAGCAAATGCTTATATGGTCTTAAACAGAGGCTGCTTTAGTCACAGAATGGGATGCCCCGGGCAGGAATCGAGCTGCCAGGGTACAGTAGTGCTTTGGCCAGCAAAAGTGTCTTTATCAGGCCTAATTTCAAATATGATTAGAGCAAATGCTTATATGGTCTTAAACAGAGGCTGCTTTAGTCACAGAATGGGATGCCCCGGGCAGGAATCGAGCTGCCAGGGTACAGTAGTGCTTTGGCCAGCAAAAGTGTCTTTATCAGGCCTAATTTCAAATATGATTAGAGCAAATGCTTATATGGTCTTAAACAGAGGCTGCTTTAGTCACAGAATGGGATGCCCCGGGCAGGAATCGAGCTGCCAGGGTACAGTAGTGCTTTGGCCAGCAAAAGTGTCTTTATCAGGCCTAATTTCAAATATGATTAGAGCAAATGCTTATATGGTCTTAAACAGAGGCTGCTTTAGTCACAGAATGGGATGCCCCGGGCAGGAATCGAGCTGCCAGGGTACAGTAGTGCTTTGACCAGCAAAAGTGTCTTTATCAGGCCTAATTTCAAATATGATTAGAGCAAATGCTTATATGGTCTTAAACAGAGGCTGCTTTAGTCACAGAATGGGATGCCCCGGGCAGGAATCGAGCTGCCAGGGTACAGTAGTGCTTTGGCCAGCAAAAGTGTCTTTATCAGGCCTAATTTCAAATATGATTAGAGCAAATGCTTATATGGTCTTAAACAGAGGCTGCTTTAGTCACAGAATGGGATGCCCCGGGCAGGAATCGAGCTGCCAGGGTACAGTAGTGCTTTGGCCAGCAAAAGTGTCTTTATCAGGCCTAATTTCAAATATGATTAGAGCAAATGCTTATATGGTCTTAAACAGAGGCTGCTTTAGTCACAGAATGGGATGCCCCGGGCAGGAATCGAGCTGCCAGGGTACAGTAGTGCTTTGGCCAGCAAAAGTGTCTTTATCAGGCCTAATTTCAAATATGATTAGAGCAAATGCTTATATGGTCTTAAACAGAGGCTGCTTTAGTCACAGAATGGGATGCCCCGGGCAGGAATCGAGCTGCCAGGGTACAGTAGTGCTTTGGCCAGCAAAAGTGTCTTTATCAGGCCTAATTTCAAATATGATTAGAGCAAATGCTTATATGGTCTTAAACAGAGGCTGCTTTAGTCACAGAATGGGATGCCCCGGGCAGGAATCGAGCTGCCAGGGTACAGTAGTGCTTTGGCCAGCAAAAGTGTCTTTATCAGGCCTAATTTCAAATATGATTAGAGCAAATGCTTATATGGTCTTAAACAGAGGCTGCTTTAGTCACAGAATGGGATGCCCCGGGCAGGAATCGAGCTGCCAGGGTACAGTAGTGCTTTGGCCAGCAAAAGTGTCTTTATCAGGCCTAATTTCAAATATGATTAGAGCAAATGCTTATATGGTCTTAAACAGAGGCTGCTTTAGTCACAGAATGGGATGCCCCGGGCAGGAATCGAGCTGCCAGGGTACAGTAGTGCTTTGGCCAGCAAAAGTGTCTTTATCAGGCCTAATTTCAAATATGATTAGAGCAAATGCTTATATGGTCTTAAACAGAGGCTGCTTTAGTCACAGAATGGGATGCCCCGGGCAGGAATCGAGCTGCCAGGGTACAGTAGTGCTTTGGCCAGCAAAAGTGTCTTTATCAGGCCTAATTTCAAATATGATTAGAGCAAATGCTTATATGGTCTTAAACAGAGGCTGCTTTAGTCACAGAATGGGATGCCCCGGGCAGGAATCGAGCTGCCAGGGTACAGTAGTGCTTTGGCCAGCAAAAGTGTCTTTATCAGGCCTAATTTCAAATATGATTAGAGCAAATGCTTATATGGTCTTAAACAGAGGCTGCTTTAGTCACAGAATGGGATGCCCCGGGCAGGAATCGAGCTGCCAGGGTACAGTAGTGCTTTGGCCAGCAAAAGTGTCTTTATCAGGCCTAATTTCAAATATGATTAGAGCAAATGCTTATATGGTCTTAAACAGAGGCTGCTTTAGTCACAGAATGGGATGCCTCACAGCAGACTTAAGATCAGTTCAGTATATATGCACAGTTAGTTACTATAAGCAGCCTGAAAACGCTAACAAAGGCTGGATGAAAAAAAAAAAATCTCCCTGTCAGCCAGCTCCGTTTTTCCTACCTTTCCCTGGCTTTCTGTCTGTCTCCTGTCTGTCTCCTGCCTGTCTCCTGCCTGTCTCCAGCCTGTCCCTGTCTGTCCCTGTCTGTCCCTGTCTCCAGCCTGTCTCCAGCCTGTCTAACTGCCTCAGCTACACAGCGTTCTGTCTGTCTGTCACGAATGCAATAGAGAAATGAGGAAAAGCAAGATGGCCGCCGTTAAATACCGCTGTGTGACGTCACCGGGCTTGCTGGCTGCTGATAGGCTGCATGTGACTGCCCCAGCTTGCACTGGCGCGGGATACATGTCCAGACATGTCCCGCCCGCCATCTTAGAATGCCTGTAATGTAAATGAATGGATGTTAAAGGAAAACTTCGAGTGATCGAATCGCGGGGAAATTCGGATTCGATCCGAATCGAATTTTTCCTGAAATTCGGATCGAATCCGGGTTCGTCCGGATCGATTCGCTCATCCCTAGGCCTAATACACAAAAGGTTCCTTGACATAAAACCTTTTAAATAAAAAAGATTCCAAATATGTGAGCAATATCTCTTTGCTCGCTGAGTTAGAGGGGAATCTCTGGGGTTATGGGAATTTTTGAGGGACCTTTATTTAATCAAACTTGGTTTTAATAGGAGTACACCATTTGGAGACCATACTATGAACATAGCAGAAACTCATTTTGCAACTTTCAATTGGACCTATTTAAATTATTACTGTTAATTTTTTTTAGATAGAACTACCTCAAGACTGTGTTATTGATATGATTATGAAATATGCTAATATATACTAAATGTTACCGGTTTATGCCATACTTGTTCTTTAAGAGTTTCATAAGTTAATTGAAAGTAGAACATTTTTCAAAGGTAAAACTAAATAACTTTTCTTTCACTTGCGAATTGCAAAGCCTTCAGTGTCTTAAATGAGCACATTTAATAAAGAGAAAAATTAATTCACTTTTACCATACAAACAGCGGGAGGTTGTCACACTAATTATTCAAAGGCCTTTTCAGCAGAGAAAATATTATGCCTTTCAAATAAAAAAAAGCACGTTAACAATAAATATATGGTAAACTGAAACATCTTGCAACAGCTGACTTCAGATCTCAAAAAGCAAGTTGATAGAAAAGTTATTATTTCAGTAAACTTTTAGAACAATTCTTTAAAGAGAATTGAAGCCAGGCTGACAGTTGTAAATAGTTGTATGGCTCTCATTTCTAACAGGTACACTTAAAGTGCACCAGTCGAATATATTACCGTATTTTTTCTCTTTAAGACGCACCTGCCTGTAGGATGCACCTAGGATTTGGAGGAGGAAAA
The DNA here is from genome assembly GCA_027917425.1 of Gastrophryne carolinensis. Lineage (NCBI taxonomy): Eukaryota > Metazoa > Chordata > Amphibia > Anura > Microhylidae > Gastrophryne > Gastrophryne carolinensis. The sequence continues at coordinate 358,475,901 of CM051238.1, read as the reverse complement.
TAAGAAAATATTCTGAACCAAATGTTGTGAAAAAAACAACATGACCCAAGAACCAAATAATAGGCAAGGTGCAGTATCTCACCATTACAAGCAGAGTGGCATTCTCCTCCCATCCCCAATGGCCAGTATGGCATTCCCCTTTCACTTTCCCTATAGACAGTGTGGCATTCCCCCATCCCAATCCCATAGGCAGTGTGGCATTCTCTCCATCCCATTCCGCATATAGGCAGTGTGGCATTCCCCCTCCCATTCCCCATATAGGCAGTGTGGCATTCCCCCTCCCAATACTCATATAGGCAGTGTGGCATTCACCCCTCCATTCTACATAGGCAAAAGTAATAAAAAAAGTAAACTCACCTTTCCATTCTTCCTGCTGTCTCCGCCTTCTTCGCTTTATCTGCCGCCGCCTGCACAGACAGACAGCAGTTGGCATGGCCGCATCTCGGTTGTCGGCTATGCCCAACTCCTATATAAATCTGGGTGTCTGTGTGTGCTGGCACTGCGGGGAAGAAGCGGGGGGGACTGAGCGAGCGGCAGATACAGCTCACACTGTCCCTGCCGCCCCCTCTCGGCTGCGCTGGCACACACAAAGTGAACACCCTGCTCTGTACAGTGGTGGGCGTGGCTATGCCCACCCGCTGTATGAAGTCGGGTGGATGTGTGTGCTGCTCATGCTGTCCCCGCTGCTTCTTCTCCATGCCACCAGCACACACAGATACCCAGCTTCATACAGTGGTGGGCATGGCCAATGCTCAAGCGTCAGCCATGTCCACCTGCTGTACAAAGCCGGATGTCTGTGTGTGCAGGCACCGCGGAGAAGGCAGCAGATACAGCAAAGACAGTGGGGACAGTGCAAGTGGGAAGAATGGAAGAGTAAACTGACTTTTTTCCTTTTTTAATTTCTTTGGGGGAAAATAAGGGCATCTTATAGGGTGAGAAATACAGTAATCAGTGTGTATTGGACCGTATGTCAGGATGCCGGCCGGGGAATATAATAGCAGTCTAGATTCTGCACTTTCATTTTGGAGAAGACCAAGATGGAAAAGAAACACTTCAAAAGCTTTATATGGATATTAACGGGAAAAGTGTATTTCATTAAGGTTTGTTTATGGCTGCTCTTTATTAATTTGTTGTCTAGGAATAATAACTCGGGCAGTGGGACTTGCAAGGCTATGTGGCTATCTAGTTCTACCCTGATTTCCCCTGAATACAGTGAGTTAGTTTCCAGTCTACTGCCAGGGATTCTGGGAGAATTTACATTATTCTTGGTTTGCATGCCCCATGCAATCACTTTATGTTTTAGGAAAGCATTCTCTGCCCTCTACCTTTAATAGAAGGTTTTAGATCTCTTTAATACCCCTCTTTCTGCCTAACATGGGTCTCTTCCCAACCAGGGTTAAGACGATGTTCTGGCATTCCAACTCTCACCCACCAAGTCACCATCTGACTCCTGCCTTGTGCTGACCAGTTTCAAAAGCCTGAATGTAGGAATGGATAGTGACATCGTGTCGTATATGCTTTCCCAGAGCATTGCACACCTTGACTGTTCAAGGCACTTTGGATAAAGCTTTAAGTGGTGTAAAGTGATCATTTGCATGGGCTTGCCTACTGCAAGGGATTCTGGGAGAAATTCCATAATCATTGTTTTGTAAATCCCATGCAAATACTTTCCAATTATTTTAATTGCAACACATTTGCAATGTGACCTTTGACATATGACCGGTAATTAAGGCATTCCAGACTAGTGAAGATATGTGGTTATGGGCTCACTTCTAGAGCACATTGCTACAGTTTAGTGTTAGAAAACAATTTTCCAGGTTTCCCTACTGCATATTCTTTTCACCTCTGGTTTCTATGCTTTGCTTGGCAGTCAATTATTGTTAACTCCTTAGTTGCCAGTTCCACTTTTTGCATCTCTCAAACCATTATTTTTCTACGGCTGTTTTATTTCTTTTATTTCCTTGACAACCCATCTTACTCATGCCTGCAACATTCTGTGTCACCTAGGAACCATGCAGATGCCTGCTCTATTGCCAGACACCTGGTGTCTACCAAGATGGCCTCTGCAACTCCCTGCCTGGAGACAGTCCTCTCTGTCTGCATGTGCTATGGACATTCTTAAATCTCACAGATGATGGCTGCAGTTCAGCCTTCTTGTACAGCAAAAATACTCCATGCTGGAAACTGGACAATCTAGACTGTGACCAGTGTGGGTAGTAAGAATTAAAAATCTGAATAAAGTACACCACATGAGAGAAGTTACAATAGTCTACTGTTTATTCCAACTGAACCTCTAACAATAAGCAACAGATCAGAATTTAAAATATTTAAGCAATACATATTAAAATATAGTTAATTAATAGCTTTAGTAGGGTTTACTGAATTGTGTAATAAATATCAGAAAAAAAATATATATATATATATATGCACATATGGTAAAAATTGGGAGATATGTGAACAATTTTCAATTGTTACAAATGTTTCTAAATTCTAATCATTAATTAAATAAACTTTAAATAAGAAATTAATTGAGAAAAAGATGGGCTTCAACATGGACCAAACTGGAACGTGGGATTGCTCAACATCAACAGAGGAGGAGACCTTGGGCTGCCATCAAGTAAAACACATGGAACAACCCACTATGAGGGGGTGCTCAGCTATTGCTCAGCTCAGATATTGTGTCTGTATCCTTTGTATAGATGTATATAATATATGCTCACTTTAAGTATTTCACATGATTATATCCCAGCTACCATATTTGTCTACATATTGTTTTCTAGATGAAGAAATTTGTATCTTGACAGTTCCACGAAGCTTGAAAATAGCTGCACATTTGCAGTTTCTGCTGAAAAGCTCCATAATTTACGATCTTAATAATATTTTCATGGTTGAGCTTTTACATTGGTAATGTAGCTGAAAGGCATAAGATGTTATATAGAACTGCAGGAAATGTGGATTAATCCAGTCCGCATCAGTGAAATAAATGTGTAAACCAACATTGTTACACAAGTGATATAAGATGTATGGCCAGGCCATCAGCATTCAGGCAGAATGTATTTGTGCTTATAAATATAGTGCATTCATTTTCTTTTTTTTTTTATTTAAACTGGTAAGTGCCACAGATACTAGAATGGGAATGCATTCTGTTTAGATGGAAAGCCCCAGGGCATGTTTACAGTGACATAAAACCAAATGGATCGCAAATAAACGTCAAACTAAAAGGTTACATTTACACAATGAACTCAAAAGAATAGAAGGATAAAGGCCAGTATGGAGAACAGAGTGAGAGAAAGCAAGGCAATAGCCATTATAATCAATACAGAGTTCTATTGTGGATTAAGAGGGCATTCACCTGAACAGCCTTGATCAAGCCTTGAAGCAAGCCAAACTAATCACCTCCCCACTCCCAACACTTTAAGAGAGAAAAGTTGGGATATTATTTAGTGAGCACAAGTTGAGTGAGGCGTACTCAGTATTTAAACACATAGTTAAGGTACGATACAAACTAAGCAAAGGGGGTGGGAGTAGCTCCATCACTATTATTTATACAAAATCATCATCATTATTATTCAGGGCCTGGGAACCAATTTACCACCCAGTTTAACCCTCTCATCATCCAAGTATTTAGCACCAAACATGTCTAGCTATGTGGAAAGACAGAGATTTGGTTGCACATATCTGCAGATACATGTGGAAACCACACTGCCCCAGCAAGGCACTCTGTGTTTAGTGTGGTCCCTACTCTTATTTTTGAGTCCCCAAAGTGAGCTACTCACCTGGGAAGCTGCCAGCCTCCCTTTAGAACACTCCATAGGGAGAGATCCATAGTGGCTGAATCCCTCCCTGTGTGTGTTCATGACAATTCAAACTGAGCAAAGGGGGTGGGAGTAGCTCCATCACTATTATTTATACAAAATCATCATCATTATTATTGACATACCTTGACAATGAATACGTATTGCAGAGGAACATAATCCGGGCGGAAAAAAATAAAATAAAATAAAAAGTTGGATGATTATATAACCTTTTTTAAGAATAGAGGTTCTGGGCCCTGGTATTTAAAAAAACTGCATACCTGGAAAATCGAATAACTTTGAAAAGCCCTCAGTTAAACAATGTACTATTAATTGTGTGCACTATACACACCGCTGGTAAATCACAGGTTTTTTGTCATGTACAATAAACGGACCAAGAAGAATTATTTCAGAACTTTTACCACCTTCAATGTGACCCATAATCTGTACAAGACTATTATACAAACACATGAACAAAACAAGCTGAAATCATTTAGAGGGGGGATAAAAAAACTCCAATAATGTGGTTGCATAAATGTGAACACCCTCTTATAATTGGGCATCACAGCTAAAGGAGCACTATTGTGAAAAATGGACCGATAATAGTCCATATAAATTTGCTCGGGGGCGGGAAGGGAGGTCACTTTACACCCAGCATCAAGAAATATCCAGCCAGGTTTGTATTTGTTATTTTAATGGAAGGAATGAGAAAATCAGGTGTGGCAGGATTTTTATTTAGTTTGTGTGTATAAGTGATCCCTCCTCTCATTTGCTGTTTATATGGAATAATACACAATTTCATGATAGTGCTCCTTTTAAAAGTAAGTCCTGGCAAAAATGACAAGACTCCCTCTTGCTCATTAAGCAGCGATGATTGGGCTGCTCCGCTGTAAAATTGGCACCTGGTAACCTGGAGAATGGGTCCACATATTCCTCTATTTGGCACACTGGTGGCTGTACAAGTTACTGTAGATCCGCCGGCCATGCCAGCCTGATGCCTGTCCCATGTGCCTCTCCTTTATTTCCTGAAATGCTGGGTAGAAGTTGTTCAATGGCTCCAAAGTCTGCCCTTCTTTCACTTTCATTTCTCCAGGACCACACAAAAAGTGGTCTAACAGCCACTGTCCCTTGAATCTCTTAGCACAACTGAACACGGCAAGTCACATAGCTGTCTCTGACTACAGCAGAGCATTCTCATGACTCATAAAGCTGCACCATGACATTCCTTTCCAAGCTCAGCCACAACTCAGAAATTGAAGCAAAGAAAGTGACTTGATGTAGAATTCATTTATTGTTTACATTTAGGAGATATTTTGCTTTAAAATGGCTTCATTTACACAGTTCTCAAAGGGGACTTGATGGGAGAGAGTTAGTGTATGCCTAGACAGGGATCAAAGGGTTTACTGATTTGGTTCAGTTTGATCAAAACCTTTGGCAAAATGTTGGTAAAATTTGGTCTAATCTATTTTGGTAAAGGGGAACTAATATACCAAACAAATGTTTTGAGGGAGGTATAGAGGATATGTTATTCGCTAAAGCTTTTTTCATTTTATTAATTTTCATTGTCTTTTTTTCTATGCATTATATACAAGTTGGAGGCATTTGGATGTTACTTTTTGGAGAACAGAACACACAACCCAATCTTCCACCCCCAATGCCCATATATTTGAATTCGAATTGGGGTGCCTATAGAGCCTGTATATTTAAAAAACGTTCAGTCAAACTGCATCACAACAGAACAGAAGCATATTCCAGCAACTCTTTAATCAAGTTTTATTTCAGGAATTATTACTCATTTTTTATGCAGTGGAAAAAGAGCAGAGGCTGAAGTCCTTAACAGAATGGAGTTTAACTAATAAGAATGTATTATTTTACTATTATTGGTGTCATTTTAAAGGACAGCAAGGGGCAATGTTTTCCATCAACACCTGTCCATAATAGCAATCTATTATAGCTGGCTTCAGATGAGATGGATGCTTTGATCTGTTCAAGATAAAAAACAATCCCCGCTGCTTTGTTGCTGCACAAAAATGTGTGGTGTGTGGATCTAAGGAAAGCTTGGTGAGCGACCAGCTAAACAAATACTCAGCCCTCAGTAGTATTAACCCAATACATACTGGAACGACTTTCACAATGCAGAATAGGTCCTGTTCATTTAAATCAATATATTGTTTCTCTTGACACCAGCAATACATTTGTGACAAGTGTATAGTGATATGCTTCGCCCTTGAGTCATTATTAACTTCAACCCAATTTTTTTTTTATTAGCTTCAGCTCGGCAAGACCCAAACAGAGGCAAAATAATAATTATTTTTCTATGTGGTTTTACTTTTTAAACATAGCTAGTAGCCATGCCCTTTGAAACTGGACCTGTTGCTTGAAGGCTTATATCTGCCTGACAATGAATTTGAAATAGCATGTTTTTATAAGGAAGAGGGATCCACATGAAATCTGTATATAAGGTTTTGCGGGTTGATGCAGATTTACATGAACACTCAACTATCACATCTGATACTTTTAAGTACTTTTCTGCATTGTTATTTTGAACCATTTCAAGTAGTTTGCTGTTCTATAAGGGTTATATGTGTCAACAATCTAGTCACCTAAAATGTGTCTCACAACCATCTCACAGTGCTGCAAGTTGCTCTCATGGTTAGAAAGGTTGGGGAACCCTGCTATAGAGAATTTCAAATTGGACTGGAATCCACACAGTGAAAAGAGCCTAAATATAAATGAGATCATCAGAAGCTGATATGCTTATTTAATGTTTAATGCAACCAAGCTTGAGATACGAGTCCAAAGCTAATTTAGTTATTTATTATATATCTTCATTAGCCACTCCAATTTGGAGTGCTTTCCTCTATCAAAAATGACAGAATGTTGTAAATTAAGAACAGTGATCAGGCTGACTTGTCATTAGAGCTAGGAAATCTGAGGGGTCAGTAAAAATGCATCTTTATGTATAAACTACATGCTCTATCTCAATGAAATTAAATGGAAAAGAAGTAAAATTATTCATTATGGACTATGAGGCTAGCAATCAAAGTAAGATGTCCCATGTATCAGGCAATGGCAATATTTACTGGAGCAGCCAGCATTCTGCTGACTCTGCTGACTGAGTTGATGTTAATTGCTGCTGATTGATCAGAAGGCTTTTTATGAGTTCCCCTTCGAAGCGGAGGTTTTGATGCCTCTGATAGAAACACTTACTAGGAATTAGAGGCACTCAACCCAAGAACTTGTAATTCATTAATCAGCCCCACCAGTCATATTAGTCACTGATCTGTAACAGCTATTAACCACTTCATGGGTGACATATTGAATATGGTTTTAAATCCTGTCCGTTCCACTACATTAGCACATTTAGGACTATGACAAATGGCTATGTTTGACCCTCAGGAGCTATCCCTAAAAGTATTTGGTTGAAAATGATAATAAGTAAGTGAAACTGTATATTAATTATTAACTTCATTTATGTGCTAGCGTCGATAAGCTGAATTTAAGTAATCTTGCTTTCAGCAAAAAGAACCCGTCAGTGGGAGAAGCATAACACTTGCTAAATGTCTTTAGTAAAAAACGTTTTACAGACCAGGCTGTCTTGCAACTAAGAGGTAGTTTCTGATATTCTCACTTGGTGCATAGACAAGTAGATCTGACATTTTCTGATTTATTGGCAGCATGTAAGTTCCAAGAGGACCAAGTTATAGAAGCTGGCCAACAATGGCAACCTTTATGTTTCTCGTTGGGAAACAGCTATTATAATAAATGGTCTAATGGAAAAAAAGGAATGTAGTTTAAATTATAGTATCCTATAAAAGTGCACTCCTTAAATTTTTGTAAATTTATTATTATATATTTTCATAGGACAGCACTGAACATATAATACTTTCATTCAATGTAAAGTAGTCAGTGTATAGTTTGCAGAACTGTGTGAGTTTGGTGTGCCCTCAAAATATCTCAACAACCCCCGCGCTGCGACAATTCTTACTATAGTCTAGACTTTACTATCTATTTAATTGATCTTTTTAGTTATTAATTTGAACCTTGAAATAAAGCATACTGGCCAGTATGTACGGAGACTTTAGAAGGTGCAACGTGACCGGTCACAAGGTATGGACTGGGTGCGTGGCCATACAGAGATAACAGACTGACCACTGGTTTGTACAAAACACTGTAGTTAAAAACCCTGTCTGAAAATGCCTCCGGGCAGCAAGATGGCATTAGAAAGCATGACAGGCAGTGTGGCATGGCTCCTTTACAGAGGGGAACTGCAGAACTTTAATAATGATTAAAAAAAAGCTTACCTTGGGCCTTGGTCCAGTGCCAGAGGCCTCCTCTTCCCCTGATGGGCCTCTGATTCCCCATCCCACTAGGTTTTAACCGGGGCAGATAACACCTGTTCACTGCCCCCACAGTCAGAAGCCATGAGTGATTGGCAGAGGTTGGGTGCCAGGGCAGGGGACCCACCAATCATTGTTGGCTGCCAGTGATCATCGTAAGACATAGCATAGACATAGCATTGGTTATGGAATGAAGGTAAGTATCAAGCAGCAAAAAAAAAAAAAAAAAAATACTGTTTTCTCATTGCGGTGTTTTTTCTACATTTTACTCGTGAACCCCTATACCATTTCGCAGGGCAGGAGAAAGTCACCTATCAGCACCTGCCAACTTGCCATAATATCCTGCCCCATTACCTTCATGGTAGCCTTCAGGGGCGAGAGCTGGCTGCTCGGCTTCCGTGCCCTGGTCTACCTGCCCGCATAGCTAGTGCCTGTGCAGGGTTTGCTGGATAGGGGGAGCCCCATACCATTTTTTTGAATTGTTAGGGGTTTAACATGGGAGAGGGGCCCCCACAATGTTTCTTTTCAATTTAACTATTGATAGTGCCCATAGTAGTTGCATTTTATTTGAAAATGTTATAAAGCGCTCTTTCAAGTTTGGAGAGTCTCCTAGGCAGGAACGTGTGTCTACTGATACATACGTGGTACTGCTGTAATTAGGAGGAAATACATATCATTGATCGTTGATTGGGCTTCATCTCATGCACGCCATCCTATTTCAGTGAGCTTCAGTGATATTATATATCCAGTGTTTTTTTCAACTGTCCCTTAAGCTAGCCTTGCACTAATCTAATGGAGCATTGTTACAGAAGCACTGATGTCTCCTGAGTTTACACAATGCTTTGCATGAGTATTTACAATGCTGCTCCCCACAGAGTCAGAGGAGTGTGGTGCTTAACACCAATAAATCTATAAATAACTATGTCCAAACCCAAACACCTTCTGTTTCACTGACGTTTCACTGAAGTCTATATGAGCGAGGGTGGGCAGGAAAGCAATTTGGGAGGAAACAATTTGGGTGGGAAAAAAATTGGGGGGGGGGGGGGGGGAGTTTCCAGGCATTGTGGCTGGCACTCCAATAGTTCAACTTGGTGGCATATGGTGTAAGGTGACCATCTCCCTACCCTTTTAACTGGTATAGGGGTGCCTCGTGGCCTCCTCCAAGTTCACAGGCAGTAAAAGAGCTAAAATAATTCCCACCGTGGTAAAAAATGTGTTACTGGAAAATAAATGTATCTGAATCCTACTAAAGGTGAAAAAATAAAAGACAACAATACATACTCCATTTGCGCTTCCTGTTTACCGCTTGGGATCTTTTAATGATGACAGCATTTCAAATGCCCCACCCCAATCTATAGTAAAGAGAGACATATTCCCCTCTCCTCCTACCTTGGTATCCCACTTAGATTAATGACTGAACCAGGGGAGGAAAGCTTTTATACCATCCCCTCCATGCCACTATTCCATCAAAGAAGGGGAGGGACATGGAGGGGGATACCCTAGGAATATCCTCCACATGCCGACCCTCCTGTGATGTAGATAGATACATAGGGGGGATCCACATAGGCTCTGTGCTTGAACTACAAGCACAAGAGCCTATGTGGACCCCAACTCCTGGCTTTACTCATGGCTGGTTGATGCCAGTTGCATTGCTTGCTTTAGGATGCCTGCTGCCCAATTACCTCCACTTTATGCCTGGTGTCTGGGCTGTTGGTACAGGAAAGGGGGCATGCTTTTTTAAAATTGTTTAATTCAAAAATATACTGCTTACCTCTTTAATTAAGGTACGCAGTATATGGCATATGCCACCATTTGTATGCTGTCATTCATTTTGCTCACGCAAAGCTCTCATGTGCGTGTAAAACATCTCACTTGCCATCTTGCACCATCGCACACATCCAGCAAATGTTCTGGTGTATCTATGAATCAGCAATCACCCAAACATTTTCTGTACCATACTGTTCACTGCTGTGCACACAGTGAACTAAAGGTTGTATGAACTAATCAGAACCAGTAAAGATGTAAATCAGGTTCTTTTTGGCTTGGAGTTTTCAATATCTTAGTAATGCTTCTAGACATATACCTCCTTTTACATTTGAGCACTAGACCCTAAAGAACTTTATGCACATTACTGTTTGTGATAAATATGTACACTGTTTATTAAAAGTTCTCTGATGGGTGTGTTCCTTATAAATAGATGGTTAAAGTAGCGCTTTGATAACATCATGAATCACATCAGTAATTTATCCAATAGCAATGTCCACAGAAAAGAGCAAATGTATTTTTCTAGTTTACCTGCAATTAAAGCAATCAGGCCTAACACCCACTCATGTTCTTTGCTTACAACACACGTCTTATAAGGCCCTGAACTGTTATAAATTATGAAACACAATTAACATCTTCTACTTCTCATACATAACCTATTTAACCCTCCACCCTACTAACACATGAACACACACACAGGATATTACTAGAACATTCAGTTACGGCAGATTGAAAACTATTTGTTTTATTCCCTATTTATAAAATAAATGTACTCTTAAAGTGGTCCTTCACTCTGAATAAGAGTCTATCTTATATGTTTCCCACACCCTGTACATACAGATTGCTCATATTAAAAATCATCCTACCTGCACCTACTGCATGTTATGAGCCTTTAAACATCCAAGATGGCGGCTCATGGGACGTCAGGCAGCCTGCAAACAGGAAGTGCCTTCTGACTATGCTGCTCTGCATTCTGGGATTGCTGACCTTTTCCTGACCCCAGCTCTGCTCGGTCTGAGCAAAACACAGCTATAACCTGCCCCCCTGTACTTTATCCCACTCTCCTCTCCTCTGTAAGTGTGATGCTACTGAGTCAAAATGGCGGCACCCGTATCCTAGAGTCCTGAACAGGGTTGCAGCCCAGTGGGGGAAAGAGCAATAAGTAAGTGACTAAAAACGTAAAACATATTAATTTTAGATGCTGGGGAATCATTTTTTAAGGGTTTGGGTCTTTCAATAAATCACGGTGAAGGTCCAGTTTAAGATTGCTCAAGCAATTTAAATAGTATAATATACTGTTAACCGCTGCTATTACAGACATCAACTAACATAATCATTACAATACAAATATGTATGCAAATAAAAATCTATTAAATTATTATTTAAATAAACAATGGTTTGCTGTGACTTGCCACATCCAATGGGAAATTACATGCTGGGACCTTTAATGCCACAGCTAAGGAGAGGCACCTGGGTCCAATATTGAATAAATGTACAATGTTACATGCTGGGATAGATGTGTTCACCTATATTCTTTCTCATGAATGAAAACAATTGGTTATGTGAAACTAGTTGAGACATCTCTCACTAGTGTGCTGAAATTCGATCTGTGCCAAGTTGGGATAGACTGCTATACATTGTTGCAGACACCAGGTGAAGCATGACCTTTCATGACAAACTGTCTTCATTTCATTCTTTTCCTTTCAAGAGGTTGCATATTTTTTTCATATCATAGTAAATGTGTTTTATGGAAGCAGTTTTCACTATCTGCAATCTGTTGCTAGTGGCAACTGTTCACCAAAATCTAAAAGAGGAGAGCTCAGTACACACAGAACACCACTTCTTGATTCAGCAACATAGGCTCGATTCATAGACACATTTGTCTGGACTTTCATAGCTGTCTGTGTATGTTTTTGTGTGTGTGTCATTTTTTGGGGTTTTTTCGTTCCATTTTCCATTTGTACGTTCCTTTGCGCTCGTGAGTATATGCGCTTTCGATGAACGAAAGTAAATCGGATCATTTGCGTTAGTTCGGATCATTTTCCCATCTAAATCTGATATTTTGCGTTCGTTCAGATAACTTACGTTATTGATACGGGCTTGCGTCTCGTTCAGAGAGCTGATTGCCGAGGGACCACCACCCTATAAAACCGTTTCATTTGCGATCCACTTACGGGACCATTTTGACCTCGGATACCTTGTTTTCACCATGTTTTGTGCTCCAGCTAATGGGCATTAAATGCATCAGCAGGGCCGAGACCAGATTGCACCGGCGACGCATGCATATCGATGGCATGCATGACGCTGAGTTGTTCGAGCTGACCAGACTTAATCGCGCTTCCCTCCATAAGTTGTATAGTGAGCTGCCGCCATGGTTAGCCCGCACCACAAGGAAGGGGCAAGCAATTTCAGGTATGACCAAGATGCTTGGCTGCCTGCAATTTTTAGCGAACGGCTCATTCCAGAGGCTGGGTGCCCTTTCCGTGGGGATCTCCCAGTCTACGCTGAGCCGTGCGCTATCCAAGTTTTTGGAAGGCATGGCTACCATTAGTCAGAAATATATTTATTTTCCTGACAACATGGTAGCCTGGAACGCGCTTAAGCTGGCATTTTATAATATCGCCGACATGCCCAACGTCATGGGTGCAATTGATTGCACCCACGTTGCATTGGTCGCTCCTGCAGCCGATGAGTACATTTATAGGTAAGTTCAATCGGTCATTTTGTTATATAGTTTAGACACTTCCCTCCTTGTAAATTGTCCCTGTGAAACAGCTTACAGTGTATATCTATTAGTCCCTCCTTGTAAATTGTCCCTGTGAAACAGCTTACAGTATATATCTATTAATCCCTCCTTGTAAATTGTACCTGTGAAACAGCTTACACTGTATATCTATTAATCCCTCCTTGTAAATTGTCCCCGTGAAACAGCTTACACTGTTAATCTATTAATCCCTCCTTGTAAATTGTCCATGGGAAACAGCTTACAGTGTATATCTATTAATCCCTCCTTTTAAATTGTCCCTGTGAAACAGCGTACACTGTATATCTATTAATCCCTCCTTGTAAATTGTCCCTGTGAAACAGCTTACACTGTATATCTATTAATCCCTCCTTGTAACTTGTCCCTGTGAAACAGCTTACAGTGTATATCTATTAATCTCTCCTTTTAAATTGTCCCTGTGAAACAGCTTACATTGTATATCTATTAATCCCTCCTTGTAAATTGTCCCTGTGATACATTTGACCGTCTTTAGCTTCATCAATGTTTTTAATTTCGGCCAAAGCCAAACATTTTCATGTGGACCTTAATTAGCCATTTTAAAGTTAATCTTTAGTTGATCCAACATACATATCCTTTTTCGCCAAAAAAATACTTAGGTACTTATTGTTATTTGTATTGGTCAACATATTTTTTGGAGGGTGTTAGGAGTTAGTGTTTGAGTAGTTTACCTTGCCTTGCTAATTTTTTTTATTTTTCATTTTTCCCATTCACCGAATGTCCAAGCAGTGGTGGCCCCGGACATACGGTTCCTTAGCGTCCTCGCCGGGTTTCCAGGCACATCTCATGACGCGTACATCTTGCGACGATCTGGATTGTACTATCGGTTTGAGTCTGGAGAATTCTCCGGTGGATGGCTCCTTGGTAAGTTGGCGCAAATTACGTCATTCACTTTTCAATGTATGCCTATAAATATAGTTTATTATCCATGTCTGAACCTATGGCTGTTTTTACCCCTTGATGACATGTTAAACCGGACCTTAACCATGATCTTTAGCAAAGCACAAACCCTTAAAAACTGATTTCCCAGCATTTCAAAATAATATATTTCTACTTTCTAGTAAATTACTTTTTATTCTTTCCCCCACTCTGCTGCAATTCTGTTCTTGACTTTATGACAGGGTCTGCGCCATCTTTGCTCAGATGCATGACACTTACTGAGTAGAGGAGCGTGGGATAAAGTGCAGGGGGCGGGCTAGAGCTGTGCTTGGCTCAGACAAAGCAGATCTGGGGTCCTGAAAAGGTAAGACATCCCAGAATGCTGAGCAGCACAGTCCTAAGCCAATTTGTGTTTGCAGGCTGCCTGATTTGCCCTCATCCGCCATCTTTGATGTTTAAAGGCTCAGAACATGCAGTAGATGGTGTTTTTTTAGGTGAGCAATCTGTATGTACAGGGGGTGGCTACAATTTAAGATAGGCTCTTAGTCAGGATGAACGACCGCTTGTCTAAAAATTTTTGTTTGGAATGTGTAATTTATGTAAGTATTTTCATATTCTTTCAGGGGATTCCGGCTATCCGCTACTTCCCTGGCTGATGACGCCTGTCCTTCGGCCACAGAATGCGGCCCAGGACGCCTACAATCGGGCCCACCGAAGAACCCGGGCCGTTGTGGAGAGGCCCTTTGGCCTCTTAAAAACTCGCTTCAGGTGTTTGGACCATACTGGGGGGGCACTCCAGTATGACCCCAACAAGGTCATCGATATCATACTGGCCTGCTGTGTCCTACATAACTTTGCCATAATGCAGCATGTCCCCCGGTATGTGGATCTACCCCCCTCTCCACCCAGCCAGGACCCAGAAGAGAACTAAAGTGGCACACCTAGTGCCTCTGGCCATGCTGTTCGGATCAATTTGATAAGCTTCCATTTTGCCTAATTTGGTTTTCCTGTGTTTGTTTGTTTCATGTAATTTTTTTATTTTTAATATAATTTGGCTTTGTGAATGCTTTTGTATTTTTTTTTGTAAAAAATAGTAATGAATTAATTACTAAAATATTCACACATGATCTGAGCATTTCTTTTGGACATGTTTGTTTAGAAAAGCCTTCAGTAATCTCAAAAGAACCCAAACATTAATGCATCAACTTAGTCAACAACAGCTAAAGTCACATTCAATATATGTTATTGAAATATGACAAATTGGAGTTCAAGGGCACACCCAGACTTCATGTACATACATAGTACATAAATATACATTGGTGCAGACTCATGGCACCTATCAATTGGCCACATCCAGGAGTTTTAAAGTAACGCACTCCAGGCCGAAGTTTCAATAACAAATAAAATAAACAGACATAGGGAGCAACCATTTGCATGTCAATATTTGGCCAGTAATACACAGGGCCAAATACACACCCTCTCCTGCTTGGCCACATTTGCCATAGGCACAGGTGGAAAGCAGCCATACCTATGCCACATCCATGCCTGTAAGTCAGTGGCCTACCCAAACAATAACCCCCAGTACAAAAAAAGTCCAGTCCAATCTTTGCCACGGTTCAAGGTAGTAGTTTGCCAGCCCAGAATGTCCCCCAATCATGCCTACAAACAGGAGGCGCCAGACACAATTTAATTAGACCCAAGCCTGCAGCGTGGCAGCTTGAGCGGCAGGTTCAGTGAGGCTTTAGCTAAGGCATTGGCTAGTGGGGTATCTCAGCACTCTAATGAGCTATATGGGCTATATGGGCGAAAGTCAAAATCATACAAGCAAAGCCATAAAAAAGGCAATTTTGGTAGCGCTCACCAGACAGGTCAATACAGTGGGGATGTAGAGGAAAGATCTGGATACAGGACAAACAGCTGTTAAAATGGGTGTTGCCCATAAAACCCTGGTGGTCGGCCTTGGAGGTGGCCCATCACCTGGGCATGTGTGGCATTCATAATCTGCCACTGTTCCAACATAAGTCTATTGCTAGTTCGAACTTCCTCGGGCATGGCTGTAAAATTATTATTTAAGGTGGCCCTGTGGCTTTTGCTTGTCCTAAATTCTGTCAGCATGGTGGTGAATGTATATTTTAATGTATCTGTGCAGTAAGCTGCTCTGTGGTTCTTTGAGTCACCTGTCGATAATAAATGCCTGTCATGGTGCCACGCTGACTCCAGGATCGCCACGTGCCTCCCCTGGGAAACTGGTCGACGTTGCTGACTACGTCTACCAATTCCCCGGGTTTGAGCGCCTGCAGATGCTGGACCTGTAGGGCAAGGAAGAGTCGCAGATGTGCTCGGCAAATCCTCTGCAGCAGAGCTACCACTGGGTACTGTAGGCTCAGTCTCTGCATGCTGCCCACGATGGGATGGCAGCATGCGTCCAGCTTCACTTTGCTGCAGAGGACTCGATGCAGTAGCATGTTGGTACAGTGGCAGATTAGGTTCCAGGGGGGTCAGTTCTGAAGGTCCCATCAAGCTGGCATCCTCCTCCATCTCCTGGATTTCCTTCATCAGTGTGTGGTCTGTTGGGACATGTGCAAAAAAAGGTTCAGTTTGGGCCCTAAATATATTTATTATGCAAATTAGTCATGTTCATTCACATGCATCAACATAAACAAAAATCCATTGATGATCTGGATTACTACATATGCTTCCAAAAAACACGTGGCCAAGCAGGAATGCCAACTCCCCCCAAGGGTCCAAGGTGACCTTCACTATGAATGTCATTATCTGTTATATGTATGCCTCACACTGTACATACAGATTGGTCACCTTAAATAATACAAACATGCATGTACTGCATGTTATAAGGCTTCACACATCCCTAAAGGGCCATTAGGGACCCACACTCAGCTTGCAAATAGCATTTTTCTTCAGAGTATGCTGGTGGGCATTCTTCCTATGTAGACCTTTCCCTGACCCCTGATCAAGTATTTGAGACCAAAGCACATCTAAAACACAAGTGGCCTAAAGACAAAGAAGGAAGTGTTGTATATGATTGACTAGATTCACATAACAGGCAGTGCTTTGCTAATATAAATACTATTGGCCTGATGCAGAGCCTCCTCGTTCAGCTATCACGTGCATTTTCCTGTGGTTTTTGGGCTGTGATCGGGTCAGGAAAAGGTGCTACGTTGCTTTTTGTGTGCGTGTATGCGCTCAGGTGTTTCTACAGGTGCCTTTCCGATTGACGGCTCGCAAGAGGCTGAACTCCGTGAAAACGGACTGGCCATTGATTGGTCCATTTTTTAATTGATTCAGAGCCTTGATTTCCGATTGAAACAAGCCCAATTTAACGAGGGTGTCGACGCTATACTTACGGGCAGTCTTAGCAGCCGTATTTGATCTTTGTGACTTGATAATGCATTCTGCTGTGCGTGAGCTACGCGGCCTGGTTCTTTTGAGCATGGCAGAAACCAGGCTGCACCGAACACGTCTGGACATCGATGGCATGCATGACCTTGAGCTATTCGAGCTCACCCGCCTTAACCGTGTTTCTCTCCAGGACTTGAATAGGCAGCTGCGGCCATGGTTAGCCCGCACCACAAGGAAGGGGCATGCAATTGCAGGTATGACCAAATTGGTTGGCTGCCTGCAGTTTTTGGCAAACGGCTCGTTCCAGAGACTGGGTGTCTTCTCCGTGGGGATGTCCCAGTCTACGCTGAGCCGCAGCCTTACCAAGTTTTTGGATGGCATGGCTACCCTGACACCAAAATATATATTTCTCCCTGACACAGCGGAAGCCTGGAATGCGGTTAAGTTGTGCTTTTATAATATAGCCGACATGCCAACGTATGTGTTTAAAAATAGTTGTTGGCGTCCAGCATGATTTTTCTGATTGGTCTGTGCCTGTACCCCACTAATCTGTGATAGACTCCAATGAAACAGTAGAAGTTAACCCTCACTTACTTACCAGTATTTCCTCCTATGGCTTTGTTTGTGATTCACCACTATACCTTTCTGTCCTGGCCCTCTTAGCTATGTTTCATCCCAGAGTCATTGTACAGGAGTGTGCTGGGTGGATGTGCATGTTGCCTCATCAGAACTGTGCTTTGCACTGACACTGCCCAGCTGACCTATTGTCCCTGTTCACTAATGCTGGAATGCTAAGCAGCACATTATTGAACCTCTTCCCCTTAGGCCTCTGTCTGTTGTTCCCTGTTCTTAGCAGTTTTTAAGTAACCTAACATGCCGTATTTGTAAGTAGCATGTAAGGTACTTGTGGCTCTTCCTTAGTAGCATGATGGTACTTGTTTAGATACACTTTAGATGTTTGTTGTTTAGGTTTCTCTGTCTCGGCTAGTGTGGCAAAGGGGCCCATTTGTCATGTGTTTTTTGTATTCTGTTGTGTGCAAATTTTTTGTATCTTTTTTGGCAGATGATTCTGGCTATCCATTGCTCCCCTGGTTACTCACCCCCATCCTCCACCCATCCTCGCAGGCCCAGGAGCGGTATAACACTGCACATAGGAGGACTCGCTCAGTGGTGGAACATGCCTTTGGCTTGTTGAATATGCGCTTCCGTTGTCTGGACCAGACTGGGGGTGCCTGGCAGTATGAGCCCGCCAAGGTCCTCCAAATAATTGTTGCGTGTGGGGTCCTGCACAACCTCATCATCCGTAGCCGGGTTCCCAGATACAGTGACCTGGCTGAGGATGCTTTAGTAATTTCAGAAGATGTAACACCTCCTTACTCTGGAACACAAAGTGGTTCGCCACAGGCGATCCGCTCCCAGATTGTGGACAATGTTTTTTGCTTTATTTTCATGCATTTTAGGCAATGTGTGCCTTTTTTATTTTGTGTGATCCCCACAAAAAAAAAGGGACAAACATTGTGGAAAAATGTTTAGGCTGTTAATGTGGGGTTGTGGAAGAGCATGTGTTTGGGGTTATGGTAGTCTTGTGTCCTGCTCCCCAGAATCAATACATAAACACATGCCTTCAGTGGTAGGTAGAGTAGGAGGTTGAAGTTGATGGATGGGGTTGCTGCATGTTAGCGGCAATATGAGCAAGGCTCTGATTCATTAACTGCCATTGCTGTACCATTTCCACCATATGCCTGCTTTGTTGTCTTGTTTCTGCAAGCAGGCCGGACACATTTAGATTCCAAACCTCTAGTTGTTGTGACATAGAAGTGATTTGTGAGCACACTGTCTCATTAAACCTCTGTGTGTTAGCTGCAAACTCCACGTTTTCCTGGTGCCATACTTCCTCCATTATCTGCAGATGTCTCCTCTGGCTGATATGGCGACGTTGCTGGGTTCCGCCACTGGCATGGGTGGGTGCGTCTGGTACTGATTGAGTGGCTGCAGGTGGCTGACTGGGCGCAGAGTCTGTTGTGCGGCCAGTGTCCACGGCAGCAGAGGTTTGTGCCCCTGAGGTATGGGTAATGGACATCAGGGGCTGCACTTGCTGGGGCTGGTGTGTTGGATGTTGTCCCACTGGGTCTGGAGCAGCAGCACATTTGTGTCCTCCTCCTCCAAATCCCGAATTACTTCAATAATGGGTGGGCTGGGTAGGGTCTGCCAAGAAAGGTAGCAGGTAGTGAGGCCACTATTTTAACTTAAATGTAGACAAGTGCTATTTCATTTGAGCGGGTGAATATAGGTCAACACATGCTCTTCCGCTGGTGTTAGGAGGATTTTTAGTAGGGATACCACCCCCTGTCTGCAGGCTGGGGAAGAGTAAAGCACACCTAATAAGTGTTACATACTGCTACAAAGCAGGCTGTCCATTCAGTTACACTCTAAATGGGCTTTACCTCTGCTGGCAGCGCATGTCCATTTTTTTATTCCCATAATATTTAAGGTTCCCAAATTTACGTTTAATTTGCTCAACATCCCTCCTCACAGAACCAACACTATTCACTTGCCGGCAAATCTTATCCCACATCTCCTGCTTGGCCTGCTTTGGGGTTGACTTGGAAAAACGCCCAACTAAGGCATTATAGTGCTCACAAACACCAATGGCTACAGCCATGCTTTGCACATCACAGAAACGGCCGGTAAGTGAGCCACGTCGCAGCTGGCGCCCAAATGGGTGTGTGGTGTCCCCGGCAGCAGACGACATTGATGGCTGGCTGTCTGGGGAGTAGTTTCGGATTCTTGGGCTGATGGGTGACTGTGAAGGACTGTGGGGGGTGCTATGTGATAATGGCAGGGTGCCTGTCGAGCTGGCACCTGTGGAGCTCTCTAGTGAACCCGTGCTGGTGGTACTTGAGGACACAGAGTGTCGAGGAGGAGGGGTGGTTGGGCTAGTGGTTTTGGCCCTACGCTTACCCTTTGTGGTGTGGCTGGATTTAGCCACATGCTTTCTGGGTGGAGGAGGTGGAGGCTCCCCCCTTTGACTATGGCCATGTCCGTCCCGGCTCCTGTGCCTGCTCTTGTGTGGTTGTTCCTGATGTCTCTCTGTGCGGCGAGCATGTTGCTCTGGGCTTTTTGGGGTCTTACGGCTCCCTTTTGGTCTGGGCATAGTGATATGGTAACCAACACAGAGCTGAGTGCATTGACCTTTAAAAAGTTTTCCCGTGTGGGGGTGTTCTGCAGCGTGTGTGGCTGCGTGCGCGCGTGCACGCACGCCACTGCGGGAGAATGTCATAACCACACCCGGAAGATACAGAAATATGTCGCCAGCGATCTACACCGAGGAGCAGGACAAAATTATAATGGATGTGAGTAGGCGAGCGTGCGTTTATGTGCGCGCACAAGGCGCTAAACAAAAAAGGGCAAGAGTAGTGGGGACCAACTGACTTGTTAAACTAAACTACTAGCCGAGCTTAGTTTTAAACATGTGCAAAGCAGCACACTAGCCTAGAGGCAGATAGACTAAGTAGGCCCATGTGAGTCAGAATGAGGGTCAGAAACTTGCTTTAGATAGGGCATGAGACTTTGTCATCTATTTGTGTGACTAATGCTGTACCACTGTGTTTATTCAAAACAGATGATTCTGAGAAACCGTTACGATTTCCTGCCGTGCGATTTCGATAAGAGGACGTTGGCACTGGCGGTGGTGGACGCGATTGCCAGGATTTCGGGAACCACCTATACCTTCACACAGATCGCCCAACACTGGTCTGACTTGAAGAGGAGGCATAGGCCCCGGGTGAGGCGGTACTTTTCCAAGCACTTTCCAGGTAAGTCTTGCTACTTGACATGCAATAATCACACTGCCCTTGCCTAGGCCTGTGTTTATGATTGTGTTTATATTGCAGCGCATGAATGGAATATGCGCAGCCCAGTGTTGGGAGGTACTGGTGAAGGTATAGGTGGTGCCCTGCCAGTGCCAACGCCCATCCCCTCCTCTGCCAGTGACTTTGAGGAACCATTGGACCTGAGGTTACAGGGGGGGGGGGAAATTGCACGGCATTGAGTCAATACAGACACAGCAGCAACCTGACTCCGGTAAGACTCTCAAACCTACATATGTCCAGATACATGCAAACAAGACATATACTAATGTGCACTATTGTAATTTGTAGATTATGACGTCGCAGGCCCATCCCAAAGAATAGTGGAGGAAGCTGGGCAAGCTGAAGAGGTGCCTGGGGAAGGTGAGTGATTTGATGCATAGAAGCCTAACCTAATCTGATATTCAGGAGGCACAAAGAGTCAATAATATCCTTGTGTTTTTGATACAAACAGCTTCACAGCCGGACGTTCTGGTGGACCCAGGGAGGAGGCTGCGCTCCAGACTCCCTGTTGGCTGCAAGCCTTGTAAGTTTTTTCAATATATAATACATGTATTTTAAACTCCTGGGCCCCAAAAAAAAAGGATCTAAGACACAGTAATTAAATAACTTAGGGCCACATTACCCCTAAAAATGGCCCAAAATAAAACCCATAGATAAGCAAGAAATACTTACAAGGCAAAACTGATGATGTTTTTCATTCACAGATCAAAGAAAAGGGCCCAATTGAAGACCCAGAAGACCCTCCTGGGTGGCTTGGCAACATTTTAATGTTTGAATTCATTTTAAGATTTTAAAGTTTCTATAAAAAAAAAAAAAAAAAAAGAAAAAATGTGTGGGGTGTTCTCTTTCCTGGCACTGTACGTTCTCACAACATGAACATACACTTACATGTCCCAAAAGGTAAGTATATGGGACAAGGAATAGGAAGAAGAAGAAGAAAAAGAAAGAGAACAGAATAAGGTAAGCATTAAACACAGGGAAGAAGAAGAAGAAAAAGAAGAAGGAGAACAGATTAGGGTAAGCATTAAACACAGGGAGGAGGAAGAAGAAGAAGGATATTATTTGAAGGTAAGTTTTGGTGTTGCTAAAAGTGTCAATTTGTTGTATGGTGAAAGCTTGAGGGAGGACTAGGGATGTGCGCTTGCGTGGACCCAGATTGACAACAGGAAAACCATGGAAATGTAAGTATACACTGAAAAACAGTCGGAATCTGGGTAAAAATGGAAACAGATGGCACGAAGCTACACTTGGAAACGCAAGAAAAAGGACCAAAAAACGGATCGTTCGTGGGAATGGCAACGGAACCCACGACCACACGGAAAGCACCCATGAGGGGAAAAAACACTTCCCGATTGAAGACACATAAATGGAACAGTAACGGAGCTCTCCCGACGGCAGCTCTGAATCACATTTGGACCTCGAGACGAACGGAAGGAAAACGGGCCATAGGAAAAACGGAACAAAATAAGGTCAGATCAGGGGAGGCTCTGCATCAGGCCATATAATAGTGACCATAAATACTGTCCAAGGTCATGTATGGGATGCAAAATTTGAAAATGAACATTCCGCAGACATTAAACAACCTGCTAAAACTGTAACCTCCCCTCAAAGCCACTCCCAAGGGGCATGTGTTCATATATGCCTGTGAGCCTCATTTTACACGTTTAAAACATTTCACAAACACACTAACATTACTAACCTGCAGGAATGGTAGGGGTGTTTGTGTCCCGTCGGCCATAAAGGCCCTCTAATGCCACGGGATGTATCAACGCCAGCACCATCTCCTCAGCTCGGGTAAACTGTAATTTTGTGGGGAAGCCTCCGCCAGTTTGTAAGCTGAAAAATGTAGGTTTGAAAATTTAGGAAATTGTGGTCAACACAACAAGCAGACAAATGCACAACTCAAATATGTACCTTTAATTGTGCCGTTTATTTCAGGTAAGAAATTTTGCGCTGTATCTGCTCCACATCTTTAAGCTCCTCCCCCGCTGCATTGACCTTTCTGGTGAGCTCCTCCAAGATTTCTGTTTTTCTCATTTTGCTTATAGATTTTGATTTTCGCCAATATAGCTCGTCATAATGGAGGGTGAGCCCACTTGCCAATGCAAGAGTTTGGGCCTCACCAAAGCTGGCACTCAACTGTCCAGCCTATTGCTTGCTGTTTGGGCTTATCTCTGTATGTAGGAAATTCGGGGGACATTCTGGGCTGGCTCTGTTGTGTTGAAATGTGGGACACGTGGCTTGAGAACGAATGGACTGGACTTGCAAATGGACTGGGTGGCCACAGAACTTCCAGGTGTGGATGTGGCATATGGATAGTTGGTTGCCACCTGTGCCGTGGCAAATGTTGCCGAGGAGGAAAGGGTGTGCTTGAGGGTGTGGTACTTCTGGCCCTATGCCTCTTTGTGCCCTTGCCACTTGTGGTTCCATGCCCCTGGGAGGTACTTGCACGTGGCTCAGGAGATGCAGAGCTGGCTGGGCTGGGGCTTCTGGGCCTGTGGCTCTTGGTGGTTCCATGGCCATGGGTGCATTTAACACGTGGCTCAGGAGATGTAGAGCTGGCTGGGTTTGGGCTTCTGGGCCTGTGGCTCTTGGTGGTTCCATGGCCATGGGTGCATTTAACACATGGCTCAGGAGATGCAGAGCTGGCTGGGCTTGGGCTTCTGGGTCTGTGTCTCTTGGTGGCCTTGCCACTAGTGGTTCCATGGCCATGGGTGCGTTTAACACGTGGCTCAGGAGATGCAGAGCTGGCTGGGCTGGGGCTTCTGGGCCTGTGGCTCTTACTGGCCTTGCCAGTGGAGCGTGCTTTCTGAAGGGATGTGCTAGGCCGGGGAGGAGGGGAGGGTGTTTTTTGGGGGCTGGGGCTTCTCACCCTCTTAGTGGCCTTTCTTGCGGGCGTACCTGCCTGCTTTGTTGTTGGCTTCTTCTTAGCCGCTCCCTCCTTGGCTTTGCTGGTTGGTTTGGGTTTAGCGGACTTGGTGGGTAATGTTGGGTTGGCCACTGTGCCTGCGCGTTTCCCACACCTTCGGAGTAGGTAGTTGGGACCGAGTGGTCGGATGTGAAGAAGGCTCCTCAGGCCACTGTGGCCTTTTGCTGGTGGCTTCCTTGGCTGTTTTGGCATGTTTGGCATGTTGAAACTCTCAAAGAGAATGAGCCTGGGTATGACGCTTACGCGTTCGCGTATGCGTGCGTACGGCCGTTCGTCCGGTCGTGCGGAACCCGGAAACTGCTGGGGCATTACTTATCTGCTGCGGACAAGAAGAAAGATAGCCCCCACGATCTTCACCCACCAACAACAAGAGCTGATTATGCTCGTAAGTGTATTGTAAGGACTTTGATTTGCCATCTAAATGCACACATAGGCCTTAAGGAAGTGCAGGAAGAAAAAGTTTGATTTAAAAGTTTGTAAAACTCCGCGCCAAACAGAAGTGCGCACATGTGCGAACCAAGTCACTTCCATCTAGAAGGATAGTTTGAGGCTAGAAATGTGTCTGGGAATGTCATTTAGTTAACTGATCTAATTGTGACAGATATTTGTATGCAGTTTGATCTAACAACTATGTTTATTTTGTGTTTTTTAGACGATGCTTTAGTGCAGGTACGACTACCTGCTCAACTCGTTTGAGAAGAGGAACGTCGCCCTGGAGATCGTTTCCCGGATCCAGCAGGAGACGGACACCACCTTCACCCATATGCAGATCATGCATCATTGGTCGGACCTGAAACGGCTCCACATGCCCCGGGTGCCGCGATTTTTTCGGGCTCCATTTCCCAAGTAAGCACATAGCGATTGCATGCTAGATGTAAATAATACAGAAGGTAGGCCTTTATTTATAAATGCTTTGCTTTTCTAGTGTTGGAAATGGAGTACCGAATCAGATGCACCCAGAGGCGCACAGGCCGACCAGTGCTGCATGAATCTGCAGCAGAAAGTGAAGGTGGTGGATCTCCAGGGCGACGTTCCTACCCCTCCTCTGTAGCGGCCTCCGACCAGCCCCTGGACCATTCTACATAGGAGGGGTATCACCGCGTGGGCAGGGAGTCAGACCAAGCGACGGAGCCATTGGCCTCTGGTATGTGACTCTTAATGTAACCACACACACATACATGCTATTTAAACAAAAGCTGATTCCCTTAATCTCTTTTTCTAGATGATTCGGTAGTGGGTGAAGGATCTGGAGCAGGGAATGCAGCAGATCAAGCCCAGGAGGCACATGTAGAAGGTGTGTGATATCACACACACATTCAAATTGTCATTTGCTTAATGTTGACTCAGACATTAGAAGTGACCCTATTTGACATGTCTCTACAGCCTCAACTTCCCAGCAGTAGCAGGTCCCAGAACCGAGGGTGGTCCCCGAAGCAGATGTCGGCCACCAACGAAGTAAGTTGTAATGTCATTACTTTGAGTATGTGGGATTTGACATGATCACCAAGATACCTAAAACCATAGTCAATTGCATTAGCATAATGACATATGCCCTCTTCCTTAGATTAATTCCTTAGCATAATGACATATGCCCTCTTCCTTAGATTAATTCCTTATCATAATGACATATGCCCTCTTCCTTAGATTAATTCCTTAGCATAATTACATATGGCGTCATGAGTTAGCTTGCAACCTAATAAACATTCCATCCACAGCTGATAAACATGTATTTGCCAACAAATAATG
The DNA here is from genome assembly GCA_027917425.1 of Gastrophryne carolinensis. Taxonomy (NCBI): domain Eukaryota; kingdom Metazoa; phylum Chordata; class Amphibia; order Anura; family Microhylidae; genus Gastrophryne; species Gastrophryne carolinensis. The sequence continues at coordinate 358,450,435 of CM051238.1, read as the reverse complement.
ATTTTTTCTTTTTTATACAGGGACCACACGTGCCAGAGTGGCCGAAATTAGTGCATGGGTCCTTGCGTTGGTGGCCGACATGCAGGAGCTGCGCGACTCGTTGGGGACCACAGATGAAGACTAATGTTCTGGGTCCTGCCATTGCTATGTATATAGTTCTGTATTTTTTAAATTTTTACCAAAAATTTATACATTTATAAATGTTATTTTTTATACAAACAAATTTTAAAAGTTGTAAATTTTAAGCAAAAATTTTTTTTTAAAATAAGCCAAACAAAATAAGTGCCATTTCATACGAGAGCGGGAAAATTGAAAAAAAAACAGATCGACACAAAAACTAAAGTTTTTTTCTCTCTGAATCAACCCTCATGTGCAAATCCCTTTTGCCTGTGTGCATGCAGAAATGACTAATTGCTTCATTATTAAGAGACACATGCGCAAAATTCCACGTCCATAAATTATGCACCAAACCAAGAGTAAATTATTTCTTTATGTGCCATTTTACAACTTGCGAAATATATTTTATTGATAAAATTATTGCTGGCATGATTTTTATTGGCATGGTTTCTATCAATGAAAACTATAGCTGTCATTTGTTTTTATTTATTTTTTACCATGTTTCTAAAATTTATATAAAGTATACATTTATTGTTCTAAATGTCGCTAATTACCGATCTCCTTCTTCTTTCCCCTGCTGGGAGCGCCATCTTCCTTTGGTCCCTTGTTCCTTTCTGGCTGGCCCAGCCAGGGACTGCATGTGGGGCTGGGGGAGTTCTTTTTATATAGAGGGACGGAACCTCTCTGGGATCTCCCCCACGTGACTACATGCATAACAGGACATAATTTTCTACATACTCATAGGGTACTGGTGTTTCCAAACTTAAACAAATATATCCTTACCTCAGTGGGAAAATTATGTACAATATCTTCTCTATAAAATGCCTAAAAATAGATGATTTTTGGGAAAACAACTGAACAAAAATATTATTTGCACATTTTTGTGCATTTGTGTCATGTCAAGTCGTCACTAAACCCAGCAAAAACAAACAGTCACTGACCTTATCTCCCATGCAGTAATTCCTGGCCAGTCCACCATCACCTTTCGAGAACAGGGCTCCGGGTGCTTGGCACACTGTACTGCCGCTCACCTCAATCACTGCCCATGAACAGTGCCATCTATTTATTGTGACAGAGGGGGTATGCCAAGGCAGTGCATGGCACAAGCACAGTGATGGGTGGGAGCACAAGCAATCATTGATTGTGACCCAATTCTGGGGCACCCCTTGTTCTTAGAGACCAGGATGTTTCCGTGTGGTAGACCAGCTGGGTGCTGCTGCATGGAACAGAAGTGCTGTTTTTTTTTTTATTTTTTTGTGTTTAGTGACCGTTTAAAATGCTTACTTTGATGCAGGTTGTAGTTTACACTTCAAGGCACACCCAAAGTGCATCTTGCTTTACCAAATAATTAGCATGACCTTTAATGTTTATAACTAGGGGTGTACATAGCATAGAGGCAGTGCAGACACATGCCCCTGAGCCAGCTTGTGCCAGGGACACGGCGCAAGCTGCCTCCACTGCCTCTGTAGTATGTGCCCTCTTACCATTCATGCCACCTTCTTCTTCCATGCTGCTGGACGCTTGACTCCTTCGCCCCCGTGCGTGCATATATCCCCCCATACCACGTACGTGCAGCGTGCCTCCCTTGCAGCATTTCAGGTGACGTACATCTCCCTCACAGCACAGCTCACGTCTCCCACACCTCTGAAGGACCGAGGGTGTCCGCTGCTGATGGGGACCCTGCCATGGGGACACATCAGAGCTATTTGCGCCCCTGTTTATAACTAATCTAAATCAACTGATTATTTACGAAAAAAAATGTATATAACTATATACATAAATAATGCAGTGCATGCCATTTGAAGAAAGCACAAAATCCATGTTAGTTCCAAAATCTATGGGTTTTCAGGAAACCTAAATTCCTTAAAATTATTCAAAAAGCTATAAAAAGTACCAAATTAAAAATGAAGAGGGCTTACATATCTTAAAGTGGACCTTGTTTGACTTTCCTGGAGGCGTGTTCCGGGAAGGGGAGTGCACCACAGACCTCAGGAAGACTGGGGAAAGGCATTCTCTGTATGGCAACAAGGCTGCGTGCCACAGTATATGGTACTGATTGGACAAAAGCCTGCACATGCATCATGTGACCTCATGGAGAAGTGAATCTTGAGGGCAATCTCAGGGGTTTCACACAGAGAATCAGGGCAAGGACCTATTGCTTGGATTAGTGTATTCATATTAAAAAACCTATATAAACATTCTAGATAGTGAGTTAATTCATTACACCCAGCTGAAAAAAACAAGCCAAGCTTGTGGCATATATGGTGCATATATGTTTTACAGGGGTGATATGTTCTCTTCTAATGCCTTCTGTGACAGCCTGTGGGAAAAAACATGTTAACTACTTTAACATCTCCCCAAAGGCTAAGCATCTACACCCTTTAGAAAAATGACAATAGCTGTAATCCATTATTCCAGCACATGTTAGCACAGAAGACAGGCAGCTAGAGTTGAGCAGCCCCCCCCCCCCCGCAATAGCAGAATGGTACATTTAAAACCAATGCCCCCCGATTCTTCTCCCTTCCAATAAAAGTCAGAAATGGATTCCAGGATAATTTAATGCATGGTGTAAGTAACACTTTCTCCTGCTATCGAGCATATTTATCAGTTTTTTATTATTGGATAATTAATTTCCTTTTTGCGATAATGCTACTAAGTACCTGGAAGTAATTTTTTTCCACTACTGGACCTTTATGTATCATTTTCATTTATCAATGCTCTACTTTAGAGACATTATGCTTCCTATTAAAATTCTGCACATAAAAATGCAGTAACCTTTTTCTAAATCCTGCTGTAGTAAATTTTAGAAACAAAACGGCGGCTCATGCATTTGCAGGCCACATACAAACTGGAAGTGCTGCTGGGCTTCCTGTTACTGTGCTTTGTAAGTTAAGTCAGTTGAATCCAGGCAGCAGCAGGGCTGAGATGCTGGGAGAAAAAGCTCCAAAATGGCCGCTACCTTTCTTTTTCAACTGTGCCAGGCTGTTGGTTTGGTCTAATAGGGAATACGAGAATAAAATATTCACTCCAAATCAAATGGTTACATGGATAATGGAGAGACCGGTATCCTATAGTTACAAATATTTGAACCACTTATTATAAGCATAGCAACACTCAATTTCAGATCTAAAATAGTTTACATGCATACGCCTTTTTCTGCTTGATTGCCTTTTTTTTGACCTGTGGGTACCACAAAGGAAAGAATTCGTTCATGTTGCTTATAACAGCACATTTTTCATCTTTTGAGTTTTTTTGATCTTTTCATGTAGAGCTTTTGCATATTGGTGTTTGCTATTTGCCTTTGAATTGCGTCTGGGGATCCTTTATTAAATGGATTCTAATTTGCATTTATATCAGTAAGGTAAAATTTTAGCCAGCCATAATGATAGATTGGATGTTAAATAAATTTAGAAATACTGTGCATTATATATATATATATATATATATATATATATATATATATATATAAAGGTTAGTGTTAGATATGGGCGATTGGCAATTGTCTTGTAAGATTGGGGGTTCCTCCTTACCCTGAGCCTCGCAGCTCCAGCAGGTCCAGTAGGTTACTCCAGAGTTTGGGGTCGGTAGCCAGTACCTGGGTTTGAGAAGGCTGGGCCTTTATTAGCTGGCCAGCCCTCAGCCCAGTGCATGTGCATTAAAGGAGCAGTATCGCGAAATTTGCATTAAATAAGCGAAATAATTAAATAGCCACACAATAGCTTCTAACATGTGTATAAATAATCTGGCGATAGAAAAAAGAAAAAAAAAACTGCCTTTCTTTTAAATTGTATAATGACAATGGCTCAGTCCATTTGCTGAATAGGGGGATCTGCTGAGTTGTATTTAGTGAACTGCTTCATTTAACCCACTGGTCTCCTAGCAACACTTTACCTCAGAGGCTGACACTGTAATCAGTGGTAACAGCTGTGTGTGTGTGAGGTGCTGCTTTTGTTATGAGACCAGGTGACTCAAATGTGTAAAATCTATACAAAATACGCTAAACTGAATGAAAACAACTGAAATTCTTCTTTGAATAACTGTGCAGGAAAATCTAAAGGTATTAAAGTGGAACAAAACGCAGATAGTCATTTAGACAGGACGGCGTCCAGGAAGGTTACTGCTCAGGCTCCCCATCTGCGTGCAAACAGCGCTGATTGGATGAGAGCCCGCGCATGCGCTGTGGGACGGGTAAAGGTACATTTTCAAAGGCGAACTTGAGGATTTCACATATCAGGGCATCCCAAGTCGGGATGCTCCTAGGGGCACAAAGCAAAACTCCAGATAGTGAAAATCCTGGGTTGGGCTTTGCTCAAAACACACAAAGCTGAAAGAAAGATCATATGGAAAAATGAAAAATAAGAATATGAAAGAGAAAATGGTAAACTGAAAGATTCTGCAGCAGAGCCAACATGAAGGGAAAACTGTCAAAATCAGCTAAATGACTTCTAGAGCTTTTCTCTCTGTTTTAGATATATAAGTTCTGGGCAAGGCAATGTTGCAATGTTGTTGTCTTATGCTGGACGGCTGCCAGCACTGAACAGCTGAGACTTCTGATACATTGTTTCTCCCCTCTCCTCAGCATGGAACAGGCCAGAGTGTCAGACCCAACACTCAGAAGACATAAACATGAGCTATTAGTCTCCAGCTGCTCAACACACACATCATATTTTTCTAAATTTGTAATTCCTACTCCAACACTTACCTACATTCAAAGTACCATTTAAATATGTCACCAAGAAATATTTGCGATACTGCTCCTTTAACTGTCATTTGAAACTGCTAGCTAGAGGCTGTCTGATGAACTTTGATTATCTGCCTGTTTCTGGACTCTGTAAGGACTTTTGCTTTATGAACTTTGATTATCTGAATGTTTATGGACTGTATAAACTTTGGTAAAACGGACTTTATTGGACTCTCTGCTTGCCAAACCTAGCACCTTGAACTCATTGCTGTTATCATCATTCCTGGTCTTGGATTTTGGCTAACCACCTGCACCCCTGGTAACTTATCTCACCCCATTCCTTCTCTTGTGCCTGTATTTTATTTATTTATTTATTTATTTTATCACTGTCACTATTCATTATTCATTAAAGAGATTCCTCACTGTATGGGTTTGTCCTTGTTCTTAGTATTTCAGTTTCCATTTCTCCATCCCCAGTCTGGGAGATCCCTGACAGGTCTTGTGCCTGTTAACAGCCACTTTAAGATTCCCCTGAACTTCTCCTGCACTGTGCATCATCCTGGTAACTTACATTTTTATATACTCATTTAGATTGTGGTCATGGTTATCCCCTCTGGGTTCTGTTTCACCACAATAATATTTATGGATTCCTTTTTGAATTAGAATATAGAGTAAGCACTTTGCACTTTTTTGGGCCTGTGTAGGGGCCATTGATTATGTTAGTTAGCATGCATTTAGCATTATTTGCATAATATTCATTGGTACATATCCAGTAGTTTTTAGGATAAGCACATTGCACTTTTTATAGTAGAAATCATGATCAGGTATGGATTGTGTTGTGGGATACCATATTACTGCGTGTTGATTGTTAGAATCCAGGTATTTAACTTTTGCACAGTGTCTTACATAATCATGGTGTCATGTTTGTACTTTATGTTTTTTAATGTATTTTTAATGGTGCTTGTATTCCTATTATGAACTTCAATAAAGGATTTGTATAGTGAGATTAATAGGTGGTGCGGTGGTCCTGTTTTTGTTGCCTTGGGGGGGTTGAGGCCCTCCCCACATGGTGGTTAGCATACTAATGCTAATGATTTGAACTGAGTGCCAGCATAGGAAGCATCCCCATGCCTAGTTTCCCTGTTGCTCACTCCCACACCCAGCCTATATTCCTGGCTGGGCATGGAAGAGCACGACTTAGCTCCAGGGATGTTGGGCATGTGGCCCACGACCATTGAAAGTTGAATGATTTCCAGCATGCGTGGGTGTTTATAGAATTAGTATTCCCCTGGGACACTTAGGCCCTTATTCATGAAGTGATAGCACCAGGTAGTGCCTTGTAAATGACAGGTAGCGACAGGTAGAGTCAGGTGAACGTAGGACATGGAATGCAGTTACACATTTATCAAGCCGAATCTGTTGAGCGACTGGGATAACGCCATGTAGCATCCGATTCATCATTATCCCTGCCCCAGTGTACAGCACCTGCGTTCAGCCTTGCAGAGCGCCACCTCTTACCTCTCGCTAACAGTCGCTCTCCCATACATTTCAATGGACGTTCCTTTATTTCTTTTTAAATCGGCATTTTGTTTTATTTTTTTCTCAAATAATGTTGGGATGTCTCCTAGCTTTGAAAAAGCCATTTTTTTTCATTTTTTTTTATAATTTTCTATATTTATGCAGAATTGATATTACAGGTCTGGCATTAATGCATTCATGTTACAATGTTATTACAATGTAATTCCATATGTTTTCTCTTTGTCACTGTTGGATACAACAACCTTTAATCACACAGCATCCGGCGCTCTGGGCTACAGCGAAGCATTTTTGAGGCTGTTTTTTTGATGAATTGATGAATATGCTGTGAGTCCGTCGCACAGACCAGTCGCTAACATGCGCTCCCATACAGCGTTGTACTGGTCTTATAGCGACTCCCCACAATGTATTCATCATTGCTGCACAGCGACTGAGTCGCTATGAACTAGCAACCCATGGCTGAGCACAGCGACTACTAGCAGGCGCTGTGAAATGCCTGCTAGAGACGCTTATCTGTGGCTACCTGCCACTAATGATGAATCAGCCTGTTAGTTGGCCCAGACCTGCCTTGTGTGTCGTGATTGTGATAGATCCACTTTAAATAAGTAACACCCACCTTGAGTCTATAAGACTCCTGGAGGGGTTGGCCTACCTCTTTATGGGGCATAGATAATTGGGATGCCCTCACTGTGCCCAATCCAATCACCATTTCTTGAGTTTGTGATAGATCCCCGCTATACCTTTGGTAGGCGCTCCCTGCAGCTAGATACTTGTTTGGTTCAGATTTTCTTGCCTCACTGACTTCAGTGCAGCAAAGTAGTTTTGAATGGAACAAGCGCCGCACATTAGGTGAGTAGTATGCAACATGAGAATGGGCAAAGGTGCGTTTACCAGCCAAGACAAACCAATTTCTTGGGCATTGTCCCTCTTTGATAAAAAATTAATCTATGGAGTTTAGAAATGAGCCACAATGACCAGGCTGTGCTTTGAGCCAACTCGGAACTGATTGATGATGAAGTATGGTTGTGGGTTAGTCTACTTTGGACGTTATTATCATAATTATTTGCATTACCTTATTTAATAAGCATAGACTATTTGTTAAAATAATTGGAAGGTAAATGTGACTGCCACTTTCAAGATGACATTTGTTTTTCAACATATTCAATATATATAATCTAATATCCTGTCATTAAGACCATTAATTTACTAAACAACTTTAGTTTAGGCATTTATTAGCCAGTAAATAACAAAATGTAAATGCATGTAGCAACCCAACAAATCCATTTGCATTATAATTTCTAGTACCATTATTTTTATGAACAAAAAGATCAATTCTCAAATGGAAAATCTGGCACCTGTATTCTTTCTTGCATTAACAACTGCAGCAAATTTTACCTTGCCACTTTATGCAGAACAATGACACAGAATGTGGTTTTGGTTCTTCAGTGCTTTCAGCGCCCAAACTAACCTACTTAAGTTATCCATGTTAAGGATTTATACATTTGTACTGTTTTAAATAAATATATTATTATTTAATAGCTTTAGAAATTGATTATTTTTGTTGCACGTTACAGTATATTTACTCTCTCAGTTTCCTTCTTTCCATAACTACAGTACTTCTAATAATTATCCAATATGGACACAAAGAGCTGCATGTAGACCAATACAATGCTGTTCCAGGGATCTTATACAACAGCTTCATCGCTGGAAATGACATACCTTTTTCTTCTTTTTAGGTTTCAATAGATTAATTAAAAGAGTAGATTATTACCGCATTTTTCGCCCTATAAGACGCACTTATTTCCCCCAAAAGTGTGTGTGGGGGGGGGGGGGGGGAATGCTAGTGCGCCTTATCGGGCGAATGTAAAAAAAAAAAAGAAAAATTAAACTCACCAGTTCCCGGCACTCCCGCGTTGCCTGCCACACTGCAGGAGGCCAGAAGAAGACAGAAGAGCGGTGGGCTCTGTCCCCACCCCGGCTATTGCTGAGGCAGTGATAGCAGCGGCAGGGACGGAGGCAGCGCCTGCCGCTCCGCCATCTTCTCCTGCGCTCCAGCTGCTGCCTCTTCCGGCAAGGGCAGGAGTGAACAGCCGGGTCCATGCAGCAGGTGGGCGTGGCCTGCATTGCGTAGGCGCAGGTCACGCCCACTCGCTGCATGGACCCGGCTGTTCACTCCTGCCCTTGCCGGAAGAGGCAGCAGAGAAGTTGTGGAGAAGAGGAAGGAGCGGCTGTCCCTGTCCCCGCCGCTCCTTCTTACTGGCCGGGCCGCGCAGACACCCGGCTCCATAGAACTGGTGGGCATGGCCTGCGCCGCGATGCACGCCGACGTGGCACAGGCCACGCCCACCCGTTGCACGGGGTCGGGTGTCTGCGCGGCCTGGCCAGTAAGGAGCAGCGGCGGGGATGCGCCTCCATCTTCAATGCGGGCGCGCCATGAACATGTGAGTTTATTTTTGTTTTCTTTGCTATTGTGTGCCTATGGTGAAGGGGGGGGAGGGCGCCACACTGCTTCTATGGGGAATAGGAGGGGGGTGCTACACTGCCTATATGGGGAATAGGAGGGGGGGTGCCACATTGCCTATATGGGGAATAGGAGGGGGTGCCACATTGCCTATATGTGGAATGGGAGGGGGGTATCACGTTGCCTATATGGGGAATGGGAGGGGGGTGCCACATTGCCTATATGGGGAATAGAAGGGGGGTGCCACATTGCCTATATGGGGAATAGGTGGGGGTGCCACATTGCCTATATGGGGAATAGAAGGGGGTGCCACATTGCCTATATGGGGAATAGGAGGGGGGTGCCACATTGCCTATATGGGGAATAGGAGGAGGGTGCCACATTGCCTATATGGGGAATTAGGAGAGGGGTGCCACATTGCCTATATGGGGAATAGAAGGGGGGTGCCACATTGCCTATATGGGGAATGGGAGGGGGTGCCACATTGCCTATATGGGGAATAGGAGGGGGGTGCCACATTGCCTATATGGGGAATGGGAGGGGGTGCCACATTGCCTATATGGGGAATTGGATGGTGGGAAAGCCACACTGCCTATGGGATGGGAGGAATGCCACACTGCCTATATGGGGAATAGGATGGGTGGAATGCCACTCTGCCTATGGGAATGGGATGGGGGGAATTCCACTCTGCCTATGGGAAGGGGGAATGACACACTGGCTATTGGGAATGGGAGGGGGATTACTGTAATTGGAGGATACTGCACTTTGCCTATTATTTGGTTAAAAATATTATTTTTCTTATTTTCCTCCACAAAATCCTAGGTGCGTCTTATAAGCCGGTGCATCTTATGGGGCGAAAAGTACGGTAAATAAAGAATTCAATAAAAACAACTGACAAAACATTGTGGGTCTAATCAAGTTAGAAATAATCACCATAAGAGATGTGCTTACATATTACACTTATAATTTAATAAAAACATAGGTTAAGAATAAGTTAGGTATTAGAAAATATGAATAGTCAAATAGTACTATAATTAAGTGGAGGCTGATTCACTACTAGCGACACCTATTGCCAGATGAGCATCTGTATAACGGCGCTTAGAGCGACCGCTAGTAGATGCTGTAAGCAGGTATTGGGCGCTGTAACCTAGCATTGTGGTCGCTGTAGTAACCTTGTGTATTGGGCGCTCTAACAATAGTACAGCGCTGCAGCAAGCGACAGGTAGCACCAGCTCAGTGCATCCAGCACTCGGCACTCCACACCATATTTAACAGAAAACTACACACACAGCGTTGGCGATCTAGCATAGAGCGCCAGACGCTGTGTGATTAAAGTCTGTTTTTGAACACATATACACAGTAACAAAGCGAAAACACATGGAATAACATTATTGTAACACTGGGACAATAACACTTTAGTGCCAGACCTGTAAATACAATTCTGCATAAAAATATAAAAAGATTTATAAAAGTGTTTGTTTGGAGCCAGGAGAGGTCCCAGAATGATTTAAATTGCCAAACACGCTATTTATACACAACTAATGAAGCCCCATTGAAATGTATGGGAAAGCGCTACAGAGCGGCAGGTACTACATGGAACTCCTGAGCCTAGAGTGCTGGCGCTATGCACCGAGCCGTCTGTACTAATACATCGGACGATACATGGCGCTGTTAGAGGCGCTCACCAGATTTGCTTTCTTAAATGTGGTTTTGCGTACTGTAGCCGTTCTTAAATAACCCCCTTAATCAATCATTCCAACCCTATAACTATATAACAAAGAGATGAAACCCCCCTTTAGCCTATGATATTGTAAAACAGAAGTATCATTGTAGTCAGTATGAACCTGAACCAATTAAGTGAGGGAACCAAACACTGAGTATTATAAGAGGTAAAAAAAGGAAACAATAAAAAACAAAAACAAACATTAAATGACCGAAAGGACAAATAGACAGTTTTACATACAATTAACAACATACACATTCATTCCTTACACAGAACCAGAGCCATATAAACCGGGGGGGGGGGGGGGATGGCTAGGCAGAGAGGAAGTGAGCTCTGACATATTTAAACAAGTAAAGTAAGGCAGATTCGATGTAATGATTTAGGTCATATTGGGCAGTGGTCCCCAACCCTGTCCTCAAGGCCCACCAACAGGCCAGGTTTTGCAGATCTCCACAAAGATGCACAGGTGCAGAACAATAGAGCTGGCTATTTGGAGAAACATGACATGTTGGTGAGCCTTGAGGACAGGGTTGGGGACCACTGATATAGGGCATACCATGGCTCCCAGATCTTAGTGAAGCCAGGGATCAAGTTGGGCAAGATTGCTGCTATTTTCTCATAAACCATATATAGAGTGAATGTGAAATGAAGAAGGTTCCAGCACAGCCTGCGGTGCATAAAATATCCATAGTTTATTGGTAAACTTTAAAATATCCAGGGTTCAACAGTGCCCCACATGCAGCAAAAGGGAAGTAGTATAGGTGACACATTTCTGGGCTTACCACCCCTTAGTCTTACCTGAAGAGAAATGTTAACTTTAGGCCATTTGTTCCAGTGCCACTGATACTGTAATGGATTATGAGGCACATAATTCAAAATGAATTTAACCCCCTAATCTTCAATAATTCAAATAGAGGTACATAAGGCAAGGTCAAAGCAGTCATTAAGACCATGACGTTGCCTCGTTCCTAATTTAAAAATCCATCTGGCCTCTACACTGAACAACTTTTTTGCAGGTCTCCTCCTCTGGGGCCCAAGGAAACTTTTTCCAATATCCTTCATGCTATCCCTCCGCCGAGCATGATATTTTAACAATGGCGGGCTACATTAGGTTTGACACTATTGTGGTGCATGCAGTACAAGCTTTTCATAAATCATTTTTTTAATGCCCGGGTAGTGTATCCGACATACTGAAGGATACACTCTATACATGTTATAACTTAAACAACATGTTTAGTCCTACAGTTAAAATTCCCACGAATGGAATATTTTGTTCCACTTTTAGATGTAACTATCTCATTTCGCATCATAAAGGGGCAACATGGGCATCTTAGTGTGCCACAGGGGAAAGAACCATTAACTGTTACCCTAGTCGCTACACTTAATTTTTTGCCGGTAAAGCTGATGGAGATTAAGCAGTAGCTAATGTAGGTGCCTTTATTGAGATTACGCTAGTCATTGAAGAAAATACAATTCTGTGATTACTCACCGGTAGAATTGATATTATGAGTATACAGTACGTCCTGCTCCAGATTATATTCTTTACGTCTGGGTATTAATCCGCTAGATGGCGCTGGACTGCAGAGACAGCGAAATTGGCTCCTCCAGGCCCCTCAAATACCCGGGACCTCCCACAAATTCCCAGTATTGAAAACCAGTTAAACAAGAAGCAAGGAGAATGATAACATAACCAACCATTAACTAAACCAACAATGATAACATCACCATACAGGGGATCCAAGAATAATGAAAACCAAGGGTGGGGTGGAGCAGGACGTATACTCATAATATCAATTCTACCGGTGAGTAATCACAGAATTGTATTATTATAAGTATACAGTACGTCCTGCTCCAGATAAGATTCTTTACGTCTGGGACATCCAATAGCAGTGTCTGTAAAGTAGGGTGGGATCCCCAAAAGGCAACAACGGGCAGTTCAGACCACTGCCACCTGCAGAGCCTTTGCGGCCAAAAGCAGCATCAGCTGAGGCCCCAACATCAACCTTGTAAAACTTGGAAAAGGTATGAACAGAAGACCAAGTAGCGGCCTTGCAAACTTCAACAGAAGCCTGGTGCTGAAAGGCCCAAGAGGCACCAATAGCACGAGTGGAATGAGCAGTAAGGCGGAAGGGATGGTTCTTCCCCTTAGCAGTGCAGGCCTGAATCACAGCCTGATGGATCCATTTGCTGATAGTAGATTTAGCAGGAGCCAAACCCTTCCTAGGGCCAGAAGGGACCACAAAAAGAGCATCAGTTTTCCTAAAAGGTGCAGTAGCCACCAGATAGAACTTAAGATTCCTGACCACATCCAAGGAATGCAAAACCCTCTCCTTAGTGTTACTAGAATTAGGGCACAAGGAAGGTAGAACAATGTCCTGATTAAGATGAAAGACAGACACAACCTTAGGCAGAAAATCTGGCTTAAAGCGAAACACCACCTTGTCCTGGTGTCTCTCAAAGTAGGGGGGCTGGATGGAAAGCTCCGCCAACTCAGAAACACGCCTAACAGAAGTGACAGCCACCAAAAAGACAACCTTGAGAGTAAGAATGGCCAAGGAAGCCTCCTGCACAGGTTCAAAGGGAGCACCCTGCAAGGCAGAAAGGACCAAGTTCAAGTCCCAGACAGGCAACATAGGCTTACGTGGAGGACACACATGAGTAACCCCCTGGAAAAAGGTCTTAACCAGAGAATGCTGAGCAAAAGATCTTTGGAAGAAAACAGCCAGGGCAGAAACATGACCCTTCAGAGTACTGAGTTGAAGCCCCAGATCCAAACCATGTTGAAGGAACTTCAGAATCCTGGGGATAGAAAAGACACGACAGGGAAGAGACTTAGACTCACACCAGTCAATGTAGGCACGCCAACCCTATAGTAAATGGAAGAAGAAGACTTCTTCTTAGCCCTGATCATGGTGTTAACAACAAAGGCAGACAGCCCCTTTTCCATCAAGATGGAGGTTTCAGCAGCCAGGCCGTCAAAGCCAGCGTTTGTAAATTGGGATGGCGTAAATGTCCCTGAGTGAGTAGGTCTGGAACCCTGGGCAGATCGTACTGATCTACTGCCAGCTGCACTATGTCTGCGAACCACACTCTTCTTGGCCAACAGGGAGCCACCAGGATTGCTGGCACTCCTTCCTGAGCTATCTTGCGCAGAACCCTGCCCAACAGGGGGAATGGGGTAAAGACATACAGAAGCTGAAAGTCCTGCCATGACATTGCTAGAGCATCTGTGGCCAAGGACAGAGGATCCTGGGACAGGGAGACAATGGCTGGGAGCTTGTGATTGTGACGGGACGCAAACAGATCCACATCTGGCTGACCCCAACGATAACACAGGGAGTGAAACACCCTGTTGCTGAGGGACCATTCTCCCAGGTGAGAGAGTCTGCCTGCAGATTCTCCACCCCCGAAATGTACACAGCTGAGATGCAGGGAACATTGTCCTCCGCTCAGGACAGAATCAGAGACATTTCCTTGAGGGCCCCCTTGCTCCGGGTCCCTCCCTGATTGATGTAGGCAACCGCCGTCTGGTTGTCCGAGCGTACCTGAACAGGCCGGCCCCAAAGGTGTTGGTTCAAGTGAGCCAGAACCAACCTGATCGCCCTCAGTTCCAGGATGTTGATAGGGGTGTGGGCCTCCTGAGGGCCCCACCGCCCTTGGAATTGTAGGGACTTCCAGAAGCCCCCCAACTTGTCAGACTGGCATCCGTGGTGACCGTCTCCCAGCAGGGGGCCAGAAAGGATCTGCCCACCAACAGGTTCCTGGAGTCCAGCCACCACGAGAGGCACCACCTGGCTAGGGGGGACAAAACAAGGACCTGGTCCAGGTATGCAGGATCCTTGTCCCATACTGACAAGAGGTGGAGTTGCAGAGGCCTCATGTGAAACCGGGCATAAGGAACCGCCTCGAAGCACAACACCATCAGGCCCACCAGCTGCATTCCCTGCCTGATGGAGGGATGAGGGCAAGATAGAAGGAACTGAACCTGTACTAGCAGACTGTCCACCTTCTGCTGAGGAAGAAAGATCCTTGCCTGAACTGTATCCAGATTCATTCCCAGAAATGGCGTCACCAAGGAGGGGTACAGGGAAGATTTGGGATGGTTGATCACCCAGCCGAACGACTCCAGTGGGGACACTACTCGCTGAGTATCCAGCTCTGCCTGTTGGAGGGGCTGAGAAGTGATGAGAATGTCGTCCAAACAGGGCAGAATGCGAATGCCTTGAGACCTGAGCAGAGCCATCACTCCTGCCAGCACCTTGGTGAACACTCTGGGAGCTGAAGTGAGGCTGAAGGGCAATGCCACAAATTGGTAGTGCTGATCCTCCAGAGCAAACCTGAGGAATCTTTGATGACCTGGAAAGATGGGAAGATGGGAACAACCCTTATGAGGGGGGGGGGAGGAGGTAGTGGGGGGGAGTAAAAGAAGGGATCGAGAAAGGATCAGATGCTCATTAGGTTTACATCAAAATCTGTAGGCAGAAAATTCTGAACTCAAGGATTCCACACCTCCCTGAACAGCTCCAAAGTCCCATTGTGGATGGCGGACATTTTTTTCCATGGCCATAATGCAGTTAACCTTGTTTTTAAAGCATTGAAGCTCAAGGTGGGGGACCTCCAAGTCCCAGCTATCACCAGCTTTGCCCCTGATAGGATATAATACATCAACCGCTTTTTCAGTCTAGAACTGTGGGCAATTGGGGCATTGAGAGGAGCTACGCAAGGATCTCTGACCACAGATCTACAACATACCTTGCTGAGAACTCTAAAGATTCTAGACCAAAATCACCTAACTACTGGGCAATCCCACCACACATGCCGGTATGACCCGGTGAGAGGCACCCACGGAAGCAGTTCCCCTGAAACTCAGTGGGAAAAGTGTTTCATTCTCTCTGGGACCATATACCATCTTGCCATTAGTTCTACGTTAGCCTCGATTAAAGTCACAGGCGCCGAGCAACCAAAGGAAGCGTTCCACATCCTCCACCATTTTTCTTGATCCATCTCCCTACCCAGTTCATGGTGCCAATTTTTGGTATAGGATGGGCATGTATCCGTACCCCTTGAGATCAAGTTATGATGTATCTCTGAGATTGTTCCTCTGCCTCTGGGATCCCTACAGCAGCATTTTTCAAAAAAAGTTCCCCACCGTGGATCTCACAAAATGGCGAACTTGCAGAAAACGAAAAAGCTCAATAGATGGCAGATGAAATTTATCCCTCATCTATTGGAATGTACTGACCTCTGAAAATTGCAGACAATCTGAAACTCGCTGTATGCCCGCCTCCTTCCATGTATTAAATCTACCAGGGTCCTCTGCTCCTGGGGGAAACATTGGATTTTTCCACAAAGAAAGGAGAGGGAGGTACGGGGACACCAGTCCGCCCGAGTATTTAACATAATCCCACACTTGAGCCTCGATTCAGAGACACATTCGCCCGGAGTTCCGTAGTTGTCTGTGAAAGTTTTGGTGGGTGTTTGTAATTTTTTTGCTTTTTTTCGTTAATTTTTCATTCGTACGAACGTTCGGGAATGCGCTTTCGATGAACGGAAGCAAATCGGAAACTTCGATTTCCGTTACTTCGGATCATTTTCCAAACAAAATCGGAAATTTTTCGTTCGTTCAGATAACTTCCGTTGTTGGGATTCCCCCAAGCCCCCTCAGCACCAAGGCATTGCATGTATCAGCATGGCCGAGGCCATAAATTGTATAGCAATGCATACCTTAATCAATACATTTCATGTATGCCTTATAGATGTATTTTAATGCTGACCTAAATTAGTCCTTAGCATGTAAACCTTTATTTTCCCACACATCCATATAATTGCTATATAATTGCTATATTTTTTTAGACTTATGTCCTTTGTGAATTATATTTGGATTGTTGAACTTGAATCTTAATTTGTTGTAGGAGTTATTGTTTAAGTTGGTTACCTTTGCTTTGTGTAATTATTTTATATTTGGTTGCAGGAACTGCAAGATGTGCCACTCGCCCTTGCTCCTGATGCCCGTTCTTTGCCGTATGACCCCAACAAGGTTATACCAATATTTTAATTTGAGATCAACAAATAAAACTTAAAAAGTTCTACAAAACCGCGCTTAAGATCAATTCAAAGTCTTTCACTCCAAGCCTTTAGACTGTTGTCACCTCAGTCTCCAAATTGTATGTATATATGTATATACACAGCCCTAGAGCTGTGTATAAGGCTCAGCGAACCGATACTATCACCACAGGTGCTCTTCAAATCAATTCCGTGACTTCACTTCACCACCACCAATATTTTAATTGACCTTTTTTTTTAACAGGGACCACACATGCCAGAGGGGCACAACTGAGTGTCAGGGTCCTTCAGTTGGTGGGCGAGATGCAGGAGCTGCGCAACTCGTTGGGGACCACAGATGAAGAATAATGTCCAGTGGCCTGCCATTGCTATGTATTTTGTTTTTTATAGTTGTAAAAATTTGAAATTTTCTAAATTTTTAAAAATTTTATATTTTATGATGGAATAAAAAAAAAATATTACATTGTCATTTCATTTACAAAATACATTAACACAAAACTAATGGGCCCAGAAATATTTAAAGATGAATATTCACATGACTGAGAAGTGATTTGGGTAAGTTTTAGGGGGCTAAAATGGAAGAAGAACCTAACCGAGAAGTGGTTTGGGTGAGCTTTAAGGGTCCAAAAGGAAAG
This sequence comes from Gastrophryne carolinensis, assembly GCA_027917425.1. Classification (NCBI taxonomy): domain Eukaryota; kingdom Metazoa; phylum Chordata; class Amphibia; order Anura; family Microhylidae; genus Gastrophryne; species Gastrophryne carolinensis. The sequence continues at coordinate 358,433,219 of CM051238.1, read as the reverse complement.
ATGGAGGATAGTGCTAAGTGGTTTGGGTGAGCTTTAAGGGTCCAAAAGGGAAGATGGAGGACAGTGCTAAGTGATTTAGCTAAACATTGTAGTAGAAGTGAGGGTGGCAAATATGTAGGCAAGCACTTTAATGAGTTAAGTTTGTAGGAGCAAGATCGTAAGGATTTCCGTCTGGACGATTATTTATTGAAAAAGGGAAACAGAAACTAACGGGAAATGTAAAGGATTCGTTGGAGGATACGATGGGAAAAGGGCAAAAACGAAAGCCTACGTTGTAACATGTGAAAATGTAACGGAAAAGTCTGGATGGAAAATGACATTCTCGTATTCGTAATCTGCCGTACGACCAGACGGAAACTTTACAGAAGGTTTTCAATGCATGCATAGAATCTGTAAACAAACAAGCAACAATACCGTGCTGTCTTCAAACACAAAAGCTCAACGTGCAAAAACTGGAATCCTCCACCCAGAAAATAGTAATACAATAAATAAAGAAAACACAGTGCTATATGAACTGTCTATTAAAAAGTCCAATTGAGTTGAAAAGAAATCTTCCAAAATTCAAAGCACCCGGTGATTGTCATCAATTCCAGTGCAAATCCACCACCAAGTAGACAGGAGGCTTACCAGATATAAATCCCGGTACTCGTGCAGCCTCGTCCCCTCCCGGTACTCGTGCAGCCGCACGTCCACGGAGCAGCCGACGGTCCAGGATGGGTTCCCCAGCACCTGGTTCTGGCACAGCAAGTGGACGAGGGAGGATTTCCCCACTCCTGAGTCACCCAGCACCAGCACCAGGACGGGTTCCCCAGCACCTGGCTCTGGCACAGCAAGTGGACGAGGGAGGATTTCCCCACTCTTGAGTCACCCAGCACCAGCTGGGTGACTCAGGAGTTAGACCAAAGAGAGTGGTCTGTATCTGATTTTGGGATCATACTGATAGAAGCTAGACCAAAGTTAGACCAAAGAGAGTGGTCTGTATCTGATTTTGGGATCATACTGATAGAAGCCCTGAGTGACTCTCCTGTAAAAGTACCCCCCATTTCTGATATTATTAAATATTGCAGTCAGCTTAGGAGTTAACACTTCACTAAACTTTTTATAATACCAGGCTGGGCCTGGTCTCTTATTAAGTTTCAAATTCTTCACTATCTGGTAGGCTGGGTAGGTCGATTTCCCTAAAAAAATCTCTCCAATGTCTCCATGCTCGGCGGTGAAGGATTTGAGTACAACTTCTGCAACTGTTGTTTGAACAATTTTACTGCCTTAGTTGGATTACTTGTGACAACCCCTCTCTCATCATTTAATCTAATTGGGCAGTAACTTTGTGGTGGAGCTTTTAATTTCTTAGCTAATAGTGAGCTTGGTTTATTCGCTTTACAATAATATTTATGCTTCAACCAACACAGTTTTCTCTGCCCTACGTGCTAGCGCCAGATTCAACTCCTGTGACGTTCTATGAAGTTTGGCCCGCAATTCTGGCGTCATACCCAGCTTAGCTGCCTCTGAAACCTGAACATATTCTTTTTATAGCCTGTCAATATACTCATTCCTATCTCTTTTCTTCCTAGCCGCCACCTGAATCAGCTTCCCTATAATTGTAGCTTTATGGGCCTCCCAACATAATGTTGCCGATATCTCAGGGGTTTCATTCACTGCAAAGTAATCAAGCAACTCTTCCTTAAGAGTGGTAACAATTGCGTCATCTGATAACAGGGACTCATTAAGAGACCAGGAATATTCTGATGATCTGCTGATCAGGGAGCAGCAAAGCCATCATAATCAGGCCACGAGATAGGAATAATTTTAGCTGATCTCATAAGCGCTAAAGATCTCTGCGGTAAGAAGATATGATCAATTCTCGTATAAACTTTATGTGGATGGGAGTAATGTGTGAAATTTTGCGTTCCCGGGTGTGCCTCTCTCCAGCAGTCCGCCAGCCAACATCTATCCAACAACTTTCTAAAAGATCTAGCGTTCGTCGTCATATGGGGTGTTACTAGAGAATCCCCACAGATTATGGTCGTGCCTTGTGCTACTGCCACCACTTCATCAAAAAACTTGAACCTGGTTGACATTTGGATCATAATACCCAGCTACTGTTACGTCCACATCCTGCAGGGAACCAACTAAAATCAAAAATCTCCCTTCCGGATCACTAATTTCTTTCTTGCAATGGAATTGGGAGCCCCTCCTAAACCCTATTAGGATGCCCTTTTGTTTGGTGTCGGCACATGCCAAGAAAATTTGGGGATATGAGGAGTCGAAGAATTTGGGCTTGGAGCTGTTCGAGAAATGTGTCTCCTGGAGACACAGTATATCAGGATGCAATGATCTAATTTTACAGAATGCTAAACTGCTTTTCTGTGGTGAATTAAACCCTTGTACATTGAGTGAGAATACAGTAGTCATTGTTTAAATTGTAACTTAATATTAAAAGAAAAGGGAAAAAGAAGTGGGGAGAAGAATAAAGAATAGAGAGAGAAAGGAAAAATAAATATGGAGGAGAGGGGAAGGAAGGAATGAAAAGGAGATGGATCGAAAGCAGAGGAGAAGAAGAAAAGAAACCAAGAATTTAGTAATGCAATGAAACAACTTTTAGATTGGGAGAAAAATTCCCTCAGATTCTATAAGTACTGGTGGGATTCTTCTCCGCTGTACCCGGGGATAGAACAATGTCCCCGGAACAAGTTTGATTAACTGAGAGCTAATAAAAAAGGAAATAGTAAAATAAAACTATATCTATAACTATGTCTATCTGCCAGACTTAGTCCCCCAGATAGATATGAGTGCAGCATGTGAATGCCACCGAGCGGAGGGTCTTGACACCTAAACGCTATAACTATGAGCTAACTAACTTAAACACATATGAGGCCTGAAAAAGAGAGCCACAATATCGCGTCGCCGCTCCCCTTCTCAGGACTCCTCTGATTTTTTGCAACAATTTACAAAAAAAAAAAATCCTACAACAACCGATCAAATAGCTAAGAGAAAAGGAAGAAAAAAAAAAATTCTCCTTCCCTTCCCTCTCCAACAGCTAGTCCGGTTCTTCCAGATGAACCACTGACAAAGTAACAATCATATATTTAAATTCAGCCACAGGCAACAGTGACAAGATAAACCAAGAACATCAACATGGGATCACCTAACGATTTACTAGTTACTCTGGAGCTGTGAGATGTGCACCGCTCTACCGATTGTGCTCTGCGACTCGGTTGTATCTTGAGAGAGTCATCTCTGGTTCTGGGAGATTTCATGGAGCTGTTCTGCCTTGTGTCCCGTAGGAGACCTGCCAAAGCCAGATGCCTTTGCAACTCCTCGACAGATACTGCCGTAAAAAATTCGCCCCTATAGGAAAAAGATATATGGAATTGGAAACCCCATTTATAGGCAACTTTGCTGTCCTGTAGAATTTTTAGAAACGGCTTCATCTCCCTCCGTCTTGCCATTGTTGCAGGTGAAAGATCAGAAAACACCTGGAATTTGTGACCTTGAAATGACAGGTTAACAGTGTCCCGAACAGCTTGCCTCACTTGTTCTTTAGTATTGTAAAAGTGAAACTTCACTAGAATGTCCCATGGAGGTCCCTCAGCTGGTTTCGGGGACCCAGTGCTCTATGAACACGGTCCAGCTCGAGGCGTTCAATAGCAATTCCCGGGAGCAGTTCTTGGCATAGAGCAGTGACCACAGATTTCACATCCTCCATATGTTCAGGTAACCCCCTGAAACGCAGATTTGACCTTCTATGCCTGTTTTCCTTATCCTCAAGCTTAGCATGCAGAGCACTATTATCTTTCCGCAGCTGATTAGTTTCAGCAGAATGGGATTCCTGAGTGGATATAACATCTCTTAATTACCTCTCCAGGGCTCCCAAGCTCCTTGTCACTTACTCAGTTTCCTTAGTAAGATGATCAGTAATAGTCTTGGTATTGGCAGAAAGTGCACTCTGAAGTATATTGAAAATTTTATCTACCAGGTCAGGGCCTCTTGCATGCTGGTTCGCATTACCCAGCGAGAGCAGATCCCCTGCCCCCCGGCCAAAACTGATGCCTCACTTCCCACCACCTCAAGCACTGGCGGCCATCTTAAACTGCATGCTATACTGAGGTGCTGAGGTGTGGTGCGCTGTGCACCCCTTTAAGGCTTGAGAAGTTGGTGAATAGTCTGAGGTAAGATTTCTCCTTGGGCCCCTTTATTCCTAATTTACCACAGAAATATAGTATCAGGAGCCCTTATTCTGTTTATCCTAGTTTAGCTGGCAGCCATTTTAAACTCCAGGCTATGCTGAGGCAAGCTGCGCTGTGTACCTCCTTAATATTGAGAAGCTGGTGAATAGTCTGAGGTAAGATTTCTCCTTGGGCCCCTTTATTCCCAATTTACCACAGAAATATAGTATCAGGAGCCCTTATTCTGTTTATCCTAGTTTAGCTGGCAGCCATTTTAAACTCCAGGCTATGCTGAGGCAAGCTGCGCTGTGTACCTCCTTAAGATTGAGAAGCTGGTGAATAGTCTGAGGTAAGATTTCTCCTTGGGCCCCTTTATTCCCACTTTACCACAGGAATATAGTCTCAGGAGCTCTTACTCTGTTCGGCGCCATTTTTTCTCGGGGCTGATAGACTAACATGAGGAAGGGACTCTTCCGATGTCCCCTTACTCTCACCTCACTGCCTGGATGCTGTGGTGAGCGTCACTCGCTTCTATAACACCTCTTCCACTCGGCGGTCATGGAGCCAAACTAGCAGGCTGCCATCAGCTTCACGTGTGCATACGCACTCCCGTCAATTTTTAATATGGAGATATTGGATAGGATGATTTGTTTTATTTGGGCAAAATAAGAAGAAAAATGTGTAGCCAATGTTAGTTGAGACCTGGACACACCTGTCTCTTCTTTATTGCTTTTAATGGACAATATTTGCTTACACTACCGCTTGCATGCCTTTTCCTCTGAGATAAGATTTCAGGGGGGTTTCCCCTCGCTTTTAATCTGGTGCCTATCATCTGATACTCTTGTGTAAACTCTGCATCATCAGAGCAGTTCCACCTGGAATGAAGAAATTCACCATATGGAACTGTCCTGGCAGTAATTTTTTATGTAGAATCTAACATATATTCTGTTGCCTTGACTCCTTACTATCCTTCCTAGAGACTGTTCTGGACCTGGAGAGGGGCGGCGCTGATTGAAATCTCTTCAGCCTAGTCAGATGGGTGTGATCTGATTGGAGCAATGGCTGGCTTCTCATCTTCGCCTCTCTCTGTCCTGACCTGATTATGGGTCAACGTGGAGTTCCTCTGCTTCTCCAAGCCCCCTGATTGGCAGCATTGGAAGGAGAGAGTGGTAGGGGGCAGGAGAGATGCACCACACCATTTAGCATGGCCCTGACACAGTGGTCTGGCAGTTTTACAAGGTGATTTTCCTCTCCCCTTTACCTAACTGTAGGAGTGGAAGGGGCAATATCGGTGGCACTGGAACAAATGCCTCAAGGTTATCATTTCTCTTTGGGTAAATCCAGAAATGTGTCACCTGTGCTACTTTTGCTGCATGTGGGGCACTGTTGAACCCTGGATATTTTAAAGTTTACCAATAAACCCTGGCTATTTTATGCACCTTGGGCTGTGCTGGAACGTTCTTCATTTCACATTTGCTACATAGGATCGGCCAGGATTGTCTGCATGCTGGAGGATTGGAACTCAGGGGCGAGCAACATAACTTTTTGTTTGTGTACATATATAGAGCAAGTCTGTCTTAAACCTTGAATAGCAAGGCCGGTGACTGTCAAGCTTTGGCTATAGTCTGACTCATATAGTCCTTTAGGCAAAAAAGCAAAATGGCGGTGATATGACATTGATAATGCAGATAGAATCCTGAGAGTCTCTGTTTTCAGCAAACGTATTGTAAGCTCTGAGAAATAAACAGACTGATGGAATTTAAAGCGGCCAGGGTGTTAGTCAATGCTGCTGCTATATGACAGTCTGGGGGGGCATTCATGCTGGAGCTCCCCGTGAACATAACCCCCCACAGGATGCCCATAATTCTTACCTTAATCTTGCTCTCCTGCCAGGAATTCAGAGCCGCAATTGGCTGCCCCATGCTTACGTGGGCAGTGACGTTCTGGCCACCAAATGTCCTGCCCATGTGAGCGCCAGGCAATTTCTGGTGGGGAGAACAAGGGTGTTGGTCTGTTTTCAGGTGGATACATTTTAAATATATATACCCCCTCTGGCTACTCCCTCACAACAGTGGCAATGAATGGAGGAGGCAGAACTTTACAGTTAAAACAGGCAGCATTATCTTGGATTAGAGTGAAGCAGGAGCAGTGAAAATTGGCAAACAGTACACTTCATGGGGGGAGCAAATCAGGGGAAAATGTGGGTTTTAGTCCGCTTTAACAGAAATTTGTCACTGCAAAGGTAATGGGTAGTTGGAACATTAGTAAGTGACATTTTCTAATATTAAAAAGTAAAGCAGAAGCAAGCGTCAGCAAAGCAGACAAGGACAGTGTCATATGGGTCATAGGCTAGAAGCAGACTTTAGAAAATTTGAAGTTAAGACCAGAACAGGCAGTCCAAGTCAGGGACTTAGGCATGCCCCAATGATACCTGCACTCGTTTGCAGAAACATGTATTACAATTTAAGCAAAGCCTGAATGTTCCCTTGTTAACACTGTCCTGCTCACCTTGTAAGGAACCTGACCAAGACTATGTAAAGAAAGAGGTACATTTGTAATTTACCCCATGTGACATCATGTTCAATATCACAGGCACATCTACAGCTTATGAAGAACTAAAATCAGCAAAAAAAAAATATTGCTCTTCTCTCTATTCCTCTAAGTGACATTGGAGCATCCAGGTTTTTATTTTTCTGGAAAGGGGGGGAGTATCAGTAGAGGTTTGGCTTAAATGGGACATGGCTTCAACAACTGTTAGCTGGCGAAGTAGTGAACATGTGACTGCTGCAAGAACAACATTGGGAATTTGGCATGAGTTTCTGCATCTTTGTTGCCAGGCATCCACTCTCTACACCTCCTAAATCATGGTGTCCCACTCCCCCTACTACTGAGATATGTCCTGAGCTCCATAGCTTGCAGTTCCTGTGCGCCTTGAATCCTACTTACCTTTCACTGCTGCTCTCTTGTGTTACATAGTCACTGTCAGGCTGCTCATTGCTGCTAAGAATCCCCACAATGAAAACAGCGTCCATGTGACAGGTACTGCAAAAGGCATCCAGAGTGGTGCTGTGCTCCACCAGACCACTGCACCTCCTCTTGGCCATTTTAACAATCTTTTCGAATTGTTTAGTGATCTTTCTGATGTGGTTTTTGATCAATTTGCTAATTGAAAGCAATATTCAGCATTTACTACCTGACTCCAGAACACAGTGCCTTAGATTTTCTAAGAGACTTTTGGAAATAAGGGACAAAGGTGTCCTGTAAAATAAATTATCTAGAAAGTAAGTACTTTGCTCTCTTTGGTATTCCGTTCTTATTAGCTATGCATATGCTTTCCTAATTTGGTTCAGTTACAGTTGTTATTGTTGTTTCAGTTGTTCTCCCTAACATGGAGATAAAGCAGATATCCTTATTCCAACAACACATTTGCTGGGATCCCATAGAACTTTCCTGATGCACAATAGATTAACATATGTCCCAGCCCTGCCAAGAGGCACTGGCTTAGTGTCCAGTGAAGAGCTTGTCTTTGTATATCATTTTGGAATATTACATTTGCCATGGACATCATATGAGTTTATGTCTCTTCACATACCTTCTGTTGAGTTTCCTTAGCTTTACTTGCCTTCCTATTTGGATTTTGTGTGATTCAGAGTCGGGGAGGCCGATTCATTAATAGCGCCAGGTAGCGACAGATGAGCGCCAGTAGCGTGATTTTCTCAGCGCCAGCTAGTATTCGCTGTGCTTGGCCGGGGTTTGCTTGTTGACAGCGACTCAGTCGGTGTGTGGTAATGTTAAATACAGGCTGGGGGGTCGCTGTTTCACAGGTTCAGCGTTGTATGGGTGCGCCTGACAACGAATGGCCAGAGCGAACGGCTTGCTGCAGATTCATTAACAAATCACGCTCCAAATGTTTTCGCGCTGTGAATTCCTTGTTTAAACCCCAGAGCGCTGGCAGCGATGAATTTAAAATAGTTTTTAACCCCCAAACAACCATATTTTTTGATTGACCTGTAATATCAATTCTGCACAAAATCTTTTTTTTTTTTTTTTACCTTAAAAAAAATCCTAACATTGCAGAAGTGGTCATAGAATTTTTGACATTAAAAAAAAAAAAAAAAACATTAATAGCAATTAATTATGATTAATTAAAGATTGCTCCATTGAAATGCATTGGACATCGCCAGGGAGCGGCAGGTCAGACCTGGCGCTGTGATGGGATTAGTAGCGGCGCTGTTCGTTGCAGTCGGCTACATGATGAATCCCGCGCTAGCTGTCGCTCTCGCCGGCGCTAGCCTCAATTAGCTTGATAAATGCATCATTGTGGCCGACGCCGGGCGTACTTGAGTCGGTAGCCGCCGTTAGCTGGCGCTCGTCAGACACTACCTGGCGCTATCGCTTGATGAATAAGGGCAAAAGTTGAAAGCTTACACAAACTTTAGCTAGCCAGTGAATGTAATGTAATTATCATAACACACAGGGAATCATGGCCAGGTGACAAGAGCAAAACATGGCTCTCACCCCAAGACTCTTTTTTTAAAGTTACCTTTAAATCAAATATAGAGTTTATTAAACTCCATAGGATGCCCAAATATCCTGAAGGATTCCCATCCTTCCATATGCTCCAACTGTATATTATTCAGAATATTACATTTGCCATGAACATCATATGAGAGAATACCACTTCACATACCTTACTGTGAGTTTCATTAGCTCTTCTTGACTTCCTATTCGGTTTTCATGCAATTCATAGCCAGCCAAACCAGCCAGTAAATGTAATTAAAAATCCTTCTAATAAAACACAGTTGCAAAAGGAATTATTACCAGGACAAGAGCAAAATGTGGCCCACATCCCAAGAGCCCCTTTATAAAGTTGAATTTAATGTGAAACAAAACCCACCCAGGCCAGCACTGGAATCTAAAAAAATTCAGAGCCAGCCGCTGGCCTTCCCTGGCAGCATCCCTGAACAGGATGCCCCCTGTGTGAAGCCCCATGGGGTGGCAGCAAACACTCAATTTTCCCCTCTTCAACTGTGCATGCGTTGGCTCTCATCCAACAAGAGCCGTCTGCCGTAACAATGAAATTCAGCCAAACAGCTCTCATTGTTGTCAATGGGGAGCACATGCTGCTGCATCCCCTGTGGTTCGCACATTGGGCAAGAGGCTGCACATTTGCATTTATTGGAATGAGGAAGAGGTGCGTGAATTGCGGCTTTCTGGCGATTTCACACAGTGGGGCATCCCCACTGGGGGAGACCGGAACATAAGTCCAATTTCCACTTACAGTCATAGAGACCATATAGGGTTTATTAAATTCCATAGAATGCCCAAATAATCTGAGGGATTTCACCCGTCCACATGATTCAACCCAAAGCCAGTGACCAAAAGGGTTCATGGGGCAGGTGTGCTGAAACATGAAGTTTACTATCTCCTTTTTTCAGGCTTTCTTTAGCATGGATTTTGTCGCTGATCTGCTGCAGGCATATAAAAACAGCACCGTTGCTCATTTTTTCTGCATACTCCTATCTCCTAATCATATTTTGCTATTTATTCATGTAGGCAGATTCTTTACACTTTATAAAGTGTGAGTGATGTAAAATCTTAATATGGAAAACTTTGATTTCTTGACTTTCTAACTCAGGTATGTCACATAAAATGTGCAAATTTGGAGAAGCAACTGATTTGCATCTGGTAGGTAAAGGAAACACAGGATGAAATCACAGAACATTGCATTTTATTTTCTTACTTTTTTACATTTATTATAAAATAAAGGAAAATGCATTCCAGCTCAAACCTTATCTGAGTAGAAAAAAATGTGCATAAATTGCATACAAAACTAAAATACAAAGACTACAAAGGCGAAACGAGATTTGTTGTGAAACTGACACCTTTAATAAAAATTAAAAATCCTTTAAAGATTTGAAGTTTAGGAAAACATTTTCTAGTAAAGAACTCTGTCAACCATCTGACAATTCCTTTAATGACGCATTTAGCTTGATAATTAGTGAGCTAAGAGCCTGGAGTAGGCTAGTTCACTGTTTTATCTACGTTGTTTTGTGCTCTGTCAAATTTAAGTACTCAGTCATGAGTAAACCAAAGTCAAGATACAGAAGCCAATTAATAATAAAATGAATGTGATTATGAAGAGCATGCTTTTTGGGAGCCAGCGGAAACATTTTAATAGCACATCTCAGGAGAAAGAGAGGTTTTATTGACCACAACATGCACATTAGAGTTGGATTGTTGAACAAAATATGAACAGCTAGTACCCCCTTGCTTAAGCAGTTCTGTAACTAGCATGCAGGTTTGTCTTTGACGTCATTAACTAAGACCTAAGCAATAAATAATGATCAGTTTTTTTTAAATTTGTATTGTGTCCACTAAATAATCATTTTAATCTTATCTGACAAAATGTAAAAAGTAAAAGCACTGATATTTGTGCAGTGATGAACTGCATGGCAAATGGTTGTCATTGACCTGAACAGCTGCAGGTGGTATTAAAGCCTGTGAGAGGTTTTTCACCTTCATTTACTGAAATGCCTAACCTGTTAGAAGTTTGGGAACTATCACACAAGAGTTTGCCCTTTATGGCTATACCTTCGCTCACACCCACTACTCTCCAGTTGTTCCTGATTAGTGGTGAGCAAGCCTGAGCTGCAATGTTCAGCCGAACCTGAAAATGGAAAGCTGGTTGATTGGCTGTCAAGAATAAGCATAATCAAAGCCAAATTTTCCTAAAAAAAACTATATGCAAACAAGAAAAAACTAGTTAAATCGGAAAAAACAAGGTCCCTCGTACAGAACAATACCCAACATGCATAGGTACTGTCAAGGAATAAGTTGCCAAACTCTCTTAGCTTTGCAGACAAAGTGCACACCTTACAATTTTTCAACCAAAACAACCCTCTACATTTGGAATACCCCCCCCACACAAATCATATATTTCCTGAAAGTACACACATTAAGCTTTCTAGGCATACCTAGCCTGTTGTAGTGGGCTCATCTTTCTGGAAGTAAATCCTCAAAGAATTCTTAGGTTGTACAGGGTTTTCCTAAAAAGAAATTATAAAAAAGCAAAATAAAAAACAAGTTTTCCGAAAATATCAATATGCAAACAAGAATAAACAAGCTAAAACTGAAAACGCAAGGTCCACCAAACAGAGCAATACCCCACATGCATAGTTAATTTTAACCCTTTTAACTGAAGTAAAAAATATTTTTATTAGAAAACTATCTCTTTTATTTTAAATAAAACATTTATATAATTAAAGAAAACCACATTGCATGTGAAAACTCTATTTCTCTTGATTACAATAGTACCACATATGTATCCTGCCAGGGGACCCACCAAACTGAAAAGAGTACTTTATAACATTTACAAATAAAATAGAACTACTCTCCACTGTATAAAGGGTTAAAAAATCCCCCAAAAATGACATGGGTTCCCCCTATCCAGTATAACCAGCCCGGGGAGTAGCTATGCAGGGCTTGGTGGCCCCCCGCCCTCAAACTGGCATAGCCTATGTGGCCCCGGGCTCTTCTGCCCCTCGGCCTCTGGAGAGGCAGATGATGGGGGGCTGGAGGTTCATGGCAAGTCTGGAGGGTCAAGAGGGGACCCAGTGGGAGGGATCACAGCCGCAGGTTAGTAAATTTCTTTTACAGTTAGCAGTGGCGGAGGCCAAAGTGGGGGAGGCTACTCTGGTCCCTCTTCTGAAGCCAGAAAAACTGTCTTAATCTGTCTTGTCTCATCTGTCTTAATACACCTGTGCCTAATTTGATTGGATTTAACCCAACTGTGGTCAATCTGATCTGTGGTCAATCTGATCTGTTCCCAATCTGTGACCAATCTCATCTGATTTAATGCAACTGTGCCCAATCTGATCTGTGCCCAATTAAATTGTAGTGAGTGGGCATTTAATACAACATCTGATCTGTGTCCAATTGAGTTGAAGTCAGTGGGTATTTTATACAAAATCTGATCTGTGTCCAATTGATATCACATTTTTTTTATTAAAGCAATAGTCTTGTATAACATACAATCCATTACGATTTTACAATCACAAATGACAGAATATTATAAATGTTGCCAATTAGGTTAGCTTAATGTTCGATTCTTGTAATTTTAATTCTTGTAATATATTTATCAGATAATAAAAGTGAAACAAAAGGGGCACATGCGAGAAGCGGGACCCTCATCAATGGAATCACCACCGCAGGGCTCCTATTCCCTCTCAGAGATCAACTATTCAGAGGCAGGGCCTTAGACCTGACTAAAGCTGACCTGGACGTGTCTGTGGAGGTGTTTTATGGCAAAATCTCCTCTGTGATCCAATGCGAGCTGAGGAGGATGAAGGAGGAACTATAATCTGAGATTGCAGCCCTGGAGGCGTGAGCAGACCCCTTGAAATCCAGACAAACTTAGTTAACTTTGGAGGAACACGAACTATGGAGGTTAGTGACTGATGAAGGGGGGAGAACAAGCACCCAGTCTCATGTGTGGAGGATCTGGACAATCGGTCCCGGTGCTGTAATTTGTGCATTAGAGGGGTCCCTGAAAGGTTGCTGGACCTGGAGGACTATTATTCTTATTAATGTAAACTGCTAGTGCCCAACAGGGATGCATCCCTCACTATGACTACCATTCATAGAGCCCTGAGCCTCCAGACGATAACCCCCCTAGAGACATTGTTCTGAAGCTACACCACTACACAGATAAATAAGCTATCCTTAAAAGCTCCAGGCAAAGAGGTAATCTGCATTCCACTTTGCATAACAGGCACCAGCTCACGTAAATGACAGATGCCTTGAGAAACATGAGCATATGCTACAGATGGGGATTCCCATTTAAATTGTTGATCCCCCATATTGAAGGTCTTGTCTCTACCAGTACCACCACTGCTGATGAAGGCAGCGCTGCCATAGAAAGCAGCGATGAAGCTGGAGGAGCTTGAAGCTGGCGGAGCACCGAGACCCCAGAAGTCACCAAGACCCCCTTGATATAGCCCTATTGGCTACTGTTTTTATGCCCTGCATTTTTTCCTTGTCCCTCTCCCTCCACACAAATACTGCTTATTTTAATGTCCTGCTGTAGCATTGCCGGAGTCATTGCTATGTGACAATGTGGGTGTGCAGGGATGGGATGGGGTGGTGATATGGCTATCAGGGAAGCAGAATGCTTTAGTATGCATGGTATGTTTTTTTGATTGCAGAGACTAGGAGGAGTCACATAATGTAGTATTCCTTCTCCTTTTTCCTCTGTGTTATGGAAGTGGCTAGAGAACTAGGGGAAGGAAATAGCTTTCTTTTATTTTTGTTTTCCTGTTTTCAGGTTTTGGGTTGGTTTAGTTGCCTTACAGTGCTTGAGTGAGTGAAGTGTGGAAGTCAGAGTGTAATAGAGGATGGTCCTAGAGCATACAGAGTGCTATAGTGAGAAATGAGTGTGTGCTTATATAAAAAGTCAAGTTGTTTTTTCTTTTTTCCTCTCCTTCCCTCTCCTCTTCTCTCCCCTTTGACCCCTTTATTGCAGCCAGTGTATTGAATTAGACAATAGGGTCTGTAAAAGGTGCTCTGAACTTATCTCTGTTTGATTTCCGATACCTCAAGAGTGGGCCCTCAGTGACTTGAACACAGCATGCCTCAATGCAGGTATCCACAAGGTCAAGAGAAAACTTGAGCTCTGTGAGTAAAAAGATGGTATCATGTCAGAGTTCACCTTTCTTTTGCACAATAGGCTCGTTTCAGAGGCACATTCGTCAGGACTTCAGTAGCTGTCTGTGAGTTTTTGTGTGTGTTAGTCATTTTTTTTGTTTTTTTCGTTAATTTTCCATTCGTACGAACGTTCGGACGCTTTCACATATGCGCTTTCGAAGAACAAAAATAAATCGGATCATTTGCGTTAGTTCGGATCATTTTCCCATCAAAATCTGATATTTTGCATTCGTTCAGATAACTTACGTTGTTGGGATGGTCTTGCGTCTGATTCAGAGAGCTGATTGCCGAGGGACAACCGTTTCATTTGCGATCCACTTACGGGACCTTTGAGGCCTCGGATTGCTATTGTTGAACATGTTTTGCGACTATGTGGAGGAGTCTGCGCGTCTTTAGCTCCAAGGCATTGCATGTATCAGCATGGCCGAGGCCATAAATTGTATAGCAATGCATACCTGAATTAATACATTTCATGTATGCCTTATAGAAGTATATGGAAATTTACACCGCGCTAAAAACTTATAATAAACTTTCTTATGATTTCCTGAGTATCAACTCTCTTTAAAAAATTATTAATTAATTTGCTCCAGGAGAAGAAATAGGAGACGGCGGCTACCTTTTTACTTCACTTATTTCAAGCTTTGACGCCCAATTGAACGGTCACAAGGGAAAAAGGGAAAGAAAAGGACTCCCTCCCAACCAGTGTATTCATATTGGCGCGTTTTACCTCAAAGAATATGTGAGTGCATCTTTTTTATTAAATTGTCATTTTAAAAAAAGTTCCCACGGGGTTGCACTAGATTTCTTTTATGCTTTTTCATAATATATGAGCGGATTCCACCATGGCCGTGATGAGTGTATAAACTGTGCACTGAAGCATTCAAGCACCTGGAATCTTCCAAGAGCATTAATTGATTCAAGGCTTGTTAAATCTTATCCATCTGGTAAGCGCACATGTGTGGAGGTGACGGGCACGTGTGATAATACCAGTTTTTGTGAAGTGCATGCACCGTGGGACAACCCCTCATTCAACATTTTAAAGACTGTTTCCTGTGGCCACATCAGTTTGTGCCCTGGTTGCTCCGTGTCTATCAATTATATCATGCCTTATAGAAGCATTTGAATGCTAACTTTAAGTAGTCCTTAGCATGTAAACCTTTATTTTCCCACACATCCATATAATTGCTATATTTTTTTAGACTTATGTCCTTTGTGAATTATATTTGGATTGTTGAACTTGAATCTTAATTTGTTGTAGGAGTTATTTTTTTAGTTGATTACCTTTGCTTTAATTATTTTATATTTAGTTGCAGGAACTGCAAGATGTGCCAAACACACAAGCAGTGTTTGGTCTGGATATGCGATTCCTCAGTGTTCTTGCAGGGCATCCAGGGTCCTCCCATGATGCTTATATATTGCAAAGCTCCTGCTTATTTTTTCAGTTTGAGTCAGGAGAATTATCTGGTGGATGGCTCCTGGGTAAGTTTGCTCACATTCCCTCAATCCATTTTCACTGTATGGCAATGAATATAGTTGATGACTCATGTCTTAACCTATGGCTGTTTTTAGCCCTTGATGACATGTTAAACAATATTGTTGCTTAGAATGTGTATTTTATGTTAGTATTTTTAAATTCTTTCAGGGGATTCTGGATATCCACTCCTGCCCTTGCTCCTGATGCCCATTCTTTGCCTGCAGAATTTGGGCCAGGAGTTCTATAATCGGGCCCTATGCAAAACCCGGGCCGTGGTGGCGAGGGCCTTCAGGCTTTTGAAATCCAGATTTAGGTGTTTGGACCATACAGACGGGGGGTGGGGGGCACTGCAGTATGACCCCCAACAAGGTTATACCAATAATTTAATTTACGTTTTTTAACAGGGACCACACGTGGCACAACTGAGTGTCAGGGTCTTTCAGTTGGTGGGTGAGATGCAGGAGCTGCGCGACTCGTTGGGGACCACAGATGAAGAATAATGTTCTGTGGCCTGCCATTGCTATGTATTTAGTTTTTTATAGTTGTAAACATTTTACATTTTCTAAATATTTTAATATTTTAGAATTTATGATGAAAAAAAAGGTTACGTTTAAAAAAATTTTTTTTAAAAAAAAAGGCCAAACAAAAATGGCATTTGGTATTCCAAAGAAAAAAAAATAAAAGTTTCAGTGTCATTTCATTTACAAAATGCATTAACACAAAACTAATGGGCCCAGAAATATTTAGAGATGAATATTCACATGACCGCAAAGTGATTTGGGTAAGTTTTAGGGGTGAAAAATGGAAGAAGAACCTACTCGCGAAGTGATTTGGGTACGTTTTAGGGGTCAAACATGGAAGATGTAGGAATGCGCAAAGTGGTTTGGGTCAGTTTTAGGGGTCAAACATGGAAGATGTAGGAATGCGCAAAGTGGTTTGGGTCAGTTTTAGGGGTCAAACATGGAAGATGTAGAAAAGCGCAAAGTGATTTAGCTATGCATTGTAGCAGAAGTGAGTGACCCAAATATGTTGGCGAGCACTTTAATGAGTTAAGTTTGTAGTGCGCAGGCGCAAGATCGTAAGGATTCACGTCCGGACGATTATTTATTGAAAAAGGGAAACAGAATCTAACGGGAAACGTAAAGGTTTCGTTGGAAGAGACGATGGAAAAAGGGCAAAAATGAAAGCCTACGTTGTAACATGAGAAAATGAAACGGAAAAGTCACGCTGGAAAATGACATCCTTGTACTCGTACTCTGCCGTACGAACAGACAAAAACTTTATAGCAAAAACTTTATAGCAAAAAAGGATAGCAATGCATGCATAGAATCGCTCGTACACTCGTATGAGAGTGGGAACATTTGAAAAAAAAAACAGATCGGAACAAAAACGAAAGTCTTTTTTTGTCTCTCTGAATCAACCCTAATGTCAAGTGATTTTCACCAAAACTATAATAGATCCCGATAGTAGATATGTGATAGATAAAGGACTTCTCCAAGACAAACCAATTAGCATCAGTATACACCCCAAATACAGGACACCTGACCTTTTTAAGGCCCTGGAGGAATTTATAATATACATACATACATAATACTGGAGAGTGATCTGAACCTGGTGTTCCACCTAGAGTGGGACAGATCTGCCAGATCGGTTAGTAAAATAGCAGCTCCCAGAGCAATTTCTAAATTGGTTAGGAAATATGACCTGGTGGATATATGAGGACAGGAACTCTAAAAGATGTAACATTATGCAAAAATTATAGACTCATATGTGTCCTCAATCAGGATTATAATATCTTTACTAAAATCTTAGCAGATCGTTTTGCACAGTTTATTCACACTCTGATAAGTTCTGAAAAAAGTTGTTTTATACTACATAGACAGGGGTCTGATAATGTTTGTTTAGCACTCAACATAATTAAGAATGTTAATTACTCTCGGAGAGAGATTCTTTTACTGGGGCTTGACATAGAGAAGGCCTTCGATATAGTGGGCTTGGACTACGGGGGGGCCGATTCATCAATAGCGCCAGGTAGCGACTGATGAGCGACTGAAGTATGGCGCTATGAGCGCCGCTAGCGTCAGCCGCGGGCGGTAGCGATTCGCTATAGCAGGCCTCCTCAGTCGCTACCTGGCGTTGTTTGGAACAACGCCTACATTGCTGAATATGATGTTGGCCCTCAGCTTTGTAGGCGCTGTCAGTCAGTGTGACCACGCTATTCTACACAGCGCCTGTTAGCTTTGCTGTGTGCTGGCCATCCAGTACCTTCAGAATAAAACACATTGCAACATGTTTCTTTACTTTTTTGAGTTTTTATTTTGTGTTGAAAAGGAAATTAAATTAAACCAGATATTAGAATATAAATGCAAAATAAAACATAATTAAACACATAGCCACATTTTAAATTATTTTATTTATTTTTTAAAGAAAAAGGAAATACAATTAAACCACCAATGAGAAAGAAAATGAAAATAAAAACAGAACAGAGAAAGAAAAGGAAAATAGAAAAGGAAAATAAAAACAGAAATGAGAAAGGAAAATAGAAAATGAAAATAAAAACAGAACAGAGAAAGAAAAGGAAAATAGAAAAGGAAAATAAAAACAGAAATGAGAAAGGAAAATAGAAAAAGAAAATAAAAACAGAAATGAGAAAGGAAAATAGAAAAAGAAAATAAAAACAGAAATGAGAAAGAAAAGGAAAATAGAAAAAGAAAATAAAAACAGAAATGAGAAAGAAAAGGAAAATAGAAAAAGAAAATAAAAACAGAAATGAGAAAGAAAAGGAAAATAGAAAAAGAAAATAAAAACAGAAATGAGAAAGGAAAATAGAAAAAGAAAATAAAAACAGAAATGAGAAAGGAAAATAGAAAAAGAAAATAAAAACAGAAATGAGAAAGGAAAATAGAAAAAGAAAATAAAAACAGAAATGAGAAAGGAAAATAGAAAAAGAAAATAAAAACAGAAATGAGAAAGAAAAGGAAAATAGAAAAAGAAAATAAAAACAGAAATGAGAAAGAAAAGGAAAATAGAAAAAGAAAATAAAAACAGAAATGAGAAAGAAAAGGAAAATAGAAAAAGAAAATAAAAACAGAAATGAGAAAGAAAAGGAAAATAGAAAAGCAAAATAAAAACAGATCAGAGAAATAAAAGGAAAATGGAAAAGGGAAATAAAAACAGAACTCAGAAAGAAAATGAAAATTAAAATAGGAAGTAGAATGCAAAGGAAACTTTCAACAGAATTAAACACATAGCCACATGTATCTATATATAGTAGATTTTATTTTTAAAATCTACAAAAATTTAAAAAGGAACCGAAGAGAAAAGGAAATTCAAAATTCAAACAGAAAGGAAAAAGCAAAGTAAAGGGAAATAAAGTTTTTAAAGTGCCAAATCGGGATCACGGTGCATGTCTTTGTGCCTGAAAAAATAACAAAAGTGCAGTTAGTATAGATCTTTAAAGTAGTATTGTTGTTGCAAATACAAAAATGCATTACTTGATAACCAACATTGGCGTCTTACACCCCCCTTAGAGTGGTTTGGGTCATCTTACACCCCCCCCTTAGAGTGGTTTGGGTCATCTTACACCCCCCTTAGAGTGTTTTGGGTCATCTTACACCCCCCTTAGAGTGGTTTGGGTCATCTTACACCCCCCTTAGAGTGTTTTGGGTCATCTTACACCCCCCCTTAGAGTGTTTTGGGTCATCTTACACCCCCCCTTAGAGTGGTTTGGGTCATCTTACACCCCCCTTAGAGTGTTTTGGGTCATCTTACACCCCCCTTAGAGTGGTTTGGGTCATCTTACACCCCCCTTAGAGTGTTTTGGGTCATCTTACACCCCCCTTAGAGTGGTTTGGGTCATCTTACACCCCCCTTAGAGTGGTTTGGGTCATCTTACACCCCCCCTTAGAGTGGTTTGGGTCATCTTACACCCCCCCCTTAGAGTGGTTTGGGTCATCTTACACCCCCCTTAGAGTGTTTTGGGTCATCTTACACCCCCCCCTTAGAGTGGTTTGGGTCATCTTACACCCCCCTTAGAGTGTTTTGGGTCATCTTACACCCCCCCTTAGAGTGGTTTGGGTCATCTTACACCCCCCTTAGTGTTTTTTTGGGCTCTTTTTGATGGTAGTTCTAATACATTTAGCCAGTAGTGCAGTACTTGCATTAGAGTGAAGGGTAGTTAGTTTACCGCAAAAAAAGAAGTGATCATCCTTTCCCTTAGCTCATCGCCAGTCTGGGTGTCCTCACTTCTTGCTGCGGGCATGTTGGGGATTTCTGGCACCAGTGCTGTCTCCTCAGGGGGCTTGGATTCGGTGGGAAATACATATATTGTGTAGCACACAGCAGGCAAGGATGATCTTGGAGACCTTCTGTGGGCTGTAGAGCATCTCTCCTCCTGGCCGTGCCAAACAGAGAAAGCGTGCTTTCAGCAGGCCGATGGTTCTTTCCACAATGCTTCTGGTCTTGCGATGCGCTGCATTGTAGCGTTCATGGGCAGAGGTCCGTGGGTTCCTGACCGGAGTCATGACCCACGTTCTCTGCCCATATCCCTTATCCGCTGTAGAAAAAACACAAGGAGAGAGACAGCAATTAGTACTAGTACATGTTTTTTTGTGGTTGTTTGGTTAAATTTGGCTTACTAGGCCACATATTTGCAAAATACATTGACATGGTTAATTTATTACCCAGTAGCCAGCCAGCTGGCATTTCGTTGTTATCAAACTTCCGGAACAGGACTGTCCGCTGCAAGACGTAAGAATCGTGGCATGAGCCGGGGAACCCCGATCTCACCGCCCGCAGCCTCATGTCTGGGTCACAGACAACCATAACATTAATAGAATGGAACTGCTTCCGGTTTCTGTAGGACAGCTCCTGTGCACGGGGAGGGCGGAAAGGGATATGTGTACCATCAACGCACCCTAGCACATTCGGGATCCCTCCCATCAGATAGAAAGCATGTTTTATTTTGGCAACCTCTTCCTCATCCTCAGGAAACTTGATGTAAATTGGGATTAAATCACAAATTGCCAGAACTACCTGGATTAGTATGCGGCTCATAGTAGCCTGGCTTATCCCGCTGAGGAGGGCGGAGGTTGCCTGGAAGGTCCCTCGTGCCAAAATATTGAGAGTGGCACACAGGCGTACTATGCCTGGAATGGAATGAGTGCGTTTGGTGGATGGCTCGATTTTGTGCTTAATCTGATCATATAGGGACTGTAGTGCAGCACGATTCAGACGGAAGCGGCTCCTGATCTGCTCGTCACTTAAGTCCCATACTGAAAGGCGGATTGCAAAGGAGCGGGGTGCCCTAAGCCTCACAACACCCCGCTCCCTTTCCTTCTGCTCTTTCAGCATACACATACATCCATCCACCCAGACACCATACATCACCCTCTTATCCATCACACACACTAAAGATATATACAAAACCAAAAAAAAACAAAAAAAACCACTAACACACAACACACACACAAACAATCACACTCCACACACACCCGCTACAATGCAGCTCACCACAAAACCAGAACTATAGTGGTCCAAACCACCAGCCTGCTGAAAACCAGCTTTCTAAGTTAGGCACAACCAAGAGGGGAGTTGCTGCACAGCCCACAAAAGGCCCCAAAATCAAGCCTCACTTGCTGTATGCTACACAATATTTGCAGATGCCACCAAAAACAAGCTCCTAAAGAAACAGCACTGATGTCAGAAATCACCCAACAAGCCACAGAGAGTGAGGACAGAAACCAGACAGAGGCTCAAATGAGCTAAGGGAAGCGAGCACAGCACCACACCACAGCCTTTGCCACAGTGTAAGAATAGCAGAAGCTTGAAAATTCCTTCAATTTATACTTCTCTTTCAAAAGGGACAGGTCCGCTTTGCCGCCTTTTGCGTCGCTCTGCTATTTCCGGGCGCCAATTAGCCGACCCAGGTGTGCGTAAAACAGAGTGCGCACGCGCACGCTAGTAGCGCTACTAGCGTACTTGAGCCGAAACTTGCGTGCATTAACGGACATGGCCCAAAAATCAGTGGTGGCCCAATGAAAGGTAAGCTGCTGTTTTTTTAAATAGCTGTTAGGCTAACCACATGTCACAAGGGTTTGAGATACATCAGTCCATTGTTGTATTTGGGTGTGTGTTGTTTGGTTAATGAGGTCTGTAATGAGTTAATTGGCTAACACACATGCTTCAGTCAGTGCAGTGGAGGTGTGCCTAGAAGGAACTGGGCTGTATGTGTGAATCAATTAAGTGGCCTGGTTTTTGATTGGTTGTTAGAGCACATAAAACCTGGCCAAGCCTAAGAGATTGCGATGCCATTCTGTAGTCTGCATGCGTGCTTGTTGGGTGTGTATTTGTGTGTGTGTGTGCAGCTACAGGATGGAGCCAAATTCAGGACATCTGCCGGCCACAGCAGGCCCAAGTAGGAGTTTGGTGGGTGCTGTGCGCAGACCTCCCTTACGGAAAAGGGCACAGCCTGAAGGTGGGGCAGCACCCCAGGCTAAGCGCCCAGGTGCCAAGAGGGAGCCTGAATTTAATTTGGCTGAGAATAATCATCTTGTGCGCCTTACACTTGCTAAATGGGAGCTGATATTTGGCTCCCAAAGCAAGTCCATAGGCAAACAAGAAAGAAGCAAACTGTGGGATGCCATTGGTGTGGAGCTTAGTAGCACTGCTCAACACCCACGTAGTGGCCCATCCTGCAGGAAACGCTTCTACACTTTGCGAGGGGCCCTTATGAAAAAGATGAATCACGATCTTGATGTGGACAGTGGGTTCATCCAGGCTCCAAAGAGTACCTACAGGCCGTATGAGGAGATGCTGAAGGCCAAAATCCCACTGGCTCGGCTGCAGGGTGTGGATCCTGGGGATGACACCACCGGTTGGACTGAAGGTACATATTTTCTGCCTTTTGTACTAACCTAATGTTAATGTATGTGATTTGCATTTTTACATTCTGACCAACTAACAGTAGGACCTGTGAAGTATTACATTAGAGCTCAAACATTTGTTACTTTTCTGTCTGTTGCTTTATGCATAGGTGCACATGCTGCTGTCCGGGATGTGCCTCAGGACACCCAAGCTCCTGCCCTTCCAGCAACCTCAAGGCTACCCCAGTCTGCCATTGAAGGTATTTACCCCTAATTTTGTTGCTGGTTGTTTGGGGAACAAATGGGTGTGGGAGCAGCTCAAACAATCAAGTTTTGCACTGTTGAGTATTAATAATATGGGCCTGCGGCCTAATTTCACGCCCACTGTAACACTCACAGCAACTAACTAACAAGGCCCTAACATGTGTAGATATGTTGGAAGCCAGAGATGTGTAGCCATATATCGGCATATCAATGTGGGAGCCACACTGGCCTTGATTAGTGAATATTAGTGAAAGAGCTGCTCACACACCTTAATGCATGTTGTATTTTTGCACGCACATTAACTATGGCTCAATGTTGGCTTTATTTTTGCATAGCTATTTTATTATTATTGTTTATTTATATAGCGCCATCATCTTCCGTAGCGCTTTACAAAGTAGTAATTACAGACAGGGTAGAAACATACGGTACATATAATAATTCAAATGCAGTTTTACAGAGTTGACAATGGATATTCTGAATACAAGATACAATAGGGGAGAGAGCCCTGCCCTTGCGAGCTTACAGTCTAAAGGAAGAGGGGTGAAGACGAGGGGGAAGGATCACAAACAGTCAGTATTGAGCTTTGTGGCATGTGCCCTTGAGAAGATTGGTTAGTCCAGATTATATGCTTGTCTGAATAAGTGAGTTTTAAGGGCGCCTTTGAAGGTTTTGAGGGTTGTGGAGTGGCGGATTGGGTGCGGGAGGGCATTCCAGAAGATTGAAGTTGCACGTGAGAAGTCCTGGAGGCGGGCGTGAGAGGAAGTGACCAGGGTGGAGGACAGGAGAAGGTCGGCAGAAGAGCGGAGGCTGCGTCTAGGTTGATACTGTTGGATTAGAGATGAGATGTAGGGAGGGGCCTGGTTGGAGAGAGCTTTGTATGCAAGAGTTAGAGTTTTGAACAGGATTCGCTGAGGGACTGGCAGCCAGTGTAGGGATTGGCAGAGAGGTGCAGAATTAGAGTAGCGAGAGGAGAGATGGATGAGGCGAGCAGCAGAGTTCAGGATAGATTGGAGGGGTGCCAGTCTGTTAGTTGGTAAGCCACAAAGAAGGATGTTGCAGTAATCCAGTCGGGATATGACCAGGGCATGCACTAGCATTTTAGTGGTGTCAGGTGAGAGGAAAGGACGGATGCGGGAGATGTTTTTAAGTTGGAGGCGACAGGAGGTGGCCAGGGAGTGAATATGTGGTTTGAAAGAGAGGGCAGAGTTCAGAATGACTCCCAGGCACCGAGCTTGGGGAGTTGCTGTTATTGTGTAATTGTTGACAGAAATAGACGTGTTAGAGAGGGGAGGGGAGTTAGATGGTGGGAAAATGACCAGTTCTGTCTTGTCCATGTTTAGCTTGAGGTAGCGAGATGACATGAAAGAAGAAATAGCTGAGAGGCAGTTGGGGAGGCGAGATAGGAGAGAGGAGAGATTAGGGCCTGAGAGATATATCTGAGTGTCATCCGCATAGAAGTGGTATTGAAAGCCTAGTGAAGTAATAAGTTTGCCAAGGCCATGGGTGTAGACTGAGAAAAGTAGGCGGCCTAGGACAGAACCTTGCGGCACACCAACAGAAAGAGTACGTGTTAGAATAGGATACACTGAATGATCTGTCAGAGAGGTAAGAGGTGAGCCAAGAGAGTGCAAGCCCTTGAACCCCAAGAGAGGAGAGAATATCAAGAAGCAGAGAGTGGTCGACAGTATCAAAGGCTGAGGAGAGGTCAAGAAGGATGAGGATGGAGTAGTGACCAATGCTTTTGGCAGTAAGTAGATCATTGGTGACTTTGGTGAGGGCAGTTTCAGTGGAGTGGTTACGGCAGAATCCTGATTGTAAGGGGTCAAATAAGTTGTTAGTGGATAAGTATTGTGACAGTTCTGAGTGGACATGTTGTTCAAGAAGTTTGGAGGAGAAAGGGAGTAGCGAGATAGGGCGGTAGTTGGAGAGGGCAGAGGGGTCGAGAGAGGGTTTCTTGATTATCGGAGTAATAACTGCATGTTTGTAGGAAGAAGGAAAGGTGCCAGTGGAGAGAGAAAGGTTGAATATGGATGTTAAGGCTGGAGTGAGGGATGGAGACAGTTGAGGAATAAGGTGGGATGGAATAGGATCGAGGGAGCAGGTAGTCGGGTGGGCTCTAGATATGAGAGAGGTTAGTCCAAGCTCAGTTATTGGAGTGAAGAAAGTAAGAGAGTAAGGCGGGGGGATTGTTTGAAGTGGTGAGGGATTCTGAGGGGCAAAGCCGAGTCGAATGTTGTCAATTTTTCCTTTGAAGAATGCAGAAAATTCTTCTGCTGTTATTTGGGAGGTTGGAGGAGGAGGTGGTGGGCGGAGTAAGGAACTGAAAGTGTTGAAGAGTTGTTTGGGATTCCGGGCTTGTGCAGAAATCAGTGAAGAGAAATAAGCTTGCTTAGCAGATGAAAGGGCCGTCCTGAGTTCCTGAAGGGCTTGTTTGTAGAATAGAAAGTCATGATTGGCTTTGGTTTTCCTCCATCGCCGTTCAGCAGCTCGAGACAGCTGTTTCAATCTGGTTGTGTTTGCATTTAGCCAGGGTTGTGGGTTTCTGGTGCGGGGACGGCTATAGGTGAGGGGGGCGACAAAATCCAGAGCTGAGGAGAGAGTATTATGGTAGTGTGAAGATGCAGCGTCTATGTCCGTGAATGAGGTCAAGGTCTGAAGAGGTTGAAGTGAGGCAGAAAAGGACTGAAGGTCTAGGTTTCTTAAGTTCCTGCGATGAGTTGTGGGTTTGTGTGGGGGGTTAGCAGGCATTGGAGAGAGGGTCATAGTCAGCAGATTATGATCAGAGAGGGGGAGCAAGGAGGATGAGAGGTTTGAGACAGAGCAGAGGTTAGTGAAGAGGAGGTCAATTGTGTGGCCGTCTTTGTGGGTGGGTGCAGTAGACCATTGCTTGAGGCCGAAAGATGAGGTTAGTGACAGTAGTCTGGTGGCAGCAGGGTTGCTAGTGTCAACAGATATGTTAAAGTCACCCATGATGATTGCAGGGATGTCTGTGGACAGAAAATGAAGGAGCCAGGTAGAAAAGTGGTCGAGAAAAAGCGTAGTAGTTCCAGGAGGGCGGTAGATGACTGCGATTTTCAGGTTACAGGGAGAATATAAACGGACACAGTGAACTTCAAAAGATGAGAAGGATAGAGATGGCAAGGCAGGGAGTGGTTTAAAGGAGCAGAGTTTGGAAAGAAGGATGCCCACACCCCCACCCTGTTTGTTGTTGGATCTGGGGGTGTGGCTGAGATGTAGTCCCCCATGTGAGAGGGCAGCGGGTGAGGCTGTGTCTGAAGGGGTCAGCCATGTTTCTGTGAGTCCCATGAAGGTAAAAGAGTTAGAGAGAAACAGGTCGTGAATATAGGTGAGTTTATTGCGCACTGAGCGTGCATTCCACAGTGCGCAGGTGACAGTGGCGGGAAGGGATGGAGAGTGAGTAAGCTGTATCAGATTAGATAGGTTGCGTGTGTATCCTGGTTTAACACGGTTGTAGACTTTTGGCTTTGATGAAAGATGAATATTTATGGAGGAGGGGGGGCGAAAGAGTGGGCCTGGATTAGGACTGATGTCTCCGGCGGCAAGTAAGAGTAAAAGGAGAGAGAAGAGATGGTTGTGGCTTTTGAGGGTGGAGTAATGTGCCTTGTGCTTGGATATAGAGGTGGTGTGTGATTTTGCCAAGGAAAGGAATTCGTGAGCAGAGAGGTAGGGGGAGGAGAGCAGAGAGGGGGAGATATATAGGGACTTACCAGGAGCAGGGGGATACTGTGAGGCTAGGATTCTGAGGGTAAGAGGAAGCAGGGTGATGAGGTAAAAGGGGATCATTTTAGTTGATGCTGGGCTATTCAGACAAGCAGAATCCGGTGCAGGTTTCCTTCAGGTTGAATTCGGGTTAAATTCGCTGCAGACTTAGAAGGAGTCAGACTTGGAAAGGAGTCTGAATTGCAGCCATGGTGGCTTTGCAGCCACTATTCACTCAATATGAGCAGTTTCTAAGTGCCTATGATTAGCTCATGCACAACACTTGGGCCTAAAGGGTGGGGCTCGGACAGTCCTAAAAGTTTGGTCAGGGAGGGCACATAAGGTAATAAAACATCAAAAGGAATGTTGCTAGATGCTATGGTTCAGTGAACACACAAGGGGCAATAGTGGTCAGTTTGAATTTAGGAGATAGTAACAGATGATAGTATCACACATATAGATATGGGCAGGGGAACCAGATGGGGCATTCAAAATAATTACATAACTCATAAATAAGGCATATGCACAATTAAGATGACAAGGGAAAAGTCAAGTTTAAAATAATGAATCTAATGAGAGAATGGCAGCAGGTATTACACAGGCAGGAAAGGGTTAAAAGTTGCTGGTGAGATCAAAATGCGTACCAGGATGAGAGAATGGCAGCAGGTATTACACAGGCAGGAAAGGGTTAAAAGTTGCTGGTGAGATCAAAATGCGTACCAGGATGAGAGAATGGCAGCAGGTATTACACAGGCAGGAAAGGGTTAAAAGTTGCTGGTGAGATCAAAATGCGTACCTGTGAATGAGAGAGGAGACATATCAGAATGCAGGTGGTGGTGATATGGAGGAAGAGTGATGTGGTTCTGGGTCCATAGAGTGAATTCGGGTTAAATTCGCTGCAGACTTAGAAGGAGTCAGACTTGGAAAGGAGTCTGAATTGCAGCCATGGTGGCTTTGCAGCCACTATTCACTCAATATGAGCAGTTTCCCATGCCCTTGGCCCCAGCATCTCCTCCGGATCCCACCTACTCTTTGGATCTCGGTAAGTGCATGTGTCCACCTTGCTTGATCCACTTTTACCCAAGTGCATGTGTCTCATTCCTCTTTTTTCTTGGTAGGCCAAGTGACTGGTTCATCTTTGGACCCCACTTCCGATGTTGCCGGTCAACAGGACCCTGTTGGTGTGTAGAGCAATACATAATGTATCCTTTATGCTGTTTATGTTACACTGGTTCAATTTGGTTAGTCTACTAAGCTACATGTTTGCTTGGTAAACTTGAAGATGCCTCTTGGGAGTGCTTGTTGCCTCCCCAGGGTCAGTCTATTAGTTATTGGAGTGATAGCAATGTATTTTGGCGGACATCTTTTTTGCCAAACATTCCCCGTAATAGTTTGCTGAATATTTAGAGACATTCCTTGTGTTTTTTAGTTGACCCGAATATCGGAAGTGGCTGTCCAGAAAGGGCCCCTCAAGTTCCGGCTGCCAGAGATGAGGGTAAGTTGTTTTGCCTTGCTCTAGTCTGTATTTTGGCTCTACTTTTGTGGCACTTGCTTCTGGCAACTTGTGTGTCCACATGTATTTTCAAGGTCCAAGCTCGAGTGAGGACCCCACTCAAGACATCTGGGAGATTGCGGGTATGTGTAATTTAAGCAATGTTTCTGATGTGATTAGCAAAAATTATTGCCTCTTAGTCCTGTAACATACATGTTAACAATCTGAGTTTAACAGATACCTTTGGTCTAGTGTGTATTTTGGCACTTTTTAGAGGTATGGCCTCGATAGCCTAGCCAGGTTACATTTGAGTTTGGGCCACAGACCTACTAACCTGATTTTCCTGTTTAGCATATGCCAACTTGCCGGACATCTCGGATGTTGAATTGCCACTCTCTGGCAGCGAAACCTCGAGCCTACCTGTGCCGGAGGACACGCAGGTAACATGGCTGATGTAGACGACCTAGAACCACATTGGCATCTTCGTGGGTAGTGGAAGAAGCAACATGTCACATTTCCTTTCATTGTTGTTTTTGCAGGAGGCGGAACCAGAACCCCAAGCTGGGACCTCTTCCCAAGTCCCATGTGGCCAAGCTTCCGAGGCTCAGACAAGGGTAAGTTGTATAGTGACTGTTTAGGGTATTTATTTTGAGGGGCATACCTGCATTGGTTCTGTTTGACTAAAATGTTGTTTTCTATTTGTTTAGCCTCAAACCACAGCAAGAGGAGGTGTGGCACCAACCAGTGCTGATTTCTATGAGCTAGGGGTCCGGATGCTGGAGGACTACAGTCGCCAACAGCCGCGTGATGGAACTAATGAGCGCATTGCGGCGTTGGAAAATCAGGTGCTGATGTGTCAGCAACAAAATGAGGCCCTGCAGCGCCAGATGGACCAGTTGCTCCAAAACCAACACCAGAACCAGGAACTTGGTCGGCTGGCAAATCTAATGGAGCAATCTCTCCTGCGCCAGGAACAATCTCTCCAGCGCCAGGGACAATCTCTCCAGCGCCAGGAAGAATCAATACAGCGCCAGGAAGAATGTCTCCAGCGGCAGGACCAAACTTTGTTGTTGCTACAACAGCTCATACAACAGCAGTCTATATTTTTTACTGCACTGTTGTCCCCCAACACCGCCCCTAGCAATGACTCCCAACCTCCCCGGCCACCCAGCCAAGAATATTAATTTTGTTTATTTTTGTTTTTGTAAATATATTTGCTTCACCCACCTCTAAATTGTGTGTTTCCTAAGACCTAGCTAATAACACAGTCAGGGATGAGTATCTTGATCTACATATGTCAATGTATTGGTCAATTTAGCCCACACATTTGAGACCATAGCTTACTATGGTTAACACCTGAAATGGCTCCAAAGGTATGGCTAAATTGACACACAAATGGGTTTTGAGACAGTTAAACTATGCTTTGCAATGCAACACACTGTAATGATGGTAATCAAAAAATTTAATAATTAAACATGGCCAACAGGGCCAACATTGCCCAACAACGGGCATCAGGCCAGCAGCATCAGCTTCAGGAGCCGGATCTCCCGCCACAGTCTGCGATGCTGGTTTTCACAAGCTGTAGAGATGTAGAAACAACAATTTATTAATAAATTGGATGTGACCTCAACAGACACAGATGTAGAAATGTAATGTCAGTGTGTCCAATTAGGTGACACTCACATTAACATTGTTGACCACTGTGTGCTTATTGGTTAACATGATATGAGTACTATTGACTGGCAGGAATGTGAACAACACATCCCAAGCATACATTTACTCTTAAAGTGTACCAACACCCACGGGTGATCGGCCCGGGAATCTATCAGATTCCCTGCCCGATCACCTCCCTCCCCGCGGGACATCCGAGATCGGGATGTCCCTGGGGGTGAAACCCCCCCCAAACCCCAAAATACCTACCTCAGTTTCTGTGTGGCAGTGCCGCCGGGCCCTCCCTGGCGCCCCTCTAGACGTGTGCGTGCCTGCGCCGGCCGTCTGTGAATGGCCGGCGCAGGCACGCGCGCGTAAAAAGGGGCGCGGGGGAGGCGGAGGAGGAGGCAATTTGCCGTGGCTTGTACGCTTGTTGGAGTCAAAGTGAGTTCAGGGGGTTGTCACACAGCGGTGACGATCAGGGGTGCCCCACCGTAGTGGAACAACACCCAGGAAAGTCAAAATCCTGGTTGTTGTTCCAGTTTAACTCTTGGGAAGCAAAGAAGGTATAATTCCCAGTGTGTCCATTTTTGTGTTTAGTCACAGCCAAACATCAGGGCCTAAGTCCGAACGAGTACACGAGTTTGCCCTATAATGTTACAGTTCCAGACCTAATAGGGCCCATTTGGTTGTGTCTAACGCAAAAATAGTCTCTATGTGGCCTAATGAAGAATGTGAGCCAACAATCAAGCATGCAAACAGGCATGTTGGATTATTGTCCAAACACATTGAATCGAGATGTGTGTGAAATTAACACATAGGTAAATTTAAAATGTCTGCAGATGTGACTAGAAGACATAGGTTTCACAAGTCTTTAGGCATATGAAGTGGGATGTACTCACCATCGCAGCTGTGGCGGGGGCCCATGCTGCTGGCCGTCCCTGGAGCTGGGGTGGGGAGGAGGGTCTCTGGCTCCGTCTGCGTAGCAACATCTGTCAACATAAAGCAAAAGACAAAAACACAATTAGTGGGCAAATGACACCTGACTATTTGACATCCATCTGGTTATTGAGTCTGAAAATGCAAAGGCTTGCATGGTTACATACAGGTTGTCCTAAATTAGCATATTTCCTGGACCATGAGTTAATGTCAATTTGTTAGGCTTGACACATGTATCCCTAAAGAGAATGTGCAAATAACATAGACAGTGCTATGTAAAGGAATCTTTAGCAGTTGTTTGGCTAATGTTAATAGTGGGCCACATGTTGGAGCGGGAACAACTTAACCCAAGAAAACAAATTAGAACACCCATCATGGTGTGGGCAGAAACATAGGGGTGGTTGACAGTTGGCTAGCACTGTAGTGGGGTTTGTGTGGTTAGGGTACCTTATCAAACCAGCTGTGACAATGGACCAGGAAACATGTGTCTGTTACAAGTGGGCCTATACACAGGATTGCAGCAAATCTGGGTTTGGGTCCGCTTTGGCAGAGCAACACAATTTGCATGAGACAACGTACTCCGCGCCCGCTGCCTTCCACACATCACTCCTCGAGTGTGTGCGCACGCGCAGCCCATTTGGAAAAAGAGCGCAGGCGCACACACATCTAGAGTGTCACACAGGAGGCTGGGACGGTGGCTTTGGCAACCCCCAAAGAGGTAAGGAGTTTTGGGGGTTTTTTTTGTGGGGGGGGCCCTGGGTGAGGGATGTGATTTGTCCTGGAACCTTCCAGAAACCAAGCACCATCAATGTTTGGGGGTACACTTTAATGAATGTAATAACATTGGGAATGTGATGGCTAACCAAAAACACTTACCATGACTATGCCCGTGGAGAATCCTACGCCAAAATGCCATGAGGTGCCGCCTATATGATGCCCTGCAAATTAGAGAGGAATGGCAAGGGCTAAGGACAAATTGCAAGATGAAACCTGTCACAGACTAACAATTAAAAAATGCACACTCACCAGGGGATGAAGCGCCACTTGAAGCCCAGGGAGGGCTCTGAGGAGGAGGCGGGGAGCCTCGGCTCCTCACACTCTGGTCGGAAGATCCACCAGGCAAAGGGCCACCCTCCTCCCTCTCACTCCCTGATTGAGAGTGGCCCCTTGCCTGGTGAGAGTCCTCAGACTCAGAGTGTGAGGAGCTGAGGCTTGATCCAGCCAGCCCCCCAGCAGCACACTCCTCTGGGGCGTCATCCCCTTCCTCCCCTGGGTCCTCTAAATAGGACCCGCGGGAGGGACCCTCCCCCGATGACTCCCCCGAGTCCGCCTGCCTGGTTCGGGGGAGGAATCCCTTCCCACGTTTCCCCAGGGGAGGACGCTTATCTGTGTGGAGGGGGTGAAAGAAAATAATTAATCTAAAGAGCACAAATGGACACAGCTTAGCAGATGATTCTGCACAAAGGCTAAACAGAACATAAGCTTTAACTTACCTGATGCGTAGGCATCATATAGGCGGTACACGCCTTCAGGGTCCCGGCGCTTGAAATCCGACCACTTTTGTTGAATGGAGCGGATGGTCAGCTCGGTGTTGAAGCGCCGGGACACTGTGGCCTTCACCTCCATGGCTATGCGTTTTTTGCCTCCACGGGCATAGTCATATTCGGCCACGCAGAAGTCCTATGAAAAAAGAACAAACAAACTAAAATCAATACATGACATCAGAACACTGTCATAAACAGTTATACAGAGACCAGATCAAAGTGGACCCACACCCAGGATTATCAGTATTCTGGGTTTGTGTGCACTTTGGTGGGCCACACCAATTGTGGGTGGTCCGCTGTCTGCAACCCCCTTGGAAGGCCACAAATACACCACTGAGGACACTCCCACGTCACTCCGCAAGCCAAACACAGCGCTCCGCGCCGCTGTGGTATGCGCATACAAGGCCGTTGGGACGTGCATACCAGCTCAGCTGGGTCTGCACGGCAAAGTACGCATGTGGCGTTTGACTCTAACAGGGAGTGCGCCTGCACCCAAAATTACAATATGTCTGGCGCAGGGGTACACCCTGCTAGAGGTAAGCGCAATAGGCATCCGCAGCTAACGCATGCACAGATGGGACTGGACTGAGGTAATTTTTAGGGCCCTCCAGGGGGGGGCATCCCAGCAGGACATCCACAATGGGGATGCCCCACGGGGAGTGCTCAAATTTGGTCTTAAAACAAAAAAATTTCTGACCCAATCCCCCCTGTGTGTTCTGCAACTTTTAAGCTAAAAATACAAACCAAAAAATACTCACTTTTACCACCTGGCCATTTACTCGGCTATCCACCCGGGTGCGCTTTCTCTTACTAGGCCCAGGAGGGGAAGGGGTGGGAGGGGTGCTACTTGAGGAAGGTGAGGTAGGTTGGGGAGGTGGGGGAGGGGTGGTGGGGTCAGAGTCTGAGGAGGAGCTGGGGAGGCGCATCGTCTGGGCATCATATTGGAAACGCTAAGGAGGAAACAGGAACCGGAAATGACCCAAGCGACATTGGGAAAAAGTTTAAAAAACAAAAACGCTCCGCGCACCAGCAACAAGCTATTCTCAGCTATGTGCAAGCTAAGTGGCGGAAAAACTAAAATGACGCTTGAAAACAAGCTAGTGGCATAAGCGCAAGACAGTTTTACCTTAAGGTGGCGTTGAAACGCAAAGGAGGATCCCGGAACCGGATATGACGCTAGCAACTGTGCTTCAAAATTCAAACACAAACATGCGCGCAACAGGGACAAGCTAATATCAGCTATGTGCAAGCTAAGTGGCGGAAAAACATTAAAATGACGCTGCAAAACAAGCTATTGGCATAAGCGCTAGACAGTTTTACCTTAAGGTGGCGTTGAAACGCAAAGGAGGATCCCGGAACCGGATATGACGCAAGCAACTGTGCTTCAAAATTCAAAAGCAAACATGCGCGCAACAGGGACAAGCTAATATCAGCTATGTACACGCTAAGTGGCGGAAAAACATTAAAATGACGCTGCAAAACAAGCTAGGGCAAAAGGCGCCACGAATTATTAGCTTGATTTAGCAGGGGATTCTACATACTGTAATGCATAGGTCCTTCTAAAGCATACACCGTTGTGCTTAAATATACAAATCTGATTCCTTCCAAAAGTCAGCACACAATCAAACTAGACAACTACCTGAAAATGTGGCACACATGAGAATGCATAACGGGTTGTTATGAGCTGGTACGACTGAATGTTAATCCTGCAATATGTGGCCAGGCACGCTCACAACTACAGTGTATTCATTAACAACGACTGGGGTCGCGGGAAGTGAATTCCTTGCAAATGGCAGAAGGGCACATGTATGAACAGCACAGCGCCGCACAACGCAGCGCAGCGAGGCACAGTGACGCTCGCGCCGCCACATAGCGAATCAAAACAGCGACTGCACAAACACTGACCAACACAGATTCATCAAGGACAGGGCTGCCGAATAGCTTGGGCGCTGACAATTTCGAAGAGCGAACGTGACCGCCCAACCTGACAGGCTACAAAATAGCTTTACAAGCCCCGATTGTGTGGAAAACCAGCGATTTTGATGCCAATGAGTTTGGGTGGAGGAGATGCAATTCCCATGTCACTCACAACATTACATTGTGAAAAAAAAAAAAAAAAAAATACATATAAATAACCAGCCAGATTCATAAAACAGATCAATATAAACATGTGTGGAATTTTGTACCAAAGAAAAAAACCCAAAAACCACTCAAAACAATCATTTCAGCGTCTGCCATTGAAATGTATGGGAGAGCGGCAGGTAGCGCCAGGTAATACGTGTCGCTGTGAAGGAATTTGCAGCGGCGCTGTTCGGGCCAGCCGGCTTCATGATGAATGCCGCGCTAGCCGTCGCTCTCGCCGGCGCTAGCCTCATTTAGCTTGATAAATGCGTCATTGTGACCGCCGCCGGGCGTACTTGAGTCGGTAGTCGCCGTTAGCTGCCGCTACCTGGCGCTCGTCAGACACTACCTGGCGCTATCGCTTGATGAATAAGGGCCATAGTTAAAGTCTTGGCAAGCCTAGACTTTTTAAATGCACTAACAGACATATACCCGATGCCTTCAGTTAGGATAAAATATCTAGGGCGCCCCTCTCCGTACATCATTTTCCAGTGAGGGATAAGACACGGATGCCCCTCTCCTTGTCAATCTTCGCTTTGGCTATGGAGCCCATGCAATCAGGCTAGACCCTAAAATATCACGCTACCAAAAGGGGGATGCAGAATTTAAGTTTATCTTATATGCATATGACTTCCTTCTGTGTGTAACAAACCCCCTAATAACCTTACCTAATGTTTTATAACTATTGGCTAGATACAGGTACTTTTCAGGCCTTAGGGTGAATATTGCAAAGACTGAGGCTAAGGCAATGAACATACCTTGAAACAGAAGGGAGCTACTAGCTCTCAAATTTGACATGGACTGGGGGGATAGAGCACTGCAGTTTTAAGGAATATTCTTACCACACCTGTTTAGTTAGACCTTTACTAAGAACTTCCCCAAACAATTCATAAGCTTAAGTAAACTGATGGAAGACTGGTCCAAATATGGAATATCATGGCTGGGGAGGCTTATGGCAGTCAGAATGATGTATGTTGCGTAAAATCCTCTATTACTTCTGCACACTACTGTGTGTTCCAATCTCATAAATAAAGTATTTCCAGGCATAGATTCATCTAGGGAAATCAATAACCTAGCATTAACAGAAGAGATATGTACAGAGATATGTACAGATCCTATGCAGATGAAGGCCTAAACCTTCCGAATGTTCTCTGGTACTACAAAGTAACATGACTGAGTCAATTAGCCTGCTGGCAAGTTAGTCCACAATGTAAAGTTTGAGGACCTAGCGGTTAAGCCAATTGCTTTGCAATACTTACTATGGGCGAAAGACCCAGGGCATACTTTTCCTAAACCAATTTTTATTGTTAGAATGGATGTGCAAAAATGGGTCAATTCAAAAACACACACCTCTCACCTCTGGTAACCCATTTTTATTACCTATCCTAGGCAATCCTAACTTTACACTGTGGCTGCAACCGAATGCCTTCAAATGGTGGAGGAGTTAGGGCCTAATAACAGTGAAATCCGTGCTCACGGGGGAGAAAGTTCACTCATTCCCTCTATTGCAATTCACGAGATATATTCCCTTATCTGAATACTACAGATATCTGCAGATTAAACATTCTATACAATCTCTATCAGAGGAGATCATGTCTCTTCCACTCACCCCCTACAAATTATACTGCACAGATAATCCACGGATGAAGACTTTCTTATCCAAAATGTATATATTAATCCATAGTGCAATAGACCCTGTCCTGACAAGAGCCATGCAACAATGGGAAGCAGACTCAGGAGCTCCCCCCTCAGACAAAACATGGGGATTAAGATCTGTCAAATAGATCTGTAGAGAGGTCGCTGTTAGGGAAATAGCATACAAAGTGTAATTGAGATGGTACTACACCCCAGAAAGGCTTCATTGATTTTTTCCTAACGCCCCACTAAACTGCTTTCGGGGATGTGCGGAAGTGGGGAGTATGTACCACATATGTAAGAAATACATTTTGGAAAAAAACAGAGACCTTAATCTGTGCAAAAATGGAGGTTACATTTGAGTTGACACCATGGACATGCCTCTGTCATGCACTCACACCCTGCCCATGATCCCACAACTCCCACAGACAAAACACAAACCCCATTAATGCCCTGGGTTATATGGTTTCCTAATTTATGAGTTATGCTATATTTAATGACTTGTTGCCAAAAATTAGATCTGTACCTGTCTCTCCATACTTGAGACACAAGTTGGTCTCTGGACCCCCATTAAGATGGCTTTGTGAGAGGACACATATGTTCCATGATAGATATATATATACTTTCATTTTTTTGTTTTATGTTACTGTTTATATTACTTTCCATACCCCATTTTGTGCAGGGCAATTTCCCTAATGTCATCTCTCCAATATGCAGCCCTCTAACCCTTACCACCCCCATATTACAGCCAATTCTGGGTCCCCAGATTCGGACCCCAGTTGACTTCAAACCAAACCTTTGCATCAAGTTCTGCTGAACTTGCTAAACCCGAACTTCTACGATTTTAATTATCACTATTACTGATGCTATAATTCTTTTCTAGCAGGCCGAACACAGGCCTTAAAGTGGAACAAAACCCACCAAGATTCCGGTGCGGCCCCTGGCTTTTCCCTGGGGTGTCCCAAATCGCGATGCCCCACAGTTTCAAACACCAAACCCTGAATTAGTGAATTGTAGTGTGCTACAGTGAAGTACAGGGAGAGGGCTGCTATCTGGAATTTTTACATGTATTGTTATCCTAAAAATCTGAATAAATAAGCACTTAATGAGTATCAGTTTAAATTAACTGCTGCTACAATGCATTAGAGACTTACACTTATGATCCCCAGGGAGTGTGAACTACTTGAAAACTGAGACCATAGAACATGAAAAAAAACAAAAACAAATATTTAAACAAAACATTTTATTAAGTTTTATTAAAAAAAAAAAAAAAAAACATACTGCATGTGAAAGCGCCATTTCTCCCGAATGCAATGATACCACATATGTATCAGTAGCCCCCCATTCTTGCCCAGGAGACCACAAAAATAATTGGCCTAGGGTCTCCCATCCCGGGGGGTGCATTTTTTGGGGAATTTTAAGGGTTAAAAATCCACAAAAAACTGATGTGGGGTCCCCCCTACCAAGCATAACCAGCCCAGAGACCAGCTATGCAGAGCTTGTAGGAACAGGATGCAGGGGCCAGCCTCCGTGGGCCCTTCTATCGCCCTGGGCTTTGGGGAGGCAGGTAATAGGTGGGCTGGGGGTTAATGGCAAGTCACCCGCTAGCTGTCTCATGGACCCCTTAAGGGGTTAAAAGTACAAACACACACAAAAAAATAATACTAATAATAATAATACTTACCTTCCATCCACAAAAGGTTAAATGTAAAAACACACACACACACAGAAAATAGCCTCCCATCCATCTTGCATTGTGTCCCTAGGAAATCGCTCTGGCTTCTGATCTCCTGCTGGGAGCCTTTTATACCTGCTAGGTGACAGAACATAAGAGGTTAATTAAAAAAATGACATAGGGTCCCCTCTCCTTGGTGGGGGGGGGGGGGGGGTTCATTTTTTTGGAATTTTAAGGGTTAAAAATCCTTTAAAATCGAGAAAAAAATGACATCCCCCCCCACCCAGCATAACCGGCCCGGGACCAGCTATGTAGGGTTTGTTGGAACAGGACACAGGGGCCAGCTTTAGTGCCCCCCCTGCCGATTACAAGCCCATAGCCTAAATTAGCCTAGGCATTGGGGAGGCAGGTAATTAGTGGGTGCAGGAAGTTAATGGCAAGCTGCAGGTGACTTGAAAGCCTTGTGAACTGGTATAGGGATTTCATGGATCCCTTACCAGTTCACAAAAGGTTAACTGTAAAAATTAACACACACACACACACAGATCCTCTCCAATGACAGCTGCCAGGTGATCGGTGGAGGGAGGTCTGGGGGGCGAGAGATCATAGCCCTGTCGCCCCTCCAACCTTCCTCCTCCGTTCACCCGGAGAGACTGAGCTTCTCGGGGTGGAAGAGAAATGATGGCTGCTGGGTGACATCATAGATGATGTCTAGCAGCCTGTGAAGTGATTTTTTGCCCTCTTCTCACTATGGAAGAGCCCGGGGGGGTATTTCGGGAGCCAGAAGTCAGAAGAGCCCCTGGGGGGGGGGGGGGCGGGGGGGCTACATGCTTGGCACTTAATGACTGAACAAGCAAGCACGTAGGTGCATTTAGGTGTTATTGGCACTAAAAGGGTTAAACATGTAGACAGTGCACTAAACTTATTTTAAGCATATGGTCCAGCACTCTTCTGCCTAACAGTTATGAGCTTACACCCAGGAACAGCCCCACACACACACAGATCCTCTCCAATGACAGCTGCCAGGTGATCGGTGGAGGGAGGTCTGGGGGGCGAGAGATCATAGCCCTGTCGCCCCTCCAACCTTCCTCCTCCGTTCACCCGGAGAGACTGAGCTTCTCGGGGTGGAAGAGAAATGATGGCTGCTGGGTGACATCATAGATGATGTCTAGCAGCCTGTGAAGTGATTTTTTGCCCTCTTCTCACTATGGAAGAGCCCGGGGGGGTATTTCGGGAGCCAGAAGTCAGAAGAGCCCCTGGGGGGGGGGGGGGGGGGGGGGCTACATGCTTGGCACTTAATGACTGAACAAGCAAGCACGTAGGTGCATTTAGGTGTTATTGGCACTAAAAGGGTTAAACATGTAGACAGTGCACTAAACTTATTTTAAGCATATGGTCCAGCACTCTTCTGCCTAACAGTTATGAGCTTACACCCAGGAACAGCCCCATTCACCAAGAATGTTACATCAAGCTCACAAAATATGGCTGAGAATGTTTTTTTTTTCTCCTTTGAGCTGGTAAATGAATCCCAATGCTAGAGGTTGCTATAGATCATTTTAAAATAAGGTCAGCAGTGTGACATGCAGCTGAAATGTCATATAATAAAAAAGTGGCATGGCCTGTTTATTTAATAAAATTGAGATTAGATTAACATTAATATGCTGATGACTACCTCTATTAAGTGCAGGAGCACAGAGTATTTTTTTCTGAGAACTTACAATTTAATTTTCTGCACTCGAGGCTCCAGAAAATAAATTGATTTGCCAGAGGTAATAAGGCAACTGATGTTGGAAAAGAACCATGCTTGCCTTCTCTTTTTCCTTTTAGTGATTACATTGCCTCTCTCTGGCTTTGTTTGAATATTTCTGAAAAATTGTTTTAAAAATTGTAATAATATCCTACTCTGACTACAGATTTGGAACCAATTAAGACATTTGCTGCCTCTAACCCTACATTGTCTGCAGTGAAAATGTTATTTAAAAAAACACAGCCAGTCAACCTAATCTGAATCTGTGAATCCAACCTGCCATGCTATCTGTGTTATCTGCTCGCCATGGCATCCGTAAATCCGGTCTGTCATGCCATACATGTTATATGTCTGCATACCATGTGCCCAGCCTTTCATGCCATTTGTGTGATGCCTGCCATGCCGTTCATTAATCCATGTGTGTAACCTACCTGCCATCTGAGCATTCAGTCTGTCATGTTAATTGAGTGATCAGCCTGCCATGCTATCCATGCCAAACATATGCCCAAGCCTGCCATGTCCTTCATGTTACCACCTGCCCTGAACTGTAACCTTACTGTGACTATGTATTTTGTGCCCTGTCCAGTGTTCTATATTCTGTATTGAATTCCCTTCTCCTTTTCTAGCTTTGTCAAGTATTCTTTATGTTCTGCCAGTTGGCACACTTCAGACTAAGGCAAACATGGG
Source organism: Gastrophryne carolinensis (assembly GCA_027917425.1). NCBI lineage: Eukaryota > Metazoa > Chordata > Amphibia > Anura > Microhylidae > Gastrophryne > Gastrophryne carolinensis. The sequence goes on along the minus strand of CM051238.1, from coordinate 358,393,537 downwards.
GCTGTTACCTAGGTGCAGTCACACCAAAAGCAATTATTTTCATTTTAAGGTTATGAACACAAATGGTCAGAGGTCATTTGAAGTTTGCCTCAAGCGATGTAGGTGACACAGCTAGAATGTAGAAGGAGGTGCTCTGGTCTCAGGTAAGTTCATAAATTAACTTTTTTTCCTAAATGCGCAACTGTATGGAGGAAAGCTAAAAGGGCACAACACCTCGAACACCCTCCACTAAACATGGTGATGGGAGCACTATGCTGTGGAAGCTGGTAGGAGTTGATGGGAAGATGAATTGAGCTAAATACAGAACAAACCTGGAGGAAAACCTGTTAGAGGCTGAAAAGGACTTTAGACTGGAGCATAAGACCCAGTGACCTAAATCCTACTGGGAACATGTGGCTTGACTTTTAAATGTTTGTTTATAAATGCTCTCCTTCCAATTTATTTTACAAAGAAGGGCAAAAATAATTCAGCCTCTATATGTGCAAAGCTGGTAGAAACATAACCCAACAGACTTGAAGCTGTAATTGCGGTTAAAAGGTAGTCCTACATAGTTCTGACTACTACTACTTTTTTCAGTTTTTAAATCTTTGGAAAAGCGTGTTTTGCAATTGATGTTTTTCTTAAAATCCCCAAAGTGTTTCACATGTCTTTGATGAAGCCTCTAATTTTTAATCACTTCTCCTGTAACCTAAATCCAAAGCCCAACACAAATTATAAACAAGGTGTCGACACATGTTGCTGGTAAAGGCCTACTTTGTTATGATGCAGTTTGACATAAATTCATTCTTCAAATTCTCAGTTCAGAAGACACTTGAAAGTGAATACCATCAAGGTCTATAGGAGAAAGATGCCAGTGGTGGCTTCTAGAAAGCAACTTAAGCAACCAAGCTTCTCCAAACTGAATAGACCACATGCCTGAGGAACATTGTGTTTTAGCTGTGACTATCTTTAGCTTACCGGTAGCTTGAAATTACTTAAACCAGGCCAGCAGCCCTGCACAGATGGAAAAAAACTCCCCAAAACTCACCTGCCCCATCTGCATGCATGATTCTGAATCATTGTCACCACTTACATTTTCTCCTGAATCCTCTTAAAGCTGAAACGCCACCTGACCGATATTCTCCTGGTAGCAGCCATTTTGGAGCTTCCTTTCAAATGACAAATCCACAATGCGAAGCGACAGGAAACCCAGCAGCACTTATTCTTTGCCAGCTATGCAACTCCATGGGGCACCATTTTGACTTTTTTATGTGCAGCAATGTGAATTGTGCAGGGAAAGGTTACATATGAGCACTATTTCTTCTAAGGATGTTGGTTTGGTTTAAATAATCCATTCAACACAGTGTAATGATATAACACATCTGTTTTGAACATATTTGAGTTTTCCCCCAATATGCCTAATTTTGTGCTAGTTATAAACTATAGTTTGCCTGTCAAGGTTATGTGGCAAAACACTAAAATCCTTTGTCCAGAGCAACGGTACATTTTCCCGAGAAAAGTATGCAGTTCTTCATATACGTTTAAGAACCAACTAATAAGCTACCAAATGGCTTTATGATGTCAAATGCTATTTAAATCTACAACAACATTTTCAATTTCTAATCAGAATACAAATCCGTAGCCATAATGATGATTAAGGGAAAGGTCACAGGTTTCTTTGTAATCCTTTTGTGCTTTGCTATTTAATAATTTAATTATGGATCATGTTTAGCCTGCAATTTTCAAGAAGCTTTATTTCTTATAATAACATATTTAATTGATGACAACAGCAAAGTAATTAAAAAGCAGCATATTATTAATTACAGAGTAAACCATGGGTAGCAGCGATAATTAATAAATAATGCACAAAATAATTTGGGGGCTGACTAAAAAAAGTGTAAAAACCTCTGGAATAACGCTTAAACATTACCCATATTAGGCATATAAAAATTGGATATTTTCATTGGAATTCAGTTTTAGAAATGTTTTGTTGCTGGATGTATCATCATTTTCTTTTGTTAACTATACAATATTTACATAGATCACTGAAAAAATCATAGCAGCTCTGCTGCACTGGATGAATGGATGGCATGGATTATAACACAAGTGAATGAATGGCATGGATGGTGATTTGGAAATAGAGGGTATTTACACAAATATGGCCAGCTCTCCACTTTGAGTGAGAACTTGTCAACTTATGTGGCAAGCTTAAAATGGACCATTCACCAGAATTTCCACTATCCTGGTGATCGACCCTTGTCTTTGGGGTTCTCCCCACATACAGTCTAAATGGCTGGTTGTGGGATTGCACACACCTGTAGGGATGCCGGAGATGCAGCTGTGCCCGTCAATCGCAACGAGGGATTGGTGGAAAGGTAAGTAATTAATAGTCAATCTGAGGGGATTCACACAGCCCCCAAATCAGGGGCACCTAATTAGCTGGCCCTGAAGTCATTTAGAATACAGGGCTGGCCATGGCACTGATTGATCCACTTTAGCATTGCACTCAATTAAAGCAGGCCAAAACCCAATGAACTTTTAAAATACATTTGGCCGCTGCTGATACTCCCTTTTTAGGGTGTAGAACTATAGATGGATATTTTAGCTTTTTGAATTGTCCTGGAGGCCATGCCCAGTCAATCTGGTAACCAAGCCTTCGATCCATGCCAAGGCATTTCTACTTGAGACTTACAGGACTTTGGGCATTTATGCATTTCAACGTGTGTCTTCAACTGACTTTCTTCAAAGATTTTATGACATTGCTCATACTTATTGTCTCCGCTATCAAAAAAAAATTGGGCTCATTAACACACAAAGGGGCATTAGCCTCATGAAGAGTGAGAATTTTCACTGATTATGTTAGCAATCTATATAGTATAAGATATATCATAATTATATAATTACAAAAGCACAATTTATTTCTTCTATAAACCCCTAATCTTTACATCATCATTTTAAAGTATAAATTGTATAATATAAAATCAATATGGTGTATATTATGTAAAAACCTAAAAAAAGTATACAATTTTATATTTTATGCACTTGTGAAACACTATACAGTTATCCATCTTACTAACAGTTGAGCAATGATTTGCAATAAAACAATTATGGTCAATTTCCACATTGAAACCTTGCAGATGAAAGGCATCAATTTCATTTATTTACTTTGACTCTGGAACTTTCCCTAGTTCTACAAGGGCGCTGAGGACTTCATTTTGGAGCAACAGCTGTCAGGAGTTAAGGCTGACCTGTGGAAGCCAAAGATTGTCTACAGGCTCTTACGAGCTAAAGCCAAAAGCGATCCTGGGGCTCCTGCTGGACACATGAAAGTTCATGTGGAAGAACGTGTCCTCCGTGTACCTAGCCAACCAGCACAAAGACCTGGCATGGCAAGTGATCCAGGGAGGTCTGACCATCCAGATCTTCATGCATGACCAGGGGTTGAAATGATACAGACACTGTCCTATGTGCATGGTCTGCGAGGAAACCTCCTGTCACCACTATTGGGATTGCCTCTATGACCATGCCTTGTTGGCTGCTATAGGATCAGAACTGAAAGACTGTGGGGTGCCAAGGAACGCAGTTACGCACTGTTGGGTTTTATACAGACTATTCCACTGCACATTCAATGAGGAGGAAATCCGGCGCAGCTCAGAGACTATTCCTTGATGGACTTTTGGTTTTGAAGATGAGGAAGGCGATTTGTTTTTCATTTGCTTTTTTCTCTCTTCCCCCCTGCCTCCTTTTCATGTTTCATGTCTTAAATAAAGCTTTGGGCCTGTGATTCCCCCTGCATATACCCTATCTCTCTCCCCCCTCACAGACCTTTTATACCGTATTCACGACATGGTGGACTCATGAATGATGTGCAATCAGGGACCTTTTGTCCAGGACAGCACATCAGGCATGGCCCACACTGTAAATATATACATATCGTATTATTTATTTTGTATGGTGGACCCATGAATGATGTGCAGTCAGGGACCTTTGTCCAGGACAGCACATCAGGCATCGTCCACACTGTATATGAGTAGAGGAGGTGGTACGCAGAATGTGAGTTGCAGCCTGGCACCACACATCAGATGTCCTGCCGCCAAACATAAATGTAAATTATTGAATGTATTGAAGTGTATTTGTATTATAGTTACTTGTGTGCTGCAACGCAATACATGGTGTGAACTTACTGTCCAATGTATTTATATGTGCAACTATATAAATCAAGGATACTTTTTCAATTAAAAAAAAAATATATTTTTTAAAATGACAAATAATCAACTCCTTTTTTGACCTTATATAAAAGCTCCCTAATTCGTGATTTTAATTGACGTGGTTCTGCTAATATACTGTAATCCACACACGCATTGAATTAGGTAGACTAGGTATACTAATCTGGAAGAGTTGCAGGTAATAAACCAACTTTAAAATTCTGTTCAATATTTTGTGATATTATTTCTGTAACTGACCTCTCTTTTTTTCAATCCATCCTCATGTCTTTTTAATTCCTTTCATCCTATACACTTACCACAATGGGCCTTCCAATAGGGATAACTGGGGTCACCACCACTTGCCTCCTAGACATCAAAGAGGGCTTTACCACCCCCAACAATGGAAAGGGGCCTTGATCCCCCCAATGGAAAGGGGCATTGAAATAGAACTTGCCCCCATCACCAGAGAGGTGGCCATCAGGGACCAAGGTAAGTACACTTTTTATTTTCAGGATCAATCCTAGCCCTCCTAATCTGCATTCAATTTGTCCGAAGCCTTCCAGAGGACATGTTGGGTTCCTAAAACTGCTTCACACAGGTCCCCAGTACCCACCCAGGGACTATACTATGAGCCAAGGACTTCTGCCCGATGAGTGACCTTGAAAGAGAGGAGGAGATCTTTCTGCCCAAATCCCCATGTCCTATCTAACTCACCTTTATTTCTGCTTCCCCCTAGGTTTGTGATGCCACCTCAAACCTTAGGAGCTAGTATAGATGCCCCTGCTCAGCCTCAAGATACCACCCACCCTAGAGCCAGTGGATGAACAGAATCTGTCTCTTATTCCTGTCCAGGTACACTATAACTTTCTCCCACCTTATTCCCCATGGGAACTGTATGAAATGAGCAATTCCACTGCATCTCCCACCTCAGATTATGTAAATACCTTATGGCTTATAGATGAGGGAATTTCATTAAAATGGTCTGAGCGGCTGCCACCCCCCTTTGTTTCTTTTGAATTTGTGCAAGCACATGGTGTGTGGGGTCTAGGCTGTATTGCAAGGTCTTTGACCCTTCCACCCCATGGCTTGCACTTTAGAGGTTTAGGGCAACCTCAGGTAAGCCTGCTCCCAATTTATCTATTGCACTGTATGTCCCAGATGGGCTCTCAGAGATTAGAGTTAGGACTGCACCCCACAGAGGCACTTTGGCGTAGTGGTGCAGCTTAAGCATACTTCTGCAGATGTGTGTGACCGAGTCCTCTGTTTTTAACCAAGTTTAGAGACAGATTATAGGCTGGCCTGCAAGCTGACAGGGTTGAGTGCTGTGGCTCCTTTAAGACTTGTGTTCATTAAAATATGGTTGATTTGCCAAATTTCATCAGAAACGTACCTTTTCACGCTCCAACAGTGCATGCACGGGCGCATGATGGCAGGGATGCAGGGCATGCAGCAGCGCATGCTCCCCATTTAAAACAATGAGAGCCAAGCATGCATGGTTCTGGACAAATTAGAGCGTCTGCTGTGACTACGTCATTCGGCAGACAGCTCTCATTGACTTGAATAGGGATCTAAATGGTTGGGACGGAAGCCTGCACACAATGCCAGGGATGCAGCAGCACATGCTCCCCATTAAAAGCAGTGATAGCCCAGGAGTGCGCATGCGCGGCGAGCTGCTGTGGACGCTTAGCCCCGCAGCTCCGCAGACCACCGAGTGTCCTGACCTGTCTCCTTAGCGTGGCCTGGCGATTTCCGGTCCTAGAGGGTCGGAGGCAGCAGGGGACTATTTCCCCCGAAGATCCAGCTGATCAGCATCTGTGAGTTGCGGTCCCGCCGGGGGGGAGGAAAAGCCGAGGAGTCGGCTCCGCCATCTTGTCTTCACAGGACGTAGCTTAGGAGCTAGTATAGATGCCCCTGCTCAGCCTCAAGATACCACCCACCCTAGAGCCAGTGGATGAACAGAATCTGTCTCTTATTCCTGTCCAGGTACACTATAACTTTCTCCCACCTTATTCCCCATGGGAACTGTATGAAATGAGCAATTCCACTGCATCTCCCACCTCAGATTATGTAAATACCTTATGATTTGTAAATGAAGCTACTTTATTTGCTGTGATTTTTGGTTCGTGGCTAAGCTGTGAAGGGCATGTCATGGTGCAGCCTTATGGCTCGTGAGCTTTGTTCTGCTGTAGTCAAAGACAGTCCAAAACACTGTTGCTGTGCTCCCTTACTCTGAGAGCTCCAAGGGGCAGATTGGCTGTTAGAGCAATTTTTTGTGTGGTCCTATAGAAATAAAATTAAAAGTAGAGCACATGTTTGCAGTCCTGCTATGGGTTTTGCGATGCCCAGCAAAAAATGGAGGAGAAGCACACGGGACATGTATCAGATGACCTGCTTGCTGCCTTTTTATTGCTTTTGGGACTACAATCATTGTAGCATCTCTTCCCTAAACTGAAAAAGCACTTTATAAGCTATTATACCTTTTTTTACTGTTTAAAGTTAAACATTTTTGGTAGATATGTGTCATCCCCCCACATATCATGTATATCATAACTATTAGTTCATAGTAATTGGATTCTCCTTTATCAGTAGAGAACTCATGGTGGCATGATAAGACAAATGGTGGGTTGCCAACACCAAGCCAAATATATCATTTTAACTAAAACCAAGAAGCAAACATAAGTAAAATATATTCTAATGCATGTTGATTTAAAATAACTCCGTCCACCTACCATTTCTAAGTCTAAGCATACTCCTACATTTCTTTTACAACTTTGCCATCAGAAATTCACTAGCTTCTCAAATGCATACTAACCTATTACAAAAAAACACAGACTCAAAGCGATGAAGGCTTGCCAGCTTGTTTTGTCCTTCGGAAAGTCTTTCTTGTGTCCATGAATCAATTTATAGTTCCAACTCATCCCTTATGCTAATTTCCGTCAAGGTGTCAGCAGCTGATTATCCCTGTTTTAAGCTATCAAGTACAGTTTGAACAGTGTAGCATTTTATGGGAGCACTTAAATGTAATAGATCATATGTAAATGTCCTTAGAGAGATAGACAAAAGCCTAACAATATCTTGGCTCGTGGACCCAGTCCTTCTCTCTCACAGGCCTACATTACAAACATAAAACTATAATAATTATGTGTTTCACAGAGTTGTAAGAAAAAAAGGCATGTATATGACAAGATTAGGTAAACGTAAGTGACCTCAGCGGGAGAGCCACTTAGTGAGAGAATGTGCGATGAAGCTATAATCAGAACATGGAACTGTCATTGATCACTGACTTTAAAGACTTAAAAGCATGAAAATAGTTGGTATTGCATGTCACTGTTGGGCACTTACATGGCATTTGTGTCTCTTTCAAGACAGCATTTAATAAGGTGAGCAGATTCATCTGTAAAAGGTGGCTTCTGTGTGAAGTGAGGAGCTTGAAATATAAGTCTTTTGTTCTGTCTTACAGCAAACTGATATGGTACCTGTGATTAGTGTTGCTGTTTGAATTCAAGTTAAAGTTAAATACAAATCAAAACTGAATTTTGGCAACATTTTGGTGAAATTTGGCCTGCTTTATTTTAAATTAAAAAGCCCCTTTGACCATATTATAATAGCTGTACATAATGATATAGTTCCTATTTTAATAAATGTTTCCTTAGAGTAAGAGAATAATCTCTTATTTGTCAGTAGCCACCTCCTGCCATCATGCATGACAACTATAGATGAGGGAATTTCATTAAAATATGGTTGATTTGCCAAATTTCATCAGAAACGTACCTTTTCACGCTCCAACAGTGCATGCACGGGCGCATGATGGCAGGGATGCAGGGCATGCGGCAGCGCATGCTCCCCATTTAAAACAATGAGAGCCAAGCATGCATGGTTCTGGA